>OY821517.1:110063624-111263624 GCA_963682025.1 Cordilura impudica
TTATTATTATTATTATTATTATTATTATTATTATTATTATTATTATTATTATTATTATTATTATTATTATTATTATTATTATTATTATTATTATTATTATTATTATTATTATTATTATTATTATTATTATTATTATTATTATTATTATTATTATTATTATTATTATTATTATTATTATTATTATTATTATTATTATTATTATTATTATTATTATTATTATTATTATTATTATTATTATTATTATTATTATTATTATTATTATTATTATTATTATTATTATTATTATTATTATTATTATTATTATTATTATTATTATTATTATTATTATTATTATTATTATTATTATTATTATTATTATTATTATTATTATTATTATTATTATTATTATTATTATTATTATTATTATTATTATTATTATTATTATTATTATTATTATTATTATTATTATTATTATTATTATTATTATTATTATTATTATTATTATTATTATTATTATTATTATTATTATTATTATTATTATTATTATTATTATTATTATTATTATTATTATTATTATTATTATTATTATTATTATTATTATTATTATTATTATTATTATTATTATTATTATTATTATTATTATTATTATTATTATTATTATTATTATTATTATTATTATTATTATTATTATTATTATTATTATTATTATTATTATTATTATTATTATTATTATTATTATTATTATTATTATTATTATTATTATTATTATTATTATTATTATTATTATTATTATTATTATTATTATTATTATTATTATTATTATTATTATTATTATTATTATTATTATTATTATTATTATTATTATTATTATTATTATTATTATTATTATTATTATTATTATTATTATTATTATTATTATTATTATTATTATTATTATTATTATTATTATTATTATTATTATTATTATTATTATTATTATTATTATTATTATTATTATTATTATTATTATTATTATTATTATTATTATTATTATTATTATTATTATTATTATTATTATTATTATTATTATTATTATTATTATTATTATTATTATTATTATTATTATTATTATTATTATTATTATTATTATTATTATTATTATTATTATTATTATTATTATTATTATTATTATTATTATTATTATTATTATTATTATTATTATTATTATTATTATTATTATTATTATTATTATTATTATTATTATTATTATTATTATTATTATTATTATTATTATTATTATTATTATTATTATTATTATTATTATTATTATTATTATTATTATTATTATTATTATTATTATTATTATTATTATTATTATTATTATTATTATTATTATTATTATTATTATTATTATTATTATTATTATTATTATTATTATTATTATTATTATTATTATTATTATTATTATTATTATTATTATTATTATTATTATTATTATTATTATTATTATTATTATTATTATTATTATTATTATTATTATTATTATTATTATTATTATTATTATTATTATTATTATTATTATTATTATTATTATTATTATTATTATTATTATTATTATTATTATTATTATTATTATTATTATTATTATTATTATTATTATTATTATTATTATTATTATTATTATTATTATTATTATTATTATTATTATTATTATTATTATTATTATTATTATTATTATTATTATTATTATTATTATTATTATTATTATTATTATTATTATTATTATTATTATTATTATTATTATTATTATTATTATTATTATTATTATTATTATTATTATTATTATTATTATTATTATTATTATTATTATTATTATTATTATTATTATTATTATTATTATTATTATTATTATTATTATTATTATTATTATTATTATTATTATTATTATTATTATTATTATTATTATTATTATTATTATTATTATTATTATTATTATTATTATTATTATTATTATTATTATTATTATTATTATTATTATTATTATTATTATTATTATTATTATTATTATTATTATTATTATTATTATTATTATTATTATTATTATTATTATTATTATTATTATTATTATTATTATTATTATTATTATTATTATTATTATTATTATTATTATTATTATTATTATTATTATTATTATTATTATTATTATTATTATTATTATTATTATTATTATTATTATTATTATTATTATTATTATTATTATTATTATTATTATTATTATTATTATTATTATTATTATTATTATTATTATTATTATTATTATTATTATTATTATTATTATTATTATTATTATTATTATTATTATTATTATTATTATTATTATTATTATTATTATTATTATTATTATTATTATTATTATTATTATTATTATTATTATTATTATTATTATTATTATTATTATTATTATTATTATATTATTATTATTATTATTATTATTATTATTATTATTATTATTATTATTATTATTATTATTATTATTATTATTATTATTATTATTATTATTATTATTATTATTATTATTATTATTATTATTATTATTATTATTATTATTATTATTATTATTAATATTATTATTATTATTATTATTATTATTATTATTATTATTATTATTATTATTATTATTATTATTATTATTATTATTATTATTATTATTATTATTATTATTATTATTATTATTATTATTATTATTATTATTATTATTATTATTATTATTATTATTATTATTATTATTATTATTATTATTATTATTATTATTATTATTATTATTATTATTATTATTATTATTATTATTATTATTATTATTATTATTATTATTATTATTATTATTATTATTATTATTATTATTATTATTATTATTATTATTATTATTATTATTATTATTATTATTATTATTATTATTATTATTATTATTATTATTATTATTATTATTATTATTATTATTATTATTATTATTATTATTATTATTATTATTATTATTATTATTATTATTATTATTATTATTATTATTATTATTATTATTATTATTATTATTATTATTATTATTATTATTATTATTATTATTATTATTATTATTATTATTATTATTATTATTATTATTATTATTATTATTATTATTATTATTATTATTATTATTATTATTATTATTATTATTATTATTATTATTATTATTATTATTATTATTATTATTATTATTATTATTATTATTATTATTATTATTATATTATTATTATTATTATTATTATTATTATTATTATTATTATTATTATTATTATTATTATTATTATTATTATTATTATTATTATTATTATTATTATTATTATTATTATTATTATTATTATTATTATTATTATTATTATTATTATTATTATTATTATTATTATTATTATTATTATTATTATTATTATTATTATTATTATTATTATTATTATTATTATTATTATTATTATTATTATTATTATTATTATTATTATTATTATTATTATTATTATTATTATTATTATTATTATTATTATTATTATTATTATTATTATTATTATTATTATTATTATTATTATTATTATTATTATTATTATTATTATTATTATTATTATTATTATTATTATTATTATTATTATTATTATTATTATTATTATTATTATTATTATTATTATTATTATTATTATTATTATTATTATTATTATTATTATTATTATTATTATTATTATTTATTATTATTATTATTATTATTATTATTATTATTATTATTATTATTATTATTATTATTATTATTATTATTATTATTATTATTATTATTATTATTATTATTATTATTATTATTATTATTATTATTATTATTATTATTATTATTATTATTATTATTATTATTATTATTATTATTATTATTATTATTATATTATTATTATTATTATTATTATTATTATTATTATTATTATTATTATTATTATTATTATTATTATTATTATTATTATTATTATTATTATTATTATTATTATTATTATTATTATTATTATTATTATTATTATTATTATTATTATTATTATTATTATTATTATTATTATTATTATTATTATTATTATTATTATTATTATTATTATTATTATTATTATTATTATTATTATTATTATTATTATTATTATTATTATTATTATTATTATTATTATTATTATTATTATTATTATTATTATTATTATTATTATTATTATTATTATTATTATTATTATTATTATTATTATTATTATTATTATTATTATTATTATTATTATTATTATTATTATTATTATTATTATTATTATTATTATTATTATTATTATTATTATTATTATTATTATTATTATTATTATTATTATTATTATTATTATTATTATTATTATTATTATTATTATTATTATTATTATTATTATTATTATTATTATTATTATTATTATTATTATTATTATTATTATTATTATTATTATTATTATTATTATTATTATTATTATTATTATTATTATTATTATTATTATTATTATTATTATTATTATTATTATTATTATTATTATTATTATTATTATTATTATTATTATTATTATTATTATTATTATTATTATTATTATTATTATTATTATTATTATTATTATTATTATTATTATTATTATTATTATTATTATTATTATTATTATTATTATTATTATTATTATTATTATTATTATTATTATTATATTATTATTATTATTATTATTATTATTATTATTATTATTATTATTATTATTATTATTATTATTATTATTATTATTATTATTATTATTATTATTATTATTATTATTATTATTATTATTATTATTATTATTATTATTATTATTATTATTATTATTATTATTATTATTATTATTATTATTATTATTATTATTATTATTATTATTATTATTATTATTATTATTATTATTATTATTATTATTATTATTATTATTATTATTATTATTATTATTATTATTATTATTATTATTATTATTATTATTATTATTATTATTATTATTATTATTATTATTATTATTATTATTATTATTATTATTATTATTATTATTATTATTATTATTATTATTATTATTATTATTATTATTATTATTATTATTATTATTATTATTATTATTATTATTATTATTATTATTATTATTATTATTATTATTATTATTATTATTATTATTATTATTATTATTATTATTATTATTATTATTATTATTATTATTATTATTATTATTATTATTATTATTATTATTATTATTATTATTATTATTATTATTATTATTATTATTATTATTATTATTATTATTATTATTATTATTATTATTATTATTATTATTATTATTATTATTATTATTATTATTATTATTATTATTATTATTATTATTATTATTATTATTATTATTATTATTATTATTATTATTATTATTATTATTATTATTATTATTATTATTATTATTATTATTATTATTATTATTATTATTATTATTATTATTATTATTATTATTATTATTATTATTATTATTATTA
This sequence comes from Cordilura impudica, assembly GCA_963682025.1. Taxonomy (NCBI): domain Eukaryota; kingdom Metazoa; phylum Arthropoda; class Insecta; order Diptera; family Scathophagidae; genus Cordilura; species Cordilura impudica. The sequence goes on from OY821517.1 coordinate 110,069,166, forward strand.
TTATTATTATTATTATTATTATTATTATTATTATTATTATTATTATTATTATTATTATTATTATTATTATTATTATTATTATTATTATTATTATTATTATTATTATTATTATTATTATTATTATTATTATTATTATTATTATTATTATTATTATTATTATTATTATTATTATTATTATTATTATTATTATTATTATTATTATTATTATTATTATTATTATTATTATTATTATTATTATTATTATTATTATTATTATTATTATTATTATTATTATTATTATTATTATTATTATTATTATTATTATTATTATTATTATTATTATTATTATTATTATTATTATTATTATTATTATTATTATTATTATTATTATTATTATTATTATTATTATTATTATTATTATTATTATTATTATTATTATTATTATTATTATTATTATTATTATTATTATTATTATTATTATTATTATTATTATTATTATTATTATTATTATTATTATTATTATTATTATTATTATTATTATTATTATTATTATTATTATTATTATTATTATTATTATTATTATTATTATTATTATTATTATTATTATTATTATTATTATTATTATTATTATTATTATTATTATTATTATTATTATTATTATTATTATTATTATTATTATTATTATTATTATTATTATTATTATTATTATTATTATTATTATTATTATTATTATTATTATTATTATTATTATTATTATTATTATTATTATTATTATTATTATTATTATTATTATTATTATTATTATTATTATTATTATTATTATTATTATTATTATTATTATTATTATTATTATTATTATTATTATTATTATTATTATTATTATTATTATTATTATTATTATTATTATTATTATTATTATTATTATTATTATTATTATTATTATTATTATTATTATTATTATTATTATTATTATTATTATTATTATTATTATTATTATTATTATTATTATTATTATTATTATTATTATTATTATTATTATTATTATTATTATTATTATTATTATTATTATTATTATTATTATTATTATTATTATTATTATTATTATTATTATTATTATTATTATTATTATTATTATTATTATTATTATTATTATTATTATTATTATTATTATTATTATTATTATTATTATTATTATTATTATTATTATTATTATTATTATTATTATTATTATTATTATTATTATTATTATTATTATTATTATTATTATTATTATTATTATTATTATTATTATTATTATTATTATTATTATTATTATTATTATTATTATTATTATTATTATTATTATTATTATTATTATTATTATTATTATTATTATTATTATTATTATTATTATTATTATTATATTATTATTATTATTATTATTATTATTATTATTATTATTATTATTATTATTATTATTATTATTATTATTATTATTATTATTATTATTATTATTATTATTATTATTATTATTATTATTATTATTATTATTATTATTATTATTATTATTATTATTATTATTATTATTATTATTATTATTATTATTATTATTATTATTATTATTATTATTATTATTATTATTATTATTATTATTATTATTATTATTATTATATAGATGAAATATCATTTTGGTTATAAAAAATTTATTTACAGAAATATTTTTTTTTTTTCCAAAAAGTGATTGGGTTTTCAAACCACCTTCATATATGTTACCTGAATACATACTAGAGTTCATGTGGAATGAGTAGATAAACGACATCATTGACGGTTTTAATAAAATGGCGGAACTATTTGTTTGTTATAATAAAACAGTTAATTTCCAACGCTCCTAAGACGTCCGTTGAAAAATAATAAAAATAATAATAATTTTAAATACAATTTTTTGAGAAAATTCAAATTTTTCAACCGTTTTGTTACATGATACCTTGTTTTCGAGATACAAGCAATTTTTTGTTCCGCACAGGAGTCTACGTATTTGGTTCTCTCAACTCTTCCAATAGCTACGGTCCACTACATACAGTGAATAAGTGTGGTATAAAAATGTCTACTACCTTGCTCTACGCCGCTTACTGTTACGTTTTTCGATCTGGAAACCCTAAATATAGTTGTCGCCCATTCGTGTGGGGTGGCAAAATAAATTTAGTTATATAGGTGTTACCGATTTCGTTGTCCCTGCCAAAATTAATACTTAGACGTATGATTGATTATTAATCAAATACTTAATGATACGTATAAAAGCTGTTACTTTTAAATTTTAGTAATCAAGTTAAAACCAGATTTATATTGAACCGTTCGTTACTAACGAATAGGTCTATAAAAACACCCGTATGTATTAGTTATAAGGAACCGCAAAGTAAGTAAATAAAAAAATTAAAGGTTTTACCTAAATGACTTTTTGTTGTTTACGGCTACTTAAAAAAAACTCATGTAGCGTGCGTTACACATTAAAATTATATATATTCGCACTCATACATGCACACTTTAACAGGCCATAGTGAATTAATGTATGTTTTTAAAAATGACAGATACAAAACAATTCAAAGTATTATTGAAGTCAGTTATATATTTACAGAAATATTTATATGTAAATTTATGTGCTGGTATGTTAAAGAAATAACGCAATTTTTTGTTCTTGTAGCTTAAAATAATAGCAGGTCGTAGCTAACAAATTATTCTTTGGGTCTTTACTGCAAGTGATCTGCCACACAAACGTTGATGAAGTTTATAATAAATATTATCGAAGTGACTAAAACACCAGCATGAAATCAAAAAATAAATACAAAATAAAAATTCTTTGGGGAACATAATCGAATTTTTATTTCTAGGTGGCTTTTTTGGTTTATATTTTTTAGGTGAGATAAAATAAAAAAGTTTGTGCGTAAATTTAAAAGTAATAAGTTTTGTTTTATGAATTTATATTTGTAAAACGCAACGTTTGCGTTTTTTGGGGAGTAAATTTATTTTTATTTCAATTCAAGATTCTTTGACTTTTTAACTTAGAAGTTTTTTTAAAGACGGTACAGCAAAAATGCTTCAAAAATAAGCTGTGAAACCGTTTTAATTTTTTTTTAAGTTTTTTTTTGTAGACATCAAATATAACGGGATCATTTGCCAATTAAAGGAATCAGAACTTGAAATTGAAATTGAATTACTTCATACAATCATCATTGAGTGGAGACGTCAAATTTGTAGAAGTTTCAAAGTTGGAAAATGAATGCGAAGTTTAAAATTGTGCCGCAAAGGTTATATTTTTTCAGATCATTCCGATATCTTAGCTAAGCTGTGTTCCGCAGCTTCCAAGTACAGTAATGATGCAAATGACAAGAATCCTGATTTTATATACGTTTATTGCTGGACAGATATTGAGAGCTTTATAAAGAATTTAATCATTTCTTTCGGGGACCTTTTAAATATGGTCAAAAATCGCCTTAAATCTACTACAAATTTAAAATCGAAATATCTCGTGACTTTGAGCTAACTTTTCAAAACAGGGTACACCACTGGATTCTATGATCCGAAATTAGGTTGACGCATCTCGGCGTTTTGGTGTGTCATTTTCACCTACTTACAGTAAATTTTATTATACAACTTGTGAAACCGATTTCTTCCGATCGGCATGAAATTTGCACCAAGGTTAGTCCTATTGAATAGTAGTTTAGACAAACTTTCTCAACAAGATCGGTCCAGAACTCTCTGAGTTAGAGGCGGCAAAATTTGACATTTTGGCCAAACAGGTGTTTTTTTCTTATACATGTACAAATTGTTTAGACAGCTATTTCTTCAATTTTTTGGAAAAAGAACATTTTTTGACCTTTTTTGTAAAACCAAAAATTTTTTGACTTTTTTTTTCCAAAAATTACCTTTTTTCTCAAAAGAAAGCTTAGGTTTTTTCCTTTAGTAAATGTTTTGTAACTCAAAACAACGGTTTTTCATTTTTTTGCATATGCACTATTTTGAATTTATTCCTAGTTGTGTGTAAGTTTTTCTAAAACCTTAAAAATAAAACTTGCAGTGAGGAACTAGACAAATTAGCCTTTCCTACGGTATGTAATATACCTAACTAAAATTTCATACCTTCGATACTGTAATACCCGCAATATGTTAACCTAAGGAAAAAAATATCTGTTGAAAAATAATTTTTTATATTTATTTGTAATAATAATTAAATTAATATGTAGTAATAATAATAAAAATAAAAAACAATATAATAAAATTAAATTTAATCTTAATCACACTAGATCCATTTACATTATACCGATTTATTTTAGCTGATGAAGTATTTAAGTTTTGGAAATTTTTAAATACCCAGTCTTTCATTCAGCTTATATATCGCCTTTATTTGCTTCTTTTTTGCCAATCCTTTATAGGCTAAGTTCAGCTATTGATTAACTGATTCGCCAGAAGATTTACGCGATTACCGGTTGCTTTAAATTGACTACTAATACTAATGCGACAACTTCTTGCCACTAAGGTAAATGTTCAAATTGTCCGGAAAGCTCACTCATCAAAGAGAATTTAATGAACTGTTTTGACCACGAAAATATAGAGGAGGTCAAATTTTAATCTTGGATTCAGACTGACTGATGCATATTAAAAACTATAATATTAAATGTGGATGATTTTGTGAAAGAAATGTGTACAGGATTGCTAAACTTGAGATCCCATGTCTATTTAGCCAAAGAACAATGGTCATTCTTCAAGCATTTGAAGATATATATGAAGTCTGGTGAATTCGTCATTTCATACGATTTCGCAGAAAACTATATGTTCTTCAGCTTGCTATACAAGCTCTTCACTTCAATAACGACCAAACAACTACATTCACAGCAGTTATTTACTACATGAAAAATTAAAAAGTGGTACACAAAATTGTGGAAATCATATCCCATGATCTAAAACTTGATACCATTGCAGTTTATGAGTACCAGAAGATAACACTAAAATATATAAAATCTAAATTTACAGCAGAGAAGGTATAATACGTTTCGGACGGAGCTCGTCAACATTTTAAAAACAAAAGTAGCTTCGCAAATTCTATAGCTCATAAAAAAGATTTTGGAATGCCAGCTGAGTGACATTTTCATTTTACTGCCCATGGTAAAAAGCATGTGATGATTCTAGAGCAAACCCCAGAGGAAATGCAGCGAAGTATAGCCTCCTGTGGTATCATCAAGATCGCATCTGAGATGCGACTGCTTTATGCCATTGGGCAATTATTATTGTAAAGAAACTAAAATAGTTCTTAGTAGCAAAGAGGATCATGAGGAAATATTGAAAACACTGAAGAGCAGATTCGATGCTGCTATAACAATCGATGGCACCGCTTAAATACCATGCTTTTATACCGCTTGTCCGTGGAAGACCCAAGTTTTCTGCGTCCACTCAATGCGATTTTCTGTAGTACTAATCTTGTTGCAAATTTCATCCTGATCGGAAGATATCGATTTCGAAAGTTGGAGCACTTGACATGAAACGCCCCATATATATATATTACGGTTGCGTTAAAATCTAGTTCTTGTTAGTTTGAAGAACCCGATTTTTTACTTTTTCTTTCACATAACAGTTCAAGATGTTCCTTGATATTTATGTCTTTGTCTATTAAGATATTTAATGTTGTTCACTTTTTCTATTATTACATTATACATTTTAAAGTTTATGTTAGTGTTCATATTTATTTCCATTAAATTTGTTTTACTCTTGTTTAATCTTAGTTTACTGATATTATCCATATCCGTTGTTAAATTTGTATGCCAATTTCTTCAGTTTCTGCTTCTGTAAAAATCAAGGCATAGTCTGCACATAGAACAGTTTCGCATTTGTTTAAAACTTTTCCATATTCCTAAAGAATATAGTAAATTATATAGCCCCTAAAATTGAGTCCTGGGTACTCCAAAATCACTCATTGCATTTGATTCAACTTAATTAATTTTTGTAATTTGTCTGCGGTTAGTAAAATATGATTTAAACCATTCCAATTCCTTATCTTGAATATCCTACTTATGCAGTTTCTGTAGCAGGGTATTTCTGTCCAGTAACTGGTGTTATACCATATAATACTCCAATTGATTTTTAACTATCTTTTCAATATTTTTTCATCATTTTTTAATTAGATATTATTTTTTACTTTTTCGATAGGTACAATCGATTTCTTCCATCTGTTACGGAAAACTCAAATTCTAAGCGACTTATTTGTAATATTGATCATAATATTGCCTCTTATGTCTCAATTATCTAAGATTATTTTGTTTGATATTGTTCTCTAGTCTGATTTATTCTAAAGCTGTTGCACGGAATTTAAATCTAGTAGTGATGTTATAAATATATATAAATATATATTTTTTAGTGCTCAAATTTTGATTCTTCAACGATTCATACAGCTTGATACTCAAATTCATTTGATAGTTGTACCATGAATGATGTTCATAATGAAATTGTGCAGATAAAAAATAATTTTAAATTAGAGTCGACTATTTTATGTTCCTAATTTTTGAAAAATTCTGCTCTTCTTATGGCATTTGCACTGAAATATATTTTTTATTTTCCACTAAAGAAAGAATTTTCATTGGCAAGTGGAAATCAACAACCACTAATCCAGTTTTTACAAGTTACAATTTAAAGGTCGATATGTTAATTCTCGTATGTTTCTAAAGTTTTTCAACATTGTTTTATAAGAAATTATGTTTCCTTTCAAAATCTGTTATATGCAAATATATGCAAGCAGTTTTCGATGGTAATACCCTTTACCTCTACGTACAATCTTTGACTTAAAATCATATATTTATCGATGTCCTCTTGCAAGGGCGTAGTGCAGATCATTTAATGCTACCAGCAAGTTGTTACTTTGTACCATTTATGAAGTGATCATCGCGGCATTCATTAAGATAAAATATCATTCGCCTCGGTTAAGGAATTGGAACTAGAACAAATGCAGAATTTTTGATAATTGCAGCAAATCAGTGGTTCCCTGGAAAAAGTAGAGCCTATGTATCAGCAACTGATACATTATGTGCAGTTAATAGTTGTCCATCAGGAGTGGAAGATATTTTTGTTTTAATTAATTTATTTAATTTTTAGTTTATTATATTTTCTTTTATTTTAGTTTATTTTATTTTATTTTGTTTTATTTTTTTATTTTATTTTATTTTATTTTATTTTATTTTATTTTATCTTATTTTATTTTATTTCATTTTATTTTATTTTATTTTATTTTATTTTATTTTATTTAATTTTATTTTATTTTATTTTATTTTATTTTATTTTATTTTATTTTATTTTAATTTATTTTATTTTATTTTATACCATTTTTATTTTATATATATTTTTAATTTATAAATATGAAATAAATAAATTTGTATATAAAGTTATTTAAAAGTGCGGTTTAATTTACTGTAGTTATGTATCCTAAAAATAAATAAAATCTAAATTTAATTGCACCGACCAAATTCAACAATTCATAGAATATACTTAAAATATCATATGCCTAAAACTACGTATGGTTATTTCGAAAATGTTATTTAGTAGTCACAAGAGATAAATTACGACAGTACATGGGAGTATCAAAATTCTATTTTCACAATGACTTCGATTTTTGTACGTAGCTACTACTTATTAAAATCAGTGATCAGCCATTAAGGGGTTAGTTGAAATGGTTAAATAATAAAAATTTATATTTCATTAATGTGTCTTAGAAATAACTAAAAAATAAGAAATTTCTCGTAGCAAATAGGAATAGGTCGATTTTAAAATTTATGTTGGAAATATTTATAATATATATTTTTGATTCGCATTCTTAAAAATTATATCCCAAAACACCAAGTTTGTCTGTGGACCACCGGGGAGCTGGAAGAGTAAACAGCTAGCAATCACCATTCAATTCTATTCCAGCAACATTAACTTGCATTGTTCCCAACCGACATTTTTTAATCTCGCTCTATTTAATATTCTGCATAAAATTAATGATTTTCATAATCTAGAAAAAAAAAAAAAATGGTTATTCATTTCCTTTTGCTTTAAACAGCTTTCTGCCTAAATATTTAACTTAAAGTATATGCCTGTCATGAATTTCTATGCTGCCAAAATGTATATGTTTCCGGAGCATCAGAATTTTATGGCACTATAAAAGAGGATGAAAACTAAAATACAATTGCCAAAATTTGCAAAAGTTTGGCGCCTTAACTCTGGCTCAATGACACTCATAACTATGCCTGATATATCATCAACATTCAACCACCACATAAGTATTTATTTGAAATTTATATAGAATTTAACATATCATTTCAAAATAAATATCACTACAATCACTAACATCTTAAGTTTCATCCTTTTCTGGCACCTTAAAACAATGCGCTTATATGTATATTTCAGAATATGAAAGCTGTATGAATGTATTCTATATTTATTTATTTAGTTATGAAAGTGCTGATTTTAAATCATGAAACTTATCATTTATAACGTTTAGCGTGTGTTTAAGTGTGACCGTGTTTGTTTCCGGCTTGGATGCGTAAATCCAAGTCATTGTAGAATATTCATTTTATATCAAGCTGTGTGCCACAAAGGATTTAAATCAACATAAAACTGCAGCAAATAGTTGCTCCTAAATGAAAGCTTGAATGTGCCAAATATCTAAAAATGGCCTTTACTCATTAAGAAAATCTTTTAGATTTTTTTATCTCACTTAATTCGAAATATTTTTTAGTACAGTAGAATTAGCAAGTACTTTTTATGGACTACATATATTAGATATAAGCTTACATAATTACATAAACCTATTATTTAATTTATGGGCATATAAGGGTGGGCCGAAATAAAATACTTCAATCTGGCTGAGAAATTTTTCAGTCTAAAGTTATATTTTATTTTTACAATGTAGCCCAAAAATGCCGAGCAATGAGTTGATGTCCAGAAAATATGTTATAGAATGGATACTTATTATAAATTTCACTAGATAATATGTGTATGGAATGATTTTTGCTTTGAGTTTATACCACAAAAGCGTGTGGTTAAAAAAGGAAACTCAAAAACTTTATATGAGTTCTCTCATCTCATGATAATGTCTAAGCAATCCATAGAAAAATATAAGGGAGTTTTATTTAATTTATCATACTATTAAACTGGAGTATGTGATAAAAAGTTTGGATGGATTGAAAATATTATCGCACCATTTTTAAAAACCAATATTTTTGATTTTATTTCCTGATATATTAATTCCAATGGATATGAAATTGAATTCGCTTGCCCAAAAATATAAAGTGTACGATATCTCAATACATACACCATCCATCAACGCACTGCGCATTCAAAAATAATACCGAGTCTTGCATGAATTAGAATCAATCCTATTAACTTAACCTCAATCGGATATTTATAAAAAGTATCAATAGAAGGAACTTCAATAAGGCTTGGCCTTTAAAACCGTGGATTCTCATTTTTTGATTTTCTGACTTTTTGTCCTTTTTAAAGGATATAAAAATATCTAAGCATTTATTTAAATATTTCTACCATTCAGTTTATGTAAATATGGCTATTAAACAAAAGTGAACAATCCGTAGAAATGAAACAAAATTTTGTTGTAATTTTTTAGGATGAAAAACCTTAAATAATGTCTTTTTGAACTTTAATCCTTTCATATTCTTACGAATTTCTAATACATTTTTCTCAAAAAGTAGAAGTTTAAACCTTACGAGTACTTTAGCAATACTTCAATTTTGTTCCTATAGCTTTATTAATTAAGTCTCAACGAAAAACAATGTTATTAGTCCTATATTAAAAAAAAATTTTTTTTTGAACGATAAGGCAATTAAAGCTAGAAATATAATGGATCGTACAGGTTGAACTTGATCAAGACCATACACACGTGGATCTAGAGATTATATACAGAAATACTGTAACTCAGCTTTCCACTGTTTGATCGTTTGGTCATTTAATTTTGATAGTGACAAACATATTATACCCTAAAATAATGTAAAACAAATAATAAATTGTCTAGACGGTAACCTATACCATGCACTTAGTGACCCTATTTCTTTGTCCAACAAATTAGATATAGAAACTAAGCATTAACCAAATTTGAGTGGCATTGTTATTATTTTTTTTTCCCTTGGGATATGAAAAAGTTCATATCGGAACTGCTTGTGTGTTCTTGTGTGTTTGCTCAAAAGATATCAGAGTGAGAGCAAAGAGAGAAGCTAGTGGAATGGCAATTTATATCGATCTCTTAGGAGTCATTTGTGTGGGCACTCGGTCTGAGCATGTAACGATTTTTACCAATTTCAATATCGTTCATCTTATGGCCAACTAAACTTCATCAACATATCTTCATATTTGCTCCCTGTATTTGATTACAAGGACACACAGACGGACGGAGAGGCGGACAACATTAAATCGACTCAGAATTACTTTCTGAGTCAAATACTTTTGGTAGTTACAAACAATAGCACGAAGTCGTTATACCCTGATGACACATTTAGACGTATAGAATAGGATATAAAAATGAGAGGAAGAATGAACTTGAAATTGTGATATTCTTGAATTAATTTAAAACTTATTAGTTAAAACCGAAACGCAACTATACCAATAATGCAGTCGATGTGCAAGATATTTATAAATCGATAAAAAAAAAAACAATCCCGCCCAACCCAAATACAATAAATTTTGCAAGAAGTACACCATGGCACACGCGGTTAGAAGCCGTGGAAATACACAGCCAAAACAGTAATGGCGTTTTCTTTCCGAAAAAAATATCGCATTTTATTTGCACTTTTTAGGAAAAGTGTATTTATTATATATTCTGAATGAAAAGCAAGCTTATCTTATACATCAATCGAAAGACCTCAAAGGCGAGACCTCGTAATTCAATATATCAGAAATTAACAAAATGGCGCGATTTAAAAAATAAGTCAAATATTATCTTTTTTTTTTAGGGTTTTGTCCTACCCCTCCCCAGGTAGTAAAGTTAACCCACTTATCCTAGGACCTGCCTTACGTGATTTCCTACAAAATGCAGCATGCCGCATCTTGATCCGACTTGTAGTTCTCGAGAAACACGACACCCCAATTTAAAAAATGTGCAAACACCTTACAATATTTTTCATTTCACAAAATGGCCGCAAAGCGTAGAAAGGAAAGTACTTTGGAACAGTGAGAGCAAATTCAATAATATATATATTTTTTTTTTTAATGACTCAGTCTGCATCCACCTTTTGAACTGTGTCATTAATTTTTTTAACTTTGATAGAAATTTTTAAAAGTTACAAAGCATTACTTTCAAAATTTATGTAAAATTTACGAAAAATGTCATTTACCCATTAAATCCTACTGGATATTTAAATACCCAAGAAAATATTTTCATTTAAAAAATTATAGCTCGCCCCAGGTGTAAGATATCGCGATAATCGATGTTTTATTGTTAACCCGTTGGATGGACCGACACAAAAAAATAAACAGAAATATTTTCCGCAGTTAATATCGAGTATTTTATCGGTTAAAATTGCGTTTTTTTTTTTTGTTCGGAATATGCTTGAGAAATGCGTTGTGAGTTTTTAGAAAAGAAGAAAAGCAAACAACGCGCATTGTTTTCCGGAGGGTTGAAGTGTCCCTTCTCAAACTTCCTTTGAACAAACCGGGAAATGTTTACTCAATTAGTCATTACGACAGACCAAATGAAAATGGGTATTTAAATACCCGACAGGCCTCAATGTATACTGAAAATATAATTTTTTGCTGTATGGAAATTTTTGTGTGAGGTGAATGAAAATCGGCACGTTTGTTACTTTATTCAGAAACGACGATGTATATAAAAAAACATAAATTAGAGAGACCTAGAATTATAAATCTCATTTTGTGTGTCATTGTGATAATCCAGAAAGCACGGAGGGAGATGTAAGATCGTCTTGCACTTCAAGCAGCTGCATTCGTTTTTGCCACCACATTACGGACAATGAGTTTTCCAATGAAATTATCTATACGATAACGATGCATTTCTTGAGGCCGAAACTTTACGCGGTTGGTGGTAGTCGAATTGCAAACCTCCATTCGGAATTCACAATGGCAATTTCAACGCATTTACCATAGCCTCGGCTAATGCATTCGTTATCAACGGCCAATACCACTTCTTGCCCCGAATCCTAATTCAATAATTATTGATTGCATTGTCAAAAAGTCTACACCTTCCCTACGATGGTTGTATCGGTTTAACAAATGAGGCTGATCAATTGTAACAATTTTTCGTTTCTTTCAATCATACGACATCGCTCGGCCCATTGGTGTATTGCTTAGGAAATTTGGTAGTAAGGTAACGACCTAACAGATGGAAATAAATGAAGAAGTTATAATCGATAGGCAAAATAGCAATGAATTACAGCATTTTCGTTCCAATGTATAGCGAGTCAGATGTTCTGATATGCTTTTTTCCCATTTCCATGATATTTATCAATGACTCAATTATCACGAACGAGTTATTGGTTTGTGACTTGTGAAAAAGTTGCCGAACGTAACAGTATGATGTTTAAATTTTTTAACTTTTCGCATCCCAACGATTCCCGATTTGACTAATAAGAACGTGTGTCCTAAGCCAAAAATTTACCTTTCCGACAATTGTTGTAATTAGCTAGTATTTCTGTATACTAACCTTTTTCTGATTCTTATCACTTTTTGTGCAATTAAAGCTCTTATTTAACGTGCACAATGCCTGTTGAGCTAGTCTCAAATAATAATCAAAAATACTGATAATCAATAGATAATTTTAAAATAACTGAACTTTATAATATGTTGAATTGCCAATATTTTTTATATGACAGTAGAACTGTAAATTATCTGTTATACGACAGTAGAACTGTCAATTCTGTCCTGCACTTCTGCGCTTGGGATTTTATTATTAATCTGCTAGAATAAGACTATTGTGAAGCCATTTTGAGAACAATATACTCACTCTTCATTTAACCTTGAAATTAACGAGACTAACTAAAGATTGCCTTTTTTAACCCGGTTTTAGATCTATACAATTAGACAATTCTTAAAAAAGCTTAAGATTTCTACATGGCGCCCAAACAGGGACAATCTTCAAAATAATTAGTCTTCATCAATACTTAAAAGAGTCGCATTTCTTCTAATATTGGAGAAAATCATCCTTCAAATCTACTGAAGACACTTTCCTTCAGTCTACTAAGGAAAGCACCGAGATATTTCTAACAGAAGATTCATCAATTGCTAGTTGTCCAGTTGTCATCAATAACGTTACTGGAATCATCATTATCATGCCCAAGTGCTATTGCTGCAATAAGGAAAGTTTTCAACAAAACAGCCGAAACCAGGTATTATAAGTGCGAATAACCATTGTGTATGAGAATTGCTTGAAATTTCAATAAAACCTTCGATTATCGAAGTTTGTCCATACTCAATTATTCGCTCTTATTTGTAATATATAAAATATAATTATCAAAGCCCTGAAGTGAAATGCTTTAAAAGTCAGTAAATTGTGATTTATTTATACATGATTGGTTGCTTTAAACCTCAGTACATATTAATAGGTTCACAATAATTTTCAAAGTGTACCATCACATTGCAGATCAGATGTGTTAACATGTTCTTGTGAATGGTTGTCAATTTATAGGAAGAAGCAACATCAAATATATTATAATTTCTTCAAATGCAAACGATACGGCCTTTAGTCAACCTCATCCTAGTAGATTGCCAAATATGAAATTACCAAAATTCAGTGGCAAGTATTGTGATTACAACAATTTTATAAGTTTGTTTGAAAACATAGTAGATAGTGACACCACTTTCACAGATATCGAAAAGTTTAACCACTTACTTTCATGTCCCTCAGATGAAGCACTCGGTACAGTTAAAGCGTATCAAGTAACGGCACAAAATTATTCCAAAGCTGTTGCAAGTTTGAAAAAAGTGTATGACAATCCATGTTTGATATTCTTCGACAATATTTCAAGATTGTTCGATCTTCCGAAAATGTCAAAGCCTTCTGCATCAGCTTTGAGGAGCACAATAGATACGGTTTCTGCAATTTATGATTCGCTTTTATCAATTGGAGATGATAAAAGTATAACAAATGCGATCATAATACATCTTGTGATGTCAAAGGTTGATCCAATAACCAGATCAAAATGGGAAGAGCAACTACATTTTGAAAAATTGCCTTTATGGTGTGAATGTGAAGCAGCTTTGAACAAAAGATATGAACACATTTCAGCTGACGAAGCTTCAAATTCAAAACAAAAAACTTTTGTGGTAAAAGGGAATGAATTCAGACAAAAAAAGAATGCAAAATCATTTTCATGTCAAAAGAAATCGCAGCAGGGGTTTTCAAAATGTATATATTGTGGATCGGATCAGCATTTTGTATCTGTTTGCCCTTCTTTCGCTGCAATATCATTCCAACAAAGGTTTGATTTCATAAAAAATGTGCCGGCTTGCATCAACTGTCTTAGAAAGGGACATACGGTTTCAAAATGCAAATCATCTAAATGTCGAGTGTGTAGCCGTCCACATCATACTCTGTTGCATCAGTATGCAACAGCTGATGCTCTAAATAAGGGAACAAGTTCTCATGCTAATCCAGAGCAGCCTTCAAGTTCACGTGCATTTGTAAATCATTCTTCTTCTAATGATGATAATGTTATTTTGGCTACCGCAGTAGTTCAGATACGAAATAAATCTGGACAATTTGTCCCAGTAAGGGCATTACTGGATTCGGGTTCTCAAATAAACTTCCTTACTGAGGACCTTGCGCAAAGATTACAATTGAAAAGGGAAGAACTCAATCTTAGCCTTATCGGCATTGGCAAAATCATTTCTTCAGCCAAATACAAATTACAAGCCACTGTCAAATCCAGGGTAAATGCCCAGGAGTTCTCTTCAGACTTCTGCGTTCTCAAGTCAATTTCTACATATCAACCAGACCATGTCATTTCGATAAAGGACTGGAATTGACAGATCCATTGTTTTATAAGCCGCAAAAGATCGACATATTAATTGGAGCTGAAATTTTCTGCGAGCTATTATGCATTGGTCAAAATAAAGAGAGTCCTAGTCTACGTCTCTTGGCTGGATAGTTTCTGGCAAATATCACCAGCAGGGTGATAATCAATCAAATTCTTGTCATTTAACTACCAATATCGGAACCGAATCATCTCTTGATTCAATCATACAGAGATTTTGGGAACTAGAAGAAATTCCGAAAGTTAAGAAAATTTATTCTATGGAACAGCAGCAGTGTGAGGGTAATTTTGTCAAAACAGTTCGACAATTATCGTCAGGTAGATTTCAGGTGATATTACCTTTCAAAGCAACCCCCACCAAGTTAGGTCTTTCTTTCGATACAGCCAAGCGACGTTTTCTCTCCCTTGAACGTCGGCTTTCAAAAGACCCAATAATGAAGGCAATGTACAATAATTTTATGAAAGAGTATTTACATTTAGGTCACATGTCAGTAACGGACAATGAAATCCCTAATTTTCCGCACTATTTTATTCCGCATCAGTGCGTTCTACGACCTCAAAGTTGTTCAACAAAACTTCGCGTAGTATTCGATGCATCGTGTAGAACTTCAACACAACTCTCATTAAACGACATTTTAATGATTGGCCCTACAATACAGGAGGAGTTGTTTTCTACATTAATTCGATTTCGAACACATAAGTATGCAGTTACGGCTGACATTGAGAAAATGTACCGTCAAGTTTTAATTGACGAGGCCGACAGGAACTTCCAGTTAATTTTATGGCGGGAAAAAATGTCTGCTCCATTAAAAGCTTATCGTTTGAATACTGTCACATATGGTACTTCTTCTGCTCCATTTTTGGCAATACGATGCCTTCATTACCTAAGTGACTTGTATAAAGATAATTTTCCAATTGGATCTAATGTAGTTCGGTCAGATTTTTATGTTGACGATTTACTGACTGGGGCTGATTCAATTGAGGAGATCGAAATTATTCGAACTGAAGTGTCTGATATACTAAAATCAGCTGGATTCAATCTGACAAAGTGGTTTTCAAATTATAGCAAGGCCGATTCAGATGCGGTTGAAAATCGTTTCAAATGAATGAATCCGAGTCCACAAAGGCTCTGGGTACATATTGGTTACCTAAGAATGATATTTTTAAGTATCATTTGGATGAATCATTTCACGACTTAAAAGCCACCAAGCGAAATATTTTGTCAGTGTCAGCTAGACTCTTTGATCCCCTTGGTCTCTTGTGCCCTGTGGTAACTAAGGCTAAAATATTATTACAAGAACTTTGGCTTCAGAAATTTGACTAGGATGAACCAATCCCTACGATACTCCATACTACCTGGGAAAATTTTAAACGTAATTTGTCAAATATTGATTCTATCGAAATCCCAAGATATGTATTGACGAGTAAAAATTCTAGTTGCCAAATTCATGGATTTGCGGACGCTTCAATCAGAGCGTACGGATGCTGCATTTACATTCGAAGTGAAACTACTAACGGGCCTTTATCTAGACTATTGACAGCAAAGTCAAAAGTAGCTCCCATTAAAACTAAGTCATTGCCAAGATTAGAATTGTGTGCAGCGCATGTTTTAGCCAAGCTTTGGACAAGGGTCCAAACAATGTTGAATTGTCAAGTCGAACACGTTACATTCTGGACTGATTCTGAGATAACGCTTCATTGGATTCGCACTCATCCATCATCCCTTCAAACTTTTGTCTCAAACAGAGTGTCCGAAATACAAGAGTTATCAGACAAAGTGTGCCGGAGGCATGTTCCGTCGAAACAAAATCCGGCTGATATAGTCTCCAGAGGATGCGATATTGATGAAATGAAAAATTCTATTTGGTTCAACGGTCCACAGTTTCTGCGTGAAGATAGCGCAAATTGGCCAATAAATGAACATTTTGTTCTGACTGAAGAACAAGAGACTTCGGAAAAACGAAAAACATACGATGTACTCCTCGCTGTAGGGGGTAATGTGGGAAAAGACAATGACACGGACCATACGAATCCTCTATTAAAACTAATTGAAGGCAAGTCGTCGTATACCAAATTGATGCGGTTCTTTGCGTATATTTTCCGGTTTATCGATGTTTGTAGAAATAATAGAGAGAATTATGGAAAACCACTGACAGCAAAGGAAATAAAATGGTCATTCTGGCACATAGTCGAAATAATTCAAGTAAAAGAATACGCGAACGATATTAGGAAATTTAAAAAGGGGGTATCTTTGCCATCAAACTTACAAAGATTGAACCCATTTGTTCATGAATTAAAGGACCGATATCGAACTTTTTCACTTGTCAGGGTAGGCGGGCGATTAGTAAATGCACCTCTCTCTTATGATGCAAAATTTCCATTGTTGATGCCGAACAAATCGCATTTTATGACTCTGTGCTTACGTTATCTACATTTTGAGAACTGTCATGCTGGGCCAAAGGCATTAATAGCTCTTCTACGACAGCAGGTATGGCTAATAAATGCAAAAGACGCATGCACCAAAATTATACGTAAATGTACTCACTGTTTCCATTACAAACCAAAATTAATGAGTCAGACTATGGGTAATTTGCCCGCTGATAGGGTAAGAGCTCTACGACCGTTTAAAATATGCGTCGTAGACTTTTGTGGTCCTGTTAATATAACTTTAAAAATTCGAGGACGACCGCCTGCTAAAATGTGTATCGCTGTTTTTGTATGTTTCACGTCCAAGGCTGTACATTTAGAACTTGTTTCCGATCTATCATCAAATTCTTTTATTTTATGTCTTAAAAGGTTCGTCGGCAGAAGAGGATATCCCGACAAAATTTACAGCGACAACGCAACCAATTTTGTCGGTGCAGCCAGAGAATTGCAGGAGTTCGCGGAGGTGTTTCGCAAAGAAGCCGACAAGATCGCATCGTACGCTGCCAGCAAAGGGGTGAACTTCATCTGCATACTGCCGAGAGCTCCACACTTTGGCGGACTATGGGAGGCCGCGGTGAAGTTAGCCAATGGACTACTACTGAGAACCGTGCAGAATGCGTTGCTCACAACAGAAGAACTCCAAACAGTGTTGGTCGAAGTAGAAGCTGTTCTCAACTCACGCCCGATTGCGCCGCTCAGCAGCGATCCGAACGATGGTGAGGCTTTAACCCCAGCCAACCTACTAACAGGAAAATGCCTACGAGTGCTGCCGCAAGAATCGCACAAAGAAGACATCGACAAGCTAACGTACTTGAAGAGATGGCAACTTTTATGCGGACTCAGGCAACGGTTTTGGCGCAGTTGGGCCAGAGATTACGTCCGCAGTCTGCAAATTCGAATGAAGTGGTGCGAAGGAGATCCAGACCTAGCCGTAGGACAACTCGTCCTCATGCAAGACGAGAATCTTCCACCGCTACAGTGGCTGACACGTCGGGTGCAATCCGTAATGCCAGGCAACGATCTGAAAGTAAGGGTTGCGACAATAAAAACAACAAACGGCGTATATAAGCGCCCAGTTTACAAGTTGGCGCTACTACCGGTTAATTGAAGACCTACTGTTTCTATGGGGCCGGAATGTTGAGCTAGTCTCAAATAATAATCAAAAATACTGATAATCAATAGATAATTTTAAAATAACTGAACTTTATAATATGTTGAATTGCCAATATTTTTTATATGACAGTAGAACTGTAAATTATCTGTTATACGACAGTAGAACTGTCAATTATCTGTTATACGACAGTAGAACTGTCAATTCTGTCCCGCACTTCTGCGCTTGGGATTTTATTATTAATCTGCTAGAATAAGACTATTGTGAAGCCATTTTGAGAACAATAAACTCACTCTTCATTTAACCTTGAAATTAACGAGACTAACTAAATATTGCCTTTTTTTAACCCGGTTTAAGATCTATACAATTAGACAACCCACCACTGATATGAGAAACTTTCGTTTGCGTTCGTACGTACACACAGTGTCTGGCTAATTGCGGGGAAGAACACACTTCTATTCTTGGTGAAGGACGAAAAATGTAAAAAAGCACGTTTCGTTTTGCGGATACGATATTATTAATTAATGGGCGCATGACAGTTTTTTGCTAAGATTTTAAAATAAGTCAAAGTGAAAGTATGACAACATGGCCTGTCGGTTATTTCAAAATCCATGCTATACCGCAGATGTCCGGGCAGTTATGAAAAAAATTATTCATTGTTTTAAGTTCTATGGACTATCAGGTACACATATCAAAATCGTACGTGCCGATCTATGGGTGGGCCTTAATAGGTTAAGGGTACCCAAATGAGTAAAAAATTACCGAAAATCGTAAGTTTCTACATAGAACATTATAGTTTATATATTTTAGTTTAAAATATTGACTTCGTAACAAAGAAAATCGTGGTTATGGGCAAAGTAATAAGTTAAACTCAAAAAATATCCGGAAAACCCGATTTTTGGTATAATTAGATTTTGGCAACCTCTTCCGAAAACTCTGAATAAAATCAGAAAAATACTCTATCCTATAAGCTTTCAAAAAATGCGGGGGACAATTTTTGTTTTATTCTTTGGGACCCCTAATATACACATATATAGCTTTGTAACTCCAAAAATAATTCGAATTTAAAAAAATCCTTTTAGGCCTTTATTTTTGAAGAATTTTAGAAGACACATAAAAAAAAATTGAAAAACAAATTTTTTATCCGCATGTCATACATACATTAATGCTCAATTTTAGTGACCAGTGTTTAGAATTTCGTTAATGTGTTTGTTACGGAACATACTAGCAAATATGTATATAGCTATATGTGTATATATGTATAAATGTATAAATATGTGTAACTGAAAAAAGCCTCATTTTCATTAGGAATACTTCTAACCCATATGAGTACAATTATATATTAGTTTTTATATATCCTTACAATACAATGTGACATCTGATTATCTACGCACTACATAAACTAAGTTAAATATGAAGGTTGAAACAGAAAAAAAATTGGTGTGTGTACATTGGAATAATATAATAAAATGTCTTGTATTAAGTTATTATCCCTTTAAGTCCAGCAAAATAATATTCAACATACACACAATTGTTACACACAAATTACAAACAACCATCCACAATTCATCGAAGAGTACCATTTAAATTAACTGTCACAAGTTAGTAGAAGTTATAGATACCGTAAAGAAAGAGAGGAATCAAGTATGAATTGTACACTACAAAGAGGTTAAAATAACAGTTTCAACAGAATTTAATCAATCTAGAAAATGAGTTTTCCACCATCGACAACTTTTTAGGTTCAGACCATATTTCCTGGGTACTGAATTGAACAATGCGTTTTCAATAACACTGTAAAAATACCACAAAATCTTCTACAGTGTGATGCATTGTTCCGATAGAAATTAATTATTTCTGTATTATTTATTATTTTTTATTTATTTATTTATTTTTTTTTTAATTCATATTTATTTAATGGATATTCATATAGGTTTGTAAACTAACAATAAGCTATTAAAATATTAAAACTAAAACTTAGATATTAAATCCAGCCGGTGCCAGACAAAATTTCATTTATCCTATATACATATATAATCTAATGATAAAAAAAAATCGCTTGTATATCAATCCATTTTTCATCCTATGAGATCAGCAGCGTCCCTCCTTAAAGGTTGGTGGATACGGTTACTGATTAAGTTACGTGCTAGAGAAATCGAGCGAAACTCTAGCTTTTCCAAATATTTTGCTATCTATCTAGAGATTTCGTATTTTACTAGAGAAACATTTAAGTCTCCGTGCAACTATGAGTTTCTCACGTACTATGGTGCACCTGTTATCATTCTTAAAATCTTGTTTTGGCTTATTTGTATTCTTTCTGCGTTTGAAGCTGATGCTGTTCCCCACAACTGAATACCATAGCACCAAATGCGTTTGAAAATTGGGTTATAAATTAAGGACTTACAATCGAAACTTAACTTCAAGTTCCTGCCAATTAGCTATGTGAATTGGACTAATTTCAATTTTATTTGTCTTAGTTTAGCATCTGTATGGTTTTTCCAGGAAAGCCGGCGATCAACATGTAGTCCGAGATATTTAACAGCCAATTTTATAGCCAATCTTCCAGCTGTTCAATATGACTCTGTAAAAGAAGAGATGCTATTGGGGGTTTTCGTGTATGTTTAGAATTGCAGCATCATCCGCAAAGGTTGACGTAAGTGTATTTTCATTTGTTGGCACGTCCCAAGATACTACCTTTACTACACCAGTATGAATTTTCTATGGAGGGCTCACAAAGTTGTTCTCTCTTATAGAGAATTTTCTATTAATCATATAGCTCCCCATTAGCTTATGTGTGTTCGGGGCAACAGCTTTTGAACTATGTAGAGGAGCCCCTCGTGTCAAACTCGGTGGAAAGTTTGCGAGACGTCTATAAAAAGTGGAGAGCAGTACTTTGTATCTTCAAAAGTTCTAATTATTTGTTTTCGTCTGAAACCAAATTGGTGCGTTGAATGTCATTATTTTGATCTACGGATATTGTAAGTTTGTTTACAAATATCCTCTAGAACAATTGTGACAAGTTCGACGGTAAACTTATAGGTCTATTCGAATGAGAATTTGTGTGATCTTTACCTGTTTTACGTATCATTGTAACGAGTGAAAATTTCCATTCTGCGGGAAAATTTTCAAGGCGTATTTCGACATTGAAAATAAACAGAATTATTCTTAATGCTATTCTTGGTAAGCCCAGAAGCATTTTATTACTTATCCCATCGACCGCCGATGCTTTTTTGGGGGGATTAAATCAACAATAGCCTTTTCGACCTCTCGAATCTCAAAATGAAGGGACACCTGTGATGTTCAGTAACAGGTGGCAACTAATACTAAAAGAAATATTTTTTAGTAATATATATCTAATAATAAAACCCATATCTAGTCTCATACTAACCTTTGCGTCTTGCGGTTGATCTTATTAGTCCCTCTGAAAGTCAGTTTTTGGTTTCATACACTATTCAGATACATTATTTTTCCTACAGTGCCTTATTGATAGTGGTACTTTTTAAGACCAACACCAGTTCGATATTAGCAGAAATCAACCCTCGTTAAAAAAAAGATGACCAAATCAAAATTTATATGAAGGTTTTCCTGAACTTCCAGTTATTTTAAAAAAATGACCCCAAATACGTTGTTATCTCTGCTATAGCTGATAAACACCTACAGCAATATTCTTGTTTTTCTGTCTGTCGTTCGCTAAAATTTATCTGCTCAGAAACAATTTCGGTATCCGAACTCAGAGATGGCAAAATCTTCTAGCACTTATTGGAAATAAAACAAACGCCGATAAAATAATAGCAGCAAAAGAACTAGCTGGTATGTGCAAAATCAAATACGAGTTCCACTCAAACTAGAACCATTCTAAAGGTACAATATATGCTCCTTATCTTAATAACCTACCTGAATTCGAAATTGTTAGAGAATTGAACTCCCAAGGCGTAGTGGAGGTTTACAAGTTTCAAAAGACAAATACCGGAAACAAACATGTCCCCTCTGGCATTATACTCTTAACTTTCGACAGATATTCAACCCCAGAAAAATTAGAGATTTCTTGGCATACAATTAATGTCAGACCGTACTTTCCTAACCCCGTGCGGTGTAAAACCTGTCAAATGGTCGGTGACACAAAAAAATTGGCACAAAGACGATCCTTTATGCGATAACTGTTCTCTACCAGCACGCAATCTAGATAAGTGTACACGTTCATTTTGTATTAACTATTCGCAGGAGCACCCTCCTCATCTCTCGTCTGTAAAGTATTTAAGCAGCAAAAGGAAATACTTAAAATTAAAACAAAAGAGAAATGTTCTTTTAAAGTTGCAAAATAGAAATACCAATCCCAACTACAAACGCAAGCGTTAGTACAGTCGTTTTCCGACATAACAAACAGCAACAAACCTACAACCAACATCAATTCAACTAGCATTAACACTGTAACTCCAAAAAATAACATCGAAGAAATAAATAACATGCCATATACTACAAAAACAATGCCTCCTCAACAAAACAACTAAACAGAAATAACAACAAACAACAGTGACTGTTACAAAAACAATACCTCCCCAACAATACAACGAAACTACAACAATTCTATTGGTGATCCAAAAAAAAAACAACACAAAAACAACACAATACTATATTAACCCGTGCAATGACAAAATCCTTGTCTAGCACATCTAAAACAGCAAATACTGATAAAAAAAATAAGACAAACTTAACTTAACACAAAACAGTACATCTCTTTGCCTAAAACAGCAACAACACGCACACGCAACTATTCTTGCAATGAATATGATATAATGTTTGTTGGCGAAGAATAATTTATACACTATTTTCTTTACTATGGATTTAAAAATTTTACAGTGGAACATTAATGGTTTTATTAACAACTACCACGAACTACAACTAATATTAAAAGATCGCAATCCAGACATTATATCGATTCAAGAGACTCATATACCTTTTAACCATCACAACATAATTCATACTAGCCAATACAATGGCTTCTTCCACAACTTAGCCTGCAACACAACTTCTAAACAGGGAATCGGTATCCTTGTTAAAAAGACAATACCACACAAATTTATATATAAGGACCACGTAACTTCCGCTATTGCTGTTCAAATAGACACTCTACAAAATTCACTGTAGTATGTACATATATTCATCCCAACCAACATATCTCAGTAAACAACTTAACCTCGATCATTAGCAATATCAACACCCCTTTATTAATGACCGGGGACTTCAACTCATGGAGTTCACTTTGGGGCTCTTCAAAATCCAACATACGAGGAAAAATACTTGAAAACTTTATAATAAATGAGGACTTAATCATCTCGAACGATGGGACTCCAACTAATTTCGCCATTCACAATAGCTTGCACCTCTCTGTACATGGAAAACCCTTCCTAACCTCCATGGCAACGATCATTACCCAATTGTAGTTAGTTGTAATCAAAATGCATAAGAGCAGCAGCAAACCATAGGTAAACTATAAAGCCCACGTGCATTATGGTGGAATTCTAATTTATAATCATTACGGAAACACAAACAAAAACTTTGGCATACATAACTACAAATGTGTAAGAAGCGACTTTTATATGATTTTATAAAAAACATAATGCCACACTTAGAAGAACAGTCCAAATAATTAAAGCAATATGTCTTCGAAACTTAACATCCACGCGGCTCCTCTGCCCAAAGAATCTGGAATGATATTAAACGATTTACTAGTGGATATTGTGCAAATAACATAAGTCTCCTAATATCAGGTGATATTATTTTTTCAACCCCAGAACAATCTCTCGACAATTTTTCAACAAAATAAACTAATTTACGCAAGTTATATCTACAATCCCCAAACCCTTAATAAATATGCCAGTAAAATCTAAAACCCAATCAACTTCATAGAACTAGCAAACGCTCTAAGTTCAGCAAAGGGCAAAACTCCAGGTCAAAACCGTATCTCATACCGCACAGTGGTTCAAAACCAAAAAAAAAGTGGTAATAAGTCTGGAACTTCTAAACTATTGGTTGGATTGGAATAGTATATTCTAGGCGATTGTAGTCAATGATATAGGCTTTCAAAATGTTTATTTTTGAGATACCCTGTTGTAACACAGGGTGAGCTACAGGGTGCCAAATTCGACCACCTCGAGGTGGAAAATGCTTTCAAAGCTTTTAACTTTTATAAATATGAAGTGATTTTTACGTTTTTTAAATTTTTCTAATAACCATTAAATTATTAACAAAAAACTTGCTTATACTACCTAGTTATCGCTTATGGTTTAAAAAATATTTGATTTTAAAAATCAACATTTGAACTTTTCACCAAATTCTTTCTTGGTTTTTCGCAAATAACATTTTTATTAAAATAGACAAAAAAAACCTAAAAATATGTAGCGATGGCCAGTACTTTTTAAAAAAATACGCTGAGGTATATTTTGAACTATTTCAAACCGTTTAGTGAGCACAAAATCTTAAAGTTGACTTTTTGAATCAGGTTCTAAAAATTGCAATTTTTTGCCAAAAAATACCCTTCATTCTTTCACTTTTTTGTCACAACCTTGGTAAAACATGTATATATTTTTCTACATATTTTAAAAGAATATGCTTCAAGAATGGTTGTAAGTGAAATTTTTAATATTCTTGGACATGCACCCTACGTCCAGCATTGGACGAAATTGGGCAATTTTTAAAAAAAAACTAAGTTTTAAAAGTTAATACAAAAATATCCGCTCGATTTCTTCAAATATTTCACCGCAGTATTAAAGCCCCAAATATTTTTATTTATTTGCCGCAATAAAATTCACCGCGGTTACATAAACGTGGTCAGGAGGGCTTAAATGGTGAAAAAAGTCAAATTTTCATACGAATTTTTTTTGTTAACATAAAAAACATATTAAGATTAGTTATTTTTATATTTTGTTTATTGATTCAGAACGACATTTAAATTATCTAAAACACTTCAAAAAATCATTTCGATAACGTTAATAGTTTTTGAGATATTTATATTCAAATTTCAGAAAAAAATATAGAAAAACTATGGTTTTCGTTTTTTTTTGGTTTTTTTGGTAAAGTGTTCCCAAAATTTTTGAATTTTACTTATTATTATATATATTGTTAAAGAAGACATATTTATCTATTCAACGATATATAGCATGTCTATCAAATATATTGCAACATGCTGAAATAATGACCCCAAACCACACTCCACAGGCAAAAATTTAGCTATTTCTCTATTTGTTCATATAAATGGTCATTTACGTAGTGATTGACATATTTATACTCTATACCACTATGTGGTTTGGGTATAATGACTTTGTGCTGCTGTTTGTAACAACCAAAAATATTTGACCTAGACCCATTTTTAATTATACCGATCGAATCAGAATCACTTTCTGAATTGATTTAACAATGTCCGTCCGTCCGTCCGTCCGTCCGTCCGCCTGTGTGTCCATGTAAAGCTTGTAATCATACTGCAGGTCGCAAATATGAATATATTTTGATGAAATTTGGTATATAAGCTTTTATTAGCCATGGAATGAACGCTATTGAAATTGGTGAGAATCGGTCCATGTTCAGACCTAGCCCCATACAAATTACCCATATGAAATCGACATAAATTGCCATAAGATCCAAATTGTCATATAGATCTTACTCAAATTGGGTTTGTATGCATTCATTACATCCACTAATGAGTAGTCTAAAAAAGATCCCTTTGACCCCATATAGAGCTGCTTCCCGATCTTCACTTAAATCTATTAAAAAACAAAAATATTGCACTGATTCTTCTCAAATTTTGTTTGTACATATTTTTGCAAAATACAAGAGACTTTACCAAATATAATCAGTATCGGTCCATTTTTGGACCTAGTCCCTTTATAGATATAGCATCCGATATGAACTTTTTAATATCTGCAGCCAAAAAAATTAATAAAAATCCCACTCAAATTTGGTTTTTGCTTATTTTCAATGTCCAGTTAGTTGGGCCTAAGAGATAGGGTTTCTAAACGCATGGTATAGGGTATCGTATAGTCGGTCTGAACCGACTATAATTTTCTTACTTGTTTTTTATTGTTTTTTTGGTAAAGGGTTACATACGTTTTTATTACTTCAAATAATTTTAATATCTTTTCAAAGAAGGTATAATTATAAGTTAATGGTGTATGAAATATTTACCTAATGAGCTTCAACTGATCATAAAATTGCCCGAAACTCTGATGCTGATTTTATGCAAAAAAAAAAAAAAACTGGTAAAAAGCCCATGCCTAAGATATTTTCATTATTAAATAACAAATATAACTAAATTTTTTTTAATGAGTATTTTTTTATTTGATTTATAATAGCCTTAAAATTACATAACAATTGTCTGCTTTTTTACTAGTTATTTTCTACAAAACAATCAGAAATATCAAAAGATAAAAGATGTTTTATATCCATAGCTTCGAAATCATTTTCTATTTCAAGACTTATTTTTGGTAACCATTTTGTTCTTATGGAGTATATTACTGGATCTGATGATATCAATAAATATTCCATTAAATCGGAATTTTGGGCTTCTTTGCTACATTTTCTTGTATTAAAAAGGTCTAAAGTGTTTGACATCTCTGTTTCTAGCTTCTTGTGCTTCTTCAGTCAGTTCTCCCAATGCATTCTTTGTCAATAAGCTTTGTGTTGTAATTTTGTCTTCCTTTGTGTACTCAAATCGGATTGGCCGACATAGGAACTTAGATCCGGGTGTTAAATTACTCCAATGTCCTGATATTCTCTCTCACTAGAAGAAGAACTTGTCTCATTATATAGCCTCATTTTTAATGGTACTAATGATGTCATAAAAATTTCACATTAGATGGTAGAATTTTATTTTTTGTTTCCTTTATCAAATCTTTTTCTTTGAGAGCTTTTCTCAAAATACCATATTTATTTCTTGTCAATCCCAAATTTAAAATAGGAGCTAACGCATCCACTTCTGTAAATGATGTTGACGATTTTGGCGTTGAAATACTTTGCACCATACGCTTCAACCGCTTAGGAGATGCAGTTGGTAACACATCTACAATTTTAGCAGCTTCCTTTAGTTGCGTGCGTGTCAAGGCTGCTTTAAAGGAATCCTTAATTTCATTAGGCGAATGCTTACTAATGATTTCTTCTTGTTTTTTATTTTTTGTCCTTGATTGAACATTTTCGTAGTCCTTTTTAGATCGACCAAATGCCTTTTTCTCAATTTGTACTGTGAGGCCCGTTTTCAACCATTCTTCATTTTTAGTCTTTTGAAAAGATATTAAAATTATTTGAAGTAATAAAAACGTATGTAACCCTTTACCAAAAAACAATAAAAAAAAATATGACGATTTATATGAACAAATAGAGAAATAGCTAAATTTTTGCCTGTGGAGTGTGGTTTGGGGTCATTATTTCAGCATGTTGCAATATACTTGATAGACATGTTATATATCGTTGAATAGACAAATATGTCTTCTTTAACAATATATATAATAATAAGTAAAATTCAAAAATTTTGGGAACACTTTACCAAAAAAACCAAAAAAAAAACGAAAAACCATAGTTTTTCTATATTTTTTTCTGAAATTTGAATATAAATATCTCAAAAACTGTTAATGTTATCGAAACGATTTTTTGAAGTGTTTTAGAAAATTTAAATGTCGTTTTGAATCAATAAACAAAATATAAAAATAACTAATCTTAATATGTTTTTTATGTTAACAAAAAAAATTCGTATGAAAATTTGACTTTTTTCACCATTTAAGCCCTCCTGACCACGTCTATGTAAAGGCGGTGAATTTTATTGCGGCAGATAAATAAGAATATATGGAGCTTTAACACTGCGGTGAAATATTTGAAGAAATCGAGCGGATGTTTTTGTATTAACTTTTAAAACTTAGTTTTTTTTTTTAAAATTGCCCAATTTCGTCCAATGCTGGACGTAGGGTGCATGTCCAAAAATATTAAAAATTTCGCTTACAACCATTCCTGAAGTATATTCTTTTAAAACGTGGAGAAAAATATACACATATTTTATCAAGGTTGTGAGAAAAAAGTGAAAGAATGAAGGGTATTTTTTGGCAAAAAATTGCAATTTTTAGAACCTGATTCAAAAAGTCAATTTTAAGATTTTGTGCTGACTAAACGGTTTGAAATAATTCAAAAATACTGCAACGTATTTTTTTAAAAAGTACTGGCTATTGCAGCATATTTTTAAATTTTTTTTTATCTATTTCAGTAAAAATGTTATTTGCGAAAAACCAAGAAAGAATTAGGTGAAAAGTTCAAATGTTGATTTTTAAAATCAAATATTTTTTAAACCATAAGCGATAACTAGGTAGTATAAGCATATTTTTTGTTAACAATTTAATGGTTATTGGAAAAATTTAAAAAACGTAAAAATCAATTCATATTTGTAAAAGTTACAAGCTTTGAAAGCATTTTCCACCTCGAGGTAGTTGATTTTGGCACCCTGTAACTCACCCTGTGTTACAACAGGGTATTTCAAAAATAAATATTTTGAAAGTCTATATCCTTGACTACTATCGCCTAGAATATACTATTCCAAGCCAACCAATAGTTTAGAAGTTCCAGACTTATTACCACTTTTTTTTGGTTTTGAACCACTGTGTGATGATACTCTTATATCCTGTAGACTTATATAAATGAAGACTACATTTGACCATTAAAATTCAAATGGTTTCAGAATTAATAAGCACAATATATTCTCCAGAATGAATTTGCTTAAATATGGTGCTAAGATAATCTAGACATATACAGAGAAAACAGATTTATTGTTGCTAACGCATTTTTTTCCAACCAAATTACGATGAAGTTATTATCCGAACTTCGAGTTGATCACGATAACATATCCGTTATCTTAACACTAATATATGATTAGCTGCTGTTAAATTTCCATTCATACTAAAGCAAAAATTATTACGAAACTTTATAAAAATTCGAATGGTGAATTTTTATACCCTATACCACTATGTGGTTTGGGTATAATGACTTTGTGCTGCTGTTTGTAATAACCAAAAATATTTGACCTAGACCCATCTTTAATTATACCGATCGAATCAGAATCACTTTTTGAGTTGATTTAACAATGTCCGTCCGTCCGCCTGTCCGTCCGTCTGTGTGTCCATGTAAACCTTGTAATCAAATTGCAGGTCGCAAATATGAATATATTTTGATGAAATTTGGTGAGAATCGGTCCATGTTCAGACCCAGCCCCCATACAAATTACCCCTATGAAATCGACATAAATTGCCATAAGATCCAAATTGTCATATAGATCCTACACATATTGGGTTTGTATGCGTTCATTACATCCACTAATGAGTAGTCCAAAAATGATCCCTTTGGCCCCATATAGACTGCTTCCCGATCTTCACTTAAATCTATTAAAAACAAAAATAATGCACTGATTCTTCTCAAATTTTGTTTGTATATATTTTTGCAAAATACAAGAGACTCTACCAAACATGATCAGGATTGGAACATTTTTGGACCTAGTCCCCATATAGATTAGCAGCCGCTTTGAACTTTTTTATATCTGCAGCCAAAAAAATTAATAAAAATCCCACTCAAATTTGGTTTTTGCTTATTTTCTTTGTCCAGTTAGTTGGGCCTAAGAGATAGGGTTTCTAAACGCATGGTATAGGGTATCGTATAGTCGGTCTAGAACGACTTTAATTTTCTTACTTGTTTTTCTTTGTGTATGTAAATGCGTGGACCTTCGATTTTATAGTCTCATATCTAGTGGTTTAAGAAGCAAAAGTTTTGAAATTTTGCGTGAACTCTTAAGTTATAAATATACATCGACACGGAAGTTTAATATTTACCAACAAATAACGAGAGTCTGAAAATGTTTGTTAAGGATTATGATATCGAGTATCTTGAAATTTTTGTTTAGTTAATTAGATATAAATCTACGTAATTGTACCAAAATTGAACAGGTTTGAATAAGTTCGCTTTTCACCATCCATAAAAAGTTAACTATATCGAGTGCTAGAATAGTGAGAATCTTTAAACTTTGTGTGAGTCCATAGGTTTCAAATACGAAATAGTATAATCAAATATGGCCGTAATTTTTACTAGTGGCCATGGACCATCTCATACATTGTGAATATATGGTGATACCACTAGCATTTGCATTTTGAACTACGGGTTATTTTGATTATCGTAACACCAATATCAGCTGTGTAATGAAGAGAAATAATCGCAATATATCTGATTTACGAAATGAGTCAATTTGCGCTCGAACAACGGTAATTCCATTGGGCTACAGAGCTCTAGGAAGAAGATGAAAGTCATCTTGGTGATTACTTCAACAAGCAAAAGTGTCGCATCTCGGACAGAGAAAATCCAGATATGACTGTTGAAAAGCCAATTCACCCTGAATTTTACACTGTTTGGTGTGGTTTTCGAACGGGTGCTTTAATTGAGCTGGTGCGTCAGAGTAACTGGTAGGGTTACAGTACTATGATAAGTGATTGTTTAAGGCTTTTTTGAAAAAAAAAAAAAAATAATGCAATTGTCGGTAAAATTCAGCCCTGCACTGTCGCAAATGTACTGAAAAATGGGGTTGATCGTACGAACTACAGCAAGGCCAGCTAAATAAGTTATTTGAAATTTGAAACTCAAGTGGAAAAAAGTAATGAGTTTTTTTTTTTTTATAGTAAAATTGAGATGCAAAAGCTTTATGGTCCAGATAATATTATCTGTGTGCAATCCAAATATTAGTTAATATTTTTGCAAAAATATTGTTACTTAAACTCTCTAAAATATCAATTATTTACTATGAAAGTCAGTCTAATCCAAACTTTGCAAGTAGTTACAAGCTTCAATTTTAATTTGTTACAATAATCTTTTTAGTGTGAAAAATAATGCGATACTAGGAATATAGCGTCAATCATTATAACTCACATAGGGCAAAAATTAAAGAATAATAAAAGTAAGTAAAAGATGAAAAACAACGAACTTGTGGAGTAAAGCGGTTGATATAATGGGTAAGTCTTACTTTTGTAATGAATGCAAAAGAAGCAAATTGCTTTTACAAAAATCGTATATAAATTAAAACTAAGAGCATCTGTACAGACGTGAGATATTTTTTAATAATATCTAACAATACGTACGATTCTTTTTAAAAGTATTCAAAAGTGTCAAATATTTAGACGCTGATTACCGCATAAACGATACCTGGCCTTATATGTTGAAAATGGTAAAGTACACATCGGTCAGGACGAATAGTACAATTATACAAAATAAGTGTACAATTTATATTAAAGTCATATCAAATGATATTGTTATATCGTATTTATACCCAGAAATAGAGTTTGTTACAGTTCGGTTACCGCTACATACGATAATTTGAAAAGATAAAGTAATTTTGTATTCTGATTTTTTAATTTAGTGTAAAAATCGTATTAAATTAATCCTTATAAAATTAAAATTAACAAGTAAAAAAATTATTCTCGGTCTAGACCAACTATACGATACCCTATACCATGGTTTAGAGACCCTATCTCTTCGGTCCAACTAATTGGATATAAAAAATAAGCCTAAACCAAATTTGAGTGGCATTGTTTTTAATTTTTTTGGCTGCAGATATGAAAAATTTCATATCGTATGCTATATTTATGTGGGTACTAAGTCGAAAAATGGACCGATCCTGACCATATATGGTAAAGTCACTTATATTTTGAAAAAATTTGAAAAAAATCTGTGCAATATTTTTGTTTTTTTTTTATAGATTTAAGTGAAGATGGGGAAGCAGCTCTATATGTGGCCTATGACTAAGAATTGTCCTGTAGGTATTTTTATTGCACTGGCGATTAACGGATATAATAAATACATACAAACCCAATTTGACTGCGATCTATATGATAATTTGGATCTTATGGCAATTTATGTCGATTTCATATGGGTCATTTGTATGGGGACTAGGTTCGAACATGGACCACATTTCGACAATTTCAATAGCGTTCATCCTATGGCCGGTGAAAGCCTATTTACCAAATTTCATCAAAATATATTCACATTTGAGATCTGTAGTTTGATTACTAGGTTTACATGGACACACAGACGGACAGACGGGCGGACGGACATCGCTCGGTATAATAAAAGCTGTGTCTGGGTCAAATATTTTTGGTAGTTTGAAACATCAGCACAAAGTAATTATACCCAAACCACATAGTGATGTAGGGTATAAAAAGGAGCAAATTTAGTTACGTTGGACAATCAAAGAAGTTATTTATTTATATTTATTTATTTTGGGTATTTGCTTTCATGTATAACAAGTACAAATCTTGTAATTACAGTACATGAATAATTATGCTAAGTCATGGCAAATGTGGGCTTTACTTTTTTTTTTCTGAGTACAAATATAGTTAAATACAAAATAAAGAAAAATATTAAAAAAAAAAATATTAGAAAAACAAAAAAAATATATTATAAATAAATTTAATTAATTAACTGAGGACCCCTGCTGCTCCGCAGCATTATATTATGTTGTATTAATTTTTATAATATAATACCAATATTTGCCAAGAAAAGTTAACGAACAGTAATGCCAAAATATGCCAAGAGAAGTTAACGTACAGTAATGCCAAAATATGCCAAGAGAAGTTAACGTACAGTAATACCAAAATTTGCCAAGAGAAGTCAACGTACAGTAAAAGCAAAGTTGATTCTCCACACATAACTTTCCTCAAACCCAACGAATTTAAGCAGTTAATAGCTCAAAAGAAGGAGCTTGATCCACTGAGTGTTCCTAGACCTATGTCAATAGCCTACGTTAATTAGAACTCTAGTTAAAGAGGTTTGAGAGAAGAAAAATATTGAAAAAAATCTTGAATGCAAAGTTTATTTATAAATTCTTTTAATATATAAGATGAGGTGATTACGCAAAACCTATAAAAAGGAATTCTGTATATGAAGCGTTGTGGTATAGCGCTAATTTTGAAATGTTACTCAGATACCAGATTATGATGGCTAGGTAGAATTCATTTTTTCACCGGTTTTGTGTAGTAAACTGAAGATTTGCATAAACTTATGCCGTTTTCTTTTCTGACAAAAAATGTCGCCCTTTTTTTTTTGCACTTTTTTCTAAAAGTGTATTTTTTTATATATTCTGAATTAAGAGCAACCTTATCTTAAACATCAATCGAAAGGTCTCACAGTCAGCTCCTCATAAATCGCAAAAAATTGCAGCCATTGACTTCTTTCAGGTCACAGTGTGAGAATATTTCCCCATTGTTCCCCTTTTTTGAATGTTTTCACCCCATGACTTCAAAGAGGATAATAATAAATTTTTTTTTGCATTTTTTGAGACCTTTCGATTGATATATAATATAAGGTTTCTTTTAATTCAGAATATATAAAAAATACACTTTTCGAAAAAAGTGCAAATAAAATGCGACATTTTTTGCCAGAAAAGAAAACGGCATTAAATTGGTTTTGTATTAATAAGAACTCATGTTTTCATCATATGGCGTTATTAGAACCCGAAAATTGTGTGTTGTTGAAACAGATGCAATTCACTCACAAACTACGAATTTGTATTTCATTTACGTATCAGGAAACATTCCGAATTGCTAGGATTAATGCATGAATCATTTGCTGGTACCCGTCGGTACATAGTTTTATATGTATTTTCATCTGCCGACTAAATTAAGCACTTAACGTTTTCAGCAGAGTGTTAGTTAGTCAAAAGCCTAGTAATGATATAGAAATTTTTGCAGACGTTGTTTAAGGCTGTAACGCAGCTGTAGCTTGCCCGAAATTCAGATTATTTATGGGACATTAACTTGTGACGAGTTATACATTCATTCATTTGAGAAAGTATTCTCTTCTCAAAAACTTCTGAAAATAACATACAATGGCTATAATTCTGCTGAAGAAATAAATTATATAAGACAGTAAAAGTTTAAGAATTATTTTAATAAATTTCCAATGAACGTTATCATTACCCACAGAGTTTGATTTTATCATAAAAAAGAGTTTTGTCATATAAAGTTGGTTAACCATCTACAGAAGGTAAATTTATAAGTTTTCAGTTAAATTCTTCAACGCCCACCAAACAGCTATTGTTAGTGCATCTTCTATCGCTAATATCTGTAAAAGTCTTCGACGTTTGTTTGGACTCAATATTGGAATTAAATAAAAAAAATCTATCCATTGGATAGATTTTGTTTGTTATAGCAAGATCTTATATTGACTTATTATTTATCTTTTACAGGAACAGTTTCATGGAAAACCTGTAATAAATTGTAGTTTAGAAAGGTTAATTGATTATCAACAGATGTCATATAATAAATACAAACCAAAGTAATTTTTTTCAAACTGCTCCCGCCATCAGTTCGGGTTGTTCTGGGACCAGCCCGTTGTCAGTTTTCGGCTGTAACAAACGAAAAAAAAAATATAGCCTGTTTTGTTATTTATAACCCAACCGAATTTTTTCTATATGTATAATTTTTTGGAAAAATTAAATAAAAGTTTTATTAAAAGCGTTAAAAAATCATTAATTTTTTAAACTCTTTTGAATTGCAGACTGCATAAGTTCTATAATATGTGGAGTCTTCTTAATTATTATTTTTTTTTATACCCTATACCATCATGGGTTTGGGTGTAATGACTTTGTGTGTTTGTAACTACCACAAATATTTGCCCTAAACCCCTCTTTTATTATATGGATCGACTCAGGATTACTCTCTGAGTCGATTTAGCGATGCCCGTCCGTCCGTCTGCTCGTCTGTGTGTCCATGTAAACTTTTTAATCAAACTACAGGTCGCAAGTATGAATAGATTTCGATGAAATTTAGTAGATAAGCTTTTACCGGCCATAAGATGAACGCTATTGAAATTGCTGAAATTCGGTCGATGTTCAGGCGCAATCCCCATACAAATGTCACCTATGAAATCGACATTAATTGCCAAAAGATTCAAAATATCATTTAGATCTCGGTCAAATTGGTTTTCTATGCGTTTAATATATCCATTAATCAGTAGTCCAAAAATAATCCTTAAAGGACAATTCCTAGTAATAGGCCCCATATAGAGCTGCTTCCCGATCTTCACTTAAATCTATCAAAAAACAAAACATTGCACAGATTTTTCTCAAATTTGGTCTATATATAAATTCTTTCAGAATATAAGTGACTTTACAAAATATGGTCACGATCGGTCCATATTTCGACCTTGTCCCCATAGAAATATAGCATCCGATATGAACTTTTTCATATGTGGAGCCAAAAAAATTAATAACAATGTCACTAAAATTTGGTTTATGCTTATTTTCTATACAGAATTTGTTGAAGCGAAGAGAAGGGGTCTCCAAACCATGGTATAGGGTATCGTATAGTCGTAACTTGTTTTTTTGTCACGCACAAACTACAGAGATTTAAATCGGATTTCCCTTATCAATCTGAAACTGGGTCGATAGACTTGTTGTGAAAAAAATTAACTTTGGCATAGTCGTCGTGGAGTGATTTAAAACCCATTTCCCCTTATCCGATCGATCTGAAACTTGGTCGATAAACTTGCTGTGAACAAAAGTTTACTTTGACGCAGTTAGGCACAGTCATGTAGAGTTTAGAAACTTACTTCCCCGCATCCGAGCGATTCGAAACTTTGTCCGCCCACATGCTGTGAAAAAAGATTAATTTTGGCTTAGTCACACACAGCCACGCATATTCGCGTACAGTCAAAGAGTGCTTTAAACCCCATTTCCCCTCATCCAATCAATCTGAAACTTGATCCACAGACTTGTTGTCACCAAATATTAAAGATAGTCATGCATAGTCACGCACAGTTACGGAGTGATTTAAATCCCATTTCCTCTCATTCATTTAATCTGAAACTTGGTCCATAGCTTTGTTATGACCAAAGATTAATTTTAGAATAGTCATGCAAAGTCACACACAGTCACGGAGAGATTCATAAGGAAATTAAGAGTTTTAATAAAAACTTTTTTTTGTATGGGTTAGATTATTTTATTTAATGAATTTTGTTAAATATTTATTTAAGTGAAAATTTGCATACCGCTCTCAATATCTGTTCCGCAATAAGTGCATTTAAGATCTGTATTCTTTTCAATAGCATCATTTCGGTGTGCGGAAGACCGGGCAAGACCAGGTAAAAATAGCTAGTTCTTTATATTATTTTATATGTTATTTTCTATAAAGATATTATTTACTATATTTTTATTTAAATTCTAATTTTATTCCAAATTCCAAGTGAAGCTGAACGTACTGGGCAAGTCTAGTAAA
Organism: Cordilura impudica; assembly: GCA_963682025.1. Taxonomy (NCBI): domain Eukaryota; kingdom Metazoa; phylum Arthropoda; class Insecta; order Diptera; family Scathophagidae; genus Cordilura; species Cordilura impudica. Next base: position 110,105,948 of record OY821517.1, read on the forward strand.
ACCTACAATGGGCTTGATGTTCTTAGGCCAAAGTTTTTTATTACTTTTCATAATTGTTGCTATCTTGCTGTTTGCTTATTTAGTTTTTCAGCTATAACTCGAGAACTATTGAGAATTTCTCATTTCATTTTTAGCAAATATCTTCAGCAAAAAAAAAATTGGAATAATGTTATTTCTTAACCAAAAAATTTTTTTTTTCAATATTTTCATTAAAAAAGGATGAGTATTAGCATTATTTGCACGAAAAACTTGAAGATGTAATGCGACAAAAAACATATTGATCATTTGGAACATTAATTTCAATATTGTTGAGCAGGAAATTAGAGCAAATGTAGGCAATTTAATTTCAGCAAGGCAAGTTCAAATGTGAAAATTGCAACCAAAAGAGACGAAATTGTTTTTGAACTATTACTGGGAACATTATGATAGTGATCCAAGATTAATGAAACATATTCTAAAATTGGTTTCACTGAATATACAGAGTGTATTGGTTTTTATTTTTGCTATAAATAAAAACGTAATAATCTGTATCAGCAGTCATGTGTGAATTTTCTGTGCCCCAACTGATGAAACTATAATAAGCACTATGAGCTATCTAGTATTTTTAATATAAGAATAGGTACTAATTTGCACTAATCAGTATTTTTATTACTCCCATTATAACTATTAACTCGTACTGTCTGCTTGCAGAGAAAAATTTTGGATCGGTTTTTAACCATTTTCCCGTGATCCAATACAGCTGAAACTTTGCAGACATCGTCGTGGCGACGATGAAAGATATATTGTAAAAAATATTGAAAAACAAATGTTTTGACTGCAGGACTTATAACTGTTGAGTATGACTGAAACGATAAGTTAAACTTAATACAAGTAAGAAAATTATAGTCGGTCTAGCCCGACTATACGATGCCCTATACCATGGTGTAGAGACCCTATATTTTCGGTCCAACTAATTCGATATGGAATATAAGCATAAACCAAATTTGAGTGGCATTGTTATTAATTTTATTGGCTGCAGATATGAAAAAGGTCATATCGGGTACTATATTTATATGGGGTCTAGGTCGAAAAATGGACCGGTGCTGACCATATTTGGTACTTTGAAAAAATATATACAAACCAAATTTGAGAAAAATATGTGCAATATTTTTGTTTTTGATAGATTTAAGTGAAGATCGGGAAGCAGATCTATATGGTGCCTATGACTAAGAATTTTCCTATAGGATTTGTTTTTGAACTACATATTAATGGATATAATAAACACATACAAACCCAATTTGACTGAGATCTATATGATAATTTGGAACTTATGGCAATTTATGTCGATTTCATAGGGGTCATTTGTATGGGGGCTAGGTCTGAAAATTGACCGGTTCTCACCAATTTCAATAGCGTGCATCCCATGGCCGATAAAAGCTTATATACCAAATTTCATCAAAATATGTTCATATTTGCGACCTGTAGTTTGATTAAAAAGTTTACATGGAAACACAGACGGACGGACATTGCTATTTCGACTCAAAAAGTGATTCTGAGTCGATCGGTATAATTAAAGATGGGTCTAGGACGAATATCTGTTGTTGTTACAAACAGCAGCACAAAGTCATTATACCCAAACCACATAGTGGTATAGGGTATAATAAAAATAAAGGGAGTATAATAAAAATTTGGTTTTTATGAGTTAGTTTTTTTTTTCGTTTACTAAATATACAGCAGATATCTACAATATTAATAGGCTAGGCGATTTCTTGTGACCGATGTTTTATTCTGCCGTTTTATCCCGTTTTATCCCATTTTATGGTCAGTTTAATCGACCCACTGAAGCGGCTATTCGGGCTATTGTGACTAAATTTCGCACCAAATTTACATTGCTGGACAATAAACCACCAACACGCTTACGTAGAGTGCGAACTGAAGAAAATATCGCAGCTGTATCGGCCAGTGTTAATGATGACCATCAATTATCGATTCGTCGCCGTTCGCAGCAATTGGGCCTCTGTTACTCAACAACGTGGAAAATTTTGCGGAAGGATTTAGGTGTTAAGGCTTTCAAAATACAGCTGGTGCAAGAATTGAAACCAAACGACCTACCGTAACGTAGAATTTTTGGTGAATGGGCTCTTGGAAAGTTGGCCGAAGATCCAATTTTTTACCGAAAAATCGTGTTCAGCGACGAAGCTCATTTTTGGCTCAATGGGTACGTAAATAAGCAAAATTGTCGATTTTGGAGTGAATATCAGCCAGAACCATTGGAAGAGCTACCAATGCATCCAGAAAAAGTCACAGTTTGGTGCGGTTTATGGGCTGGTGGCATAATTGGACCGTACTTCTTCAATGATAATGCGAATCGTAACGTAACTGTGAATGGTGAGCGCTACCAAGAGAAGATATCCAACTTTTTTTTGCCCAAAATGCAAGAGCTTGACTTGCTTCACATATCGATTCAAGAAGACGGTGCCACATGCCACACAGCACGCGCAACAATGGACTTATTGAGAGGCGAGTTCGGTGAACATTTTATTTCACGTTCGGGACCGGTCAATTGGCCGCCTAGATCGTGCGATTTAACGCCTTTAGACTATTTTTTGTGGGGCTATGTTAAAGCTCATGTCTATACAGACAATCCCGCTTCAATTGACGCATTGGAAGACAACATTGAAGCATTTATTTGTGAGATACAGGCCGAAATGTTGGAGGAAAGAGTATGCCAAAATTGGACTAAGCGGATGGACCATTTGAGGCGCAGTCACGGTCAACATTTGCATAAAATAATCTTCAAACATTAAATTATATGGACCATACTATCAATTCAAATAAATATTTTATGCATTTTTCTGAATTTTATGTGTTTATACCCTATACCACTATGTGGTTTGGGTATAATGACTTTGTGCTGCTGTTTGTAACAACCAAAAATATTTGATCTAGACCCATCTTTAATTATACCGATCGAATCAGAATCACTTTTTGAGTTGATTTAACAATGTCCGTCCGTCCGTCCGTCCGTCCGACCGTCTGTGTGTCCATGTAAAGCTTGTAATCAAACTGCAGGTCGCAAATATAAACATATTTTGATGAAATTTGGCATATAAGCTTTTATCGGCCATGGGATGGAAGCTATTAAAATTGGTGACAATCGGTCCATGTTCAGACCTAGCCCCCATACAAATTACCCATATGAAATCGACATAAATTGCCATAAGATCCAAATTGTCATATAGATCTTACTCTAATTGGGTTTGTATGCGTTCATTACATCCACTAATGAGTAGTCCAAAAATGATCCCTTTGACCCCATATAGAGCTGCTTCCCGATCTTCACTTAAATCTATTAAAAAACAAAAATATTGCACTGATTCTTCTAAAATTTTGTTTGTACATATTTTTGCAAAATACAAGAGACTTTACCAAACATGATCAGGATCGGTCCGTTTTTGGACCTAGTCCCTTTATAGATATAGCATCCGATATGAACTTTTTCATATCTGCAGCCAAAAAAATTAATAAAAATCGCACTCAAATTTGGTTTTTGCTTATTTTCAATGTCCAGTTAGTTGGGCCTAAGAGATAGGGTTTCTAAACGCATGGTATAGGTTATCGTATAGTCGGTCTAGACCGACTATAATTTTCTCACTTGTTTTTTTTTGGAAATCTTTCCTATAGCTCTTAAAAACTCACCCTTTATATTATTTGAAAGGTATTTTTTTTTTAGCCGTTTAGCAGATTTACAGATTTTCAAATTTTTTTCTTTTTTTAAGTAAATAATATTTAAAGTTGCTACTAACATATACATAAAATTATGCAATGCTATGTGTGTGTTTATTAAATTTGTTAATGTGTTTGCAATAAAAATGAGTTTGTTTTTTGTACACCTTTAGGGTCTTTATTTAATGAAAAAATAAAATTTCCTAAAATTTGCACTCGAATTTGCTAGTAACAATTATTGTATGATAAAGATTTTTTAAAAAACGTCACTTATATTCTTTCAAGCGTTCCGTAGCTAAATTTCAAAATGATAAGAAATAAACTTGATAGTATAGAAATTCTATAATTCACTTCTCAGGAATTGAACTGAGCTTTCCGAGACCTCTATAGTTCGCAATATTTGACCTGTTTCCATTAATTAGGAAAGTACCCATACTTTATTAAAATGTTGAACATCATTATTAAAGGAGTAGCCAAATTGTTCTCTATAAAACTAAACTTGATCATGCATTGTTTTAGACTTAAATTTTAGGCAGGTATATTTGCAAAGGTTCGATCTAAAAATATTTTCGCCCTGTTATAGAAATGAATATAAAAACATATCGGACGGACGGACATCGTAACATTCCAACAAGGGGTGTTATTATTTAAAATCAAAACATTCTTTTGTGAGTAAAAATATGTTATTTCGGTCTTGTATTCACTGAACAAAAAAGCTGAAACTCGACAGGGACAACATATCCGAACCATAGTGCTAGTATACAAATAAACGTGCGACATAACAAATACTGAAACTAACTACAAACACAAATAACATTAACTACCGCAGCAACATGTCCTCATTCATCTTCAACAAAACAAACTTATCTTGGCTGCTGTTGTTGTTATAGCAGCAGCAGTAACAGCATTTATTTCTGTTACATTTTTCTTCAAATCAATTAATTATTTATCGCTTAAATTCTTCTCCACTTGTCATTATGTCATTGTTTACTCGTTGTCCCTGAGGCAACTTTTTAACAAACTACAAACATAAAAAGGCTATGGCATTAAAACCCAATACAGAGAAGAAGAATAGGAAACTAACTTAAATAAAATAATTGTACAAAAAAGTATGAAAAACAAAAATGAAAGGAGACGAAAGCAGAAATAACTGACTATAAGAAAGCATCAACACAACGTAAGGAAAACCCAAAATCAACTTTATCAATTCTCAATTGAGCCTTGATGTTCGAATACAAGCAAGAAAAAAAAAACGAAAACAAAATTAAACACAACAAGAAAATACAGCAACTACAATAAACATAATAAATACTAGAACACTAGCAAAGAACCTTAGTGTAATAGTAGCTAGCAGTAGCCCATATTGACCCTTAAAGATAACTTAAGCTTAACATTTCACAGAACTTTACTATTTTTTCATGTTTATAGGTCGTTGGTATGCGATAAGTTTAGGTTAGTTCAGTTCGTTCGTATCGTGCAAGGTTTTGTTTTCTTTTTTGCTTTTTGTCGACGTCTGTTGCTTTTGCCAAGAATAACAACTGAGCATGTATTTTGTGTTGTTTTCTTTTCACTCGCAACAATTGAAATCCCCAATTGACAAAAAAAAACCAATTTACTAGACAACGACGACATCTTAAAACATACGTTAGATAAATTCATCAGGTGAATACCTTTGGTAAAAGAATGTTAACGATAACATCTTCTTGTACATATATTTTAATATGCTTCACGATTTTTAGATAAGGGTACAGTGTTTTAAGCATTACAAATAATATATTCACAATTTATATTCACCAACTTATCATAACTTATTAAAAGTTTGCGTAATTATTATTGATATTATAAATTTGCAAGGCCAGTATTTAATATATACTTGCTTTTAACTGGTTAAAGATAGAAATACTTAAATCACAGAAAGTATTTACATTATTTTAGTAAAAATTGTGGCTTTAAATAAGCATATTTGTAAGGACAGACTGTTATTGTTTTATTTATTTTTTTATAATATATTTTATATTTATAATTGGCATTACTTAATAGATGAGAGCCAGATTGGCATTACAAATTTTATTTTCGATTTATTTATAAATTTAAATTTTATTATGTTTAAACAAGTTTAAAGCTTTAAATATATCACATATATAGAGGATGGATTTGAAATTTAATTATTGAATTCATTCAACATTAGTTTTCTGTACTTTGAGCAAATATCCAAATATTTAAATAAACTATGATAATAATCATTACAATTAAGAATATTTAAAACTTAATGTATGCTCAAAATATTTTTTATAAATTATTTAAACCGGAACTCATTGAAGATAGGACAAAAGGCAGAATGTTAAATAATTCCTTACGAACTTTCTGAAATAATAAGTAGTTTTGTATGTTTATAACTTATACCAGTATGTGGTTTGGTTTGTGCTGATGTTTATATATACCAAAAATATTTCACCTAGACCCATGTTTTATTATACCGAACGATTCAGAACCACTTTTTCGGTAAATTTACCATTATACGTCCGTCCGTTCATCCATATGTCCATCTGCGTGCCCATGTAAACAATGTGATAAAGCTACAGGTCGCACAGATGAATATATTTTAATGAAATTTGATATCTAAGCTTTTACCGGCTATGGGACGAAAGCTACTGAAATGAACGCTATAGAGATGACCCCTATGAGATCGACATTAATTTGCCATAAGATCCAAATTATCAAATAGATCTCGTTAAAATTTGGTTTGTGTATGTTTATTACATCCACTACTCAGTGTTTTATAAATAAACCCGATCTTCAGTTAAGCCTATCGAAAACAACAAAATTGCACAGATTTGTATATTCCACTCAGATAATAAAAATTCCACTCAGATTTGGGTTACACTTTTTTTTTTCGTATCCAGTTAGCTGGACCTGATTATAAAAATCGAATAATTCGATATGCAGGCTAGAAATGACTGCCAGCGCTGAATAATGCAACACGTAATCTTTTGGGGGCATGCTATGTGATAAATAGGTATACTGATTAATACTTACTTATAAGAGTTTTCAGCTTCTTAAAATGTTAAGATCTGAAATTCCCATATACGAGATATCAGACAGCATGGATCCCAAAGCAAGTAACCAAAGTAACACGTATCAGCCTAGGCAAGATATAAATGGAACTTGTCCTAGCCATATTGGAATTTAGAATACTATTGCAACATTCAATAATGACAAAACAGCAGGGGCAGACAACATAAACCCTGTAGTCCTAAAGGCTGGCAGGAATATCCGTACTTTTGTATTTAACACAAACATAATCAAAGAATTTTGCTAAACCCTGTAGCTCCATGAAGGAATAGAGATAGGTTTCATAACAAAGTTCCCAAAAAGGTATAAATCTATATATTAATACGTGAAGGTATATTTTTAGTTCCCTTTTTAACCAATATGCGGGCACGGAGTGGTGTGAAAATTGGCGTAGTTATAGTCTGTATGGAGAAGATGCTGAGAATGACAAAATTTATGTTTAATGTGTTTTAAAAAATATATTAAATTAAATAAAATAAAATATTTATAATAATTCGTTAAACCCTGTTAATGCGAATGATTTAAATTATATATTAGATGCTCTGTGCTGAATTGTGAATTGCTAAAATTGATTAACATACCTTTAGGCTCATTTAAATATTCATAATTTTTATATATATATATATAGATTAAAAAGACATTGGAAGACAAAAAATTTAATGAAAAATTATATTTCCTAAACTTGCACTCGGTATACTAATACCATTAAAATGATAACCAAAGTTATGGCACATGTAAATCCAATCCAAATATTCTCTGCTCTTTCACACTAAAAAAGAAGGGAACAGTCGGCTTTAGAATAATTCTATCCAGTATTGACCACTTTACCACAATTCGAGTTATTGTGGAACAACCGCTCATCTTTGTAGCTGATATTTACAATAACCTACATTACGACGCAATTTTGCAAGCATTGCGATCCATAGGTTTACGAGGACATATAACAAAACTCATTAAATTCCTGTACGACAAAAATCTATTTCACAATACAATAAAAAAAAAAAAAACAGCGTAAGATGTAAGAAGTAAGTCAAAAATGGTGCCAAGTATGAGCGTATTGGTGCAAAGATTATGATACAAAACTATTCCAGCTAATTCAACAACCTCTCCCATAATAACGTTAAAAATTCCACAATATAAACGTATAACATATAATTCAACAACCCGACAGCTATAACGCTATTACTATTATAAAAATTATTTCAGCTAATCCAACACCTCCAAATAACAACCAGTTGAAATAATAAATAATAATAAATAATTTTTATTTTAGCTGAGCGCCTGCAGTTGTTTGCTATAAGTGATACATAGATGACGCTTTATGTTTGATTTTAATTGATATGTAAATAGATGTTTACACATCTCTTGTGGTCAGACTCACATAGTTTTTTTATGCAGTTGCACTATTATTAATAAGTCTTGAATTCCTTATATTAATTTTTGAGTTTGTCTTAATTGCTTCATTTTAATAAAACTTTTAATATGAGTAAACTAAGATGTTTGCTTTCGTTTGACACTCACGGTATATCACTATATGGCTATGAATAATGGACCATATCATACCAGTGTATATACTTTTTCTAAGTACTTTTGGATATTGGTTCTTACGTCAAATACTGCGGGTCTTTTGGGAAAATGTTATTAATAAATATGATATTTTGTAAAGGGCAAGTTAAGCTCCTAGTTGTATTGCAAAAGCCAAAAGGAACAAAGACGAATTAAAAAAGGACAATTCGTCTTTTAGAAAAAATTTTGGCCAGAATTTAAAAAGCTATCGTAGGAGAAATCTGATTGGCAGACTTAGCAGATAAAATATAGACACTTGCTAGAAAAAGCCCACAAATTACTAACTTAAACAATATTTAATGTTAATATTGTTTTCTTTGTGTTAATATTTCAAATGCACGATACTTTTTTTATGAACTTTCACATTTATTTATGGTTCTTACCAGCATTAACTTTGCTAAAGGCAAAAGACATTATATTAATTTAAAAAAAAATAATGAAATTAATAGAAAACGAAATAATTCAGATTAGTTCATTTTTTCTTATTTTTAACATACTATGTTTTAATTTAACCATACGGTCCATAACCGGGTACCCGGGTAACAATTTGAACCTTAAACTGCCGCTGTTCCTATAATATTGAAGTTATCAACTTGAAACTCCGGATCATCCGACATTTTGGCTAAATTTAGAGACTAGAAAAAAGTTTATCAAATTTGGTTAAATATATTAACAAAAAATAAGTTTAATGTTTTTGCATACAGGGGTCCATGACCAGGGTACCCGGGTACCTTAGTGCAAATTATCTTATATTTCAAAGAAAAAACGTTTGTTTTATTTTTACTTTGTTTCATAATGTTTATTGATGTGTAAAATATGAGATGTAATTGTTTCTTAGTTGAATTATTTATATTTCATTCATTTTAACTTATTTCTAATATTTGATGTCTTATGTTGAGTCATTGTTGAAACATGGAAAACATTTTGATATTGTTTTAGTAAGTTGATCGCAAACTGGTTTTTTGCAAACGCTGCAGACTTTTCTCGTCTTTCTTCTCCTTTTATCTGACAAAGAAGCGCACAAATAACAGCTTCCTGTTATTGGCTTCCTGCCGTCAGTAGCAGTAGATGGTTGCTCGGTATAGGCTACAGTTTCCGCTGGTCTTCCCAAAAAGCTCTCAATTGCTGTTTTGGTGGAAAAGTGGCCATTACTTGGCGATTGATTACTCCTTCTTCTATTATTGGCACACACAAACGTTCAGCAAGTTTATCCAAAAACCTTTTTCTCCGCGTTGTTTGATATGGAACAGTTGTGTTAGTCTCATAAAATATAGCGTATGCCGCGAAAGCACTAACATCGAGCATATTGTAAATAGAAAAACGACAAAAGCCACCTTTTTGTGTGTCTCTGTGTGGTATACTCCCGAAGCGTCTGGTCCTTAACATTCACGCCACCTTTCGTTTTGTTATAAAAATTGACGATTTCTGGTTTGCCGTTTTCTTCTACAGTTGCACCATCATGCATAGTCGACAACATTATTACGGAATTTGTTTTCCTCTGTTTGTATGTAACCATAGTCACTCTTCGCGTGGACACCAAATTTGCTTGTCACAATGGTCCACCTCTTATCGTCTTTCATTTTCGGTTGGTATATAGGCTTTGTTACGCCTCAGTGTTCCGACAATGCTAAGTTTGATATGGATATTAGCTGCTTTGCCAGTGGCAGCGTCGTAAAAAAATTGTCCATGGTGATATTACGTCCGCTACCATGGTATGGTCCAACCAAATCTCTGACTACTCTTTCGCCTACACCAATTTCGCGACCACTGTCTTGTTTGCCAGTATATATTTGGCTATGAGGAGGATATGAATTTTTAGCATCGCATATCCACCATACCTTGATAACGTATTTCGCAGGATGCGATGGAATATACTGGAAAAATTTCATTCTACCGCAGTATGGATACAATTGTTCGTCGATTGTTAAATTTTCTGCAGGCACATAATATTTTACGAGATTGGCGTTCAATATTATACAAGTATCTCGTATTGGAGCAGCTTTGTCTGTGCGCTGCCTCTCGTTTCTTGTTCTCGCGTCATCAAAGGGTATAAATCGAATAAGATCCCAGAAGCGGTTTAATCCCATTGTTGCGCGGAATAGAGGATGAGACAATTGCGTGCATAAGTCCCTTGAATTTTTATCGTTGGAATGATTTGCGCCTGCGATTATCGGCATTCCAATGGATGCGTATATTTCTGCCAATGTCGTAAACCTCCACTTCAATTGGCGCTTTGTTGGGTTTGCTGCATTGTAGGCATCATAAGTTGAGTTGGCTTTTTTGTTGGTATGACGCACGATTATATCGGCCATTTCTATTGTAAAATAACTCTTTAAGCATGGCATACCAGTCACATTTTCCGTCATTCGTAATGGCCCACTGCGAGTTCTAATGATGTTGTGACTCCTTATTTGTTGACAAACAGGTGGTGTTTGTTGCCATTGAGTACCATCATGTGCAATCATACTTTCTGTTGTACTTGATGTTGGAGAATTTTCTTCAACCATATCACTTTCATTGTCACTTTCATCTTCAAATAAATCTTGCTCAATTTGCATTGGCGTGTCAATAGCGGCTGGAATTTCATTGTTTTCGTTGTCATTGTCCCAGTCTTCACCCTCTGAGCCTTGCACTTCTCCAATAAATACCTCTTCTTCTTCCTCAATTGGCACTAAAGCGTTGTCATCCTCAGTCATATCATCAAGTAAAGACTCGATATTATATATGTTTCTGGCTTCTTCACTCAAACGCATATATTGTCTTTCGGATAAAGATTTTATTTTGCGTTTCATTTTTCTTCAACTTCACTGTTCAACAAATAGTTGAAATATATTCTTTTTCTAGCGTAGCTGAACATTTGCTACCTAAAACACAAACAATTCACAAGCAGGTACCAAAATCAAGCAAAAAAACCAAGCCTTAAAAAACCAGTTTCTGCTTACTTTTGTGTGCCCAGTAGGTGCAAAATGCCTTTAGAAACCAGTATTACCTTACAAGCATGAAATTTGTACAGTTGGGATGTAAAAACTAAGCGTTTCTAATAATCTGTGCAGATATATATTATTTTATTTGAATATAAACGAAAAAAATGTCCTAGGTACCCGGGTACCCTGGTTATGGACTCCCGTTCATCCAGCTGGTTACGGACCACAGGGTTAATATCTATGGATACTTTTGGCGTGTCTCCTTGGTAGGAAATGTCCGATTCATACCCCTAATATCGGTGAAAACTCACACCTTGAGAGTGATAACAATACATTTCAGCCCTTCTCGTTCAATCATGGCCAGATATTTCCAGGTTAATATAAGTAATTCTACAGGTTAATCCTTTAGAGTATCACTGGTTCGAAGTCGCAGAGTGAGGCCTTTTGACTTTTTTCGTTGCAAAAATCATAACTTTTAAGCTGATTAATGTATTGAAAGATGACTTCCTTACCTTTAAAATAAGGGCTGGCGGAGGTTGATAGGTACACAGGGGATTCAGTATATCCTATTAAAGTTCAATATTATTTTGGTGCTAATAGTACACGTTGCAAATATAAAAATAATGTGCTGAAATTTGGAACTTAAAGTGTTTTTGACCCAAAGACGAATCCTTCTTAAATTTATTGTTTGGACCTAGTCCCCATACAAATTTTCCTTCAAAATTGGTTTTAATGCCACTGAATGTAGCCAATGTTATTGTATTGCGATGAAATTTGATGCCTTCAGAAGGGTTTATTAGGTCAGTGACGTGATCTATAAAAAATCTTTGAAATCGGTCCACGTTTGGACCTAGTCCCCGTAAAAAATTTTTTTCAAAATTTAGTTAAAATGCCAAAAAGGGTGACAATTTTGCTAATTTCTGTATTATATGTAAAAAATTTACAAAAATAGTGCAAAAAACACTGTAAAGTTTTAATGAAATCGGACCTATTTTCCCGATTTTTTTAAATAAAGAAAAACACCCAAAGTTCACAAAATTCCAAATTTCGCATTGATTTTTTGTTAATTAACCACTCAAAAGACTTAAAATTTCATAATACTTATTGTTTAAATCCGAAAGTCTAGAAAAAAATACCACTCTAATCTAACATGTTAGACTAATATAAATTTTTTTATTAATATTACAGATACACATCTTTGAAATATTTTTGATACTAATATATTAATGATATAAATAGATTTAGTATATTTTTTTTTTAAACTAGTATAATTTTTATACCCTCCACTCCATTGTGCAGAGGATATATATAAGTTTGTCATTCCGTTTGTAATAATTAGAAAAAAAATTTTGGGCCCCATAAAATATATATATTTGTGATCCTTATAACAACCGGAGCTGATATAGTGATGTCCGTCTGTCCGTCTGTGGAAATCACGATGACGGCATCAGTCGGGCAGCTAGGGGTGCTCACTGACATAAAAAATGATTCGCTAACATCCTGAAAGGTTTGCTATTTAAAATCGTCCAAATCGATCGATTAGGGCCCGAGATTTGAATGAAGAACTAAAAAAAGTCTTGAAAAAATATAATTTTCTATGTTGTTCTTGTCACGATCACGCCCTCAATAGTGCAGCTACAGTGATTATTTTTAGTGAGAGTAATTTACCAAATTAATGGGAAGATTTCTGTTTCAAAAATCATTAAAATCGGTGGAACAGGTCCAGGTAAATCTCTGAAAAAATAAAAAAAAATTATTAAAAATATGATGTTTCCATGTTCTTCTTGTTGTTAATCTAAATGTTGTGTTGTTGTCATAGCTGGACTTGCTGTTTTTGTGGTCGTTGTGGTAATAATATAATAAAAACTAACCCTTTGTACATTTTTTTATTAACTGTGGTAGAAAATTTTAAAAGTTTCTATTGTTTTGGCATCACTAAAAAAATATGTTAGGTCATTTCTGTTATTACCACGAGCCTACCTGCAAAATTTCAGATCGAATGGGTTACGGGAAAAGGGTTAAAATCGATCCAAAAATTTTTCGACAAGCAGACACTACGAGTTAATATATGTAAAGGGAGTAAAAATTCACCAGCATCTAAAGCAAATAATGCAAAAATACCTAGTTGTTAATAAAAAAAAACAATGTAAATTTAGCAAAAAAAATTTTATGTATAAATTTATTTAAAGAGAAAAACACAAAAATAACGTTTGATGTTGTATTTTTTGTGTGTAATATTTACATATACATACATGAACATATTAAATAACACAAATAATATACATATATTATATAGATGTATATATATGTATATCCATAACAACTGCATGTTAGAAATAAATCGGTATATTATTTTATTTACATAAAATTCTGCAATATTTTGTTGTGGGGAAAATACATTTCTTTTGCATTAACAGAGTGTTACTTCACTTTGCTCAGCGTGGCTATGCCACAGTAGATGGCGCCACAATTTTTGTTTGTTCTAATTAGCTTTGCAATAGTTATTTCTATTTTAACATGAATGTTAATATTTTCAACTAGATATCATACAGAACAATGTTAAGAGTATACACGGGCTGGTCTTTTATTTCATACTTTTTTTCATTATTCTTTTACAAATATGAACATAAGTTTGAAATATTAACTTTTTGTTGTGTTTACAAAATAGAGTTACCGAGTTCATCAATGAGTTTTTTGCTTTCAAAACAGTTCTACATAGTTATATAGAATTATTATTCTGCTTTACCTATAAAATATCTGATTGCGATTACATCTAATTTTTAAAAATTGTTTATAATTACTAAAGCATTATTATTCACATAAATACAAGATTGCACTTTTTAAATTTTCCATTAAAATTTAAGAAAATATCAATTCTAAAAACTAGAATTAAAAATTTCCTATTATAAATTACAATTAATTGAATTTCAGAAAATAATATCAAAATGTCGGAAATTATAATTTTAAATTTAGAAGACTTCAATTGCATCTTTAATATATAAATTTTATTCGTTAAACATAAATTGAAATTCCAAAAAATAAACACCAAATACCTGTGTTTACATTTAAAAAATTTTTACATTTAAAAAAAATACTGACATTCAGGAGAAATTAATAGCTTTTCAGTACCGCGATTCAATAACTTCTTTTAGCGATAGTCGAATCGTAAAAAAAAAAAATGAAATTATCAGTAAAATTTTTAAACGATATTCGCTATTGTTAAAGTCAGGTGTTGTTGTTATCTAAACGACGACCATTTTTGTGTTGTTTATTCAATCGATAAAAACTTAAATTTTTAGGTTGAAATGTCGTCATACATAAATAAAAATCATAAAATATTGAAAATATTTTGCTTTAATTAAAAAAACTTTTTTATATAAATAAAAAAAATAAAATAGCATATTCAATTCATTATTTCATTTTCAAATAAATACACAGAAATAGTAAAAAATAAAGATATTAAACATAAACATAAAATCATCCTGTCGAACACGAAGTTTTTTCTATTCTTCTTTGTGTTTTTCGCTTATTTTGACGAAGATGCCACTCGTTTACGATTTAAATAAATAGAAAAATAGATTTGTCGACTATCGTTATGATGTATGTACTTAGTTAATCACTTAATCCTTAGTCCAAACAACAATAGCTGTCGATATATTTTGCGATTGTCGGATCGTGGAAATTTACAGAATTACACTACAGAAAACATTATTTTAAATTCAATAAATTTTAGAAAACGTCAAATGATATTTCAGAATTGCGAACATAAAAACTATTATAAAAATAAACGCAATTTGATGAGAATGTTATTTATATAGAAATTTTCGCAATTTTTTTTGAAAATAAAGACAACAAATTATTTTATTTAAAATGGTTTTTTGCGTTTGGCATCCCTAGTTTGAATATTTACTATTATAAATTTATTCTCTATGTTTTCCAATAATGGCAATATTTTAATAAAAAAGTTGAGAGAGCTTTTTTTTTTGGTTATTATTTGTTACTCCATCCGACTTACATGACCGCAATGAAAAAATATTTCGCCAGTTCAAAGAAACTATACAGCCATCTCCAATTAGCACGATTTAATGCATTTAGCCACCTTACACAACCATTACCTTTGCAATGGAGGTTAGAGCGAGCTATTTAATTAGCAAAAACTAAATTAAAAGAGAAGTTATGTCGTATAACCGGAAACGCATGCATCTAGGTATATAACCAAAATGCATGCCGATCAGCAACCACGATGACCAAAAAGCAAACACCGAAATAAATCCGAAATAATAGAAAAGACGAAAACCAACCCAAAGAATTTGCTGAAATAATTTGGTATTAAGTTTAACAAATTGTTTACTTTTTCATTTACATTTATTATCAAGACTCAAACCGAGGTGGAGGGTATCAAAGATTTGGCACAGCCGAATTTAACACTTATCGACTTAACATATCGGAGCTATGATTATGTTCTTCCAAATCCTTTCGGGTTCTTACATGTCTTCTTGATGAAATTAGTGGGTTTGAAATGGCCGCCAGCATATTGAAAAGGTCCTCATTATTCGTTGTTTTAAATATCGTTGTTTTAGATTTTTAAGTGCAAAATTTGAACACAGAAAATTTTGGCCGCTTAAAAATAATATAGGTTGCTCAAGTGAATTTGTTATTGTGCTGAATTCATTAATAAATTTGCAGTTTTTTGTTATTACCAATACATTAAAATTACAAAACATTAACAATCTTCTAAAAACACTTCAAACACAAAATAAAATATGAAAAAATTAAAATTTCTGTTTTCAAGCACCAAAAAAAAATTGTTAAAAGAAAATAGAAATCTACAAAAATTTTATAATATTTGGTATTTTATAGCCCTTATAATGTGCCATATAATTTTAAAATTAATTAATTTTTCACTGAGTTATGGCAAAACACGTCTACCCATCTATCCAGTGTATGTCAAGATGTTTTTACAACTTTATGGTTGTTGCGTGCAGATAGGCAAGTATATGCAGCCAAGTTCACTTTAACTAGTTAGAGTATGGTACTGGTAAACCCTTTTAGGTAATATCTTTGTTTACTTAGATTTAAACATTTTTAGTTCTTTCTATCAAAATAGTAAACACTACCAAAATATAGTATATTTGAAAAACTGAGACTGTACAAAAAGTAAGTGGCTAAATAACATCGTTTATATTCTTTTCTTGTTTATAGAAACTAAAAAGCGCTTTCAAATGACACCAAAATCATTATAATCGGTTTATCAGTTTGCCTACAATCTGATTTGAAAGAGGATATTTTTCAAAAAATTTTGCGCCTGTTTCTAAATGCTAAAAAAATTCCAACTTTGCGGTGCTCTATCATTCACAATTTTTTTCCGAATTTAAAACCGTTTATTGATTCGTAATCTGTGAGAAATCTTCTATCGTATACATTCATTGACCTTACTGAATGCTTCTATCAAATTTTTGATTTTTGCCACGCTATTTTGGGAAAGGTCATATTTATAACCGAGTGTCCTATAATGTGTGACGAAGACCTAACTTAACCATTTCGTTAATTTTATTCATACAAAACAATTGTATTTTGTTTTTTATGTTTCCTTTCGTAGCTGCCTTTTTTGGATGACCTGATCTTTCTACATCTTTGGTAGTTGTAATGACATGATTAAGTTTAGATTATCCCTTTTTTCATTGAATACGAATTTGCTATAATGTTCACCAATCCATTTATTGGCTTCGACAGAATTATTTGTATCAGTCCACCTCCCATGTTGTAAATCTTACATTTTCTTTTCTAGAAATAAGTTCTTAAGGGCACCAATATGTTCGTTACCGGTTCTTTCTTTGCAAATTTTTCTCTTTACCTCCCCAAAAATAAAATTTTAAATATAAATTTTTTTTTTCAAATCTTTAATATTTTCTATCTCTGTTTAAGTATATTGAAGTGTTCATAGACATAAAATACAAAGAATATATTCTGTACAGTCTAATAAAAACCGCATTCCGATATCACAATAATGCAACCCCAAGTGTGTGTATGGCCTTCGTGTTAGATCAAATGACAATTGAATTTACTTCATTCGAGTTTGTATCGTCGATTGTGGTTGCCATGTAGCAACACCATCTAACCGTATTTAAAAATTCCCGCCGTATATTTGTACAATTGCAAATACATTGTATACATTTGTAACACAACAATGTAACTTACACAAAAGTCTCAATAAGTAGGATTGAAGACTTAAAAGCTTGTATGTGCATTGCAAGGAAAAGATATAATTCATTGTACTTACTTAAACTTGCCATATGTTCAGTAAATTAAATATATGATGGTGAAACGCCTTAAGTTTATGTATAGACTCCATGGCAGATATGTATGGGCGAAATAAGAGATATCATTCAAAAAGGAGAAAATTAAAAAAATAGTATTGAGTAATATAATCTATTATCAAAATACTTTTGACCATTACATTTACAAATTTTAATGCTAAATCAGATTAATTCATTGTAAGAATTTGTATCAACGAAATATGTAAAAAATTTAAAAGTAAGAAATGATTGAGTTAGAAATTAGTCGAACTAAAGATCAAATATTTTTGCTTTAACTAAAGGAAAAAAATTCAACATTTGTTTCAAAAACTGATCGGGTTATTTAGTTTTTTCCGGTCGATACACCAGCACTAATCAGCAACCAAAACAGTAAATAGTTTTTTTGGTGAAGAGTGAAATTCATATACCTTCGCTGAAACCAAATTAATGAGAATCCAAGCAATGAGTGATGCTGTTTTAACCTTTCCAATATAAATATAAAACAACTTTAGGGTAATTCCATTTTAAATCAATGAAAAAAACACGCCATTTTCGACCTTACCCTCTTTGAATTGTACTAAAATTAGCACGAATGTTCTACAGTACCAGACTAATATAAATTCAAAAATTTTGGGTTTCTAGCTTTTGTAGTTCCCGAAATATGGCGCCTCGAAAAGTAGAAAATTAATTAAAAACACACATAAGTGGTTTGCCATTATTGCTTATATCTTCTTTAAAAATTTTAACGTAAAATGTCGAAATTGGTGTCAATTAATAGGAATTGAAAATAGCTTTAAAACTAAGTTCAACGTCTTTTTTTGCGATAGGTCAAAGGTCAATATTACACGATTTAAAGTTTGGGAAGCTATATCTAAAAAAACAAAATTTTTAATATTCTAAAAAAAAATACATGTTGATTTTGACAGTCTCCTCTGCATTTTGTGCAAAAAAATTTGTGTGAGGTCTTGTTAGTTCCTGAGATATTGATAAAAATGTGAAATTATTAAAAAAAAATGTATACAATTTATACAATTTATTAATTTTTTTAATAACAAATATTTTTTTAGCAAAAATTTAAAAAAAAAATTTAATACGTTCTTATATTTTATATTTTCTAAGGCTTAAAAATTAAAGGAAGATGCTGATTGTCTTGTTTGCATTTCGCGATACATTTTTGGGCGAGATGTTATTGTTTAATTAGCATAAAATTTTGTATAAAATTTAATTATATATTTTTTAAAGTTTTAATGTTTACTTTTGCTATATATCAGGCATGGACAAATGCGGCCCCACGGGCCGCATGCGGCCCACGAGCGAATTTTATGCACAAAATTCAATTTAAAATTTAATTTAGATTTAATTAAAAAAAAAAGAAAAAAAAATCAAAACATTAATACCAAAATTTCAAAGTATTGTTCAAAAATAGCATTAATATGAGTATAAATTTTCAATAGGGCCACAAAAATAATACAAATTATTTGAATGTAACGTCTGTTAGCATGCTTCATTTTTTCTATTAGAAACAATGTAGCATGTACAAAAAAAAAATGCATTTTAAAAATTGTATGTTTGCAAAACACACCCATGATTTGAAATGCAAACGACAGAGCATAATAATTTTTCTCTCTCGTTTTTTTTGTAGTTCATTATTTTCAGGGTTGTCAACTTTAAAATATCAAAAAGCACTAAACCGACAAAAATCGCATAATTTGAAAAAAAAACACTATATTTTCCATTTTTTATTTTTGCTTTTTTTCAGTAAAAGCCCTGTTGTCCTGCATGCTTGGGGATGAGAGCAGTCCCGATAATTAAATGTTTCATTAAAACTAGAAATTTTTTATCTTTTGGAACAGAAACCATTAAATTTTTTATCAGAATCACTATCTGATTCGATTTAACGATGTCCGTCCGTCCGTCCGTCTGTGTGTCCATGTAAAGCTTGTAATCAAACTGCAGGTCGCAAATATGAATATATTTTGATGAAATTTGGTATCTTTTATCGGCCATGGGATGCACGCTGTTGAAATTGGTGAGAATCGGCCCATGTTCAGACCTAGCCCCCAAACAAATGACCCCTATGAAATCAACATATATTGCCATAAGATCCAAATTATTATACAAATCTTAGTCAAATTGGGTTTATGTGTATATATTACATCCATTAATTAGTAGTCCAAAAATGATCCCTATTGGACAACTCTTAGTAATGGGCCCCATATAGAGCTGCTTCCCGATCTTCACTTAAATCTATCAAAAAAGAAAAATATTGCACTGATTCTTTTCAAATTTTGTTTGTACATATTTTTGCAAAATACAAGAGACTTTACCAAACATGGTCAGGATCGGTCCATTTTTGGGCCTAGTCCCCATATAGATATAGCATCCGATAAAACTTTTTCATATCTGCAGCCGAAAAAATTAATAAAAATCCCACTCAAATTTGGTTTATGCTTATTTTCTATATCCAGTTAGTTGGGACTGAGAGATAGGGTCTCTAAACGCATGGTATAGGGTATCGTATAGTCAGTCTAGACCGACTATAATTTTCTTACTTGTTACTTTTACGGAATTAAAATGGCATCAACGAGCAATAAAAAACGTAAAATAGGTTATGAAAACAGAAAATTCCAGTCCGAATGGACACACAAATTCGGATTTGTTGAAAATAAGGACATACCTATGTGCCTCATTTGCCAAATTGCTGTACCACATAACAAACTTTACAATTTAAGAAGACATCATGAAAAATTTCACTCACAATTTGCCAAAGATTATCCCCTTAATACTAATCTTAGAGAGACTAAACTGGCATTGCAGTCTAATATTGCAAAAGAACAGAACATTATTTCGTCTTTTAGCCATGGAAATGACAGATCACTTGAAGCAAGTTACATAATAGCTTGGTGATAAACGTCCTTATGGGGAAGCAGAGTTAAGAAAACACACCCTGATAACAAAAAGCTGCATAAAGCGATAGATCAGCTTTCTTTATCACGGCGCACAACCGAGAGTGGGATTGGAGATATCAGCACTTTTATTGAAACAAATTTAAAAAACGAACTAAAATATTCTGCACCATTTAGTGTAGCTCTTGATAAATCCACAGATGTTAGCGACGTTCATCAATTGGCGATTTTCATTAGGTCTGTATCAGTTGAATTTAATATCACTGAAGAAATGTTAGACCTTGTAGCTCTTTCTGATACAACGCGAGGCATCGATGTAAAAAATGCGCTTTTCGAGGTAATTAATAAATTTGAATTGCCACGAGATAAAAGACCTCGAATGTAAAAAATTTAAATTTTTTCCTCTTTTAAAATTGAACGTTAATAATATACAAGACGATAAGCTGGAAGAATACATAAATAATTTAAAACAATTTCATGAAAATTTTAAATGTAGATTTGAGGATATCAAACAACTTCAAGCAACATTCTCAGTTTTTGTTAACCCATTTTTGTGTGATGTCCTAAATGATGAATTTTTATTTTCCGATATAATTCTTGCAAGACCAGATGTTGAAAAATTGGGGTTGTTAGAAATGAAGGATGATATTGTATCGAAAATGCATCACAAATCAACTTCTCTAGTTGGATTTTGGAAACTTGTTAACGAAACCCAATATCCATAATTGAAAAAAGGTGCTGCTCGTTTATTTTCAATGTTTGGCACAACATATTGTTGTGAATCTCTATACTCCACCATGAAAAATGTTAAAAACAAAAATCGTTCACGTTTAACAAATCAACATCTTGCGGAACTCATTCGGACAACTTTGACAAACTACACACCTGATTTTAAAAAAATAATCAAAAATTCTTCCTAATTTCTTTTTTATTTTTTGTTACCTATATTTTTATTTTATTTTTATATAATTCCTTTTTTTTATTTTATTTAAAATGAAATTCTTTGATCTCAGAAAATTTAAAATATAACATTATTTTTGTAAATACTAATAATATTTCAGTATAAAATTATTTGTAATGTGTATGAAATGAATTAATAAATTTTATGTTTGTTTAAAAATTGCTTTTTTTTTTTGCTTTTTTGTTTGAAAATGAATATTTGTACAGAAATAAACTAGTGCGGCCCACAGTTAGTAGGTGAAATTCCAAATTGGGCCCAACAAACCATTTACGTGCCCACCCCTGCTATATACTAAATTTCGGTAGTTGTTTATTTCCTGAAGTTATTTTATTGTAATGAACTTTTGCTTGTTATAGAGTAAAATATTTACAAAAATTAAAATTTAAATATAAAACATAGTGCACGTAGGAAAACTATTCAACAGTTGGTTAATGTTTTTCTCATAAAGTTTTCTATTAAGCGAAAAAATACTATTGCTCACCCTTTTACCAAAAAGTTGGACATTGCAGAAAATGGTACAGGAGTTTGAAATTCCTGACTTTATGGCTCGGAAGGTAAAAAAATTAGTTGAGGAAAAAGATATACTGAGTAGTCCTAACAACAAACCAAGAAATGTTTTATCATCGGTAGTTGTGGAAGCTGTTAAAATATTTTATGAACATGATAACATCAGCAGATGCATGCCAGGGTATAAAGATTCTGTTTCTATGTTTGAGAATGGTGTGAAAATAAAAAAAAACTAAGATATTTCTGCTTGGAAATCCACGTGAAATGTATGCATTGTTTAAAGAAAAACATGAAGGAATGAAAATTGGACTTTCTAAATTTTGTGAGCTTCGTCCGAAAAATGTTGTGTTGGTCAATGCCAGTGGAACTCATAATATTTGCGTGCGCACAAAACACCAAAACGTAAATCTAATGATTCACTCCTTGGATTTAAAGAAATTAACAGAAGGCTTAGAAGATTTACACCTTGAAACATATAAAGATTTCTTTGAGAAAATCACGTGCAATCCTTCAATCCCCAAATGCTATTTAGCTAAATGTAAAGACTGTCCAGGAGAAGAAAATCTCAAGCAAAAACTTGGCCAATTATTAGGAACAAATCATGTTGATGAAATTACATATAAACAAATGGATATGTGTGGATAGAGACTCATTAGAAACAATGGTAAAGCAGGCGGATGATTTTCTGGATTCACTTTTCGAAAAATTATTGACACTTTTGCCTCACTCGTTTATCGCAAAGAAACAAGCAGCAAAAAAAAAACATTGCTTGGGGAACATGGGTACATTGCAATATGTGATTTTTCGTAAAATGCATATTTTTTTGTTCAGGACTCCTCACAAGCTTTTCATTGGAACAACAGCCAAGCTACTTCTATATATCACAAGTACTATGGCCACTTAGAACATACCAATTACATAGCTACATCTAATAGTCTTATCCACAACACTGCTGCAGTCCACTTGTTCCATCGCCATATGATAATGTTTCTACAAAAAAAGTTTAGTTCAACACCACGAAAATTTTTTTATTTTTCAGATGGCTCAGCCGCACAATTTAATAATAAAAAAATGTTTGCTAAATTATGTCACCATGAAGATGATTTTGGCTTTCCCGCCGAATGGCATTTTTTTTGCCACAAGCCATGGAAAAGGTCCTAGCGATGGTCTTGGTGGAACCGTACAGACATAAGCTCGCCAAGCCAGTTTGCAGCATCCAATAAAGGACCAAACTACTACCCCTCTTCAATTGTACAAGTGGTGCCGTGAACATCTTTTAAATTGTAATTTTGTATTTTGTACAGACGAAGATTTTAAAGCAGAAGAAGGGTTTCTTAAAAACAGATTTATTGGCTTGAGAACTATAACAGGAACACAAAAATTCCACTCTTTTGTTCCTGAAGGAAAATCAAAACTTAAAGTAAAACTGTACTCCGAAGACCGAAAATTTTTAATTGAAAATACTTACAATTAATTAATCGCATATGTTTGTAATAAATATATGTAAAATAAATATTTCTTACTATTAACTCCTTTTGTCTAAAATAATATATGAATTTTATATCACCCAAATAATTAAAAAAATAAAAAAAATATAAAATTTTTTCAAACAATTTCACATTTTTATCAATATCTCAAAATTTTTGCACAAATTACAGAGAAAAATATCAGGATTAACATATATTTGTTCCAGAATTTAAAAAATTTGATTTTTTGCAATATAGCTTCCCAAACTTTAAATCATGTGGCAGTGACCCTTAAACTTTCAGAAAAAAAATTTAACTAAATGCAGTTTAAAAGTTATTCTCAATGACTTTAAAATAAGACCAATTTTGACCCTGTATGTTAAAAATTTTTTAATATATAAATTATAATGTTTTTAATGCTTTTTCAGTTTTTGACGCGCTATATCTCAGGAACAACAGAAGCTGGAAGTCCTAAATTTTACGTTTATCTTAGTTAAGTAAGGTGCAAAAAGACAACTAAGTTTTATAAGATTCAAATGTGGTCGGGAAAATCCGTTCGTTGGTTATAAAAATTTTAACCCTTTAATTTAATTTTTTATATGTTATTTCATTTATTTCAGGTTTCCGTTGTACAAGATTAAAAATCTTATTACTATCATACAAAATTATTACGTAATAAATAATAA
Organism: Cordilura impudica; assembly: GCA_963682025.1. Lineage (NCBI taxonomy): Eukaryota > Metazoa > Arthropoda > Insecta > Diptera > Scathophagidae > Cordilura > Cordilura impudica. The sequence goes on from OY821517.1 coordinate 110,130,037, forward strand.
TTTCCAAAAAAAAAAAAAAAAAAAAAATTAAATATATAAATAAATTAATATTAAAACAATTACAGAAGGTAACAAAATTAAAAAAAAAAACAAATAAATCTAAATTTAAATCACGCGATAATGAAATAAACAAAGTAAATATGATCATATTGTCTTGATTTAAAGGCATATCTTAATATTGCATTATATGTTCCTTTAACTTTCTCTCTACATATATAAGCAAGGTTTGCAAATATTTTACAGCCATACAACATGGATAATATGTTGCCCCTAAAACAGGTTTATGGGTCAAAATTTTTAAACTTTATATAAAAAATGGGGCATCGGCAACGTCTACTTTATAATTATTTATATAAGATAATAATCAATTTTAAGAAGCATTGGACAGACGAAGGACAATTTTTGTTAAAGAGCTCATATCAAAAAAGATCTCTGCATTATGGTTGTATTGAATCGGGGATAAATAAAAGCTCAAGTTCATGATGAGCTTGAACAAGTTTATCTCGATGCTATGTAAGCTGGGAAACCAAATTTATATGTTTTATAAAAAAGCGTGAAAAAGCCGCACACTAACAAAGTCATCGAAACTACATTCTAAAAATCAAAAACATGTTCCGATACATGGTCCCGGGGCGAACGTGATACACGTACCGAATAATTCTGTTAAAACACCCTTTATTTATCTTTTCAAAATTGGTAGCACTTGTACTAGAAAATAGTTCCAACCCATACAATACAATCGGCATATGTAGAGCATGAACAATTTGTTTTCATTTTTAATCGGTAACATGTAACATGAATCATAAATTCTTTTTAAAGAAATTATTATATAATGTAAATTATGTATGTTCGTGAGTTATGTAAGTTCATTATCTACATATATAACAAAAACTTTCAAATACGAAACCAAATCAATGATTTGATCATCCATACTAATATAATAAAGAGGTAATGTGTGTTTGTTTGTTTGTAGGAGGTAATCTCCGTAACTAGCCATCTGATCGTCCCGAAATTTTCACAGAGTCTTACTGCGAAAAGCTATAGGCTATAATTTTTTAAATATTTTTGGCGGGCGTGGTACCTCCCACACAAAGTAAATTTTTAATTTCATATGCATATTGTGTGAGGTAACTTGTTGTTAATATTAGTAGCTACGCCGGAAATAGGCGGGATCGGATAAGTGGGCGTGGTACCTCCCATACAAGTAATTGTTCAATATTATATATCTCGAGTAATGTGATAGAGAGAGCTTTTCAAATTTTTCTGATGTCACTTATTATTAATGAGAGTAGTCGGATGCAAAATGGGCAGTGTCGGACCAATAGGCGTGGCACCTGCCATACAAAGTATATATAAAATGCCATATATCTGGAGTACTGTAATAGTGAGAGTCTTGGGACTTTGTGTGAGCCCATAAGTTATTCATGTGATTAGTTAGATGAAACGATCGGAGCAGTGGGCATGGCACCGCCCATACAAAGTAAATATATGTTTTCATATAACTGGTGTGCTAAAAAGGAAGCTTTGACACTTTGCACGATCAGATCTTAGTATGAGTAGTCGAACAAAGAATTGGCGGGTTCACACCAGTGGGCGTGGCACTCCCCATGCAAAGTAGCTATTTAATGTCATATGTCTGGAGTACAGTAAAAGAGCGAGATTTGTGGCTTTGCGTAAGCTCATAGGTTCTTTGTGTGATTAGTCGAACAAAAAAATAGGCGTGATCGGAGCAGTGGGCATAGCGCCGCCCATGCAAAGTAGATATCTAATATCATGTAACTGGTGTACTATAAAAGGGAAAGACTCGACATTTTGCACGAAAGCGATAGTCTTTTAACAAGTTAATAAGTTATCAATTCACATTGATATATTTCGTGGAAAATATATCGCCAAAATCAAAAATCGGCAAAGCCAAAAATCGCGAGAAATAAAAATCGCTCAAAAACAAAAATCTTCAAAATCAAAAATGGGCAAAATCAAAAATCGCTAAAAAGAAAAATTGCCAAATGATATTCTAAGTTTAAGGCCAATAGTTAAGTATTGCCAGATCTAATATGGATAATCCATCTTCTTCTCATGGGCAGCTACATGTACCTTGCTCCAGGGTAGGAACGCCGAAAAATCTGATAATTGTTGTACCGAATGAAAAAACAAAAAACATTGTATATCAGCATCAGCAAGCTTGAAATAAAAGAATCATATACTAATAATCCATACTAACATAATAAAGAGGTAATGTGTATTTGTTTGTTTGTAGGAGGTAATCTCCGTAACTACTCATCTCATCTTCCTCAAATTTTCACAAAGTCTTACTGCGGATATGGTAGTGTTACATGCTTTAATATTTCTAAATATTTTTAGTGGGCGTGCCACCTCCCATACAAAGTAAATTTTTAATATCATATATATTAAGTACTATGATAGAGAAAGCTTTGCAAATTTGTCTCAGATCATCTATTATTAACGTGAGTAGTCAGACAAAAAATGGGCGGGATTAGACAAATGCGCGTGGTACCCCCACAAAAAAATAATATTAAATGTGATATATCTGAATTCCTGTATTAGTGAGAGCCTTGGGACTTTGCGTGAGCCCTTTCATAACGATTCGAAAGGGGGGGAGGGGGAGGAAGAGGGTGTAGCGAAGCACACCGGGTTACATCTAGTAATATAGTAAGTTATACTTGACCAGAAAAACCAAAAACATAGCTTTTGGTTTACAGACATTTAGCAGATCGACGGTCCATTTGTCTTATTTTATTATATATTACATAATCAAGCTCATATGTCGAATCCCAAATGACAACGAGTTGCAAATCGTCGGCCTAGAGATAACAATTCAGAGCTAATAACTAGATTAAAACATTATTAATGTTAAGAAAAATAATTTAGGTCCTAAGATAGATCCCTGGAGAATATCTCGATAATTATTTCAGGTAGTTGCAACTTTATTATTCACCCGAATACACTGTGAACTACCTCTTATAAATGTAGCAATCAAAGATATTGCTCTTGTTGAAAAACCAAACAACATAAGCAATTTATTCAGCAACACTATGTGAAAAAAAATCGAATGCCCTACTAAAATCCAAACTTATCATTGACGCAATTTTTTTCGGTTAACAGCTATCCCCATCTCCTCTATGACATATTTTGTCCTCTCCTAGGACCTGATTTCTTAGCTGAAAGTTATCTCGCATTTGCAAGATATTCCTCCAATTGTATATTTAGCAATATTTCAAGAATTTTGATAAAACATTAATAGCACGAAAATCAAAAATCGTATTTTTAACCTTTGGAACCGGCACAGATCTTGTATTTTTCCAACTACTTGGGTATAATGATGTTGTTATTATTGAATTTAAAATATGTCCAAAATATGCTGAGATCATTGGAAAACTAATTTTAAAAATCTAACGGACAAGTTATCTAAACCAATGCAAATGGATCTAATCCTCATCACTGTACTCCAAAACTCAAACTCACTTAAGAAAAGCCACCATTAGGGGTATTAATTTTTGCTGTTTGGCCAATTTACTTGAATTTTTGCGTTTTTCCTTAAATCAAACTAATATGGCGTAAGTTATAAATTTAATGAAACAATGTTGATTACAGTTTCTTCCTGACGTTTCGTCGATTTTTAGCTGACATCTTCTGGGGATCGTCTATTAAATAAAATTTGACAATTATAATATTTTACAAAATAATATTTCATACAACTTACAATATGTGTTTACATTTAAAATTTAGTTGTAACAATTAAGGTTTAACATTAAACATATATCTATATACAGTATGAAAAAGCCTTATTCATACACCCAAGAAATAATTAAAAAATCTTCAGTTACTCAAAAAGTAAAACAAAAATCTGAATCAATTGTTATTATATATTTTACCTATAAAATAGAAAACACAACTGCAAATTTGTTTTTAACTAGCTAATATGTTCAACGATTGGTGGCGTATTATTATTATGTTTAACAAAATCCGTATTCGTACAGAATAACAAATGTGAGTATATTAAAAAATTAAGTATTAAAAATAATGTTATTAATATTTTGTTGTTGGTTATCCCTTGTGATTAACAACCGCATTTAGTCGCCTTGGCATCGAATCAACTAGTTTATTGGTTATCGCTGGTGATATTTTGGCCCATTCTGCCTTCGTGTTTTAAATCTTTAACGTTTCTAATTGCATAATATTTCAAATTTCTCTTGAAAATCAACCTTAAATTCTCAATAGGGTTTGTGTCTGAACTTTGCGGTGGGGTTTTAAGGCATTCTGGACAGTTGTGTAATATCCATGTTCTTGTATCTCGCGCTGTGTGCTGGGGATCACTGTCCAGTTGTAATGTGCCATACGACTAACATTAGGATCTCTTCGAATTTGAAACGTAAGAATGACTGATGTCTTCTTGTTAATTTTGCCGGGTTTAAATTCCGTTTAGCTTTATTAATTTTCCGTCTTTTTATACTTCGACACTGTATAGTGCACCAACTTTTGAAACCGATGTCTTCCGATCGGGATGAAATTGGCATCAAGGTTAGTCCTATTGGATAGTAGTTTAGACACATTTTTTCAATAAGATCGGTCCGTATATCTCTGAGTTAGAGGGGATCAAAATTTGACATTTTGGCCAAACAGGTGTTTTTTCTCATCCATGTAACTTATTACCTATTGTTCTTAGAAAATTTTCTCCCAAATAGTTTAGATAGCTATTTCTTCAGTATTTCGGAAAAAAATACAAAAAAAAAAATAAAAAATTTTAGACTTTTTTTTTGCTAAATTTAAGCATTTTTTTGCCTTTTTTTTCAAAAAGGGCATTTTTTTTTTTATTTCATAAGAAAGCTTAGAATTTTTCCTTTAAGAGCTTTTTGGTCGCTTAGTGGGGGATGGGAGTGGGATATCTATCAAAATAAATGTTTTGTAACTCAAGACAACGGTTTTTCAATTTTTCACAAATGCAATATTTTGAATTTTTTCCTATTTGTGTGTAAAACCTTACAAATAAAACTTATACTGAGAAACTAGACAAAGTATCATTTCCGAAGGTATGTAACATACCATCATAACATAACAGAAAAAAATGGTTCTCTGTAACCTGAAAGAGTTATTTGCAATATTTCAATCTGAACACGAGGATGTTAGAATTGGCTTCACGAAATTAACCCAAATGAGGCCAAAACATTGCGTTTTGGCAGAAAGCAGCGGAACTCACACAGTACGCGTTTGCATTTACCATGAAAATGTTAAACTGATGTTAAAGGAAATCAACGTAAATTATTTAACAGATGATTCGGCAGAAGATTTACACGATTACCGCGATTGCCTTAAATTGACTATGTGTCCTATTGTAACAACTTCTTGCCACATAAGTGAATGTACCAATTGCCCGAAAACCACATTCATCAAAGAAAATTTAATCAACTCTTTACACCGAGAATATATAAAGGAGGTCAAACTTGATTCTTGGATTCAGACTGACAGATGCACATTGAAAACAATCATTATACCCTATACCACTATGTGGTTTGGGTATAATGACTTTGTGCTGCTGTTTGTAACAACCAAAAATATTTGACCTAGACCCATCTTTAATTATACCGATCGAATCAGAATCACTTTCTGAGTTGATTTAAAAATGTCCGTCCGTCCGTCCGTCCGTCCGTCTGTGTGTCCATGTAAAGCTTGTAATCAAACTGCAGGTCGCAACTATGAATATATTTTGATGACATTTGGTATATAAGCTTTTATCGGCCATGGGATGAACGCTATTGAAATTGGTGAGAATCGGTCCATGTTCAGACCTAGCCCCCATACAAATTACCCATATGAAATCGACATAAATTGCCATAAGATCCAAATTGTCATATAGATCTTACTCAAATTGGGTTTGTATGCGTTCATTACATCCACTAGTGAGTAGTCCAAAAATGATCCCTTTGACCCCATATGGAGCTGCTTCCCGATCTTCACTTAAATCTATTAAAAAACAAAAATATTGCACTGATTCTTCTCAAATTTTGTTTGTACATATTTTTGCAAAATACAAGAGACTTTACCAAACATGATCAGGATCGGTCCATTTTTGGACCTAGTCCCTTTATAGATATAGCATCCGATATGAACTTTTTCATATCTGCAGCCAAAAAAATTAATAAAAATCCCACTCAAATTTGGTTTTTGCTTATTTTCAATGTCCAGTTAGTTGGGCCTAAGAGATAGGGTTTCTAAACGCATGGTATAGGGTATCGTATAGTCGGTCTAGACCGACTATAATTTTCTTACTTGTTTTAAATGTGGATGATTTTGTGGAAGAAATGTGTACAGGATTGCTAAACTTGAAAAACCATGACTTTTTAGTCAAAGAGCAATGGTCATTCTTCAAGGATTTGAAGATACATTTGAAGTCTGGTGAATTCGTTATTTCATATGATTTCGCAGAAAACTATAAATATGTTCTTCAGGATGCCATACAAGCATTCCACTTCAATAATGACCAAGCAACTATATTCACAGTAGTTATTTACTACATGAAAGATGAAAAACTGGAACACAAAAGTATGGCAATCATATCCGACGATTTAAAACATGATACCGTTGCAGTTTATGAGTACCAGAAGAGAATACTAAAATTTCTAAAATCTAAATTTACAGTAAAGAAGGTATTATACTACGTTTCGGACGGAGCTCGCCAACATTTTAAAAACAAAATTAGCTTGGCAAATCTTATGGCCCACGAAAAAATTTTGGAATGCCAGCTGAGTGGCATTTTCATCCTACTGCTCATGGTAAAGGAGTATGTGATGGTATTTGAGCAAACCTTAAAAGAATTGCAGCGAAGTATAGCCTCCAGTGCTCTCATCAAGATCGCATCTTAGATGCGACTGCTTTATTCCATTGGGCAAAGAGTTATTGTAAAGAAACTAAAATAGTTTTTAGTAGCAAAGGGGATCATCAGGAAACATTGAAAACACTGAAGAGCAGATTCGATGGTGCGGTAACATTCGATGGCACTGCTCAATACCATGCTTTTATACCGCTTGTCGATGGAAGACTCAAGTTGAAAAAGTTTCCTGCCTCTATTCAATGCGATTTCTTTCCAAAGACAACAAATAAACCAGCAGCGAAATCAACAGTTGAACCTAGTAACGCCAAGAAAGGATTGACAAAAAAACGCAGTAAATAAAGGCGACAAAAAAGCTCGATGAAAGACTGGGTATTTAAAAATTTACAAGACTTAAATACTTCATCAGCTACAATAAATTAAGTATAAAAATAGTTATAATATAAATGGATCTAATGCAATTAAGATCAAATTTTAATAAATCATTTATCCTTTTGTTTTTAATATTATTATTGTTATACATTAATTTAATTATTATTAAAAATAAATAAAAAATAATAATTTTTCAACATTTCTATAGAAAAAAAGCGTTTTTTTTTCCTGAGGTTAACATATTCTGGGTATTACAGCATCGAGGGTATAAAATTTTAGTTAGGTATGTTATATACCTTCGGAATGGTTAATTTGTCTAGTTTCTCAGTATAAGTTTTATTTGTAAGGTTTTATACACAAATAGGAAAAAATTCAAAATAGTGCATTTGTGAAAAATTGTAAAACCGTTGTCTTGAGTTACAAAACATTTATTTTGATAGATAGCCCACTCCCATCCCACAAAGCGACAAAAAAGCTATTAAAGGAAAAATCCTAAGCTTTCTTATGAAAAAAAAAAAAAATGCCCTTTTTGGAAAAAAAGGCAAAAATGCTTTAATTTAGCAAAAAAAAAAGTCTACAATTTTTTTTTTTTTTAAGTATTTTTTTCCGAAAAATTGAAGAAATAGCTATCTAAACTCTTTAGGAGAAAATTTTCTAAGAACAATAGGTAATAAGTTACAAGGATGAGAATAGACACCTGTTTGGCCAAAATGTCAAATTTTGATCGCCTCTAACTCAGAGAGATCCAGACCGATATTATTGAAAAATTGTGTCTAAACTACCATCCAATAGGACTAAACTTGGTGTAAATTTCATCCCGATCGGAAGACATCGGTTTCAAAAGTTGGTGCACTTGACATGAAATCCCCCATATACATAATTCATTTTCTGTTTGTTTGTTTGACCGCTATACAAATTTTTATTTTTCAACGGATTTCGCTAAAATTTGGTCCGCACGATCTCTGTACCCGAAGAAATGTCACCATGTAATCCTTACCAGCCAAGCCTTCTTTTACGCCCACTTTTTGTACACAATTAATTTTCTGTTTTTTGGTAAATTTGTTCGCTATACAAATTTTTATTTTTCAATGGGTGTCTCTGAAATTTGGGACGCACAATTTCTGTACTACAGGCAAGGTCGCCGTATGCATCTTACGGACCACGCCTAATTTTGCGCCTACTTCTATGTATATAAATTTTATTTTATTTTCCTTCTATGTGTTTCTTTGTTTGACTATTTCACAAACATTTATTTTTCAACGGGTTTCTCTGAAATTTGTTGCACCTGATCTCTGTACTCCAGCGAAGGTCAGATTATATATCTTTCTTGACACGCCTAGCTTTACGCCCACTTTTTTATAAAACTAATTTTCTGCTATTTGGTACATTTGATCGCTATTCAACTTTTTATTTTTCAACAGATTTCTCTGAACTTTGATACACACCGGAATATTTTAACGATGAAGAAATTCCCCAAATTTAAAAAAAGGTCCCCAAAAGAAATGAACAAATTCCCCATTTTTTTTAAAACGAAATAAAAATGAACTTACTCCCCAAATTCGTTCTTAAATTTTTACATATTTTTATTAAATGAATTTTGTTAAATATTTATATAAGTGAAAATTTGCATACTGATCTCAATATCTGTCCTGCAGTATATGCATTTAAAATCTGCATTCTTTTCAGTAGCATCACTTCGACACGCTTGAGGTACGCAGCTCAGAAAGCTGTATTAAGAGGATCATAAATGCCTGACTCTACTCAAGTGCGTCTAGAAATCCAGCGGCTAAGACAAGATGAATCCGGGAAATCTGAAACTCCTGTTTTTCTGTTTTTCTCATAGACAATTTTATGTTGCCTTCTCCAGAGTATAATATTCTCGTATATGCACCAGAAGAAAAAACCAGATATGTTGTATACCACAAAGCTCTAGAATAAATAAAATTCGTAACTTTTAGACATCATACACTCAAAATACTTCACGCATAAACGTAGCTAGTTGCATAAGCAGGCGCCGAGTACTTAGTCCCCAATGAATAATTCCCAAAAAAAAATGAACTTATTTCCCAAAAAATTGGGGACTAACTTCACGATGAACAAATTCCCCAAATTCAAAAAAAAAAATGTCTCCGAATTATTATTATTTTCAATAGCATCATTTCGGTGTGCGGAATCGGGGCGCGGACGCGGACGTGACGCGACGCTCTCGTGGAACACAGCGTAGCTAAAATATCGGAATGATCTGAAAAATATTATTTGACAATTACTGGTGTGGCTGTCAAACGCGCAGAAGCTCAGTGAAAAGTCTTATGATAAATTTTATCTACGTAGGTGCAATAATTACCTGTTGATCAAAATAGGCCACACATTTACCATAAGCAGTTGCATAAAGCAACTTTGCGGCACAATTTTAAACGTCGCATTAATTTTCCATTTTTAAAACTTCTATAAATTTGACGTCTCTGCTCAATGATGATCATTTATTGAATGAACTAATTATATTTTTAAAACTTTTGATTCCTTTGCAAATTAAAGGAATCAGAAGTTTTAAAAATATACAAATGCAAATTTTTGGGGGAGAAAGTTTATTTTTTTGGGGAATTTGTTCATTGGGCACTAAGTACTCAGCGCCTGGTAAGCACAGTGAACCATTTTTCAAGTCAAAGGCCTTTGGATCCCGGGCAAGGCCAGGTAAAAACATCTAGTTTACCTATATATTCGATCGTTTTAACTGAATTTCAGTATTCAATGTTAATTTAAGCCTTAAAATTTTTAATAAAATTGGTGAATATGGGACAATCGAACAATTTTGAAAAATCGTTTTTTTTTTTTTTTTGCAGAATACCGTTTAGTAGGCTCTCCCTCATTGCCCAAATATCAAATCAGCTGAATTTATGCCCCTTATCGTTATAAAAATGCAATCCGAAAGTGATAGTCAGTGGAAGAACGTTGTAAGTGACTGACAAAATGATTAAAAATGAATTGTCGAAAACCTTAAATAAGTGCAACAGAGGCAAAAAAAGAAAAACTAATATCGCAAATTGGAAAGATAATAAAAACAAAAGATTCAGAAATATTGGAAACGCTTATGAAACAAGAAAAAATAAAATTATACCTGTAAAAAAAGCTCCAATACAGGTGTTATGGAAAAACGTTTTAAGTGCTTATTACTTAATTTTTTTTTAAATTTTAATAACATAAATTTGTGATTGCCGATGCAAATTTTTTTGCCAAAAATTCAACATCAGGCTAATAAATGAGCATTTTCATAAATTCTATAAAACAAATTACAACGACCAATCAGATTTCTTACAATCATGGCAATGGCATCATACTTGCCTGAGAAGTGCGCTGATTTTTATATATCTATCTGCAGTTAAATTAAGTGATAGTAAAAATTTAGGTTCGGGAGCAAGCCACCATATTTCTTTTGAGTTTTTGATTTATTTTCTTTTCTGTTATTATATTATGTTATAGAATTTTAGTTTATGTTGTAAAGTGTGTTTAATAAATAGAATTTCATATTTTTTTATTAAAAGACAGCTGCAAATCACTCAAATTTTCTTAAATATAAATCATTTCTTCATGCGAAAAACACTTTAAATGCTAAATTACTCTCTGTTGTCAAACATGGAATAACGTTGCATATAGCAATGTGTTTTGGATATGAAACGTTTTTCCACTGTGAAAAGAAATAATTTGTAATTTATTAAATAAATAAATGTTATTAAACATTTTTTTTTTTTTTTTTTGATAAAAAAGCTTTTTAATTTAAGTGTCTCTATAATGAACCAAAAAAACAATCATTTAGAAAGTGCCTGCTACTTTTAAAACGTTTTTTACAAATACCGAACAATTTGAATTTTGTCGTTTACAACGTTATTCGCGGCTAGGCTTCAATTGTCGACATCAATTTGTTGTGTTCCCACTTTGACTGTTGTTGATTTACCATTATCTTGTGCACATCGTTTGGATTTTGATACCCATCATTTCCAGTAATGGTTTCATAAACTAATGCTTGTGGATACACTTTCATACACTTTCCATTTTGCATACATACTGAATTCATATTCAAAGTACCGCATGGTCCACGAATCATGTTTCTTATAGTAATTCCATGCATTTCAGGATCAATTTCAGAATCAGGAATTTTTGCTAATATAATACTATCAATTTGTTCTGCTGTTATTTTATTAACCATCCAATTTAGATGTGAGCGTGCGGTAGTCCTCTCTTTTGTCATTCAATCGAATACATCCAGCAACGTACTTCAATATTTTTAATTTTATCAACATGTCCAATAACGATTTTATCTTTTGCTTACCACGTGCAGTTATATCATGTCAATCTGCTGGCTCTTGACCTTCAACTAAATGTTCTTTAAGTTGACACAGAGAATGGATTTGTTGTGGCAACCGTATTTGTTGCCAACCGAAATTTGATGGTCCCATGTACCATCACATTATACTATTGTGATTACTGAATTGTATTTTCAAAACTAACATATAAAGTACTGTGGCAATTGAATTTCGAAATAAATTCGGTTGTACTAATATCAAAATATAGTTGATGAAATGGAATTTAGATTTCATTTATTGATTGTAACAACCATTTATCAGGTAACCTGTTTTAAAAGTGCAGGAATCTCCTGAAATATAAAAAACATGAATTTTTTATGCTCTAATTTTTCATTAGTTTATTTCTAAATATGAAATTAAAATTAATAAAAAGAAAAGACTACACTAAATGATAAAAAAATTTGAGTAACACATACGAATAGGGAATAAATAAGCGCTGTTGCATGTGTTAATTAATGCATTAATATTCCCGTTTTCACTTAGGCTCTTATACGAATTTCTGCCATTTGATAATTGTCTTGAAAATATCATAAATAAAATAGAACTGGTGCAATATAAATAAAGGGTCCGCCATCTAACGTTTTTTTTCCGCTAGTGCTTATTTCGTGAATAGTAACACTTAGCGTATTTCTGATTTGACAGATAATTAGTTTTATCCTTCCGCTGAAAGAATATGGTTGTGTATACGCTTGAACGACGCTGGGAAATATTGCTACATTACTTTGAAAATCATGGTAATGTTGCAGAATGTGTGCGAAAATTGCGTACGGATTTTGGAAGAAGAGAAGTACCGTCAGCTCCGTATGTTTGTTATCTGAAAAAAGTGAAAGAAACTGGCATCCTCATCGATAAACCAAAGCGTGAAAAGCCAAAAACAGTACGTACACCCGAGAATATTGCTGCTGTGGCAGAAAGTGTGCGTGAAGCGCCATCAACATCAATTCACCGTCGTTCTCAAGAACTGAAAATTTCGTAGGCATCATTGAGACGAATTTTGCATAAAGACCTTGGTATGATGCCATACAAAGTCCAATTGGATCAGGAGTTGAAGCCAACTGACCATCCAATGCGTTTTCGCTTCGCTAAGTCGGCCTGCGATCGATTTACAGAAGATGCCGATTTTGCCAAAAAAAATCATCTTTTCAGATGAAGCTCATTTTGATCTTGGCGGGTATGTAAAGAAGCAAAATTGTCGCATTTGGGGCACAGAAAGCCCGCACGCATGCATTGAAAAGCCGATACACCCAAAACGAGTCACTGTTTGGTGCGGATTTTGGTCCAGGGGCATAATTGGGCGATTTTTCTTCGAAAATGAGCAAGGAGTGGCCGTTACAGTCAATGGTGATCGTTATCGGGCCATGTTGAACGAATTTTTGTTCACAAAAATTGAAGAGGAGGATATTGGCAACATTTGGTTTCAACAGGACGGCGCTACGTGCCACACAGCCGAAGCTACACTCGATGTTTTGCGCCCTGTTTTTGAAGATCGCATTATCAGCCGCAGAGCTGATGTCGTTTGGCCACCTCGGAGCTGCGATTTGACACCGTTGGACTATTATTTGTGGGTTGCCCTCAAAGATAAGTGTTACGCCAACAAGCCAGAGACAAATGAAGCTTTAAAGGACAATATTCGTGAAGCCATTGGTGACATACAGCTGCGCACAATCGATAATGTGCTCAAAAATTGGACCGATCATGTAGGCTACTGCATGGCCAGCCGAGGCAGCCATTTGAATGAAATTACTTTCCATTATTAACCGGAAGGATTGTACTTTCAAATAAAAAAAGAAATTTGAGATAATATTCAGTAGTTTTTTTTATAGCATTTTCAAAAAAAAAAGTTATTTGGCGGACCCTTTATATAGTAAAAATAGGGTCACACACCATGTTCAGATCCAAACAAGATTACCGTTTTACTGTATACTGTATACAAATACATGGACGATCCTGTCCCTGTCACCGAAAGATATTTATCTTGTCTGTTTTATTCTGCTTGCAAAACGTTTGAAGTGTGTACGAAGGTAAACGCCATTATTCAGTTGAGGTAGTTGCAGAGAAAGTTGTATAAGGTTCCTATCTATTCCGATCAATTTACCAGTGCTAAACAATATGGCCACATAATTTGTTGTTTGATAATGGCGTCAAATTTATTATCAGGGTTATATCAGACTTTGCTTTGTTATTCCCCACATAACAGCGTACTGGCCTATGATGGTTTCATAGAACTGGGTAGAAAGCAATTCGAATTTGATGTTAATTGTCGCAAATTTTCCTAAAATAATAAGATTTCGTATAGAACAAAAAAAAGTTACTATCATTATTTGCTTTTACTTGCTTCTTTATAAAAATTATTCCTTAAGAATGTTACTTCGAAGTGAATGCAACAAAATTTGCAGAAGCTTATTTCGAATTTAAACTAGCTCTGCATAAAATAATTTTTACAAAAAATAAAAACTCAACAAAAAAATAATGACCACTTACCTATTCGATTAATGTCCTTTATTGTGCTACAATTATTCTTATGTATGTATGTATGTAAATTATACGATTACATCTATATATATAAAATTCATTTTCTGTTTGTTTGTTTGTTTGTTTATTTGTTTGTTTGTTTGTTTGTTTGACCGCTATACAAATTTTTATTTTTCAACGGATTTTCCTGAAATTTTGTACACACGATCTCTATACCCCAGGAAAGGTCGCCGTATACTTTTTACCGGCCACGCCTACCTTTACGCCCACTTTTTATGTAAAATTCATTTTCTGTTTTATTCATATTTGTTCACTATACAAATTTTTATTTGTTAACAGATTTCTCTGAAATTCGGTAAACACGATCCCTGTATTCCAGCTAAGGTCACCATATACTTTTTATCGACCACGCCTACTTTAACGCCCACTTTTTATATACAATTCATTTTCTGTATTTTGGTATATTTGTTCGCTATACAAATTTTTATTTTCAACAGATTTCTCTGAAATTTGGTACACACGATCTCTCTGCTCCAGGGAAGGTCGACATATTCTTCGTACCGGTCACGCCTACTGTTACGCCCACTTTTTGTATACAATTCATATTCTGTTTTTTGGTACATTTGTTCTCTACACAATTTTTTGTTTAAACGGATTTCTCTGAAATTTGCTACACACAATCTCTGTACTCCAGAGAGGTCGACATATGATTCTTGCCGGCCATGCCTACTTCTACGCCCACTTTTTATATAAAATTAATTTTCTTTTTTTTGGTATATTTGTGCACTATAGAAATTTTTATTTTTCAAGGGATGTCTAAAATTTGGTCACACGATCTCTATACTATAGGGAAGGTCACCATATGCTTCTTACAGGCCTTCTTTGCGCCAACTTCTATGTATATAAAACTTATTTTATCCTTTTATTTGTTTCTTTATTTGATTGCTATACAAACTTTTATTTTTCAATGGCTTTCTCCGAAACTCAGTACATATTCCAGGGAAGGTCGTCATATGATTTTTACCGACCACGCCTACTTTTACGCCCAAGTTTCATATAAAATTCATATTTTGTTATGTGGTATATTTCTTCCCTATAAAAATTTGTACTTTTCAACGGATTTCTCTGAAATTTGGTTTACAGGGAAATAACTACACGGTGAACAAATTCCCCAAACTTAAAAAAAGGTACCCACAAGAAATGAACAAATTCGCCATTTTTAATCGAAATAAAAATTGAACTTACTCCCCAAATTCATTCTTAAATTTTTACATATTTTTATTTAATGAATTTTGTTAAATATTTATTTTAGTAAACGTTTGCATACTGCTCTCAATATATGTCCTACAATAAATGCATTTAAAATGAGTATTCTTTTCAATAGCATCATTTCGTTGCGCGGAAGCTACGCGCACGGGGAATACAGCTTAGCTAGAATATCGGAATGATCTGAAAAATATATTTTGACAATTAAAATAAGTTGGCAACAGCTGCGCGGCAGCACAGGTGTGGTTGCCAAACGCGCGGAAGCGGCGCGCGGTGCGCGACCGCGGACTCGGACGCGACGGATGCGGACGCGACGCGCTCTTGGAACACAGCTCAGCTAAAATATCGCAATGCTCTAAAAAATATGTTTTAGGAATTAAAATAAGTTAACGAGAACTAAGAGGCAGCACGGGTAGTAGCTGCGAGGAAGCGGCGCGAGGCGCGCGGACTCGGACGCGACGGATGCGGACGCGACGCGCTCTAGGAACACAGCTCAGCTAAAATATCGCAATGCTCTAAAAAATATGTTTTAGGAATCAAAATAAGTTAACGAGAACTAAGAGGCAGCACGGGTAGTAGCTGCGAGGAAGCGGCGCGCGACCGCGGACTCGGACGCGACGCGCTCTCGGAACGCAGCTCAGCTAAAATATCGCAATGCTTTAAAAAATATGTTTTAGGAATTAAAATGAGTTAACGAGAACTAAGCGGCAGCACGGGTAGTAGCTGCGGGGAAGCGGCGCGAGGCGCGCGGACGCGGACGCGACGCGCTCGCGGAACACAGCTCAGCTAAAATATTGCAATGATCTGAAAAATATATTTTGGCTATTAAAATAAGTTGACAACAACTGCGCGGCAGCACGGGTGTGGCTGCCAAACGCGCGGAAGCGGACGCGATTCGCTCGCGGAACACAGCTTAGTGAAATGTCGTATGATAAATTTTATCTACGTATGTGAAATAATTACCTGTTGATCAAAAGAGGCCACACATATACTATAAGCAGTTGCTTAAAAAGAAACCTTGCGACACAATATTAAACGTCGCATCAGTCTTTCATTTCTGAAACTTGAATTTGATGTCTCTGCTCAATGATGATCACTTATTGAATGAAGTAATTCAATTTTTAAAAGTTCCGATTCCTTTAATTTGCGAACCATTCCGTTATATTTGATGTTTATAAATAAACTGAAAAAAACTTAAAGCGGTTTCGCCGCTTATTTTTGAAGCATTTTTGCTGCAGCATCTTATAAAAACTTCTAAATTAAAAAATCAAAAAATTTTTAATTGAAATAAAAAATGAATTTACTGCCCATACAAATTTTTGGGGAGAAAGTTCATTTTATTGGGGAATTTTTTAATTGGGGACTAAGTGCTCAGCGCCTGGTAAGCATAGTGAACCATTTTTCAAGTCAAAGGCCTTTTTAATCCGGGCAAGACCGGGTAAAAACAGCTAGTCTATATATATAAAATTCATTTTCTGTTTGTTTGTTTGTTTATTTGTTTGTTTGTTTGTTTGTTTGACCGCTATAAAAATTTTTATTTTTCAACGGATTTCATTGAAATTTTGTACAGACAATCTCTATACCCCAGGAAAGGTCGCCATATACTTTCTACCGGCCACGCCTACTTTTACGCCCACTTTTTACGTAAAATTCCTTTTCTGTTTTATTCATATTTGTTCACTATACAAACTTTTATTTGTTAACGGATTTCTCTGAAATTCGGAGAACACGATCCCTGTACTCCAGCTAAGGTCACCATAAGCTTCTTATCGACCACGCCTACTTTTAGGCCCACTTCTTATATACAATTCATTTTCTGCTTTTTGGTATATTTGTTTGCTATACAGAATTTTATTTGTTAACGATTTCCTCTGAAATTTGGTACACACGATCTCTGTACCACAGGGAAAGTCACCATGTGCACTCCTACTTTTGCGAGACCACCTTTTTAATTTTTTATGGGTTTCGCTCGAATTTACTGCACATTATTCTCAAATCCCAGGTAAGGTCGTCATAGACTTTTATCGTCCACGCTTTTAGTGTTTGTTCATATTTTAATTTTTCAATGGACTTCCCAAAAAATTTTGTACATAAATCTCTTTACTTACTACTCTTGAGTTTACACCATTATGAAATGAAGATTTTCAATCAACCTATTACAAATTTTCCCGTCTTATCTTTTTTACTATATGAGTTGCAACACCCCAAAATTACCGCTGCAGGATTATTCCGATTATAAATATTTGCATCTCGCCTTTTTAAATACAATGGAAAACAAAATATTACATTTATTTCCATCTTGCCTTTTGGCTACATTGGAAAGCAACCTATTACAAATATTTCTATTTCATCTTTTTCACTATATAAATGAGTTGTAGAGGTGGAAAAATAACTATTTGCAATTATGCCTTGCACATGAAAGCATAGCATATAGGCCGTACTACCTCAAATGTAAAAAGGCTTAAACAAAACAGAACTCTAGAGAACCTGATCAGACCCAAATTCGTATCAAGTCTCAGTGAGTTAGACAATCTGAGTCGAGAAATTCTGAAACACCTAAGCAAACCCAATAACGTCTTGAAGCCCAAAGATCAAGAAAAGCTTTGTAAGAGAAGCGGAAATGTCTGAATCTACTCCAGTGCCTCTAGAAATCCAGCAGCTAAGCCAAGCTTAGTCGAGGGAATCTGAAACTCCGGAAACGACTCAACTATGTCTTCAGGCCCAACGGATAAGACAAGCTAACTCCTGGGAATGTGAAACTGTTGAAACGACTGTAATATCCCTACCAGAAGACGTTTGCAAGTTGGTTTTTCATTGCAAGATTTGGTACAAAAAGTTGTTCCTAACATAACGTACATAAGAGGACCATCGCTTACGGTAGCACGTATCAACTAAGAATCTCCCAGTTTTTCTCATAGACAATTATTTGTCGCCTGCTCCAGAGTTGGGAGCCAGCACAAGCTTTTCGTATATGCACCAGAAGGAAAAACCAGAATTGCTGTATATCCCCAAGCTCTAGAATAACTAAAATTCGTAACTTTTAGACATAATACACTCAAAATAATCCATGCTAAGTTGTAGTGGTAAGCATGCGCTCAGCACTTGGCCCCCAATACACAAATTCACCAAAAAATGAACAAATTCCCCAAATTTTTGAATAAAGGTCCCCAAAAGAAATTAACAAAATCTCCATACTGCTCTCAATAAACGTATTTAAAATCTGTATTCTTTTCAATAGCATAACTTCGATACGCGAAAGCGGCGCGCAGCGCGCGGACGTGACGCGATGCACTCGCGGAACACAGCTGCGCTCAAATATCGGATGATCTGAAAAATAAAATTTGACAATTAAAATAGGTTGACAATAACTGCGCGGCAGCACTGGTATGGCTGCCAAACGCGCGGACGCGGACGCGAACACAGCTCAGCTAAATTATGCAATGATCTGAAAAATATATTTTGCCGATTAAAATAAGTTGAAAACTGAGCGGCAGCACGGGTGTAGCTGCCAAACGCGCGGACGCGGACTTGACTCGCTCGCGGGTCACAGCTCAGTGAGAAGTCTTATGATAAATGTTATCTACGTATGTGCAATAATTACTATACATATACTATAAGCAGTTGCTTAAAGCAACATTGCGGCACAATATTAAACGTCGCATTTTTTTCTGTTTTTCTTTGACGTCTCTGCTCAATGATGATCACTTATTGAATAAAGTAATTCAATTTTTTAAAGTTCTGATTCCCTTAATTTGCAAACGATTCCGTTATATTTGATGTATACAAAATAAATAAAATTCAAAAAAAAAAAAAAAAACTTAAGGCGGTTTCGCAGCTTATTTTTGAAGTATTTTTGCTCTACCGTCTTATAACAAAAAGTTCTAACTTAAAAATCACAAAATTTTTAATTGAAATAAAACATGAATTTGTTCCCCAAAAAAACGTGAACATAGGGAATTTTTTCACCATGAACAAATTCCCGAATCCCATAAAAATTTTTTGGGAGTAAGTTAATTTTTTTGAGGAACGGTTCATCGGGACTAAGTACTCAGCGCATGGTAAGCATAGTAAACCATTTTTCAAGTCAAAGCCCTTTGGATCCCGGGCAAGACCGGGTAAAAACAGCTAGTACAATATAAAATTAACAGAAAAAAAAATTTTAATGGTAAAAAAAAATAATTTTAATGGTGTGTAATGGTAATCTATTTCCGAAAATTTCTTTTTCTGTGTGTTCTTGTTTAGTTTCAATTTTTGCATACATATCAACAATGTATTGATGCAAAAACTTATGGCAATGCAAACTGTGACTGTATTCATTTTGTCGAAAAATTAATCGATACGCGTAATAATTCATATCACTTACCTTATTATCAGTTACCGCATCTGCCATATAAATAACTAAAAATATATTCCATTATGATTTCACACATTTTATATGGAAGAAACACATTTTTTTTTAGACCATCAGTGAAAGCAGACCATTCCAACGCATACGTTGGTTTGTAAATCGGTCAAGCAGTTCTCGAGTTTTCGATAGCCTAACACACAGAATTTTTTTATATATATATATATATATATATATATATATATATATATATATAGATATATATATATAGATATCAAGTATCTTTACCGTTGTACGGTAATAGGTATAAAATAATTCAGTAATAACAACTGAATGCGAGAATTGGTTTTGCTGTACAGAAATGGGAAAATGCATATTAAATCATGGGAAAATACCTGTTGAGTCTATAGGAAATGCATGCTAAATGGTAAAAATGCATGTCATGTACAAGTTTTTGTTTTTCGAAAGATTTTTATATTTGCAGCTTTGAAAATCATTTTTCTTAATTCAGCATGCAATTTCCTTACATTTAGCTTGCAACATCCCTACACTTAGCATGCAAATTTTTCTCATTTTTAACAGAAAAATTCCCATTTTTAGCATGCATTTTCCCATAAATTTGCCGAAATTTCGCAAACATTTTGCCATTTTTGACATACATTTTTACCATTTGGCATGCATTTCCTATAGACTTAACAGGCATTTTCTCATAATTTAGCATGCATTTTCCCACTTTTACCAAGCGCTTCCCTTAGTTCCCAACAGAATAATTTGATGGTACATGGGACTATCAAAATTCGGTTGGCAACTAATTCGGTTGCAATAACGAATCCGTTTTCTGTGTGTGCATGGCATTTTCTATAAAATTTCCAAAATAGATTTAATACAAATTTATATGCATTAACGCTGTATCTGCAAAGGGAGTACTTCTTTCAAGTATCAAAGCATTCTGCCAAAGAACATAATAACTATTAGCAGTTAGAACACTTTGTAGAGTTCAAGCTTCATACATTTTTTTCTACTCCACTTTATTCCTATTGAAAATAAAATGGCTACACGGGAACGCTGCCAATCAAATAAAGAACCGCAATAGTTACACAGTATACCCCTTTACCATTAATGGACAATTAAATTTTCTTTTATGCAAATTTATAAATATTGAATTTAACATCTCCCTAACCGGTTTTTTGAATGCTATATTTTATTGATTTACAAAGTAACAACAAATTCACACAAACCAAAATTAATTTGTTCATGTTCATGAAAACGTCGTTTGTGTCAATATGTCCTTTCAATGGCAGTCATCCTTTATGTCTTCTAAAAATTTTTCTCCCACATCCTGCGCCATGCTTATTTATCATGGTTTTCCTAATTTTTTTATTTTTCTGCCCTTTGGTTTGTTATTTTCTTCAATTAATGTCAATTTAGTTGTCATTTTACTTCCCTTTAGTACATTTAATTTACTTATTCCGTCTCATGAAATAGATATAAACAGTCTCAAGTAATCGAAACCTTTTCAAGTTATTTGTCAAAATATTTTTTGTCGCTAAATAAAAATGTTAGTTTCAAGTCTACTGGATATGATCATATACGTATTTGTGATGTAGTTATTATGTCAATTTAACTAATTTTTAAATAGCTCTATAAATGTTTAAATGAGGTATCTCCTCTCAAACCATTAAATTATATTGGATAAACAATGTTGGAAAAAATTGCAACTATCAGGTATAGTTTTGAGTTTGAGTTGTCATAAGTTCCTCTTTCTACGTTTTTTGTAAACGTTACATATTTCACGGAATTTCTAACCAAATATGTTAAAATATCCAAAAGGCTGACAAAATACCACTTGTCTTGAGAACTGTAACCAATACTCGGGGGGCAAAAAGGGTTTATCCAATTTTCTTAAATCGATTACTAAATTTATATCCTGTTTGTGTGTAGTCACAATCGCATTGTACAACACAATCAAAGCTCTACACGCTACACTGTTTTATTAAATGATTACAAAATTATACCCATATTCGAGTAGTGTCAACATCTTGGCAGATGTCAATACCTGTGGTAGAATCAAGCTGAATAACTTCCAAATAAATGCCATATATTGAAAAAAATAATAATAATAAATAAAAAAAATAATAATAATAATACAAATACAAATTAATATTAAAAATAACAATAAAAAAATTAAAGTTAAACCAATTTTAAAAGTTTTATATATAACTAGCTGTAGCCCGATGCGCTTCGCTACACCCATCGTAACGAAAAAAAAACATAAAAATACATTCTGCAGAAGACTAGTTAGTTAGCTAGTTATTATTCGTTATTTTCAAAATATGTATTTACAATATTTAAGATATAAAAATCATAAGATTATATTTTAAATACAAATTAATAATTAGTATAAATTAAATTGAAAATAAAAAGAACGTACGACTATCACATATTGGCGTCAGTCGGTCGTGTTGAAAAATAAATATATTCATAAATTTTCGTAACCTTTAAGCTTTCTTTTAAATTAATAATTAAATTCAATAATTAACTCCTTTCTATAATCTAATGCGTATATTATGTAATGAAATAAATCTTTCCGTGAAAATTGCACATTATTTAATATATCAATTACTTCAATTTCTGTTAATCATATCTTTTTGAAGAATTCGAATCCGATATGACGAAGAACTGGGCATTTGGCTAAGAAATGAAGTAGGGTTTCTGGTACCTTAAGGTTGCATAATGAGCAAATTTTGGACCTTTGTTGTTGAAATCTGGTTGCATTAAGTTCTATTAGGTCACATCTAGCTTTGAATATCATACTTACGATATTTACATTGGTAATGTTTTCAAAATATAGTTTTGCATTTTGATAATTTAATCGATTGTAAAATCGTGTTGTTTCTGAAACTTTTTGGAGAAACATTTCTTTCTCAGTTATTTTTAGGTTAGTTAAAATACCTTTTCTTAAGGACCCCAATCTTTTCTTGTTAAACATTCTGTAATTTTGGTTGTGTTACCGTCTCTGCATAGTTTGTCTATATACTTAAACCATAGTAGTTGTTTTTGTATTAGTATTTTTGTTAATTTATTTGGAAGCCGGTTGCTTTTGTATGTAAAAAATATTTTAATAATATATCTCAGATGTAAATTTAAGGTGCATATGTGGCTATTTTCAATACCTGTAAATGAAGGTAATTTTAGTATCTTCTTTAAGAAAAAACGCCGTAGTTTGTCAGCTTCTTCGAATAGTGTAAAACCCAAGATTTGGGCACCATACGACTGGATTGCTCTACAGACAGACTGAAACAAATTCCATTTAGCTTTCAACGATATCTCCTTCTTCTCCAGGAAGTTATTCCAAGTTGCATTTATGTTGTTTTTTTGCTGAAACGTTTCTATTTTGTATATGTTTTCGAAATGACATTTTTGGTGTGAGTGTTACTCCTAAGTAAGTATATTCTGATGTAAATTTTTTTGGTTTGCCGTGCGAAATATTACCATTTCCGACTTGCTTAAATTAACTTCAAGGTTCCATGCTTGGCAGTAATTTACAAGCTTCTCAATCATTTCTTGCATGATTTTGACATCTTCTGCCAACATTACGATGTCGTCAGCGTATAATAATAGCCTTACATTTAGGCTATCTATATTTACTCCTCCGTTAATAAAATTGTAAAGGTCATTTAAGTAAAGGTCGAAAAGTGTAGACGACAATAAACATCCTTGTTTTACCCCGGATACAGTATCAAATTCTTCAGATAGATCATCTCCAGTCCAAACAGAGAACTTTGTTTAGCTGTATATGCTCTCTATCATATTGACCATTTCTGTGGATATTCTTATATCGTGGAGTTTGAAAATAAGAGATTTTCTCGAGATTTTATCAAAGGCCACCTGGAAATCAACGAAAAAAGCATAAACTTTTCGATTCTCACTGAACTTTATATTTGTAATTGCAGCTAAATTGTCTACTGTTAAGTACCCTACTCGAAGTCCGGCTTGATATTCTGTTATGATATTATGTTTTTCTAGCCACATATTCAGTCTATTATTCAGTATCCCCATAAATATTTTTGCAATTGAATTCATAAATAATATTCCTCGATAATTACTGACTATGGTTTTATCACCTTTTTTAAATACTTGAAAAATTATACTAGTAATAAACTTTTCATCTAACTTCGCACTTTCGAAGATTATGTTGTATGATTTGACCAGTTCTTCCATAAAAACATCGCTCGCGTTTTTGAAGAATTCATTGGGTATACGATCTTCACCTGGGGCATTGTTATATTTTGCTTTTGCTAAAACATTTCTTAATTCCGTTGTTGAAATGGGGTCGTGGAGATCATTATCATAATAACACATTTGAGCATACGAAATATCATTCGTATTTTGTAGTGGGTTTAACAGTAAGCAAAAATAGTGTTTGAATTCGTATGCCGTTATTCCAGGTTTTTCTTGTTTATCTATATTTCTAATTTCTTTAACTATATTCCACCAGTCTTTACTGTTTTGTACGGAGTTTATTTCTAATTCTAGATTTTTAAAATATTTGACTTTGCTTACTTCACATATATCTTTAAATTTTCTTTTTGCTTCCAGATATTGCTGTTTATTTTCCATAGTTGTATACTGCCTGAACTTTCTTAGTTCCTCAAAGGATTTTGCACGACTATGTTGGCATTTATTATTAAACCATCGGTTTTTCCACTTTTAACGGTTTTACAGATTTATAAATTGAAGGATTAGCTTTTTGAATAATTTCTGTCAGATGCGACAACTCAAAACATACATTTGCATGTTTATATATATTCATTTGTTGGTTAAGATTACCTTTATATATTTCAGCCTTTCTTTCATCCCATTTTAGTTTGGGCAGGACGTTCATTGTGTTATGTAAATCATTATTTAAAACTAAGCTAATAGTTAATAGTATAGGCAAATGGTCTGACCAAATTTTGTCTTCTACCTTGAAATGTTTAACATTTTTCAAAATGTGTGAAACCACACATATGTCATTCACCGATTGACCCACACCACTGATAAATGTGAAATTTCCCACTTCATCTCCCTCTGTATATCCGTTATGAAGTCTCAATAAAACCAAATCAAATCAAATGGAATCTTTGCGTATTATGGATTTATCCCATAACTTTTAATTGTTTTATTAAAGTACTGTAATGAAAACGTTAAAGTTTTTTATTTTACCATTCTCTAATATATGCGCCTACTATTTCCCTAAAATGTTTATTTTACGAACAGTACATTATGCGAAATTTTTTTTTAATTTTAATGTCAGCTATTACTGCTATATTTCAAATATGACTTAAAAAATATGTAATAAAATTCAACAAAAAATCAATTAAATTCCATTAGATTTTCTTATAACTTTATAATAAAGTGAATAGTAAGTGCAATATCTAAATTGAACTTGTTAGTTTTCCACAAATAGTGTAAATGTTATTAAATTTATTTAAGAACATATCATAAGAAACGATTGTTAATTGTTGAAACAATTTCTCAATTTGTTGCCGCTAAGACTGAGAATACCAGATTAATTAATTTAGAAATTTTTCTTTGTCCTTATAAAAAAAATATTCGTTGGAATTCGGTTACTATTAGTAAAATTTAATTAGGTTATAAGGATAATTTCTATATAAACTATCATACAAACTTAATTCTTATGAAATTAATGTACTTCCAGCGACAAAGTTAATTCAGTTGACCAATCAAAGTATTTAAACAAATAACTAATTTAATTCAATCAAAAATGTTTGTGATTCCAAGAAATAACAAATAACTCAACAATAACATATATTAAACAAACAATTTCTTATTAAACATTGCAACAAATGTTCGTTAACCCCTATGTGCGCATCTAGGTACCCGGGTACATTTTGCGTTTTCAACCAAAATTTGTTCATTGAAATTGATAATCTGCATATCGGCAACTTCTTGATGACTATTAACTTTTAATTAATTTAGTATCTTTGAAGCCGTAGAGCTAAAATATTTTTTGTAACTTGCGTGAGAGTCCAATTTACTCTTAGCACACTTAACTGCGCACCAAAGTACCCGGGTACATGTACGTGTTTTATATGGGAATGCGGCCATTGTGAGTAAAGTTCTTGAAGTTGTTACATACAGAACAAAGTCTCGTTATAGCTACAAAATTTATAACCAACCGAATTTCGATGAAGCTAATACCCAAGTTTGAGTTTATCACACTAAGCAAATGGTTGGTTGCTATAAAATTTCTGTTGATACACTCGGAAATTCAGTTGTTAAACTTAAGAACAATTCGATTGGTGAATTTATTATTGAATAATATTATTGAAATAACCGTACGTAGTTTAGGGCAACTGATGTTTTAAGTAAATTCGATGGCATGAACTGTTAAATTTAGTTCATACAATGGAATTTGGATTTTCTTTATTGGTGGTTACAGCCATTTATTGGGGTAGCCCAATGCATACCTACAGTAATTATAACTACACTTTAAAATAATTTTATATATAATTTATTTCTTTTATAGTTATAGATTAAGGATTAATACGTGTGTATGTGAAAAATTATGTTATAGGGAATATGAAAAACCTTAGAAAATGGTATTAGTACGAAAATGCAGAATGGTTTTTTATAGATGTTGAAGTATCTAATTAAACTCTCATCATCACTAAAACCAGCTTGTGGAGGTTTGGGTCCGCCAGCACGTTTGGCCATAACAATTTGATCAATCTACAAGATTGTGTTGGCAGCACTAACAGCATATTTCACAGTCCAGTATTTTGGAAAAGATCGAACGCCTTCATGGTGGAGACATCAATAGTTTCGGGCTTATCAGCTTCAATATTGAAATCAATATTTTTACCAGACCCTCTTTATGAACAAAATATATCTGGTTAACCATTACAGTACCATTGACACCGGAATTTTCAGCTAAAGCAGTGGTAAGTTGTCTACATGCACACGGTTCCAAACTATATCAGATATCGACAAAATCAGCAATTTGTATCGCCAATTCAATTTCAGTAGCACCAGCTATGGCCACATAATGGATGTCACGTGACAAACCTTTGTTTGAAGTTATTGACAGTGTTATCGTTCAATATCGTCCAAATAATTATAAGTGGCACCGGCTATATCACAATAGTTTGTCACAATAACCTAATTTTTCCTGGCTGGGTAAGGTGATGCGTGGCAAAGCAGTACCCTTGACAACTCTAGCCAAATCTAAACTATATCTCAAATTTTGCCACCTCCAAACACAAATTTAGCGCCATTTTAACTCTCCAGCAAATTCTCTTCACCAGCCGAGAAATTTATTAACTCATCTACGGGGCAGGAGGTGATAGCAATCTTAGCCTCCTCAGCAGAAGAAACATCACCTTCAACAAAACTTTTAAAAACCATGACATGTACCATCTCAGAATTGGATAAACTACCAAGATTTTGCATACACGAATATTGCCAACATTGAAGGTACCCTTATCCGGCAAGATAGCAGCACAGCCTGTAGCAACTAAATACGTAAGGAAATCCTCTTGGCCATATTATTTGGACATAATGATGGCGTATAAGCATTCCTTACAAACCGCTATATATTCGGCCTCCTTTCTTCATTATTTGGGCCATGCCGGGTGCTTTAGGTACAGGTGGAGCCGTTTTTATGCACAGATTTTTTTTTATCTATGTATTTTTAGAAATTAATAACCGAGAAAATGAAAACCCTCAACAAAACAATTTTTCTAGTTGTTCTTTTTTATATTTAGTTTTTTAAAAATGACAAATAAATTAAATTATTTGATTGGGCTTATTATCTAATTATATTTTTTGGTACCTACAATAGAGTTTGATTCATGCAATTTCATTTCGGTTAAATCTACCAAACCTAATTTAATGAGTGGTTTTCTTTTGTTATAACCGAATTAAATAATTCTAATTACTAATTTGTTTCTATAATATTTACCGATAATTGGTTACAATATATGTAAATACATTTTCGGTTTTAAATATATTGTGTTAACAAAATTAGATGTTGTAATTACCAACATTTCAGAACGAGTCTTATTATAATAGGTTTAATTTAGTTCCCTCGATTGAATTAGCATAATAATTTTCATAACAACTTTGATTGGAAAATGGAACAAATTTTGTCTATTGAAGGTACATAAATTTTCTGAGAATTACTATTCTATGGTAGATAACGAAAAAAATCTATTGCATTTGAAAATATTTATGAATTGCAACAAAAATTACTATTATCTGATTTTATTATTGCTAATGGAATTCCAACAAATCTTTTTTCTGTGTGCACCTAAAAACTTCTTATTACTACACACAGAGAATGGATTTGTTGTGGCAACCGAATTTGTTGCCAACCGAATTTGGATAGTACCCATGTACTATCACATTATACCGTTGTGATTACTTAATTATATTTAAAAAATTAAGGTACTCAGTAATGAGGCAATTGAATTTCGAAATAAATTCGATTGTATTAATCGCAAAACATAGTTGATGAAATGGAATTTAGATTTTATCTATTGGTTGTAACAACCATTTATCAGGTAACCTATTTTAAAAGTGCAATATTCCCCTGAAATATAAAAGAACATGAATTTTTAATGTTCTTATTTTTTATTAGTTTACTAGCTGTTTTTACCCGGTCTTGACCGGGATAAAAAGGCCTTTGACTTGAAAAAAGGTTCACTATGCTTACCAGGCGCTGAGTACTTAGTCCCCAATTAACAAATTCCCTAATAAAATGAACTTTCTCCCCAAAAAGTAAATTCATTTTTTATTTCAATTAAAAATTTTTAGATTTTTTAATTTAGAAGTTTTTTATAAGATGCTGCAGCAAAAATGCTTCAAATATAAGCTGCGAAACCGTTTAAGTTTTTTTTTCAGTTTATTTATAAACATCAAAATTTAACGGAATGGTATGCAAATCAAAGGAATCAGAACTTTTAGAAATTGAATTACTTCATTCAATAAGTGATCATCATTGATCAGAGACGTCAAATTCAAGTTTCAGAAATCAAGGACTAATGCGACGCTTAATATTTTGATCAACAGGTAATTGTTTCACATACGTAGATAAAATTTATCATACGACATTTCACTAAGCTGTGTTCCGAGAGCGAGTCGCGTCCGCTTCCTCGCGTTTGGCAGCACACCCGTGCTGCCGCGCAGTTGTTGTCAACTTATTTTAATCGCCAAAATATATTTTTCAGATCATTGCGATATTTTAGCTGAGCTGTGTTCCGCGAGCGCGTCGCGTCCGCATCAGTCGCGTCCGCGCCCGCGCGCCGCTTCCTCACAGCTACTACCCGTGTTGCCGCTTAGTTCTCGTTACCTTATTTTAATCCCTAAAACATATTTTTCAGAGCATTGCGATATTTTAGCTGAGCTATGTTCCGAGAGCGCGTCGCGTCCGCATCCGTCGCGCGTTTGGCAGCCACACCCGTGCTGCCGCGTAGTTGTTGTCAACTTATTTTAATCGCCGAAATATATTTTTCACATCATTGCGATATTTTAGCTGAGCTGTGTTCCGCGAGCGTATCGCGTCCGCATCCGTCGCGTCCGCGTCCGCGCGCCTCGCGCCACTTCCTCACAGCTACTACCCGTGCTGCCGCTTAGTTCTCGTTAACTTATTTTAATTCCTAAAACATATTTTTTATAGCATTGCGATATTTTAGCTGAGCTGTGTTCCGAGAGCGCGTCGCGTCCGAGTCCGCGGTCGCGCGCCGCGCGCCTCTTCCGCGCATTTGGCAGCCACACCCGTGCTGCCGCGTAGTTGTTGTCAACTTATTTTAGTCGCCGAAATATATTTTTCGGATCATTGCGATATTTTAGCTGAGCTGTGTTCCGCGAGAGCATCGCGTCCGCCACACCTGTGCTGCCGCGCAGCTGTTGCCAACTTATTTTAATTGTCAAAATATATATTTGCGCGTAGCTTCCGCGCAACGAAATGATGCTATTGAAAAGAATACTCATTTTAAATGCATTTATTGTAGGACATATATTGAGAACAGTATGCAGATGTTTACTAAAATAAATATTTAAGAAAATTCATTAAATAAAAATATGCAACAATTTAAGAATGAATTTGGGGAGTAAGTTCATTTTTTCTTTCGATTAAAAAAAAAATGGGGAATTTGTTCATTTCTTTTGGGTACCTTTTTTGTAAGTTTGGGGAATTTGTTCACCGTGTAGACATTTCTCTGTAAACCAAATTTCAGAGAAATCCGTTGAAACGTACAAATTTGTATAGGGAAGAAATATACCACACAACAAAATATGAATTTTATAAGAAAATTGGGCGTAAAAGTAGGCGTGGTCGGTAAAAATCATATGGCGACCTTCCCTGGAATATGTACTCAATTTCGGAGAAAGCCATTGAAAAATAAAAGCTTGTATAGCAATCAAATAAAGAAACAAAGGAAAAAAATAAGTTTTATATACATATGGTGACCTTCCCTGTAGTATAGAGATCGTGTGACCAAATTTTAGACATCCCTTGAAAAATAAAAATTTCTATAGTGAACAAATATACCAAAAAACAGAAAATTAATTTTGTATAAAAAGCGGTTGTAGAAGTAGGCGTGATCGGCGTGAATCATATGGCGACCTCTCTGGAGTACAGAGATCGTGTGTAGCAAATTTCAGAGAAATCCGTTAAAAAATTGTGTAGCGAAAAAATGTACCAAAAAACAGAATATGAATTGTATACAAAAAGTGGGCGTAACAGTAGGCGTGACCGGTACGAAGAATATGTCGACCTTCCCTGGAACAGAGAGATCGTGTGTACCAAATGTCAGAGAAATCGGTTGAAAAATAAAAATTTATATAGCGAACAAATATACCAAAAAACAGAAAACGAATTGTACACAAAAAGTGGGCGCAGAAGTAGGCGTGGCCGGTAAGAGTCATACGGCAACCTTTCCTGGAGTACGGAGATCGTGTGTACCAAATTTCAGAGAAATCCGATGAAAAATAATAATTTGTATAGCGAACAAATATACCAAAAAGCAGAAAATGAATTGTATATAAAAAGTGGGCGTAAAAGTGGGCGTGGTCGATAAAAAGTATATGGTGACCTTAGCTGGAGTACAGGGATTGTGTGTACTGAACTTCAGAGAAATCTGTTAACAAATAAAAATTTGTATAGTGAACAAATATGAATAAAACAGAAAATGAATTTTACATAAAAAGTGGGCGTAAAAGTAGGCGTGGCCGGTAAAAAGTATATGGCGACCTTTCCTGGGGTATAGAGATCGTGTGTACAAAATTTCAGGAAAATCCGTTGAGAAATAAAAATTTGTATAGCGGTCAAACAAACAAACAAACAAACAAACATACAGAAAATGAATTTTATATATATAGATTTCTAAATATGAAATTAAAATTAATAAAAAGAAAAGATTACATTACATGATACAAAAAAATTAGTAACACATACGACTAGGGCATAAATAAGCGCTTTGCATATGTTAATTAATGCATTAATGTTCCCGTTTTCACTTAGGCTCTTATAATAATTTTTGCCGTTTGATAATTGTCTATAGCTGCTGATATTTCTTGGATATGTCATAAATAACAAGTAAGAAAATTATAGTCGGTCTAGACCGATATATAGACGATACCCTATACCATGCGTTTAGAGACCCTATCTCTCAGACCCAACTAACTGGATATAGAAAATTATCATAAACCAAATTTGAGTGGGATTTTTATTAATTTTTTTGGTGCAGATAAGAAAAAGTTCATATCGGAGGCTATATCTCTATGGAGACTAGGTCCAAAAATGGACGGATCCTGATCATGTTTGGTAAAGTCTCTTGTATTTTGCAAAAATATGTACAAACAAAATTTGAGAAGAATCAGTGCAATATTTTTGTTTTTTGATATATTTAAGTGAAGATCGGGAGGCAGCTCTATATGGGGCCTATGACTAAGAGTTATCCAATAGGTATCATTTTTTGACTACTGATTAATGGATGTAATATATACATACAAACCCAATTTGACTAAGATTTGTATGATAATTTGGAACTTATGGCTAGGTCTGAACATGGACCGATTCTCACCAATTTCAATAGCGTTCATCCCATGGCCGATAACAGATTAAATACCAAATTTCATCAAAATATATTGATATTTGCTACCTGCAGTTTGATTACAAGCTTTACATGGACACACAGACGGAAGGACGGACGGACGGACATAGTTAAATCAACTCAGAAAGTGATTCTGATTCGATCGGTATAATTAAAGATGGGTCTAGGTCAAATATTTTTGGTTGTTACAAACAGCAGCACAAAGTCATTATACCCAAACCACATAGTGGTATAGGGTATAAAAATGAACTTGTGCAATATACATATATGGTAAAAATAGGGCCACACACCATGTTCGGATATAATACCTTTTTTCCTGTATACAAATACGGTTAGAATGGACGGCGATCCTGTCACCGTCACCGAAAGACATTTATTTTGTCTGCTTAATTGCGATCAATTTGCCAATGCTAAACAATTTGTTTGATAATGGCATCAAATTTATTATCAAGGTTGTATCACATTTTGCCTTGTTTTCCCCCAAATAACAACATACTGGCCTATGATGGTTCCATAGAACTGGGTAGAAAGCAGTTTGAATTCGATGTTAAAAAAAATAGCAGTATGTCTATTCTTCGTCGCAAATTTTCCTAGAATAGTAAGATTTCATATAAACTAAAAAAGTACTACCATTATTGTTAATTATACCCTATACCACTATGTGGTTTGGGTATAATGACTTTGTGCTGCTGTTTGTAACAACCAAAAATATTTGACCTAGACCCATCTTTAATTATACCGATCGAATCAGAATCACTTTCTGAGTTGATTTAACAATGTCCGTCCGTCCGTCCGTCTGTGTGTCCATGTAAAGCTTGTAATCAAACTGCAGGTCGCAAATATGAATATATTTTGACAAGATTTGGAATATAAGCTTTTACCGGGCATGGGATGAACGCTATTGAAATTGGTGAGAATCGGTCCATGTTCAGACCTAGCCCCCATACAAATTACCCATATGAAATCGACATAAATTGCCATAAGATCCAAATTGTCATATAGATCTTACTCAAATTGGGTTTGTATGCGTTCATTACATCCGCTAATGAGTAGTCCAAAAATGATCCCTTTGATCCCATATAGAGCTGCTTCCCAATCTTCACTTAAATCTATTAAAAAACAAAAATATTGCACTGATTCTTCTCAAATTTTGTTTGTATATATTTTTGCAAAATACAAGAGACTTTACCAAACATGATCAGGATCGGTCCATTTTTGGACCTAGTCCCTTTATAGATATAGCATCCGATATAAACTTTTTCATATCTGCAGCCAAAAAAATTAATAAAAATCCCACTCAAATTTGGTTTTTGCTTATTTTCAATGTCCAGTTAGTTGGGCCTAAGAGATAGGGTTTCTAAACGCATGGTATAGGGTATCGTATAGTCGGTCTAGACCGACTATAATTTTCTTACTTGTTTTTACTTGCTTTTTTATAAAAACTATCCAAATGTTACTTCTGGAGAATGCAACAAAATTTGCAGAAGCTTATTTAGAATTTAAACTAAATCTGCATAAAATATTTTTTACAAAAAATAAAGGCACAACAAAAAAATAATGACCACTTACTCATTCCATTAATATCCTTTGTTTGTATGTATGTATCATACGATTATACACAATATAAAATTAGCAAAAAAAAAAATTTTTTTTTGTTTAATTTAATTTCAAATTTCTTTTATCTGCTGTCATATTTAAAAAAAAATTACAAATTAATTCGACAATTCGGTTGGGTTTAACCGATTTTTATATTTTTTGATATTAATAACAGAATTCGATTTCCTTTCGGTTGTAAATAACAAATAGTTAAAAATTTAGTTTCCCACTTTATTGTGACCAAAAAATTGTTGTAAATACACATTTGTTTCTATCATATTAACATAGAATTTGTAACAATGACTGTAAACTCATTTTTAGTTTAAGATATTTCGTTATGATAGAATATGTTATTGTTATCACCAATATTTAGGGTTGATACATGTTATACTGGCTTTAGTTCAGTTGCCTCAATTGAATTAGTTTAACAACTTGCGTAAAAACTTTCATTGCATAAAAACTTTCATTTTGCTGTTGTATCTACTTTCATTTTACAAGAATTATGTTTAAGAGTTATTTTATAAAGAAAATCTATTGTATTTTAAAATGTATTAGAATTACCATAACATATCTAGATACATAAAAATTTTTTTTTAATGGTAACCTATTTCCAAACAATTCTTTTTCTGTGTGTAGAATACGACCGCTTTTGCCATTTGTTTGTAAATTGGATATGGTCGATGTTACAGTTTCACGTTGTTTTATATTTTCCTGACACATATCAATGCTTAACTCCTTTAAATATTTTATTCGACGATAAGAAGACTTATCTTGTGTACTAATTTCTTGGGTAATAATTTCCTGTGGCTACCGAATTTATTACCAAGCGAATTGCGACAATACTAATAACCGATTTTCGGGTTCACGATGATTACAATTATATTGCCTTAACAGTAAATATTTTATCATAATAGAAAATTAGCAGATGATATTAAATTTCTGTTGATACAATCGAAAATACAGTTGTTCCATTTTAGAACAATTCGGTTGGCAAATATTTTTTCTGTGTTTAGCATTAAAAAATAGTAACAACGGTCATCGATTAGTTTTGCGCGTTTGCACGTATATTTACCCAAAAATTTATCACACTCTTTGCTAAAGGCGAAATTTTTAAAGTATAATGATTTGAAATATATCTCAAAATATAAGTGAATACCGAAGATGGTGAGGATCGGTGCACTTTTCGACCTAGTCCCCCATATATATAAGTATAGCATCCGATATGAACTTTTTCATATCTGGATCCAAAAAAAAAATTAATTACAATGCCACTCAAATTTGATTTATTCTTATTTTCTATATCGAATTAGTTGCACCGAAGAAACAGGGTCTCTAAAACATAGCATAGGGTATCGTATAGTCGGTCTAGACCGACTATGATTTTTTTAGTTTCAAATTGTCCAGAATGCATTTGTTTTCGTTTAGTTTCTTATATGAAGACAGCGATTTATGTTATCGTGTTCTATAACACATCCAAGTATAACACATCTTTGACCTTCCTTGTTGGTTGATCTATCTTCTTTTCTATAAATACTCTTAGAGAAAAAGATTAATGATTTTTGACCAATAAATATGCAACAAATTTGAGAACAGAAAAAAGAGAGAGAGAGTTTTATAAAAAGAATTTTGCTAATTTGCATGAAAGCTATTCAAAGGAAAGGAGGATCAACTAAATACCCTATTACAAGAAGTTCATTTTATTTATTAAGTTAATTAGAGAAATATTTTTTCTATTGCTTTTTCCAACAACAATTGTAAATATTAATAAAATTTTGCTTTTATGTTATGATTTTGCAATTTTGTCCTAATGTTTGTAATTACCAAAAATATTTGATATAGATACACTTGTTTTTATACCGCCTGACTTACAATCACTTTTTGAGTCGATTTATTGATATCCGTACATACGTCTGTCGGTTTGTCTGCCTATTTGTCCACGTTATTAATGTGGCAAATGTTAATTGGCAAATACAGATATATTTTGAACAAATTTGATATATAGGCTGCTATCCACCATAGTACGCTACTGAAAATAGCTGCTTAAAGATAATCACACACAGAAAACAGATTCGTTATGGCTACCAAATTTATTGCCAACCGAATTTCGGTGAAGTTAATGATCGAATTTTGAGTTGATTGCAATTACAATTATATTGTCTTAATAGTAAAAATTGTATCAAAATAAAATATGGTTTGTTATTATAAAATTTCTGTTGATACAATCGAAAATTCAGCCATTATTCGTTAGAACAATTCGGTTGGCGAATTTTTTTTCTGTGTGCACTATCAGGTACCGATTATCGCACACATACCGATTAAATTTGTTTTGTACGTGCCCGTTAGACGCACAAATCAGTACTCTAAAAATAAAACCTGCAGAACGAATTCTGATCATAGTCCCCATATAAATACGTTTGTCGATCTTCGCTGAAATCTATCAAAAAAATTTACATATGTATATGATTTGATAGATTTTTCCAATTTAGGTTTTATATTTTTTGGGAAAATTAAGTGACTTTCACATAAAAATGTGAACTTTTTTATATCTTCATGCTACGAGTTAACAACAATACACTTAAAAGCAAGTAAGAAAATAATTGTCGGATAAGATCGATTATACGATACCATATGCGATGCGCTTAGACACTCAATCCCAATTTTTTTTGCCTTCGAATAAGAAAAAGTTAATAACTGATGCTACCTTTATATGGGGACTAAGTCAATAATTGGACCGATCGTGACTATATTTGGTAAGGTCACTTATTTTTGTAGAAAAATATAAATATCGAATTTGATCGATAGATATTTTTGATAGATTTAAGTGACGATATGGGGCCTATCACTAAGAATGGGAGCAATAAATACATAAAATTCCAATTTGACTGAGATCTATATGATAATGTGGATATAATGGCAATTTAAGTCTAAGGGGTCATTTGTATGAGGACCAGGTCTGAAAATGACCAATTTTCGTTAATTTCAATAGTGTTCGTGCTATGGCCGATAGAAGCTTATATATCAAATTTCAACAAAAATTCATATTTGCGACCTGTAGTTTGATTACAAGATTTACATGAACACACAGACAGCTGGATGGACGGACATCGCTAAATCGGCTCAGAGAGTAACTCTGAATCGATCGATATAATAAAAGGTGGGTCTAGGTCAAATATTTTCGATAGTTACAAACATCAGCCCAATGTCATTTTACCCTATATATAGTTATTGCCTCAGCGAATTTGAATCAAAATTTTTCTTTCGTAACGCATTGTAAAGGGTATTTTATAGCCGGTCTTAAACTAAAACTGTTACTTGTTTTTTAATGATTTTTTTAAGAATTTCACGATTTATCTACTAAAAGAAAAAATCATGCACAAGATGAAATATTTTAACTTTATAAAAATTTCTCTATATGGAGGTAAATTTATTCAGCTGTTTCGGGTCGACTCATCAACCCATACATTTATCATTAAATTGTAAAGATTGAAAATAAGATTCTTATTTTTATATTTGTAAAAATAGGAAACAAGAACGTTTTTGAAAATTTGCATTTTCTAAATCATGAAATTTTGCACTATTTTTTGATATTTCCCACAACTTTGCAGAACAAGAACCAAAATACATTTTTTTTATTGTACATATTATTTTAGTTATGATATATTTCAAACATAAATTTATATGGCTTATCCTGCTTAGAAAAAAATTTATAACATTTACTATGGATGCTACGATGTATTTTCAAATATAATTGAAATTTTCCATCACAAAGAATACTGTGGTTTCAAAGAATGACAAGTGCTTTTTACTCATAACAACATTTAAATTAACTTTTTCTTAAAGTATTTTTCTTAGTCTGTTCAAAAAGAACATAAAAATATAATAAAAATTGATAAAATAATCACTAAATTAAACACAAATCGTTAAAAACATGGCCCCCATATTCACACAATATTTATCCTACATTTACCAAAGTACCGCTCAAATATTTTAATACCTTTAAGCTCTTCATAAAATAAGTAAAGTAACATTTTGTGAATTATAAACTAAAGTACATGAAACAAGAATGGCAATTTTTGAATAATAATATTTATACAATATGATCAGAAAGTATAAAGTATATTATTGCTGATCTGATGATATCTGGCTGGTATTTATATCCTACACTAACTTGTGGCCATTTTATAACTAGTTAGTGTTGATTTTTATTATAACCAAAATATCGTATATCCAGCTTATGTTGTTCCGAAGTACTCAGAATCACTTTCTGAGTCGATATAATATACGTCCAGTGAGTCCATTTGGGTATTGTATGAAAAAACTATAGTTCATAAATAATTATGCAGAATTTTTTATTAGCTTTTGTCGACTATAGGATGAACGCTATTGAAATTGGTGAGAATTGATCGGCTAATAATGCCGTACGAAGCAGATTATCATACAGATATCGGTCAATACATGGCTTATGTTTGTTTGCTGTGAAAACACTTTTAGTTATTGTCCCAAAATAAAGCTGCTTCCCGATCTTCTCTCAAATCTCTAAAAAATTAAGAAAACTATAGTCGGTATGTACCATATATACGATACATATGACATGTATTGAGAGAAAGGACCTAGGTCCAACCAATTACATATAGCAAATAAGCATAAAACAGATTTGAGTGTTATTGTTACTAAATCTTTACCTGCAAATAGGGAAAAATTCATATCGGATGCTACATTAATATGGGGACTAGTTCGAAAAATAGACCGATACTCACAATATTTGATAAATACAATTATATTTTGCGAAAACATAAACAAACCTAATTTAAAAAAAAATTTGTTCAATATTTTTGTTTTTTAAAAGATTTAAGTGAAGATCTTGAAACACTTTTATATGGCGAGTATGACTAAAAATGTTCCTATCAAGTTTAAATTGGAATAATAATAATCTATAATATTTATAGGCTAGGAGATTTCTTGTGACTGATGTTTTGTTCTACCGTTTTATCTCGATTTTGATCAAACGTACAGTATTTGAAAGGTATTTCTTTTAGCCGATTTTCAGATTTACAGATTTTTAAATTTTTTCCTTTATTTTGAGTAAATTGCATTTAAAGTTGCTACTGTGTGTTTATTAAATTTGTTTATGTGTTTGTGATAAAAATGAGTTTGTTTTTTGTGTTGATTTGTGATTTGGTTAGCATATATTTAGTGTATTTATTTAATGAAAAAAATAAAATTTTCTAGAATTTGCGCTCTAATTTCGAGGGCTTGAATCTACTAATAATAATTAATGGGCGTATTAAAAACACGCACAAACTTAAAGTAACCGAAATCTGTATGATAATTAGGATCTGATGGCAATATAAGTCGTGTTCATAGGGGTAATTCGTATGGGGACTAAGTCTAAACATGCACCGATTTTCGCTAACTACAATAGTGTTAGTCCTTTGGCTTGTATATCAAAATTTCATTAAAATATTTTCATAATTGCGACCTGTAGTTTGATTACAAGGTTCACATGGACGGTCATCGCTAAATCTATTCGGAATGTGTTTCTCAGACAAGCAGATTATTTTTGGGTTTTGGTTAAATATTTTTGGTAGTTACAAACATCAGCGCAATCTCATTGTACGATGATAGCATGGTGGTACGGACCATGAACAAAAGGGTAAAAACATATGAAATCAACCGAAAATATTAACATTTGTGACCTCATCACCTCCAAATTTGATAAGATTTTGTACACATGATCTATGGATCGGCACAATAATATTTGCCAACTTTCAGACATATAGCCTTCGAACTTTCAGAATTATGGCCATTCCAAGTTGGCAAAAATCAATAAAAATGCACTCAGATGCCTTAACACAATTTTTAATATCTCGAAAAGTATTCATTGCACGTTAATAATCAAGGGCTCATTTTACAGACTAAAACATGCGCCATTCCAAAAAAATTTTTTTTTAAAATTTTCGATCAAGGATAATGTAAATAAAAAAGGACTAAAATTTCCAAAGGATATTTCTCGAAAATCAATATTTTTAAAAATTTCAAAAAAATATATGTTAATTCTTATTATGTTTTGTACAAGTCTGTCAAATTTCAATGTGGAGTCTTTATTACAACATGAGTTATTAAGAAAAAAGCAGGCGAAGGTTTATGTATTTCATGAAATGTACCAAAATACAAAAAGGTGACAAATTACAAAAAGAAGGACAAATCACATGTAACGGAACTTTTTCGACTTTTCTTTGCTTAAACTCTTTTTCTCCATTGCTAAACCTTTAATAAAAAGTACAACATAATGTATTATCATTATTAAACACTTTATTACAGCATATTTATTTATTTCTGAAGGATTTCAATTAAATAATCTGCATCTGCCGCGTATCGCTTGACTTTAATTTTTTTTTTATCTACAGGTTCAATAGAATGCAGCTTTTGAGTTCCAGGAATAGTACGCAAATCTTTAAAACGAATTTGAAGGAACCGTGCTTCTTCTTCGTGGTCTTCTAGAGTTAAAAACTCGAAATTACAGTTCAAAAGATTTTGCAGGCACCATTCATATAATTGTTTTGGAGTAGTTATTTGACCTTGTAATGGACGCTGTAAACTAGCTCGACGTGCCTCTCTCTTTACGGTACCTCCAAGACCGTCACTTGGGCCTTTTCCATGGCTTGTTGCAAAAAAATGCCACTCAGCATTACATCCAAAATCTTCCATATGATAACATAAATTGATAAAGTTCTTTTTATTTTTAAACTGGGCAGCACTACCGTCTGAAAAATACGTGATTTTCTTTGGGGTTGTTTTAAACTTTTTTCTCAAAAATACATTCAGGTGGCGATGGAACAGGTGAACAGCTACAGAATCGTGTACAAGACAATCAGATATTATTATGAAGTTTGTATGTTGTGTTTTTCCATCCATGTTGTGATTTCCATCTGAGAGTTGTTCCAGTGAAATCCCTGGACTGCATCCTGAATAGTAAAAGAAGCATTTTCTGAAAAATCGCAAACTGCTATATACTCATTTTCTGCCAAATTTGATTTTCTTTCGCTCAGATATGCTGCCTGCTGTTTTGCAATAAATGAATGAGGTAATAGAATTTCAAGTTTTTCACATAGGGAATCCACAAAAACGTCGGCTTGGCCAATCATGGTCTCCAAATTATCCCTATCTACACTTACCCATTGTTTATATGTTATTTCATCAATATCATTTTGCTCTAGTAATTGATTCAGTTTTGCTTTTAAATTTTCAATTCCTGGACACTTGTTTCAACCAAATGCTTAACTTTTCGCGCGATATAGTTTGTAACCAGGAATTCTTCCTCAATTTTATGTATTGCCCAGCTTTTTGGTAAAATTGTTAGCAGTTGGATTTTCTCGCTATTTTTTGTTAATGTTTTAAATTTTTCTTTTAATTGTTCTATTATTTCGGATTGTGGGCACATATGCGAAGTTGATTGTGCTGAACCGTGGAAAATTTTGTCTTGAATCGAATCACTTATTTTCCTGAATTTTCCATCTCTGTACCGTTTTTGATGTAACTTCTTCTTTTTTATCGGAGATTGTTCCAGATACGGTAAAGATTGGTTTAATTTTGAAATAGCAACTTCTTCCGTGCCTGACGCAATGTCATCTTCTTCCGTGCCTGACGCAATGTCATCGAAAGTATCTACATTTTCGTTTATGTCTGAACCTTCTT
Source organism: Cordilura impudica (assembly GCA_963682025.1). NCBI lineage: Eukaryota > Metazoa > Arthropoda > Insecta > Diptera > Scathophagidae > Cordilura > Cordilura impudica. The sequence continues at coordinate 110,171,104 of OY821517.1, forward strand.
CCAAATTAGATTTATTAGATTTCTTCAGATGCGAAAATTTTATTCTACATGTCCCACAAATTTTATTTGAGATCGTAATGTTTTTATCCTTAGTATACTGTAGCATCCATTCTTGGACTTGTCTTAAACTTTTATTGCACCCAGTGTGACCGGATTTTTTAAAAGGATTACAGCAAAATGTTGAATGGAATGGCATATTTTTTTTTTAAATACCACAACCGAATGAATTGTGCACGACTTTTTTGTATTGACAATAATTATAATTTATTTAAATATTTAGTCTCTTTTTTTTTGTTTTTTCAAACGATCAAGTCATTTTTAACACTATAACACTTTGACGTTTAGCACTTATGAAATCCAGTATTCAACTGAAGTTTGACTTACAGTCTCTGAACGATTTATACTGTTTTTTTTTGGTACAAAAAATAGATTACAGGTAAAAAAATACACGCCTTGCTTTTCTTGAATTGGAAAATTTGCGTGAACTACGGGTCATAAAATGTTTTTTAAATAGGGACTGAATTTGCTACTGCCAATAAGCCGACCACATGTCATAAAATATTTGTAAATTTTTTGTGTGAACAGGCAATAAATATTTCGTCTAGGTTGTAAAGTCGAAAAAGTTCCTTTACATTTGATTTGTCCTTCTTTTTGTAATTTGTCACCTTTTTGTATTTTGGTACATTTCATGAAATACATAAACCTTCTCCTGCTTTTTTCTTAATAACTCATGTTGTAATAAAGACTGCACATTGAAATTTGACAGACTTGTACAAAACATAACAAGAATTAACATATATTTTTTTGAAATTTTTAAAAATATTGATTTTCGAGAAATATCCTTTGGAAATTTTAGTCCTTTTTTATTTACATTATCCTTTTTTATTTAAATTTTTTCCTTTATTTTGAGTAAATTGCATTTAAAGTTGCTACTGTGTGTTTATTAAATTTGTTTATGTGTTTGTGATAAAAATGAGTTTGTTTTTTGTGTTGATTTGTGATTTGGTTAGCATATATTTAGTGTATTTATTTAATGAAAAAAATAAAATTTTCTAGAATTTGCGCTCTAATTTCGAGGGCTTGAATCTACTAATAATAATTAATGGGCGTATTAAAAACACGCACAAACTTAAAGTAACCGAAATCTGTATGATAATTAGGATCTGATGGCAATATAAGTCGTGTTCATAGGGGTAATTCGTATGGGGACTAAGTCTAAACATGCACCGATTTTCGCTAACTACAATAGTGTTAGTCCTTTGGCTTGTATATCAAAATTTCATTAAAATATTTTCATAATTGCGACCTGTAGTTTGATTACAAGGTTCACATGGACGGTCATCGCTAAATCTATTCGGAATGTGTTTCTCAGACAAGCAGATTATTTTTGGGTTTTGGTTAAATATTTTTGGTAGTTACAAACATCAGCGCAATCTCATTGTACGATGATAGCATGGTGGTACGGACCATGAACAAAAGGGTAAAAACATATGAAATCAACCGAAAATATTAACATTTGTGACCTCATCACCTCCAAATTTGATAAGATTTTGTACACATGATCTATGGATCGGCACAATAATATTTGCCAACTTTCAGACATATAGCCTTCGAACTTTCAGAATTATGGCCATTCCAAGTTGGCAAAAATCAATAAAAATGCACTCAGATGCCTTAACACAATTTTTAATATCTCGAAAAGTATTCATTGCACGTTAATAATCAAGGGCTCATTTTACAGACTAAAACATGCGCCATTCCAAAAAAATTTTTTTTTAAAATTTTCGATCAAGGATAATGTAAATAAAAAAGGACTAAAATTTCCAAAGGATATTTCTCGAAAATCAATATTTTTAAAAATTTCAAAAAAATATATGTTAATTCTTATTATGTTTTGTACAAGTCTGTCAAATTTCAATGTGGAGTCTTTATTACAACATGAGTTATTAAGAAAAAAGCAGGCGAAGGTTTATGTATTTCATGAAATGTACCAAAATACAAAAAGGTGACAAATTACAAAAAGAAGGACAAATCACATGTAACGGAACTTTTTCGACTTTTCTTTGCTTAAACTCTTTTTCTCCATTGCTAAACCTTTAATAAAAAGTACAACATAATGTATTATCATTATTAAACACTTTATTACAGCATATTTATTTATTTCTGAAGGATTTCAATTAAATAATCTGCATCTGCCGCGTATCGCTTGACTTTAATTTTTTTTTTATCTACAGGTTCAATAGAATGCAGCTTTTGAGTTCCAGGAATAGTACGCAAATCTTTAAAACGAATTTGAAGGAACCGTGCTTCTTCTTCGTGGTCTTCTAGAGTTAAAAACTCGAAATTACAGTTCAAAAGATTTTGCAGGCACCATTCATATAATTGTTTTGGAGTAGTTATTTGACCTTGTAATGGACGCTGTAAACTAGCTCGACGTGCCTCTCTCTTTACGGTACCTCCAAGACCGTCACTTGGGCCTTTTCCATGGCTTGTTGCAAAAAAATGCCACTCAGCATTACATCCAAAATCTTCCATATGATAACATAAATTGATAAAGTTCTTTTTATTTTTAAACTGGGCAGCACTACCGTCTGAAAAATACGTGATTTTCTTTGGGGTTGTTTTAAACTTTTTTCTCAAAAATACATTCAGGTGGCGATGGAACAGGTGAACAGCTACAGAATCGTGTACAAGACAATCAGATATTATTATGAAGTTTGTATGTTGTGTTTTTCCATCCATGTTGTGATTTCCATCTGAGAGTTGTTCCAGTGAAATCCCTGGACTGCATCCTGAATAGTAAAAGAAGCATTTTCTGAAAAATCGCAAACTGCTATATACTCATTTTCTGCCAAATTTGATTTTCTTTCGCTCAGATATGCTGCCTGCTGTTTTGCAATAAATGAATGAGGTAATAGAATTTCAAGTTTTTCACATAGGGAATCCACAAAAACGTCGGCTTGGCCAATCATGGTCTCCAAATTATCCCTATCTACACTTACCTATTGTTTATATGTTATTTCATCAATATCATTTTGCTCTAGTAATTGATTCAGTTTTGCTTTTAAATTTTCAATTCCTGGACACTTGTTTCAACCAAATGCTTAACTTTTCGCGCGATATAGTTTGTAACCAGGAATTCTTCCTCAATTTTATGTATTGCCCAGCTTTTTGGTAAAATTGTTAGCAGTTGGATTTTCTCGCTATTTTTTGTTAATGTTTTAAATTTTTCTTTTAATTGTTCTATTATTTCGGATTGTGGGCACATATGCGAAGTTGATTGTGCTGAACCGTGGAAAATTTTGTCTTGAATCGAATCACTTATTTTCCTGAATTTTCCATCTCTGTACCGTTTTTGATGTAACTTCTTCTTTTTTATCGGAGATTGTTCCAGATACGGTAAAGATTGGTTTAATTTTGAAATAGCAACTTCTTCCGTGCCTGACGCAATGTCATCTTCTTCCGTGCCTGACGCAATGTCATCGAAAGTATCTACATTTTCGTTTATGTCTGAACCTTCTTCCAAATTAGATTTATTAGATTTCTTCAGATGCGAAAATTTTATTCTACATGTCCCACAAATTTTATTTGAGATCGTAATGTTTTTATCCTTAGTATACTGTAGCATCCATTCTTGGACTTGTCTTAAACTTTTATTGCACCCAGTGTGACCGGATTTTTTAAAAGGATTACAGCAAAATGTTGAATGGAATGGCATATTTTTTTTTTAAATACCACAACCGAATGAATTGTGCACGACTTTTTTGTATTGACAATAATTATAATTTATTTAAATATTTAGTCTCTTTTTTTTTGTTTTTTCAAACGATCAAGTCATTTTTAACACTATAACACTTTGACGTTTAGCACTTATGAAATCCAGTATTCAACTGAAGTTTGACTTACAGTCTCTGAACGATTTATACTGTTTTTTTTTGGTACAAAAAATAGATTACAGGTAAAAAAATACACGCCTTGCTTTTCTTGAATTGGAAAATTTGCGTGAACTACGGGTCATAAAATGTTTTTTAAATAGGGACTGAATTTGCTACTGCCAATAAGCCGACCACATGTCATAAAATATTTGTAAATTTTTTGTGTGAACAGGCAATAAATATTTCGTCTAGGTTGTAAAGTCGAAAAAGTTCCTTTACATTTGATTTGTCCTTCTTTTTGTAATTTGTCACCTTTTTGTATTTTGGTACATTTCATGAAATACATAAACCTTCTCCTGCTTTTTTCTTAATAACTCATGTTGTAATAAAGACTGCACATTGAAATTTGACAGACTTGTACAAAACATAACAAGAATTAACATATATTTTTTTGAAATTTTTAAAAATATTGATTTTCGAGAAATATCCTTTGGAAATTTTAGTCCTTTTTTATTTACATTATCCTTGTTCGAAAATTTGAAAAAAAATTTTTTTTGGAATGGCGCATGTTTTAGTCTGTAAAATGAGCCCTTGATTATTAACGTACAATGAATACTTTTCGAGATATTAAAAATTGTGTTAAGGTATCTGAGTGCATTTTTATTGATTTTTGCCAACTTGGAATGGCCATAATTCTGAAAATACGAGAGCTACGACACTGAAAGTTGGCAAACGCTATTATTATGTTTAACTTTCCCTTCGTACTAAAATTCATCCAATTCGAAATCGGTGCGGTCAACTCATTGGTTGATTTCATATGTTTTTACCCAAAAGTATTGCATCGATTTTTTGAAATTATTGAGAAAACTAAATGACTTTACCAAACATGATCATGATCGGTCTATTTTTTATCTTGGAGCCCATACAAAGCTATTTTCAATATGAAATTTGCTATATCGTCGTGTGTGACCACAACAAAGTTGGATCTGAGATCCTTGACTGAAAATCATGGTAGAGGGCATCGTATAAGCTAGACCGTCTGCGAGTATAATTCCCTTAGTTTTTTTTTTTTTATTAGCAGTGTCTTCAAAAATTTGAGTATCAGCAAACACAGATAAACCAGTTGAAAAATCATATGACCAATAGCCAAAAGAACGAGTTCTAAATAACAATGATTTAAAACAATATTAATAATGCCGAATATCTTTTTGGCAAAGTATTTAATAACATTTATCAATAATGAGTTTTTGTACGGCATGCAGCACATACATTTTTATTTTCTTACCACATGCCATACACTTTTATTTATAAGAAGTGTCTAAAGTAATAAACACACACTATGTAATATAAAAAAAAAACTCAACGGCAACTTTTACTAATGCCAGCAACAGTACGAGCAAGCTACAAAAAAATATCATATACATATGTGTGTATGTAATTGTGTTTATTTTTCACACAGACAAACAAACAAATCAAAATAACATTATGATTACCGCTTATCGATAATGATATCTTTTATAATGTGTTAAACGTAACGAACTTGTGTAGTCATGTGTATATGTCGAAGCTTATATGTGTATCTATATCATACTTATGCATACAAGGTGTTTGTTTGTATTTTATATTAAAAAAATGTAAGTGTTTGCAGTTATGTATTGATACGAGTACTTTGTTAACAGTTGATTTGACGCGCTTTTAATATATATTTATTTATTATTTTATTTTTTCTGATCGTCAGGAGCCACCACCATTTTACGCATTAACACTTAAAATGTGTTAAATAAATTTATTTTCAGTCCTTGTTTTTAGATGTGTGAAAACGGATTTTTTTTTAGTATATACATTATCTGATAATTTTTTTTTCATCATCTTTCTGTTCAATACATCGCGAAGGTGCGGGAAGCATCCCAGCAATAAAATTTTATTAAATTTATTTCGTTTTCAAAAAACAAACAACAACGAATGTGAATCTAATTCATCAAAACTTTTCTGCAATTTCTATTATGTCTTTTCTAGAGGTACCTATTGCAGAAAAATTCCAAAAGTTTTCATGCATGTTATTCTTTGAGGAAGATGTAATTGAAAGCTTAACCTTGATCTGCCTTTTATTTGCTATGTGACAATATTGATCCCTTTGTTGGATGTAAATGCGTTGATCTTGTTGAAAATAGTGGGAAATAGCCCAAATTAATTACACAAAAACATTCGTCCAAAAAATAGATATTTTTTCATATGTGTCAAAATATACCAATAGGGGAAATAATGGTACTTTTTAATAAAGTCCCCTGTAGACATTAATTTTACCGTAAAAAAGTAAAAAAAAAAAATTAGTTTTAAGCAAAGTATCTATCATGAAGGTTTAACAAATGAAGGATTGACAAAAACAGAGATAATCGTATGCAATGGTTACAGTAGCATTCCTGGGGTTTTTCGGAGTTGACGATTTATTGTGAAAAGAAGATTTAAATTTTTTTTTTTTTTTTGCATAGCAATGTTATAGACAAATGTACGAGTATATGTGAGTTTTTGTTAAAACTATTCAAATATTTAGTTTTCTCATAAAAAATACAGCTAACAGAAAAGAGTAAAACTACAATTTTATTTAAAAAGGTTAAACATCCTCAAAACTACAACATTCAGGAGACCTTTTACGGCCAACAAATTGTAAAGCATTTCTTGTAACTATCAAAGCTGTTCCACCTAAGCCCACGCTTTCTCATGGCTATTGGCCGTCTGTCCAAATATCTGTCTGTTGTCTGTCCGTCTGTGTGTTCATATAAATTTCTTAGTCAAACCGCAGGTCGCAAATGTGAATATATTTTTATGAAATTTGTTATAAAAGCTTTTCTCGTTCATAGCATGAACGCTGTTGAAATTGGTGAATATCAGTTCAGACATAGCCTTATACAAATAATCCCCTCCAGATCGACTAAAACTATCGGAAGGTCTAGATTATCATTTACATATCGATAAAACTTGGTATATGTATGTTCATTATACCCACTAATCTGTAGTCAAAAAATAAACTCTGCGTTATAATTTTTAATCACAGTCCCCATATAAACTTCATTCTCGATCTTCACTTAAATCTAGCAAAAGGCAAAAATATTACGTAAACTTTTTTAAAATTTAATCTATATATATTAGAGCGACTCAGAAAAAAAAGTGAAAAAAGTGCCCCGTAGAAATCTACCTTGGTTTGCTCTATAATAATTCCCAAAATATTTTTGCTTTAGCGTTAACCCATTCCGAGTTGGACAGTTTTTAAAAAAAATCATGTGAGTCCGATCACAAGGGAGATGTGTAAACATCTAATAATTAAAGAAAACATCAACATCATATTTTCCAGTGCATAAAAAATAAGTCGATTATGCTGTTTTCTGAAATTCAATTGATGTTTTCTGAAATGCAATCGATGTTTTCTGAAATTCAATTGATGTTTTCTGATACACAATTAATGTTTTCAGCAATTTAAATGATGCTTTTTGAAATTCTATTGACGTTTTCTGAAATACAATTAATGTTCTCAGCAATTCAAATAATGCTTTTTGAAATTCAATTGATGTTTTCTGAAATTCTATTTATGTTTTCTGAAATTCAAATGATGTTTTCTGAAATACGATTGCTGTTTTCTGAAATACAATTGATGTTTTCTGAAATTCTATTGATGTTTTCTGAAATTTAATTGATGTTTTCTGAAACTCGAATGATGTTTTTTGAAATTATATTGATGTTTTCTGAAATTCTATTTATGTTTTCTGAAATCCAAATTATGTTTTCTGAAACTCGAATGATGTTTTCTGAAATTCTATTTATGTTTTCTGAAATTCAATTGATGTTTTCTGAAATACAATTGATGTTTTCTGAAATACAATTGATTTTTTCTGAAATTCTATTGATGTTTTCTGAAATTCTATTGATGTTTTCTGAAATTCAATTGACGTTTTCTGAAACTCGAATGATGTTTTCTGAAATTCTATTTATGTTTTCTGAAATTCAAATGATGTTTTCTGAAACTCGAATGATGTTTTCTGAAATTATATTGATGTTTTCTGAAATTCTATTGATGTTTTCTGAAATTCAATTGATGTTTTCTGAAACTCGAATGATGTTTTCTGAAATTATATTGATGTTTTCTGAAATTCTATTTATGTTTTCTGAAATGATGTTTTCTGAAATTCTATTTATGTTTTCTGAAATTCAATTGATGTTTTCTGAAATTTTATAGATGTTTTCTGAAATTCTATTTATGTTTTCTGCATTCAAATGATGTTTTCTGAAATTATATTGATGGTTTCTGAAATACAATTGATCGAATGATGTTTTCTGAAATTATATTGATGTTTTCTGAAATTCAATTTATGTTTTCTGAAATTCAAATGATGTTTTCTGAAATTATATTGATGGTTTCTGAAATACAATTGATGTTTTCTGAAATTCTATTGATGCTTTCTGAAATCCAATTGATGTTTTCTGAAACTCGAATGATGTTTTCTGAAATTATATTGATGTTTTCTGAAATTCTATTTATGTTTTTTGAAATTCAAATGATGTTTTCTGAAATTATATTGATGGTTTCTGAAATTCAATTGATGTTTTCTGAAATTCTATTGATGTTTTCTGAAATTCAATTGATGTTTTCTGAAACTCAAATGATGTTTTCTGAAATTATATTGATGTTTTCTGAAATTCTGTTTATGTTTTCTGAAATTCAAGTGATGTTTTCTCAAATTCTATTGATGTTTTCTGAAATTCAATTGATGTTTTCTGAAATTATATTGATGGTTTCTGAAATACAATTGATGTTTTCTGAAATACAATTGATGTTTTTTGAAAGACAATTGGAAAATGTTTAGAAAAGAACATATCATAATTTTTTCACAAATATAATCAGATAAAGTCACACCGATTTACACTTCAGCTCACACCGATGTGTTACGCTGTTTTTGCGATTGTATTGTGAAATACAAATTTACCCCCCTGCGCGTATAGATGTTTACACATGAAAAATATTCAAAGGCTAGAATTCTTATTAAATTGTGAACTCATCTATAATATTAGTAGGCTAGGCGATTTCTTGTGACCGATGTTTTCTTCCACCGTTTTAGCCCGATTTTGATCAAACTATATTATTTGAAAGGTATTTCTTTTTAGCCGTATTGCAGATTTACAGATTTTTAAATTTTTTCCTTTATTTTGAGTAAATTGCATTTATATTTGCTACTAACACATACATAAAATTATACAATGCTATGTGTGTGTTTATTAAATTTGTTAATGTGTTTGTAATAAAAATGAGTTTGTTTTTTTTTTTTGTGTTGATTTGTGAATTGGCTTTAATTGATTAGCATACCTTTAGGGTCTTCATTTAATGAAAAAATAAAATTTCCTAGAATTTGCATTCGAATTTCGAGGGCTGGAATCTGCTTGTTTAAATTATTAGAAGAAATCTAAACTATTCAATTTTCTATATGAAGAAAAAATAGTTTTTAAATAAAACACAATATAATCATATAGGCATAATTAATTTTTGCAAACATTAACCAGAATCTAAAATATTATAAAAAAAATTTAATTTAAATTTACGAATTGTTCTATACTATTTTCAGCAGTTCACTTCATTTGAAAGCTCTGGTATCCCTGGTTTAACAATCTGGCTACAAAGTTAACATCTGTTTTATTTTTTGAAGTTGGCAACTCGAAATCAGATGTTTGTATAAATTTGTATGATTTTGTGAGATTTGTGAGATTTTTTGAGTGGTAGCAAGCGATAGTTATTGTGTTTATTAATTAAATATAAAAATAATAAAAGTGAAATTTATTAAAATAGAATGTTACAAACAATAAAAAAAAGTGTTAAAAACACGAGTTACTTAGGTTTGTCTCTCCTACCACAATTCCAATTTCGAATGCATTGGGTAATTGCCCATGAACAGTTTCTCCTGAAAATATTTTTTCACCAATACAATCATAAGTCACACAGCGTTATCTCCTTCAGCTCACACCGATATAAGTTACGCTGTGATTGTATTGTGAAATAGAAATTTACCCCCCTGCGCGTATAGATGTTTACACATCAAAAGGTATATTTTTTAGTTTTTTCAAAATATTTTCACTTTTTCCAGATCAACATATCCAGTATGGATATGACATGATATGTTTTTTCAAGGCACGCTCAAGGGTATATAAAACATGTCCAAGCATGTCCTAACTGTTGTGATATTCAATAAAATATGGAAATTTTCACGGGTTTAGTATTAAAATGAGTCAATTAGAAAATCAAATGAACATATTTTTAAACATCACTCGATTGAAAATAACATTAATTTATTTATTTTTCCTTAATGTGTACTATTTCGCGTTTTAACTAAAATCTAATGACGTGGAAACAATATGGTTAAACAATACGGCAATATGGGTATCAAAAATTTTTCTTTTCTCAAGTACATTTCAGTTCTGCAAAAAAAAATGGAACTTTGCTAATTTAATACCTTTTTCACGCTGTTCCGGAGTAAGTTTAAACAACAATCTGGAGTTTATTAAATTTATAAATGAATTTAGTTTCTAAATGACACCAGGATAAATTTCAGACTAAAAGAAAAAAAAAAAAAAACACGAGACGTGTTCTTTAATGCCATGACTTTTTTGCGTTAAAAAAAATTAATTATTCCAACTACATATATTATTCCTCAAAATTTAAGTTTTGCTTAAAACTGGAATTTGAGCCTTATTCCATATTTCCAAAATCTCATTTATTGTTATTTTTAAATTATTGGATAGGCCAATCTTTTTATTTTTTGCTCTCATAAAAAACAAATGCCCTATTATTGCGCACTGCATTGTAGTTTAGTTTTAACTAAATTTGAGCAGAAAAAAATTTTTGTAGCTATTTTTTGATGAAATTTGTTTTTAAAATAATTAATTTATTTAAAAAACAAATTTCAAGTAGAAAATTATTCATTTTTAATTTATGTTATTTTGAATGTTGGTTTGAATTTCTAATTAACTCATTTTAATACAAAACCCATCAAAAATTATATATTTTATTGAATACCACAACAGTTAGGATATGCTTGGATATATTCTATATACCGTTGAAAGCGTCTTGAAAAAACCTATCATGTTGTACCCATATTGGATATGTTGACCACGAAAAAAATTAAAATATTTTCAAAAACTAAAAAATAGACCTTTTTAAAAACGGTGCAGCTCGGAATGGGTTAACGCTATACAAGAAATATTTTGGGAGTCGTTATAAAACAAACCAAGGTATATTTCTAGGGGGGCACTTTTTTCACTTTTATTCTCTTCATACAGAGTGAGTTGCTCCAATATATACATTATTTTTTTTTTTTTTTCTTTTTTAGAAAAGTAAGAGAGACCTAGTTCTCATATAAAACTAACATTAGAATTAATGACACCAACACCAAAAATTTGGTTTATGCTTATTTTCCACACAAATCTATTATTTCAGCAAAGTGGTATTCAAGTTCCTCTATCGAAACGCATGCTATAGTCGGTGTAGACCAACTATAGTTTCCACTAGGCTATATTACTTTTTTCAATGACCTAGTGGAGGTTGTATGCGATAAAACATCACAACAATGTCTTTTTAAGTTATAGTAGTAAAATCTTTATTGACTATTTCCCCAGCTAACAATACTCAGTACCTTTACCAAAACCGATTTGCAATTTTCAAGCGAATTTTTGGAACCTACATATTTATGTGTACATTTTAATCGGAATATTCGAAGTTTTTACTTTTTTCTTTATTTTTAAGCTTTGGCGACATCACAAATTTTATCGGTATGTGAGTATTTTTATTTATAATCAACGAAGAAAATACTCTCCTTAAATTTGGTAAAATTTCACTAAGTTCAGAAATTGTTAAGGTTTTTGACCCTTGGTTTTCACAGTTCCTGAAATACGGCAACACGAAAAATGAAAAATTTCTAAAAATAAACTCAATGAAGAGCTATAGGCTGATTGTTTGTTTGTACTGAGACATCCTTTGCAATTATTTGTGCCTTAATTTTATTTGCGAAGGGCCAAGGGTCATTATCACATGCTAAAAATTGATTGATTGCATATCTTATAAAGTATTAATAATAAAATGTGCATCAGTAACAAATAATGTTTACGAATATATTATCTCTACAAAAAAAAAAAAACTTTTACAGCCAAAGTATGACATACAAAAGCATCTGCATGCTGATAACATCATGGAGTTTGTTACAAGGCACTAAATGGCTGTAGTCATAGACGCAATAATAAAAATATCCAACTTTTATAGCAAATTGCACTTCACAATTTTTATAACTTATACCACTATGTGGTGATGGAATATTGATTTTGTGCTGATGTAGATAGATAGATATATTCTTTCCTTATTGAATTATTATACCTTATACCACTACGTGGTTTGTGCTGCTGTTTGTAACAACCAAAACTATTCGTCCTAGACCCATCTTTAATTATACCGATCGACTCAGAATCACTTTTTGAGTCGAAATAGCAATGTCCGTCCGTCCGTCCGTCCGCCCGTCTGTGTGTCCATGTGAATATATTTTGATGAAATTTGGTATATAAGATTTTATCGGCCACATGATGAAAGCTTTTGAAATTGGTGAGAATCGGTCGATGTTCAGACCTAGTACCCATGCAAATGACCCCTATGAAATCGACATAAATTGCCATAAGTTCCAAATTATCATATAGATCTCAGTCAAATTGGGTTTGAATGTGTCTATTACTTCCATTAATCAGTAGTTCAAAAATAATACCTATGGAAAATTTTTCGTCATAGGCCCCATATAGAGCCGATCTTCACTTAAATCTATCAAAAAACAAGTCAGAAAATTACAGTCGGTCTAGACCGACTATACGATACCCTATACCATGCGTTTAGAGACCCTATCTCTCAGGCCCAACTAACTGGATATAGAAAATAAGCATAAAACAAAGTTGAGTGGGATTTTTAATAATTTTTTTGGCTGCAGATATGAAAAAGTTCATATCGGATGCAATATCTATATGGGGACTAAGCCCAAAAATCGACCGATCCTGACCATGTTTGGTAAAGTCTCTTGTATTTTGCAAAAATATATACAAACAAAATTTGAGAAGAATCAGTGCAATATTTTTGTTTTTTGATAGATTTAAGTGAAGATTGGGAAGCAACTCTATATGGGGCCTATGACTAAGAGTTGTCCAATAGGGATCATTTTATGACTACTGATTAATGGATGTAATGTATACATACAAACCCAATTTGACTAAGATTTGCATGATAACTTGGATCTTATGGCAATATATGTTGATTTCATAGGGGTCATTTGTATGGGGGCTAGGTCTGAACATCGACCGATTCTCACCAATTTCAATAGTGTTCATCCCATGGCCGATAAAATATCAAATACCAAATTTCGTCAAAATATATTCATATTTGCGACCTGCAGTTTGATTACAAACTTTACATGGACACACAGACGGACGGACGGACGGACATCGTTAAATCGAATCAGATAGTGATTCTGATTCGATCGGTATAATTAAAGATGGGTGTAGGTCAAATATTTTTGGTTGTTACAAACAGCAGCACAAAGTCATTATACCCAAACCACATAGTGGAATAGGATATAAATATTGCACAGATTTTTCTCAAATTTCGTTTGTATATATTTTTTCAAAGTATAAGTGACTTTACCAAATATGGTCAGGATCGTTCCATTTTTCGACCTAGTCCCCATATAAATATAGTATCCGATATGAACTTTTTCATATCTGCAGCGAAAAAAATTAATAAAAATGCAACTCAAATTTGGTTTACGCTTATATACTATATCCAATTATTAGGACCGAATTTGGCGCCCCGGTAGGTGAGTAGGTAGCGTGCTCGCCTATCATGCGAGGGATCGTGGGTTCGATTCCCACCAGAGGCTTTGGTCTGTCGCTGCAAAAAAAAATGAACACACTACTCCCTCTTTCCTCCTTAACTTATTTTCCTGAGATCAACACAATTCACTGCATCTCTAGGGGGCATCCCCTGAGTGTTGATTAATTAGTTAGGCTAGACCGACTATAATTTTCTTACTTGTATAATATAACAATTAAAAATTTTATAATTCAGTATATTTATAATAATAAAGATATTTACGGCTTGGTTTTTCAACAGTCAACCGGAAGTTTGTCCTTAAATTTGTTTAGCAATAATTTTTTTTTCTTTTTTTCACAAATTTAATTCATCTATTAAACGCCACGCCAACGCTAACGCCAACGCAAGATGTAAAGAACGTTATTTTTAAATCACTGCGAGATTGCGTTGCCCAAACGCTGACTTGTAACGTTATCGCTTGATTTCTCAATTCATTACGTAATTAGGGTAACCTCCACATTGATCAGTACAAAATTAAATAAAAATATAACCAATAACCTCAAATTTTTGGCTTGGCAATCCTATCAGCTGTGCTTATGTAAACAAATAAAAACAGCTGCTGCTACTTAAAGACAAATTAAAATTTTTATCTGTTTTGGAAATTTCGTTTTGAATTGTGAACAAATAATAAAACTTAAAAGAAAGAAAATATTTGTATATTCTACAAAAATTAATGGCCTCAGATGGATGAGCCAGAAAATGTCAATAAAAATTTAGACGCGGTTCTGGAAAGTGATGTTTTGCTTTCAACAGCTGCTCTACACATAAGAGATAGGGTAGCAAATAATTTGTTATAAAATAAGGCTTATTTTCAAAAATATGTACATAAATAAAAAAAAAATTAAATGTATTTTAAAATATTAAGCAGCATTTTCTTTATTAGTTTGTATTATTTTTGTTGGGGCTTCTATAGCTCCAGCCAATTTTAAAAAAGCCGCAGTCATTTTCGTCATTTCTTCTGTGTTTCTATCAACTTTATGACTTTCTTTTTTCCTTCCTCTTTTGCTTGCAAATGTCGTTTTCTTGCAGAATATGTGGACCTTTTTGAGGTGTTTGGAGTTTAGTTTGATGCAGTTTTCTCTGATGCAAGGCAGATGGCAATACAGCTGCTACTTCGACCGATGTGTCCGGTGAGTCAACTCGGACTCGTGTTGGTGTCTCAATCGACGTATCCGGTAATATGTTTAACCCAAACACATTACCATTTGGGTTGGCAGCTACACTAGTATTTACTGGAATGTCAACTGCATTGTCTAGCCCCATCAGTTCTTTTAATTCGGACAGCCCCCACCGGTTTGTCGTATGCTTCCTATGTTTGTTGACATTTTTTTTACTCTTCCCTTATAGTCAGTCCATACCTAAAAAAGGTCATTTTAGGTAACTCTTTCAGATTTTTTGGAAATATGACAACAAACCTTTCTCCACTTTGATGCTGTTCTTGTTGGTGGCCCTATTGTGTTCAGTTTTTTTGCAGTAGCATCCCAAACACTATCCATATTTGCCTTATTGCTACCAAAGCTAATGCCTTCTTTTGCGACATCGGGATACCTCTCCATTTCTGCCACTAACTTTTCAAATTAGGTTGATGTTGTAGCTTCTTTCTTTTGGCTTATAATAAGAAATTCCTTTAATATTATACTAAATTCCATAATATCTATGTACTTACATATCGCTTTGTAGTTTTTGACCAAACACGAAAAACAAAATCAAAAATTTTTACTTTTTATTATTATTTGTATAATATTCAAAGCTAACGCTAGAAAAATTGAGGCGTTTAACTTGACACTTCAAGTGATAAAAAAAAGTTAGCGTTGCTTTTTACAACACTTGTATTGAAATAACGCAAGAATCAGCTGTTACAACGCGAACAGTCACTTGTATAAACGCAGCGATTTACAAAATACAAATTTTGGAAACGCAAGGTGAAGTGAGGCGTTGCGTATTACAAAATTAGGGCAAAAGTATATTCCAGTTTCCCCTCTTCCCCCATTTAGGAGATCATAAATTTCATAATATGGAAATCCCGAGCACCCTAGAAATCTTCTTCGTATACCTATACATGCAAGTACAGAGCACCTTCCCATAAAATGTAAAGTTGTTTCTTCTTCATTCAGATTACACAAAGAACATAGAGTGGATTGGTTGGTGATATATTTATTCGAGTTTAGCATTAAAAGTACTCTGCGAGTTTTCATTATTAGGGATATTTAGTGTTGGTTATATTTTTCGATACAATAAGTAAGGCCTTTTGACTTGTTGACTTTTTAGTGCAGTTTCGCGGTAGTTTTGATAAGATCTAGATATCATATTTTCAATTAACATCTTGCACGTGTTATTCCATATGTTTTTAGATTGGTGCATATTATTTGATTCCAAATAGAATTTATTCAAACGATCAACGTAGTTTTTGTACCAGTAAATGTTTTTTGATATAATTTTTGATGAAAGTTTGTGGGGTAATCTATGATTTTCATACTCGAAAAGCATCTTAGAAATATATTGAAGGTGTAGCCTATAAGGAGAGAAGTGTGCATCTTCTAGACCAATTTCTAAAGCAAGTACATAGTTCGGGGTATTTTCTGCTATTTTTTTACATGCGGTTAGTGAAAAACCTTTGCAATTTATCAACAATGTCATAGCAAGCCAGTCCCCATACCTGAGCATCATACGCTTGTATAGATTTACAAACAGCTTGAAATAACCTCCACTTTGCCTTGAGCAATAAAATTATTCCAAGTGATATTTGCACAAACTTCTGCAGCATCATTTTTTGTAGTTATATGTTTCGTGTAAGACATTGTCGGATTTAGTATTATACCTGCATACTTGTACTGAGCCACAATTGTAACCTGCTCTCCGTTAAATGTCCACTTTTCATTTGAGGAAACACGACCACCTTTCCTAAAAATATTATCTTGGATTTTGTTAAGTTTACTTCCATTCCGCACGTTTACAATATATTTCCAAATTATTTATCATTTTTCGAAGGACGCTTATATTATCGGCAAGAATGACAATATCATCCGCATACATTAAGGTTCTTATATTCAGATCATCTATGAATAGACCGCCCTTCAGTTGCTCATAGAGATCATTCAAATACAAGGAAAACAAAAAATGTGACAACCAGCATACCTGTTTATCCCCATATCTGCAGCCAAAACTATAAATAATAATGCCACTCAAATTTGGCTTATGCTTATCTTCTATATCGAATTAGTTGCACCGAGGAGATAGGGTCCTTAGATATGGTATAGGGTATCCTATAGTCAGCCTAGACCGAGTTTAATTTCTTGCTTGTATCTTATTTGATTTTTTGAATAATTGGGGCATTTGTTAATTTTTTTTTAGCATTTTTTATATAGGTTTTGGGGCTTTTGTTCATCGCGAAATTACGCCCCAATTTTTTAGGGCATTTGTTATTTTTTTTGGGGCAATTGCTAATTGGAGCCTAAGTACTCATTGCCATTCTGAAGATCAACAATGTCCATTATGTTATAAATTGGCTTAAAAATTTGGAGATATTTCGAATTTTTAAAGGAACTACGGACTTCATTAATATTCCTTGTGGAATACCAGAAGTTGGAATGGAAAAATTTGAACAAATTACATCAAGTGAGACATTACAGATTCTGGCAGTTAAATAAAAACGAAACCTTCACAACATTTCAGAATGAAACTCAATTTTAGAGAGCTTTAATAGTAGCAATTCATGCGCAACGTGGCCAACTGCCTTAGCAAAATCGGTGTATATTGCGTCAATATAGTAGTTGATTTACCAGCCATATAGTCGAGTTGAGAAGAAGAAATGCAACGTTTCAGCTTATGTGTAATTACACAAAAAGTGTCAGTATAGGGAGAAGGGGCAACATTGAAATACTTCTTGTTTTTTTGTGAATTCGTCATACAAATGTTGGCCACCAACACAATTACATTTAATTACATTTTATATAACTAAAAATTTCATATAATTGCAACAGGTTCCCAGGATTTTGGCAAACTCTCCTCTACCTCCTGCCGCACACAGAATATATCCCACATCTCGGAATCCAGTCCACCTCTGAATATTTGAAATCTAAGCCATTTCTTTTCTTCCTTCAGACGGCTTTCCGTCAATTATCGGCTTCGTGGTGTTAAAAACCACCAATTGTATTTTGGATTTCTCATAATCAGCCCAATTAAGAATATTCACAGGGAATTTCTTTCTCGCGGAAAATACTTTTCTCGAGAAACAAATCCTTCAATTATAAATTCCGCAT
The DNA here is from genome assembly GCA_963682025.1 of Cordilura impudica. Lineage (NCBI taxonomy): Eukaryota > Metazoa > Arthropoda > Insecta > Diptera > Scathophagidae > Cordilura > Cordilura impudica. The sequence continues at coordinate 110,189,172 of OY821517.1, forward strand.
GAACAAAAAATTAATAGGTGGCATCATCTAGGTTTATATTATGACTCGTTATAACTTTTTTATATTTAAAAATTAGTCTCTTGCCATTACCATCCATCGTCGTATTTATTTTGAACCATCCCATTGTTCATTGATAATTACTCCAAAATATTAAAATCAGTGAACCCTTTCGATGGAGAAGTTTTGTATTTTTAAGTTAGCTGTAACGCAGTTATTTCTTCTGTTCACAATCATATATTTGGTGTTTAGAATATTTATTTTCATATCATATATTTCACATTCATTAAATATACTATTATTCCTATATATACCACCTACAGAAACATCCCTGGATATGTTGCTTATGGATTCCTGGAAGATCCACTCGGAATATATATTATATACAGTACATACAACCTTGCCGAATGCCTCTCGATATTGAAAAACTAAGAGGAAATTTATTTTGTGACAGCAATATTTTGATATTTTTAACCTTTTTTTGACAACCGTGATTTGCATAAACGTCAACGTGTTAAAATGTTTATCAATGAAAATCAAGTAACAAAATTATAGTCCATATAGAGCGACTTTACAGTAACATATGCCATTAACAAATTTAAAAAAAATATTCTCACATCATTCAAAGCGAGAAGCAAGTTTAACAGAAAAAACTGTCTCAACTTACTTCGCACCTCATTAGACATCGAAACAAGTATAGGCGTAAATTTCAAAGATGTAACAACACTACGGAGAGATCAGTTTTATGATCATATCTGAAACAATTGAATTTATTAATTAATATTCACGTATCGGTTGACAATAACAAATAGTTATTGTAATACATTTATGGTTACAGATTTTAAAGTTATGTTACTCGTTTGAAAGAAAATGTCGGTGAACCTCAGGAACTACAAAATTGCAACTTTATTTCACCTATATCACAGCAAACAGGATGATCCACAATAGGCTTTCTCAGAATTTTTTTAAAATAAATAATTACTTAGTAAATTTTAATTTTTAAATGGCTATAACTTTTTTTTTAAAGATTGTATAGCAAATAATTACACTATTTTACACCGAAAATTTACATTTGATAAGAGGTGATTTTCCTTATGTATTTTCTCCCGCTGAATTCGAAAATCAAGGTTAAATTATTTTTTATGGAACAGTTTTTGAGATATTGTCATTTTTTTAATTTTTTCGACATTTTTTCACTTGACAAACCATATCTTGAGAAATGTAGCACGATAAACAAACACTATTTGGTGTGCGTTGCTCATGAAATGTTGCAGGTGCTATTCCAAAATATTGCAGATAATTCTGTTGAAATGAGTCGGTAAATTAACGTCTTTTTGGTTGGGGGACAAAATTGCCAGAAATTATTTGGATTGTTTACGCACTCATATTCTCGCATTCTTTTAGGCATTTTGGTGAACACAATGAAATATAATTTCTATCAAATTTGTGAGTTGCTATAATATACAAGCAACCGACACTACGTTTTGTCATCTCAATACCTTGCAAGAACTACCCAACCGGACATTTCTAGCTCGAGATATGATTTGTCAAGTGGAAAAAGGTCGAAAAATTACAATATCTCAAAAACTCTTCCATAAAAGAAAATTGTCTAGCTACACGATCAAAGGCAGCTTTAAAGTCCACAAAGAATGCGTAAACGCTTTTTTGTTCATAAAACTTTATTCCAGCAATTGCCGTTAAATTAAAAATGTTATCTATTGTTGAATAGCCTTTACCAAAGCCCGCCTGGAACTCATTTAAAGTTTTATAGTTTGTGGACCATTGTATTAACGTTTCATGTATAGCATCCATCATTATCTTTCCTATGCAATTCGTGAAGGATATATATGTTTGTGTATTAATAATTTTTAGTCGTAGGCACCATATAAAATCGATTCCCAATCTTCACTTAAATTTATCAAACAAACAAAAAAATAGTGCACCGATTTTTTTCAAATTTTGTTTGTATATGTTTTTGAGAAAAGTAAGTGACACAATTAAATATGGTCTTAATGAGTCCATTACTTGACCGAGTTCCCATATAGAAATTACATCAGTTATATACTATTTCATATTTACATGACCAAAATTAGAAACAATAACAATAAAACTTTGTTTAGCTTATTTTCTGTATCTAGAAATTGCTTCAGCAAAGTTGGATCTAGGACACTTTATCGAAATGCATGATATAGGCTTTTATATAATCGGTATAGGCCGTTTTGTACTATCAAAAATGACAAAAATCTGGGTGTTATTACTACCCAAAAAGTTGATTGAATATGTTTACATATATTCATATTACATATATTAACAAATTCCATATTCCTGTTTACAATCATACACAATACAAATTTGAGTATTTGTGCTAATAAATTGAGTTCTTTGTTTGTGGAACCTTTTGTACTTTAACATTTGCCATGGCATGGATTAAATGTGTGTTGTTGTGCCTTTGCATTCGTGTATATTTTATACGTCATCTGTTCAATATTTTCTTGTGTACACAAAGTATTTGATATGATATGCAAACATGTTTGTTTATTTTCTAAAGATAATACAATTAAATTTATTTCGCCTTTTGGTTTATTGTACAACTTATGGAAGATTCCTTGAAATGGAATAAACTATTTAAATCCTCTTAACGTATATTGCGATATGATAGAATAAATGTTATTTAATCCATTAGTAGAGTAAATTTTCAGAAAATCACCTCTAAAAGTTAAATACATTTCTTTAAATAGGAAAATGTGCAGCTGCACTTAAGGGGTAGTTTAACACCTTTTTGCATTTGTTTTTTTAAATGTACAACATGTCGAGGTTTTTGTGTCAAAAAAATTTCAAAAAAAACGAAGAAGTTATAGCGTTTCCAGCGACCCGCCTCATACGGTATTTCGTGTACAAATCCGTTTTTAAAATACTTTAGATTTATTTTCTCGCAAATAACATGTTTGAAATCCGGGAGCATCATAACTCAAAATCTACTTGACCTTTTCTTTTGAAATTTTGCACACTATTTCTACACAAAAATCACCAGTTAACCACGGAGAGTTTTTTCCCCATTTTTTAACAACAAATTCACCGAAATTTTATAGAAAAAATCGTGCTTTTCACTCAAAATAATGCCAAAAATAAAATAAAAAAATTTAAAAAAAAATCTCCTTGATTAGCTCGGGAAACATGTCAACTTTTAAATGCATTTCGATCTTTTTATTTCACTTGATCCTTTAACGAGTTATGATGTTCACCGCAAAAAACTTTTTGTCGAGGCGCCTCCGGAGCGCTGTCACGGACTTATTTATGAAAAATTTTATTAAAATTTTTTTCAAAGATTCCGCAAATATTATGATATAACGTGTATATGAAATAAACAATCCAGCATTATTCATATATCCAAAAAAAATTATAAAAAGAAACCATTTTTTCACTTTTAAAATCAAGTAAAGTTCGCAAACTCATAAGTAGGCACCTAAATGGCGCAGAACCCGTTTCAAACACTCATTTCATAGGTTTATCAATTATCTATCATCTATCATTTTTTGATTTCCTTATGTGGTTCAAAAGTTATGATTTTTGCAACGAAAAACTCAAATGGCGCGACTGTGTGTCGTGAAATTGGTTATCAATTTTATCGCTTTTTTCAGATTACAAAAATTACTTTCACAAAATTCCAGCATAAAATGGCTCCCCTCTTCGAAGAATATGTTTAACCCTACGGTCCATAACCAGCTGGATAAACGGGAGTCCCTAACCAGGGTACCCGGGTACCTAGTGCAGTTTTTTCGTTTATATTCAAATAGAATAATATATATCTGCACAGATTATTAGAAACGCTTAATTTTTACATCTCAGCTGTACAAGTTTAATATTTGTAAGAAAATACTGGTTTCTATAGGCATTTTGTACCTACCAGACACACAAAAGTAAACAGAAACTGGTTTTATAAGGCTTGGTTTTTTGCTTGTTTTTGGTACCTGATTGTGAATTGTTTGTGTTTCTAGGTAGCAAATGTCCAGCTACGCTAGAAAAAGAATAGATTTCAATTATTTCGTCATTATGAGTTGAACAGTTGAACACTGAAGTTGAAAAAAAATGGACAGCAAAATAGAATATTTATCTGAAAGACAATATCTGCGTTTGAGTGAAGAAGCCAGAAACGAATATAATATTGAGTCTTTACTTAATAATATGACTGAGGATTTCAACGCTTTAGTGCCAATTGAGGAAGAAGAAGAGGTATTTACTGGAGAAGTGCAAGACTCAGAGGATGAAGACTGGGACAATGGCAACAATGAAATTCCAGCCGCTATTGACACGCCAATGCAAGATGTATTTGAAGATGAAAGTGACTATGAAACTGATATGGTTGAAGAAAATGCATCAACATCAAGCACAACAGAAAGTATGATTGCACGTGATGGTACTCAATGGCCAGCAACACCACCTGTTTGTCAACAAATAAGGAGTCACAACATCATTAGAACTCGCAGTGGTCCATTACGAATGACGGAAGGTATGACTGGTATACAATGCTTCAAGATTGGGAGAGCTACTCCTATGAGTAGCCGTGCCAAAAATGGGCAGCATCGGATAATATGGCATGTCACTTATTGAGTAATGCTTTCAAACACTGCCATGGAAGAAGAAGTCTTTTTTATGCTCCGGCTGTCGCTGGCATAATATTTTTTATTTCCCTTGTCTTGGCTAAAAAACGTTGTCAAGGCGGTAGATCTTTGGCCACCACTTCTTCAGGTATTTCTGTTACGTTATTGGATAGCATAAGAACTGATCATTCTGGGCATGATTGCCTAAAAATATACATACAAATGAAAATACAGTTTACGATATTATGAATGTGTAAATGCACATACACATTCATTAGAAACTTTAAATCGCACTTTAAAGGATTTGAAAGGCAAGAACAGACTGTGGCTGTACTGCCTTTTTATACCCTATACCACTATGTGGTTTGGGTATAATGACTTTGTGCTGCTGTTTGTAACAACCAAAAATATTTGACCTAGACCCATCTTTAATTATACCGATCGAATCAGAATCACTTTCTGAGTTGATTTAACAATGTCCGTCCGTCCGTCCGTCCGTCCGTACGTCCGTCCGTCTGTGTGTCCATGTAAACCTTGTAATCAAACTGCAGGTCGCAAATATGAATATATTTTGATGAAATTTGGTATGTAAGCTTCTATCGGCTATGGGATGAAAGCTATTGAAATTGGTGAGAATCGGTCCATGTTCAGACCTAGCCCCCATACAAATTACCCATATGAAATCGACATAAATTGCCATAAGATCCAAATTGTCATATAGATCTTACTCAAATTGGGTTTGTATGCATTCATTACATCCATTGATGAGTAGTCCAAAAATGATCCCTTTGACCCCTTATAGAGCTGCTTCCCGATCTTCACTTAAATCTATTAAAAACAAAAATATTGCACTGATTCTTCTCAAATTTAGTTTGTATATATTTTTGCAAAATACAAGAGACTTTACCAAACATGATCAGGATCGGTCCATTTTTGGACCTAGTCCCTTTATAGATATAGCATCCGATATGAACTTTTTCATATCTGCAGCCAAAAAAATTAATAAAAATCCCACTCAAATTTGGTTTTTGCTTATTTTCTATGTCCAGTTAGTTGGGCCTAAGAGATAGGGTCTCTAAACGCATGGTATAGGGTATCGTATTTTATAATTTTCTTGTTATTATTAGGAAATTTTTAACAAATACGCCAGGTTATTCCACGTTCCATACATGCAGATGAAATAAATGACTAGTTTAAAGTTTAATCACTGTCGACCAATGTTAACAAATTGAAGTAAATAACAAGCAATTTCAAAACGATCCATCTTCTGCACTATTTACGAAGCAATTACTTGCTACTAGAGAATAATAATGCAAATTAAATAAACCATACGGAAAATAGAGTGGTCCTTAAAAATGAAAATGCGATTTTGGTAATATGCGGCTTCCAGTTTGTTACCTTTTAATATAAAACAAATAAATTTGCAGTTTGGGGACAATCGGATAAAGAACAGGCGCCGCCGGAAATCGATTGAAAATATTAAGTGTGTTTATATGGGGAAAATATGACTTTTTTCAGATTTTACGAAAATTTCGTTCTACAGTTTAATTTTTCCTTCAAGTTGTTATAAGAATCGGGATCTATATTAAATTATCTTTAGAAAAAGCTATAAAAATTCAAAATGGAATAAAAATCCGCCAAGAAATAGCAAATTACCAACACCACTTTTGTGCCAAAAAAACTAGGTCATGAAATTTGATAGCATTTTTCTTAACTTTGAGAAATTGATTAAAGCCATAATTTTTTTTTGTCTCTATACTTATAAGTAATCAGATATGAAGTATTGGTTTATTACCACGGTGTTAACCTATTGCGCATTGAGACCGAAATTGGCAAATATTTTTGATAAAATTTTGAAAACTCCTTTTTCAAGTTTTAAAAAATTTTCTTAAGCAAAATTTTAAGAAATGGATATGCCACTTTAAGGTTTTGTTAAATATATTTTATAGATTCACTGTGTGGGCTTCTAAGTAAATTCCTAAGCCAGAATTTTTTTGACAAGGATTTTATTTTTGAGGATTTCGGGAAAAATGGCATTTTTGTAAAATATTCTGTAAATGTACTCTTTCTAAATACTTTGTATCAAAATTGCATCACTTTTCTACTTTTAAATGTTGCATTTTATCCTAATAGCCCAGGGTTTCAGAAAAAGATAATATGACCCCATTAACCCTTTTCGAATTGGGGTCACAAACCCCAAGCTAATATAAGACAAGTTATTGAAAAATTCAAAGATTTTGTGTAGAACTTCCGTTCCTAAAATCTGGGATTAATCCGAGAACGTTAACCCATTAATTGCCAAGGCCAGCTTTGGATTTTAAGGTATTTTTAAATAAAATTTACCGAAAACGAGTTTTTCTATTAAAATTGGTGGAACCACTATTAGAATTTAAGAAAAATAATTCGGTTAATTATTATTTATTTAACCCTCCACTGCTCCTGGGATCATTTGCTATTTCTTGCCGAATTTTTATTCTATTTTGAAGTTTTATAATTTTTTTAAAAAAATTATTTTACACCTGTCCCGTATTATATAACAATTTGTCGGAAAAATTAATTAAACTATAGCGTGAAATTTTCGTAAAAGCTGATAAAAAAATTAATATTTTCCTCATATAACCACATTTGGAATTTTCAATTGATTTCCGGCGCGACTTTTCTTTACCATATTGTCCCCAAACTTCACATTAATTAGTTTTATATTGAAAGGTAAAAAACTGGACCCCGCCTATCCCCAAATCGCAATTTGAAAAATGTCCATATAACGTAGGACCACTCTAACGGATAAGTTACCAAAAACTGTATGCATCCTTCTGCCATATAAAGCTGCATTAATTAAAAATGTATTTCCAAACACTCGGTGTAATTTCAACAATAATTTTTGGCTGAGAGAAAAGGAAATTTTAATAGCAGAAAATATTAGTGTCAGTATCGTAAATTTCTGCATTCCATACATGTTGGAATCTCCGCCATTTTCATTCAGTTCACTTTATGCTGTGCACTTGATTTGCCAAGTCTTCTTCCACACATTTACTATTGAAAGTTGGATAGCCAATCCTACTGCTTCCAAAACTAAATGGACTAAAATTATGTAAAGCAAGGCGGTCGTCTATCATGCAAATATTGTGTGACATTTCTGAAATGACATTTATCAATAGCAAGTTTAAAGGAGATCATTTTTTACTGCCAAGAATCTCAATGGTTCCAACATAATCGTCTTACATATGCAGTGACAATCACCAGAACTCAACGCCAGTTGATACAAGACTGCGGCTTGGATTTGGAGAATTTTTACTTCTTTTATAGTCAGTTATACAAACCTTGCTCCAAAATTGGTAATTCAGTCAATTCGTTTGTGAAACAAAATTGAATTTATTAAAAATAAAATAAAATTTTCCATTAAAACAGTATATTCAACTTCAATGAATCTTTGCTACTCCCCCCCCACATGTGTCTTAAACTTAATGTTATATACAACGTTGTGTATGTAGTGTGTTTGATAAGTCATAGTTACCCTACCTTCTGTACGGTAACTAAATAGTAAAATTAAATTACTAATTGTAACTAAATATATCCACCTGCACCGAACTCAAGCGTGAGAAAAGTATTTCTCACAATTGTACTGTAGTATAGTTACGTGTGAACTGCTTAATACGCAAATTCACTCGTCTACTCAGTTACACATAATGTAAGTGTATGTGTACGCGTGTACAATGCATGTGCGCGCGTACGTAGGTAGATATACGTTAAAATTAGTATAGAAAAAGAATTTTAATAAAGAGACGTGAAAGTAAACAGTCGCATGAGCGGCTGTTTTTAAACAAATAATAAAAAGTGTAATTATTTAAATTATATGGCGATCCTGCCAATGAAAAAAATAAAATATGAAAAAAATAATAAGTCAATTAAAATTTTAAGAAAAAATTTAATTTGTGAAAAAAAATCAGAAAAACAATAACTACATATACCAAGCATGAAAAGTCGAAAAACGTATATTATTAATCAACATTTAAATTTAATCAACAATTGAAAATTTGTTAAGAAGGAATACCAAAAGTGTAAAAGCCAAAATAATTGTAAAAAAGTGAAGAGTCGAAAAACGTACATTATTAATCAACATTTAAATTTAATCAACAATTAAAAATTTGTTAAGAAGGAATACCAAAAATGTAAAAGCCAAAATAATTGTAAAAAAGTGAAGAGTTGAAAAAGGTAATAACGACATGAATAAGCAACCGCAGCAACAACGGATTCATCAAACTGGAATACCAAAAGTGTAACAGCCAAAATAATTGTAAAAAGTGAAGAGTCGAAAAACGGTAATAACAACATGAATAAGCAACCCCAGCAACAGATTCATCAAACTCTACGTCAACAACAGTAACCATCATCTACAGCAGCTGGAGAATAAAACAACAGCTAAGTAGCATATTTTATTTTTTTAAATAAGTTGAATCATACATATTACATAGTAGTTAAATATTGATTTCTTCGATACTCGTATTGATAACATTTTTTTTGTTAAAATCAATCAATTGAAAAGAAATTTGAATACAAAATATTAGAAAAAAAATTATGTATTTAATTATATAAAAAAAAAAAAAAAAAATTTTTTTAAAAACAAAAAAACATGATTATTAATATTGAACTCACTTTAAAATTAATTAAACTGTGAATTTTTCTATAAAATAGAATAACTTAATATATAGAACAGAACATAGAAAAGTCATCATATTTAGGAATAAATCTACAATTTAAAATATTTAATGTATCATTAAAACTAAAATATTGATTCTTTAATATAAATTTAAATATTGATTTTTATTGGGAATAGGAAATTAAAAGATAAATTATATTTTAACATGGGTAAGCCGGAATCAAAATTAGAAAACCCGAACGCAAATGTAATAACCAACGTTGAGGTTGTCGACCACACAAACCAAATACAATCCTTGTGGTACCTCACATTGTGCTTGGTATTGATAAGCGGGGTAAACTTAACGCTAAAATTATACCTACTGCACAAAAGATCTCTCCGTAAGAGATATCTAAGTAGAGGCGACAACCTTGACAAGGTTTAAAAATGGGCCCATAAGATTTTAAAATTATATACTCCTCGAATAGATTTAAACAAAAAAAAAAAAAAGAAAGAGAACAAAGCAGAGACTGCGATAACATCATGTTATATATTATCAAAATTTTTTTATTTTGTCATCATTATTAAAAATACTGACTAAAGAGAATAAAATTTTACATAAAGTGCCGGAGGAGTCCTATTATTGAATTACTTTATTTTGTTGAATATTTGAATTAATTGCTAATATAGCAGGAACTTTGGGGGACAAATCCTAAATGACAAATATTTTGAATATTTTTTTTTTTTTTTGTGCGATTTTCTGGTAAGATTTTCTGTCCTAGCAGACAAAAGTCAATTTTAATCTGCATGTATGGACTGGTCTGCGATACTAGGCCAGTGCAGACTTATCAGAGAGGAATTTGACAAGTCCTATAAATGCCTCAATAGCGATAGGCCTACCAAAGAGGAAACTGTTGAAAAACATCTAAAAAACCTCTACTTACGACTTGAAGAAATAAGAGTCGTATTAAACGTAAATTATCAGCGTTTAACACCCGCACATAAGGTTGCAGCAGAGGGTTTTTTCATTGACCTAAGAAGTAAACTCATCAGTGTAGCAGCTCGTAGGGGTCTTGAAGTAGAATTGCCCAACTCATTACATGAAAGGGTAGAATTTGCGGATGACAAAAATAAATTAGCAATACAGACAGAAATAATAAGCGCAAACATGCCACAAACAGCAACGGAATTTTTAAGGACAGCATCCAGAATCATACCTGATTTTGATGGTAGGGCAGAGAACCTACAAAGTTTTCTGGATGCATTAACACTGGTGGATTCAATTGCGGAAGACCAGGATGCGGTGGCCGTCAATTTAGTAAAGACTAAATTGAAGGGAACGGCACGTACTCTCATAGAGGGTAATGAAGTAAATTTAGCCGGCATAATAGCTAGGTTAAAAACAACAGTCAAGGGCGAGTCCGTTGAGTTGCTTTCGGCAAAGATAATGAATCTCAAACAGTGTGGTAGGACACCAAATGACTACACCAAAGAGATAGAAGAACTGGCGAAAAGATTACAAAGCGCCTACATAGTGGACGGTTTAAATACTACACTAGCCGAAAAATACACAACAAACATTGCTGTAAAGGCAATGACAAAAAACAGTACCAACGACAGAGTGGGACTCATACTAGAAGCAGGTCAATTTAACACTCTCAATGATGCGGTAGCTAAGTTTATAAGTTGTTCAACCGATGCGCCTAAAAATAGTACAATAATGTACTATAACAGGGATATGCACAATACCCAGGGTCAAAGACGTGGGCGATCCTACGCAAATTTTAGCCGACGTGGAAATTACACCGGAAATAGCGGTCGTAGTAACAATAACAGGAGATACAACAGTGGGAGTAACCAGTCCCACAATGGTAACAATGAGGTCAATAGGCAATATAATGGCCGTGACAGTTACAACAGGAACAATAATAACTACAGCGGGAACTATAACAACCGCAATAATAATAGAGGACGTGATGTCCGGGCTTTGCATGGGAGTACGGAAAACGTACAATCCCCGGGTACTCAATAGATGAAATAATTAGAAATAGTAGAATCTTAAACGTTAATCTGAATTCAGCATCATATATTTCACTAAAATCAAAATTCAATGAAGGAGTGTCGACATTTTTGGTAGACACAGGTGCGGACATATCAATAATAAAAAGCGGACAGAATAAATTTGAAAGAATAGATACATCCAACACAATTAGCCTACATGGCATAGGAAAGGGTATAACCTATACTAGGGGAAAGATCACAACGGATCTGATATTTGAAAATCTGTTAGTTAAACTCCATGTGGTAGATGATGACTTTCCAGTTCCATCTGATGGAATATTGGGACTTGACTTCATTAGAAAGTACAATTGTAAACTAGAATATGGAACGGATCAAGATTGGATAGTATTAAGACCAGATGATTTCCCACAAAGTATACGGATGAAAATGCGAAAATACCCAAACATCAACACAATATCATTACCTGCGAGATCAGAGGTAATTAGAAGAATAAATGTAGGAGATTCAAAGGGGGACATATTAATTCCTAACCAAACCCCTAAGGAGGGGATATTTATAGCAAATACAATTTCTAACGCCTCACAAACTTTTGTACGTATAATGAATACAACAGACGAAGAAGTTGTTATATCTGATGCTCAAATAGAGACTGAAAGCTTGGATAATTATGAAACAGTATCAATGGTCGAGTGTCAGAATAACGATGATAAATTTAAGATATTGTCCGAAAAATTTCCTAAATTCATTGAGAATGAACTAAAGGAAATATGCATGAAATATATTGATGTTTTCGCACTAGAAACAGAAAAAATATCTGCGAATAATTTTTACAGGCAAAAATTGCGTTTAAAAGATATAGAACCAACATATATTAAAAACTATAGGATACCTTATGCGCATAAGGAGGAAATAACAGGACAAGTGGATAAATTAATAAAAGATGGTATAATTGAACCATCAGCTTCTGAATACAATAGCCCAATATTATTAGTACCGAAAAAATCTTTAGCTGGAAGCGTTAATAAAAGATGGAGATTAGTAGTAGATTACAGGGCGGTTAATAAAAAATTGATTGCAGATAAATTTCCATTACCAAGAATAGATGACATTCTTGATCAACTTGGCAAAGCGAAATATTTTTCTTGTCTAGACTTAACGTCTGGGTTTCATCAAATTGAATTAGATGAGGACTCCAGGGATATCACATCATTTTCAACAGATAAGGGATCATTCCGTTTTAAGCGCCTCCCATACGGGCTTAAAATAGCCCCAAATTCATTTCAGAGAATGATGACAATTGCATTCGCTGGTTTATCACCAGCTCAAGCTTTCTTATATATGGATGATTTAGTTGTAATTGGTCGTTCAGAACGACACATGATTAGGAATCTGGTAGATGTTTTTGAAACCTGTCGGAAATATAACCTTAAACTACATCCAGGAAAATGTTCATTTTTCAGTCATGAAGTGACTTATTTGGGACACAAATGTACAGATAAAGGCATTCTTCCAGACGATAGCAAATTCAAAATAATTCAAGACTATCCCACACCTAAAAATGCCGATGAAACAAAACGATTTGTAGCATTTTGCAATTACTATAGACGTTTTGTTCCTAATTTTGCGGAACACGCTCGTCTCTTAACGAGATTATGTAGGAAAAATACAAAATTCGAATGGAGTAGAGAGTGTGAGAAAGCATTCGAATATTTGAAAAACTCACTACTGAACCCAAGAATATTACAATATCCCAATTTTGATGAACAATTCTGTATCACAACCGATGCAAGTAAATATGCATGCGGTGCAGTGCTAAGCCAAGAGCATGATGGAATACAACTTCCAATAGCATATGCCTCACGATCGTTCACGAAAGGTGAAGCGAACAAATCTACTATTGAACAGGAATTAGCAGCTGTACACTGGGCGATTACATATTTCAGACCATACATATATGGCACGAGATTTTTAGTGAGAAGCGATCACAGACCACTGTCGTACTTGTTCTCGATGAAAAACCCTTCCTCAAAATTGACGCGAATGAGATTGGATTTAGAAGAGTATGATTTTACAATAGAGTACCTGAGGGGAAAGGATAACCATGCGGCAGACGCTTTATCCAGAATAACAATAGCAGACATAAAAACTAGCAGAAACATTTTTATGGTAACCACTAGAACAAAATCTAGAAAAACACAACCAGGAATAGATGAGAAAATAAAGAGTATAACGACAACCCCAAGGGTTTATGAAACACTTAGTATAAAGGAAGTAAGAAAAAATGTTCGCCTAAAGTTTGACTTACAAGGCAAAACACCGAGGTGTTACCTTAAACACGGGAAAATAACTTTAGAGGAGCTTAGGATAGATGACCTTATTGTTAATGGGAAAGTTGATCTAAATCAATTCTTCCCTAGGTTGGAAAATATGACCGACAACAAAGGCATCAAAAAGTTGCAACTATCACTAAATGACAAAATATTTGAGAAGATTCGAATCAATGTGTTTAAAGAAATAGGGAACAAAGAATTAAAAAAATTAATAATAGCTCTAGCGCCACGGAGAATAAATGTTACTGCTGACGAGCAGAAAAACACACTCCTAGAAAAATATCACAATGATCCTTTATACGGAGGTCATCCAGGGATAACAAGGATGACAGCAAAAATAAATGAAAAATATTTCTGGAACGGAATGTCAAGAGACATACGTAACTATATAAAAGGATGTAAGCAGTGTCAGACAAATAAATCCCTACCGAAAACAAGGGAACCAATGGTGATAACGGAAACACCAGTGAAAGCATTCGATATAGTCGTTATTGACACAATTGGTCCTTTTATTAAATCTAATAACGGCAATGAATATGCCATAACCATAATATGTGATCTAACGAAGTATTTGATCACTATACCAATTCCTGACAAACAGGCTAAAACCGTAGCCAAGGCTATTTTTGAAAATTTCATTTTAATATACGGTCCAATGAATAGAATTCTGACTGATATGGGAACGGAGTATAAGAACCAGACCATACAAGAGCTTTGTGGATTGCTGAATATTGAGTACACAACATCGACAGCATACCATCATCAAACGTTGGGTACTATAGAAAGATCACATAGAACATTTAACGAATACGTTCGTTCATATCTTTCAGCGGACAGAACAGATTGGGACGAATGGTTGACATACTTCACGTATTGCTTCAATACAACACCTTCTACTGTCCATGGGTACTGTCCGTATGAACTGATATTTGGTAAGAAATCACCTAACATACCATTTCTTGATAACAATATCGTTGACCCAATATATAACATAGAGTCATACGAAAAAGAGGTAAAGTATAGGCTTCAGACGGCGCAGCAGCGAGCTGCGAGTATGATAGAAAGGCAAAAACAAAGTAGTAAGACTCTGTACGATAGAAGAATTAATCCCATTGAAATAAAAATAGGAGATTTGGTTTTGATAGAGAACAATGCGGGCCATAAACTGGAAAGCTTGTTTAAGGGACCTTATTCGGTAGAGAAAATAGACGAATTAGGTAATTGTACCCTATCAATGAGTGACGGTAAAAAAGCCAATGTACATAAAAATAGACTAAAACAATGTAGCTAAAAAAAAAAAAAAATTTTTCATTCTAATTTTAAAAATACCTGGCCAGGTCAAAATAAGTTTAAGATTAAAATTTAACAACAATACTAAATATAAAATTTAAAATTTTTAAAATTAACATTATAATTAATTTAAGAAAAAAAGAAGAATTTATTGTAAACCAACATTAAAAATAAAAGAAGAATTTATTGTAAACTAACATTCAAAAAAAAAAAGAAGAAAACATTTTACATATAAATTATAATTTTACCTACAACATTAATTTTAAATAACTTTATAAAATTTAAATTAAAATTAAAAATAAATTTCAAAATCGAATTAATTAAAATTTAATTTTATTTTAAGGAAAAAAGGGAAGGTGAAGAACCCAAAATAGATCTTGAGACCTAATATTTTTTTTTCAAACTAAATTTAAAAATACTATAAGTATATGAAAGAATGATCAGGAATATATATCATTCTTTTTCTGTAAAAGGGAGGTGTAGTGTGTTTGATAAGTCATAGTTACCCTACCTTCTGTACGGTAACTAAATAGTAAAATTAAATTACTAATTGTAACTAAATATATCCACCTGCACCGAACTCAAGCGTGAGAAAAGTATTTCTCACAATTGTACTGTAGTATAGTTACGTGTGAACTGCTTAATACGCAAATTCACTCGTCTACTCAGTTACACATAATGTAAGTGTATGTGTACGCGTGTACAATGCATGTGCGCGCGTACGTAGGTAGATATACGTTAAAATTAGTATAGAAAAAGAATTTTAATAAAGAGACGTGAAAGTAAACAGTCGCATGAGCGGCTGTTTTTAAACAAATAATAAAAAGTGTAATTATTTAAATTATATGTACCATAACCATTTTAATAGTTTTGGCCATACTTAACTTTTAAATATAAAGTTACTTGCTTTTCTTTTTTGATCAATCTATAATTTTAATACCAAGATGATTTCTTGCGACATCTCCTAAACTCTCAGCTGTCGAGCGATTTTGACAAAAAAATATACCATTTAAAAGGTATTTCTTTACAAATGTGTACCGTCTTTATATATGTGCATCATCTGGTAGATCTTTTTGGATTAATCATCATTTAAAGTTGCTACTAACAGATACATAAAACACATGTTTAGGCTCAAATAAAAAACTATACAATGTTGATTAGCATACCTTTAGGCTGTTATGTATTGAAAAACCAATTTATATATCTTCTGTCTGTTCAAAAAATATTTGTAATGAAATTTAATACATATTATTTAAAAATGCACAATTTAATGAATCTTACTTAAATATTCATAAATTTTGATATAAAAAGGTTTAGAAAATAAAACTTCCTAGAATTTCAACTCAAATTGCTGGGCTCTGCTAGTATTCATTATAATTTCTAATTTATTATTCTTTTTTTTTATCAAAACAATGTTTTTTTGTAGAAATAAATAACACCATGTTGACAGGGTATAACGAGTTTGGGCTGATGTTTGTAGCAACCAACAATATTTCACCTAAACTCATATGTCATTAGCAATTCCGTCCGTTCGTTTGTCGATCTGTCCTTCCATGTCAACATTGAAATCAAAATATTTATTTTGATAAAATTTGGTATGCAAGCTTCTGTCGGCCATAGAACTAATGCTACTGAAACTGGTGAAAATCGGTGCATGTTCAGACCTAGTCCCCATACAAATGACCCCTATGAGATCGACTTACATTGCCAGAAGATACACATTATCATATAGGCCCCATTCAAATTAGGTTTGTGTGTATTTACTACATCCGTTAATCAGCAGTCAAATTCTTTTTAATAGCCCCCATTATAAACCTATTAAAAAAAATAAGTGACATTACCAAACATGGTCTGGTTCGGTCCATTTTTGCACCTAGACCCCAAATAGCATCCAGTATGAAATTTTTTAGAGCTTCAGCAAATAAGTTTATAAAAATTCCACACACATTTAGTTTATGCTTATTTTCTATGTCCAATTAGTTGGATTTAAAACCAAATCTCTGAACGCCTTGTAAAGGATATCGCATAGCCAGTCCAGACAAACTATAATTTTTTACATGTTCTTATATTATATCTTTGTAATGAAATTAAAGAAATACTACAACTACTTGTTTTGTGGTAGTTTACCGTCTGTGAAATCAACAAAAAAAAATCGAATTAAGAAAACCACGAGAATTGAATATGTTTTTGAAAAATAATATGAAGAAATCGATTTTTTGAGACGATGTGCAAACTGGAAAAATAAAACTAGAACGCAACCATTTTGCAATGGGCAGGTTATTTTAAGAAATTTTGCTGAGCTGATGAAGCAAATGAATATCAAATATTAAACATAAAAAAATATATAATCAAAACCTCAATGAAGTAATCTAGAATAGTTGTGCTTCTCTTCGAAATTTGTTTATCCATAACTTTACTCAAGGTCTCAATTTAATATGTTAATTGTACTGAAATGTGCCAATTATTGTTTTCGAAAGGCCAGAGGTCATTATCGGAGGACCATAGAGGATTTTGCTATCAAATTAAAACTAGTCTCTGAAACAAAGTTGAACCTTCAAAAGAAACAACTGGTAATGGATGGTTTTGGCTTACCTACAAAGCCTTGGTTAGTAGTAACAACTCAGAAATATTTAATTTGTATCGACAGGAGAGAATCTCAGTTGATAAATAATGATGTCATAAATTCAGCACACTTTTTAGATTCTAGCTTGCGACGAACTTTGAGTTCGGAGGAAAAACTGAGTACAAGGCAACATATTAAAAAATTTGGTCTGCAAATTAGTAGCAATTAAACAGGTGAATAATAGAGCTTTAAAAATTTATTTATTTAAAAATTTTAGCGCAACAAATACTCAACGACATCCATCGTTTATATAATCCCATCTTCACTCATTGAGGGATGACGATACAGAAATTGAAAGGAGCCGGCATATTATGACAACATATGCACAAATAGAAAATTACAGATCTTCAGAAGAGGATGAGGATATAAATTTATTGAATTACTGGTATGGACAAAAGTACAGTACGCCATTACAGATACATCTTTGTCATCACCATGTGTATGATCCATGGTGCACACTGCGTAACAAAAATTAATGATACTAGTAAAACCAAAAAAAAAAAAGGAAACAATAATAAACTGCAAGCGTGTAGAGATGCCGCAGCAGCACATTACAAGGCTTAATTAAACTAAGAGAAATCGCTCTCAGCCAGAGTGATTGCAGATTCGACTAAAAAAATAAATTCCTTCATCTGAAAACTGCCTCAATCAGAAAGTAGATTTTTCTAGATACATATAAAATTCTACAAATGTTTATTTGTTTCATTTTTCTGGCTCTTAGTATCCATTTAAGTAAACTTTCAAGTACTAAATGAGAAAAGAATATTTTTCCTTTGACCAAAACTAATTTGTTAAGAAAATGTCCATATATATAAATTCCTATAAACATTAAAACACATGTTGTAGAGAATGTTGTGGTATCTGTGGCAACTATTCAAATTAAAACATTTCTTTTGTTAAGGGCATTTAATTTTTTTTTTTTCAAATGTCATTGTTTTAATTAAAAGTAATGACATACGCTTCCATTACTGTCAAAAAATGTGAAAAATAAATTTACATATTCCTACATGTAACACTGTGTGTGCCATAACAGCAACAACCACATATATACTCTTACTAAGGAAAAAATAAGTTTTACATATAGGCCTACTATAAATATACGCAGTTCATTTCGTAGATCATACTTAAACTTATAAATGTAAATGTACTTTATGCACATAAAGTATATTCAGCATTTTAATATTCCTGTTATTAAAAGAAAATTTTTAAATTCGAATTTACTTAATCTTTGATATACTACTTACTGCATCAGTACCTTCCTGCCTGTATGGTATAAAATTTAAGCACTTTGAATGTGAAAAAAATTAACTTAAGATGGACCTATGATATTTTGAGAATAAAAATGGAGATTGTTTTCAAATGTCGAAATCAGAGAGAATATATCCATCAAAATTTTAATTTTATTTTTATCTTCTTCTTTTAGTGTGGCCCCTCTTATTGTTGCATTTTGAACTGCTGGTTATTTTAAGTGCGGCAACACCAATGCCCGAACTGTTAGGGCAAGAAGTTAGCATGATATCTGTGGCTAACGAAATGAGTCGCCTTACCCTTGAAGTGCGCTGAGAATTATATAAAATCATATCAAAATTGGTGTATATTCTATCGAAAGTGCAAGAAAATTACGTTCAAAATTCGGTAATTTGTGGATAATTTAGCCGAACGTGAAAATAAAACTCGATCATTATTGGATAAAATAATACGCTATCCTACTGTGCGCACAGACAAAACAAACAAGTGAGAAAATTATAGTCGGTCTAGACCGACTATACGATACCCTATACCATGCGTTTGGAAACCCTATCTCTTAGGCACAACTAACTGGACATAGAAAATAAGCAAAAACCAAATTTGAGTGGGATTTTTATTATTTTTTTTTGAAAAAGTTCATATCGGATGCTATATCTATATGGGGACTAGGTCCAAAAATGGACCGATCGTGACCATGGTTGGTAACGTCTCTTGTATTTTGCAAAAACATATACAAACAAAATTTGAGAAAATATTTTTGTTTTTTAACAGATTTAAGTGAATATCGCGAAGCAGCTCTGTATGGGGCCAAAGGGATCATTTTTGGACTACTCATTAATGGATGTAATGAACGCATACAAACCCAATTTGAGTAAGATCTATATGACAATTTGGATCTTATGGCAATTTATGTCGATTTCATAGGGGTAATTTGTATGGGGGCTAGGTCTGAACATGGACCGAATTTCACCAATTTCAACAGCCTTCATCCCATGGCCGATAAAACCTTATATACCAAATTTCA
Source organism: Cordilura impudica (assembly GCA_963682025.1). Classification (NCBI taxonomy): domain Eukaryota; kingdom Metazoa; phylum Arthropoda; class Insecta; order Diptera; family Scathophagidae; genus Cordilura; species Cordilura impudica. The sequence goes on from OY821517.1 coordinate 110,208,940, forward strand.
TCAAAACATATTCATATTTGCGACCTGCAGTTTGATTAAAAGGTTTACATGGACACACAGACGGACGGACGGACGGACATTGTTAAATCAACTCCAAAAGTGATTCTGATTCGATCGGTATAATTAAAGATGGGTCTGGGTCAAATATTTTTGGTTGTTACAAACAGCAGCACAAAGTCATTATACCCAAACCACATAGTGGTATAGGGTATAAAAACTCTTAGGCACAACTAACTGGACATAGAAAATAAGCAAAAACCAAATTTGAGTGGGATTTTTATTATTTTTTTTGAAAAAGTTCATATCGGATGCTATATCTATATGGGGACTAGGTACAAAAATGGACCGATCGTGACCATGGTTGTTAACGTCTCTTGTATTTTGCAAAAACATATACAAACAAAATTTGAGAAGTATCAGTGCAATATTTTTGTTTTTTAACAGATTTAAGTGAATATCGGGAAGCAGCTCTGTATGGGGCCAAAGGGATCATTTTTGGACTACTCATTAATGGATGTAATGAACGCATACAAACCCAATTTGAGTAAGATCTATATGACAATTTGGATCTTATGGCAATTTATGTCGATTTCATAGGGGTAATTTGTATGGGGGCTAGGTCTGAACATGGACCGAATTTCACCAATTTCAATAGCCTTCATCCCATGGCCGATAAAACCTTATATACCAAATTTCATCAAAACATATTCATATTTGCGACCTGCAGTTTGATTAAAAGGTTTACATGGACACACAGACGGACGGACGGACGGACATTGTTAAATCAACTCCAAAAGTGATTCTGATTCGATCGGCATAATTAAAGATGGGTCTGGGTCAAATATTTTTGGTTGTTACAAACAGCAGCACAAAGTCATTATACCCAAACCACATAGTGGTATAGGGTATAAAAACTGCTGCTGTGCAAAAACACGCAAGCACCACAAGGCATCATCGTTCTCAGGAATTGAAAATTTCACAAATATTATTTATTAGAATTTGGCATAAAGGTCTCAGTAAGACTCCATACAAAGTTCAATTATCAGAGGAGCTGATGCCACATCTGCAGCGTTTTTGTATCTCTAATTGAACTACGGAGCGATTGAGAGACGATGAGCATTTTTACCGAAAAATCATCTTTCCGGTGGCTACGTCGCAAAACAAAATATTAATATCAGGGCACCGAAAATCCGCATAAGACTGCTGAAAAGCCAGTGCGCCCTAAACGATGCACTGCTTGATGTGGCTTTTTAGCCGGCAGCATTATTGGGCCACCTTTCTTCCCAGATGCGTAAGGGAAATGCTCTACAGTCATAAAATTTGTCTTATAGGATTTATTTGTGGACTACTGATTAGTGAATATAATAAATATACATATATAAACCCAATTTTACTGAGATCTATATAATATTTTAAGAATAATTTAAATCGATCTCATAAGAGTCATTTGTATGGGTACAAGGTCTGAACACCAACCATTTTTCACCAATTTAAATAGCGTAAATTTCATCAAAATATATTAATATTTGCGACCTGTACTTCGCAAAAGGTTTACACGGATACAGAGAAGGACAGATCGAAAGACGGGCAGACAGGCAGACACACGGACGGATAAGCGTACAGCGCTAAATGGACCCAGAAAGTAATTCTGAATTGATCGGTATATTTAGTTCAAATAGTTACAAACATCAGCAAAAAGCCATTATACCGTAAACACATACTTGTGTGGGGTAAAAACCCCGATTAAAAACAATTATTAATTTTTTTATTTATAGCGGAATCAAAATACAAGATTTATCTATAAAACAAGCTCTTTTTACCCGATCTTGCCCGGGATCCAAAGGCCTCTGGCTTGAAGAATGGTTCACTACGCTTATCTCAAAAAAAAAATGTGGCCCCGAAAATTTGTATGGCATTGCCCAATTTTTACGTTTTTTGGGGAGCAAATACATTTATTTCACTTCAAAAATTTTTTCATCTATACTAATATTATAAAGAGGTAATGTGTGTTTGTTTGTTTGTTTGTTTGTTTGTTTGTTTGTTTGTTTGTTTGTAGGAGGTAATCTCCGTAACTACACATCTGATCTTCCTGAAATTTTCACAGAGTCTTGCTGCTGATATGGGAAGTGCTATAGGCTATAATTTTTTAAATATTTTTAGTAGGCGTGGCACCACCCACACAAAGTAAATTTTTTAAATCATATACATATGTATTATGATAGAGAGAACTTTGCAAATTTGTGTGAGGTCACCTATTGTTGATATTAGTAGTTACGCTGGAAATGGGCGGGATCGGACAAGTGGGCGTGGTGCCTCCCATACAAGTAATAATTCAATATTATATATCTCGAGTACTGTGATAGAGAGAGCTTTTGTCTGATGTCACCTATTATTAATGTGAGCAGTCGGATACAAAATGGGCAGTATCGGACCAATAGGCGTGGCACCTGCCATACAAATTAAATATAAATTGTCATATATCTGGCGTACTGTCATAGTGAGAGTCTTGGGACTTTGTGTGAGCACATAAGTTATTCATGTGATCAGTTAGAGAAAAAATGGGCGTGATCGGAGCAGTGGGCGTGGCACCGCCCTTATAAAGTAAATATATGATATCATATAACTGGTGTAATATAAAAGGGAAAGACTCGACATTTTGCACGAGACCATCAGATATCAATGTGAGTAGTCCAATAAAAATTGGGCGGGATGGGATTAGTGGGCGTAGCACCTCCTATATGAATAATATGAAGTTCTACGAAAGCAGCAGTCTTACGACAAATACATTAGTTATCAATGTGATTTGTTGTGGAAAATATATCGACAAACCCAAAAATCGTCAAACCCAAAATCGCGAATAATAAAAATCGCCCAAATACAAAAAACTTCAAAATCAAAAATGGGCAAAATCAAAAATCGCTAAAAACTAAAATTGGCAAATGATAATTTAATTTCAACGCTAATAGTTAAGTGTTGCCAGATCTAATATGGATAATCCATATTCTTCTCATGGGCAGCTACATGTACCTTGCTTCTGGGTAGGAACGCCGAAAAATCTGATAATTGTTGTGCCGAATAAAAAAACAGCAAGTATCGAAATAAAAAAATCTATACTAATAATCTGTAATCTATACTTAATATAATAAAGAGGTAATGTGTGTTTGTTTGTTTGTTTGTTTGTTTGTTTGTAGGAGGTAATCTCCGTAACAACCCATCTGATCTGCTTGAAATTTTCACAGAGTCTTACTGCGGATATGGGAAGTGCTATAGGCTATAATTTTTTAAATATTTTTGGTGGGCGTGGCACCTCCCACACAAAGTAAATTTTTGATATCATATACATATATTGAGTACTATGATAGGGAGAGCTTTGCAAATTTGTGTGAGGTCACCTATTGTTAATATTAGTAGCTACGCCGGAAATGGGCGGGATCAGATAAAATTTTGGAAATAAAAAATGGGCAAAATCAAAAATCGCTAAAAAGGAAAATTTCCAAATGATATTCTAAGTTCAAGGCCAATAGTTAAGTGTTGCCAGATCTAATATGTATAATCCATCCTCTTCTTATGGGCAGCTACATGTACCTTGCTCCAGGGTAGGAACGCCGAAAAATCTGATAATTGTTGTACCAGATTAAAAAACAAAACACATTGTATATCAGCATCAGCAAGCATTGAAATAAAAAAAAACTTTACTAATATACTAATACTAACATAATAAAGAGGTAATATTTGTTTGATTGTTTGTTTGTACGAGGTAATCTCCGTAACTACTCATCTGATCTTCCTGAAATTTTCACATAGTCTTACTGCGAATATGGGAGTGCTACAGGCTTAAATTTTAATATCATATATATTAAGTACTATGATAGAGAAAGCTTTGCAAATTTGTCTCAGGTCATCTATTATTAACATAATCAGTCAGACAAAAAAATGGGCGGGATTAGACAAATGCGCGTAGTACCCCCACACTTAGTATTAAATGTGATATATCTGAATTACTGTATTAGTGAGATCCTTGGGACTTTGCGTGAGCCCTTTCATAACAATTCGGAAGGGGGGGGAAGGGGCAGGGTGTAGCGAAGCACACCGGGTTACATCTAGTTTTTTAATATAGAAGTTTTTTATGAGACGCTACAGAAAAAATGCTTCAAAGATAAGCTGCGAAGCAGTTTTAATTTTTTTTTTTAAACTTATTTATTCTTTAAACATCGAATATAATGGAACCGTTTGCAAATTAAAGGAATCAGAACTTTTAAAAATTGAATTAATTCATTCAAAATATTATCATCAAATTTATAGAAGTTTCAAAAATTGAAAATGATTGCGACGTTTACAATTGTGCCGCAAGGTTGCTTTAATCAACTGCTTACAGTATATGTATAATATTTATTGCACATACGCAGATAAAATTTATCATAGGACTTTTCACTGAGCTGTGTTCCGCGAGCGAGTCTACACCCGTGCTGCCGCGCAGTTGTCGTCCTCTCATTTTAATCGCCAAAATATATTTCTCAGATCATTACGATATTTTAGCTGAGCTATGTTCGCGAGCACGTCGCGTCCGCTTCCGCGCATTTGGCAGCCATGTCAGTGCTTCCGCGCAGTTGTTGTCGACTTATTTTAATTGCCAAATTATATTTTTCAGATCATTCCGATATTTTAGCTAAGGTGTGTTCCGCCAGCGCGTCCAAGCGTCTCACCGATATGATGCTATTGAAAAGAATACAGATTTTAAATACGTTTATTGCAGAATAGATATTGAGAGCCATTTTGGATATTTGTTTATTTCTTTTGGGGGACTTTTTTAAAAAAAATTTGGGGAATTTGTTCATCGTGAAGTTATTCCCCAATTTTTTTGGGGAATAAGTTACTTACAAGTTACTAAGTTTATGCATGAATTATTTTGAATGTATGGTGTCTAAAAGTTCTGAATTTCAGTTATTCTAGTGCTTTAGGATATACAACATTTCTGGTTTTTCCTTCTGGTGCAGGTGGCATACATTTGTCTATGAGAAAAACAAGGAGATTCTAAGATCATACCTGCTACCGTAAGAGATTGCCCTCTTATGTACATTATGTTAGGAAAGACTTTTTGTACCATCCCTTGCAATGAAAGAACCATCTTACTAAAATTTTCTGGTAGGAATATTACAGCCGTTTCAGGAGTTGCACATTCCCTGGAGTCAGCTTGCCTTATCCGTTTGTCCTCAAGACTTTTTTGAGTCGATTCAGGAGCTACAGATTCCCTGGACTCCGCCTGTCTTATCCATTGGGCCTGAGGACGTTGTTGAGTCGTTTCAGGGGATTCACATTCCCTCGACTCACCTTGTTTTATCCGTTGGGCATAAAGACGTGGATAAGTCGTTTCAGGAGTTTCACATTTCCTCGAGTAAGCTTGTCTTAGCCACTGCATTTCTAAGTGCACTTGAGTAGATTCAGGCATTTCCGCCTCTCTTAACTTAGCTTGTCTTAATCGTGTTCTCTAGAGTTATGTCTAGTCTAAGCCTTTTTGCATTTGAGGTAGTACGGCCCACGTGCAATGCTCATGTGCATGTCGCAATTGCAAATTATTCTTTTTCCACCTTTACAACTCATTTATATAGTAAAAAAGATGAAATGGAAATATTTGTAATAGGTTCCTCTCCAATGTATCCAAAAGGCGAGATAGAAATAAATGTAATAATTTGTTTTCCAATGTAGTTAAAAACGCGAGATGAAAATATTTGTATGAATTAACCTCATCGGAGTAATCCTGCAGCGGTAGTCAGTCTGTATCTGTTCACCCATGAAATAATTGTGCACTTGTTTTGGGGTGTTACAACTCATATAGTAAAGCATATAGTTGCAGCGCCCCGGTAGGTGAGTAGGTAGCGTGCTCGCCTACCATACGGGGGTCGTGGGTTCGATTCCCACCAGAGCCTTTGGTCGACCGCTGCAAAAGAAAAAAAAACTAGCCAAATTATCTGCAGAAAAGCCACTCGGCTTCGCGAAACTAGGCTTAAAAAAAGTATTTTTAAAAATAAAAAAAAAAAGATTTATGCACTAAGTTTTAGGGAAGTCGACTGAAAAATTAAAATATGTTAACAAACACTAAAAGGTTTCTAGAAAATAAAAAAAAACTAGGCTTGGCCGATAAAAATATATGACGACCTTGCCTGGGATGTGAGAACAATGTGCAGTAAATTCGAGCGAAACCCGTAAAAATTTAAAAGAAGTGGGCGTAAAGGTAGGCGTGACCGGTAAGAAGAATATGGCGTAAAGGTAGGTGTGGCCGGTAAGAAGAATATGGCGGCCCTTCCTAAAGTATAGAGATCGTGTATACCAAATTTCAGAGTAATCCATTGACCAAATATACCAAAAAATATAAAATGAATTGTTTATCAAAAGTGGACGTAAAAGAAAGCGTGGTCGGTAAGAGGAACATAGCGATCTTTCCTAGAGATCGTATCTACCGAATTTCAGAGAAATCCGTTAAAAAATAAAAATTTGTATAGCGGTCAAACAAAAAAAAAAAAAAACAAACAGAAAATGAATTTTATATATACTGATTTGGAACTTTTTATTGAAATTTTTTATCTGAAAGGAAACTTTGTATATATAAAAATTAATCTGGCGAGTAGTCACACCCGTTTTCCGCAATACTTGCTTGCCACAGACAGCCGCTTGTTGCCTAAAACGCGAAAGAAATCTGTAAATTGCTGCAGTGCTAGATGCATTCCGAACAGGACAGCAATTTCGAATTTTTCAAATTAAGTTCTGAAAAAAAAGGAAATATTATTCTTTGACTTATTAGATCATAACGTCACTTATGCATTATACACTTTTAGCATTATATATTTTTACTGCAGCTGATAGTTTAGAGATAAAAGATTTCACGATAACTTCTAACTTGTAGTTTCTCTTTTTGTTTTAACCCGAATTGTCCCACAATTATTTTTTTGGAATATCCAATATTTGCTTGCATCAAATAATTGAATGGTGACTAATGATTACAGGAATATTAACAAAACATTTTTTCATTAGGGGGTTTGTTCGGTGGGGGCCGTTGTCATATGGCAACACTGGGTCATACTGGAAATTTACATGCAAATAAATAAAACCTATGTTAAAATTTTTTTCAAATAATTTCTTTACTTTTAAAAGCAAATAACATTAAATTAAATTAAAATACACATTTTTGTAAGTTTTTAAAACAATTCAAAATAGTAAAATAAAATAAATATACACAAAAACATTTTTTTTTTATATTTTACATTTTGGTATGATATTTTTCAAAACAATTGATGCACATACCAATATTACATTTTTTACAGGCAGTACGCACAGTACTCGTGCAGGTGCCTTCAGCACATCGTCTTTTCTTTTCGATAGTCATTGGCCAATGGTTGACTCAATCATAGCGAAGTGATTCCAGCACCGTACCTTCCAATTTGTGTTTTCGTGTTGCACCAGGTCTAATAGGAGCTACTCCGTAATGTATGCAGTAAAATGTCGCAATCTGTCGTCGAAATTCTAATTGTGGCATAGTCTGTTCTAGTAATCTGCTTTTTATAGTTGAAGTCGATTGCTCGTTCGCAGAAACATCCAAAAGATTTGTTTCTATATTTACTGCAGAGTTGTCCAATATGTCTGTCAAAATATTTTCATCAAATGTGAGTTCGTCATCCGATTAATCCAACTGAAGTGCATCAGCTGTATCCACATATTTTCCAGATCGAAATACTATTTCACAGTTTGCTTTTAATTGACCTGCACATACATTATCTAGGATGGCCTCCTCTTCATCTAAACCATCATCTTCACCACTAACCACCCCATTTTCGTTTTCAGGCGGCAATATATGTATAGCTTCAGGTACGACATTTTCGAAACTCAACTCTTCCAAACAGTCGATTGTCTCTTGCAGTATTGTTTTCCTAGACAAACATTTAAAACTTCACTTTTTAATATTTTGAAAATTCTAGTATGACCCGGCGTTGCCATATGGCAACGGCGATATAAAATATTAAAAAAACTATATAAAAACAAAACATTTTTAAAAAGTTAATATTTCTAAATAATCTCCCATCTATCTTGATTATAATTCATCATAGGAAACCATTTGGATATAAACATTAGATATTATACAAATATATTTACATCCTCATGAATTCAGATTTGCACTTTTTTGACATTATTTTTTTTACAACTTCTTTGTATGACTATCACGTAAAAACTAAACAAGATATTGTCTATCCACTTGTCATGGTAATCAACGGTACTTTTTAGAACACAAAATCGTCGCCTACTTGAAATTTTAACGATACGTTAATTTTTATAAAATCTGTAACTGCAGACCATTTCTGCGTTGCCATATGGACACACTGGGACAATTCGGGTTAATTTTGTATATTTTATTTGATGCGGTATGTCATTATAATATATATATCAGACAATAAAATTAATTCGAGAAAACCAAAAAATTATGTTGTCAGAAAGCCTGGTTTCTTATATTAGACGTTCCCTGTAGTAGACCTTTAAATCCACACCATTTAATTTTTGAAATTTGTATATATCGAAAAAAAAAAAAGAATTTATATTTAAAAAATATTACCTTTACTTAAGTTGTACGAATTGTAACAATAAGAAAGTATACCCCATATATATTTAGCATAGTAAAACATTTTTAAATTATTTCAAAGTGCATCATATGTTTCTTTCTTTTCTGTGATATACGCTCTTGAAACCGAAGGTATTTCATTGGTCTTATGCGCTTTAAAACTGCACACTTCCATTTGTCGCTTTAAATTGAATGCATATAAATGCAAAATGAGCAAACAACTACCTAGATAAGGAAAATCGTATTTAAGGTTTTAAAAAAAGTTTTGCCTGAGAACACCAAAACCCTTCTAGTTTTTACTACACTGGCCATGTCGACTCACTCTGACGTGGCATTTATCGCCGCCCAGATACTGCTTTGAAAATAATCCAAAGTATTCTGTAACACATTTTGTTTGATATAATGGTCTAAAATTCTAGTTTACATATAAATACTACGAATAACATAACGTCAAATATTTCAGTGTATTTGCCGTTCTTTAGTCATTTACAAAGTATATTTCTTAGATCCACTTCTTCACGGTCATCGGAATCATACTTGCTTTCATACGTTCCACAACTCCAGAAAATTTCTCATTAACTAGTGAAAAATTTATCTATATGAAAAATATATATATTCCCCTTCTCCCTTTCTGGGAACTATAGCTACCAAATATATTTGGATTTTTTGGAAGCTTTTTGACTGAAGGACTCTTTGACTGCTATTGGTTGTTTTTTTTTCGGAGGAATCGAATAAATAATTTTGCCGCTTTTTCAAGTAAATTCTGGAATTTTTGATATTTTGATGTTGGAATTCCAATCAACTTCTCAATTTATCGTGGACTAATTTTAAAGCTTTAAATTTATTTCAAACTTTCGCGTCTTGTACCGATATTTTCCTTAGTAACCAGGCGTTCTTTCTATTTATATGATATTCTCCACTAGTTCAACTATCTTCTATTTTAAAGATTTTTTAAATCCCTAGTCCTTAAAATGGAGAACAGTCTTATTTTTAGTTTTGGACAGATTTTCGTTTTAAAAGAATTTAAAATTACTTCCGACGCTCTAATTCATTGAGTGACATTTTGAGTACTAATTGATCATAAAAGTATATGGTTTTATTTAAAAATACTATAATTATTGTATGTATCAAGGAACCCCATTTATATCTACTCAACAGATGTTGAAAAACTTGCTAAAATTAAGTTGCGGATAAGAAAACCAAAATTTAGATGTGTTACTTTCATTCTTCGCGACAGTAGTGTAAAAAATATTTGATAATATAATAAAAAGGTATTAAGTATTATGAGTTTGCTTTATTAAAGAATTAACAACAAACATAAGAACATTTTTAAAAATATTTATGTATATAGCAGATAAATGTGTGTAGTACACACATATATATATTTTTTACGCATATTTATGTAAGTATGTGGTTTGTCATCAACCGTCATGTCTTAATTCTTCTTTCTATTTCAAAGTACACACAGAAATCTCGTTGGGCAAAAAAAAAATACAAAACCAGTCATTTCTTTACAGGTAATTTATTGCGTAAAAAAATCTAACAGAAAATCTAATCAACTCTTTGTTAACATTTGCTTTTTCTTTCAGTATTTCAGTATTTGTTCTTTTTTCTATTCATATGTTAATCAAAAGTAACAACCGTACCTACTAAGGACATACATATGTGTGTACTATTTCCTTACATGTGGCGAAAATTAATGCCTATGTCGAAAGGAAAAGCAAACGACTGGAAAAAATTTAGTCGATCATATAAGAAACCTACAAGACTCTACACTATGGTATTCGATAGGAAATGCCATTTCCTATAACAGCTGTGTTTGGTTAAGGAGAAAACAGATGCATTATGGCAACCGCGATTATTACCAACCAAATTTCGCAATCTATCTATATAATATATATACAGTCTAATTCATTAACACTTTTTAACAGCTTAATAAGATCTTAATAAGAAAAAATCGGAAAAACAGTATTCATAAACACAAAATAGCTTATCAAACTTTTAATAAACGTTTGTTAAAACGAAATTTTTATTGTAAGCTTTAACCTACTTTAAACCTTTCATAAAATGACATTTCTCAATGTTTATTTACATTAATTGGTCTAGTTAAATAAAATTACCATTTTTTTATTATTTCAATAAAAAATAGATATACATATGTTTTAAATAAATAAAAAAAATGGAATTGATTAATTTAATTTGAAGAATTGGTAAGTATAACAAATTCTACAACTTCTAGTTTTTTATATTGCAGCTAATTAAAATGAAGTCATCAACTTCTTACCTTTCAGGACCAGGTATACTATCATTTTTTTACGGAAATTAACCCACTAACTACTGTTTTCATAATATTTCATAAAAGAACTAAAAAAATATATAGAGGAATTAAGATCGAAATATATATCAAAATGAAGCTAGTGGATCCAGATTTTATTCGGTTTACGTAAAAGCACACATGATATATGTCTATTTACGAGATAATACCATTTTTAAGAAAAAAACTCTATTACAAAAATACAAAATTTGAAATAGGTTTATAATGGTTTAATAGATTTTAAATTTAAAAATATCAAATAAAAGGCACTCAAGTAAACTTTCAAATGATATATATATCGCTGAAATCGGATGCTAAATAACACAGTTATATACAAGTCCATGTCAAAACTTCGGAAGTCCATAACTACGGAAAGAGGCTTGACCGCCGAAAAAAAAATATTTTCCTATAATCACCCCAAAAGTTCCTACTTCCCAAAAAAAAAAAAATTAAAATCGGAGCGTTGCCCCTAAAACCCCCCTTGTTCCGTAATTTTTAATTCTGATATTCAATTGATATTTTCTGAAAATCTATCGATATTTTGTAACATATAAATAAAAATTAATTCAAAACAAACCAGTGTTGTTAATTTGCTACGACATATTCGTTATTCGACTAATTTTACTACCACGTCGAACAAATATGTGTAAAAAATAATTTTTTTTATATTGTTATCATTTGGTTACCAATACCTTTTGTTCCTTCATTAAAGTGAAGTTAATTTTTCTACAAAAATTAAAATAATTTATAATATAAAAGAAAATAAATAAAATATTATTCAATTACCGATTAGATGATTTATTTATTTTAATAATCACTACCAACAAACTGACAACTACAGAGGACTAGTGTTGCCACTACAAAACTATAAATCAAATGAAACGTTTAATAGCTAATTTTCTGTTATTACATGTTCATGAATAGTGTTTTCTAATAATGGTTTATAAGACAAAATCCGTGCAATAACAAAAGTATACTTTAGAGGCAAAATAAAGTTTTTTTTATGAATTAGACTGATAATATATATATTTATATATAATCTATATATAAAATTCATTTTCTGTTTGTTTGTTTGTTTGTTTGTTTGATGGCTATAGAAACTCTTATTTTTCAACATGTTTCCCTGAAATGCAGTACGCATGATCTCTGTACTCCATGGCCACGACTATTTTAAAGCCCATTTTTTATATACAATTCATTTTCTGTTTTTTGGTATATTTGTCCGCTATACAAACTTTTATTTGTCAACGGATTTCTCCGAAATTTGATACGCACGATCTATGTAACCCAGGTGAGGTCACCTTGTACTCCTTACTGGCCACGTCTCCTTTTTTCCCACTTTTTATATAAAATTTATTTTCTGTTTTTTGGTATATTTGCTACACAAATTTTAACTTTTCAACGGATTTCTCTATACTCCAGAGAAGGTCACAATATGTTTCTTAGTAGCCACGACTACTTTGGCGCCCACTTTTTATATACAATTCGTTTTCTATTTTTTGGTATATTTGTTCGCTATACAAACTTTTATTTCTATGTACTCCACGCAAGGTCACCATGTACTTTTTATTGACCACGCCTACTTTTTCGCCAATTTTTTAAAATTTCTTTCGAGTTTCGCTCGAATTTACTGCACATTATTCTCATATCCAAAGCAAGGTCGTCATATATTTTCATTGGCCACGCCCACTTTTTTAAATTTTCTGTATATGCTTTTAGTGTTTGTTTACATATTTTACTTTTTCCATGAACTTCCCTAAAACTATGTGCATAAATCTCTTTATTTACTACTCTTGAGTTTACACCATTATGAAATAAATACTGTAAATATTTCATATATTCCCGTCTTGTCTTTTGACTATATGAGTTGAAGTGCAGATTTAATTCATGGGTGAAAAGATACAGGTTGACTACCGCTGTAGGATTACTCATATGACGTTAACTAACACAAATATTTCCATCTCGCCTTTTGGCTACATTGGACAGCAACCTATTACAAATATTTCCATTTCATCTTTTTTACTATATCTATATATATAAAACTAGCTGTTTTTACCCGGTCTTGCCCGGGATACAAAGGCCTTTGACTTGAAAAATGGTTCACTATGCTTACCAGGCGCTGAGTACTTAGTCCCCAATTAACAAATTCCTCAATAAAATGAACTTTCTCCCCAAAAATTTATATGGGCAGTAAATTCATTTTTTATTTCAATTAAAAATTTTTTGATTTTTTAATTTAGAAGTTTTTTAAGATGCTGCAGCAAAAATGCTTCAAAAATAAGTTGCGAAACCGCTTTGAGCTTTTTTTTCAGTTTATTTATAAACATCAAATATAACGGAATGGTTCGCAAATTAAAGGAATCACAACTTTTAAAAATTGAATTACTTCATTCAATAAGTGATCATCATTGAGCAGAGACGTCAAATTCAAGTTTCAGAAATGAAAGACCAATGCGATGTTTAATATTGTGTCGCAAGGTTTCTTTAAGCAACTGCTTATAATATATGTGTGGCCTATTTTGATCAACAGGTAATTATTTCAAATACGTCGCGCACAATTCCGCGCGTTTGGCAGCCAGACCCATGCTGCCGTGCAGTTGTTGTCAAATTATTTTAATCACCAAAATATATTTTTCAGATCATTGCGATATTTTTGCTGAGCTGTGTTCCGCGAGCGCGTCGCGTCCGCATCCGTCGCGTCCGCGGTCGCGCACCGCGTGCCGCTTCCGCACGTTTGGCAGCCACACCCGTGCTGCCGCGCAGCTGTTGTCAACTTATTTTAATCGCCAAAATATATTTTTCAGATCATTGCAATATTTTAGCTGAGCTGTGTTCCGCGAGCGTGTCGCGTCCGCATCCGTCACGTCCGCGTCCGCGGGCCTCGCGCCGTTTCCTCGCAGCTACTACCCGTTCTGCCGCTTAGTTCTCGTTAACTTATTTTAATTCCTAAAACATATTTTTTAGAGCATTGCGATATTTTAGCTGAGCTGTGTTCCGAGAGCGCGTCGCGTCCGCATCCGTCGCGCCCGAGTCCGCGGTCGCGCGCCGCGCGCCGCTTCCGTGCATTTGGCAACCACACCAGTGCTGCCGCGCAGCTGTTTCCAACTTATTTTAATTGTCAAAATATATTTTTCAGATCATTCCGATATTCTAGCTAAGCTGTATTCCCCGTGCGCGTAGTTTCCGCGCAACGTAATGACGCTATTGAAAAGAATACTCATTTTAAATGCATTTATTGTAGGACATATATTGAGAGCAGTATGCAAATGTTTACTAAAATAAATATTTAACAAAATTCATTAAATAAAAATATGTAAAAATTTAAGAATGAATTTGGGGAGTAAGTTCATTCTTTCTTCCGATTAAAAAAAAAAGGGGAATTTGTACATTTCTTTTGGGTACCTTTTTTATAAGTTTGGGGAATTTGTTCATCGTGTAGTTATTTCCGTGTAAACCAAATATCAGAGAAATCCGTTGAAAAGTACAAATTTGTATAGGGAAGAAATATACCACACAACAAAATGTGAATTTTATATGAAAATTGGGCATAAAAGTAGGCGTGGTCGGTAAAAATCATATGGCGTCCTTCCCTGGAACATGTACTAAATTTCGGAGAAAGCCATTGAAAAATAAAAGTTTGTATAGCAATCAAATAAAGAAACAAATAAAAGGAAAAAAATAAGTTTTATATACATAGAAGTTGGCACAAAGTAGGCGTTGCCTGTAAGAAGCATATGGTGACCTTCCCTGTATTATAGAGATCGTGTGACCAAATTTTAGACATCCCTCGAAAAATAAAAATTTCTATAGTGAACAAATATACCAAAAAACAGAAATTAATTTTGTATAAAAAGTGGGCGTAGAAGTAGGCGTGGCCAGCAAGAATTATATGGCGAGCTCTCTGGAGTACAGAGATCGTGCGTAGCAAATTTCAGAGAAATCCGTTTAAAAAAATTGTGTAGCGAACAAATGTACCAAAAAACAGAATATGAATTGTATACAAAAAGTGGGCGTAACAGTAGGCGTGACCGGTACGAAGAATATGTCGACCTTCCCTGCAGCAGAGAGATAGTGTGTACCAAATTTCAGAGAAATAGGTTGAAAAATAAAAATTTGTATAGGGAACAAATATACCAAAAAGCAGAAAATGAATTGTATATAAAAAGTGGGCGTAAAAGTAGGCGCGGTCGATAAACGTATATGGTGACCTTAGGTGGAGTACAGGGATAGTGTGTACCGAATTTCAGAGAAATCTGTTAACAAATAAAAATTTGTATTGTGAACAAATATGAATAAAACAGAAAATGAATTTTACATAAAAAGTGGGCGTGAAAGTAGGCGTGGCCGGTAAAAAGTATATGGCGACCTTTCCTGCGGTATACAGATCGCGTGTACATAATTTCAGGGAAATCGATTGAGAAATAAAAATTTGTATAGCGGTCAAACAAACAAACAAACAAACAAACAGAAAATGAATTTTATATATATAGATATATATAGATTCATCATTCATTTTCTGTTTGTTTGTTTGTTTGTTTGTTTGACCGCTATACAAATTTTTATTTTTCAATCGATTTCCCTGAAATTATGTACACGCGATCTATATACCGCAGGAAAGGTCGCCATATACTTTTTACCGGCCACGCCTACTTTCACGCCCACTTTTTATGTAAAATTCATTTTCTGTTTTATTCATATTTGTTCACAATACAAATTTTTATTTGTTAACAGATTTCTCTGAAATTCGGTACACACTATCCCTGTACTCCACCTAAGGTCACCATATACGTTTATCGACCGCGCCTACTTTTACGCCCACTTTTTATATACAATTCATTTTCTGCTTTTTGGTATATTTGTTCCCTATACAAATTTTTATTTTTCAACCTATTTCTCTGAAATTTGGTACACACTATCTCTCTGCTGCAGGGAAGGTCGACATATTCTTCGTACCGGTCACGCCTACTGTTACGCCCACTTTTTGTATACAATTCATATTCTGTTTTTTGGTACATTTGTTCGCTACACAATTTTTTTAAACGGATTTCTCTGAAATTTGCTACGCACGATCTCTGTACTCCAGAGAGCTCGCCATATAATTCTTGCTGGCCACGCCTACTTCTACGCCCACTTTTTATACAAAATTAATTTCTGTTTTTTGGTATATTTGTTCACTATAGAAATTTTTATTTTTCGAGGGATGTCTGAAATTTGGTCACACGATCTCTATAATACAGGGAAGGTCACCATATGCTTCTTACAGGCAACGCCTACTTTGTGCCAACTTCTATGTATATAAAACTTATTTTTTTCCTTTTATTTGTTTCTTTATTTGATTGCTATACAAACTTTTATTTTTCAATGGCTTTCTTCGAAATTTAGTACATGTTCCAGGAAAGGACGCCATATGATTTTTACCGACCACGCCTACTTTTATGCCCAATTTTCATATAAAATTCACATTTTGTTGTGTGGTATATTTCTTCCCTATACAAATTTGTACTTTTCAACGGATTTCTCTGATATTTGATTTACACGGAAATAACTACACGATGAACAAATTCCCCAAACTTATAAAAAAGGTACCCAAAAGAAATGTACAAATTCCCCTTTTTTTTTTAATCGGAAGAAAGAATGAACTTACTCCCCAAATTCATTCTTAAGTTTTTACATATTTTTATTTAATGAATTTTGTTAAATATTTATTTTAGTAAACATTTGCATACTGCTCTCAATATATGTCCTACAATAAATGCATTTAAAATGAGTATTCTTTTCAATAGCGTCATTTCGTTGCGCGGAAGCTACGCGCACGGGGAATACAGCTTAGCTAGAATATCGGAATGATCTGAAAAATATATTTTGACAATTAAAATAAGTTGGAAACAGCTGCGCGGCAGCACTGGTGTGGTTGCCAAATGCACGGAAGCGGCGCGCGGTGCGAGACCGCGGACTCGGGCGCGACGGATGCGGACGCGATTAAAATAAGTTGACAACAGCTGCGCGGCAGCACGGGTGTGGCTGCCAAACGTGCGGAAGCGGCACGCGGTGCGCGACCGCGGACGCAACGGATGCGGACGCGACGCGCTCGCGGAACACAGCTCAGCAAAAATATCGCAATGATCTGAAAAATATATTTTGGCGATTAAAATAATTTGACAACAACTGCACGGCAGCATGGATCTGGCTGCCAAACGCGCGGAATTGTGCGCGACGTATGTGAAATAATTACCTGTTGATCAAAATAGGCCACACATATATTATAATCAGTTGCTTAAAGAAACCTTGCGACACAATATTAAACATCGCATTGGTCTTTCATTTCTGAAATTTGAATTTGACGTCTCTGCTCAATGATGATCACTTATTGAATGAAGTAATTCAATTTTTAAAAGTTGTGATTCCTTTAATTTGCGAACCATTACGTTATATTTGATGTTTATAAATAAACTGAAAAAAAAAAGCTCAAAGCGGTTTCGCAACTTATTTTTGAAGCATTTTTGCTGCAGCATCTTAAAAAACTTTTAAATTAAAAAATCAAAAAATTTTTAATTGAAATAAAAAATGAATTTACTGCCCATACAAATTTTTGGGGAGAAAGTTCATTTTATTGAGGAATTTGTTAATTGGGGACTAAGTACTCAGCGCCTGGTAAGCATAGTGAACCATTTTTCAAGTCAAAGGCCTTTGTATCCCGGGCAAGACCGGGTAAAAACAGCTAGTTTACTATATAGGCCGTACAACCTCAAATGCAAAAAAGGCTTAGACTAAACAGAACTCTAGAGAACACGGTCAGACAGAAATTCGTATCGCGTCTCAATGAGTTAGACAATCTGAGTAGGGAAATGGTGAAACACTTGAGCAAACCCAATAACGTCTTGAGGCCACAGATCAAGACAGGCTTTGCTAAGAGGAGCGGAAATGCCTGAATCTACTCAAATTCGTCTAGAAATCCAGCGGCTAAGACAAGCTGAGTCGGCGGAATATGAAACTCCTGAAACGAATTAACAATGTCTTTAGGCCCAATGAATAAGACAAACTGACTCCAGGGAATTTGAAACTCCTGAAACGAGACAACAACGTCTTGAGGCCCCACGGATACGAAAAGCTGACTCCAGGGAATGTGAAACTCCTGAAAAGACTCTCATATCCCTACAACAAGACATTTTTCTTACAAAACAATTGCCTTAAACATAGAAACTCCCTCTTTATCTCGTAGACAATAATATTTCGCCTGCTCCAGAGTTGAGAGCCAGCACAATCTTTTCGTATATGCACCAGAAGGAAAAACTAGAAATGTTGAAAATCCCAAAGTTCTAGAATAACTGAAATTAATAACTTTTAGACCCCATACAGTCAAAATAATCCATGCATTAACATAGTTACTTGTAATGGTTTGCAAACGCTGAGTACTTAGTCCCCAATGAATAAATTCTCCAAAAATGAACTTGTTTCCCAAAAATTGGGGATAACTTTACGATGAACAAATTCCCCAAATTTTTTTAAAAAAGTGCCCCCAAAAGAAATGAACAAATTCCCCATGCTGCTCTCAATATCGGTCCTGCAATAAACGTATTTAAAATCTGTATTCTTTTCAATAGCAACATTTCGGTGAAATGCTTGAACGCGGACGCGACGCTCTGGCGGAACACAGCTTAGCTAAAATATCGGATTGATCTGAAAAATATAATTGGCAACTAAAATAAGTTGACAGCAACTGTGCGGTAGCATTGGCATGGCTGCCAAATGCGCGGAAGCGAACTCGACGCGCTCGCGTATTCAGCTCAGCTAAAATATTGCAATGATCTGAAAAATATATTTTGGCGATTAAAATAATATTACGACAACTGCGCGGCAGCACAGGTGTAGCTGCCAACGCGCGGACGCGATCCGCTGGCGGAACACAGCTCAGTGAAAAATTTTTGATAAATTTTATCTACGTATGTGCAATAATTACTACACAGATACTACAAGCAGTTGCTCAAAGCAACCTTGCGGCACAATTTTAAGCGTCGCTTTCATTTTCCATTTTTGAAACATCTATAAATTTGACGTCTCTCCTCAATGATGGTCACATATTGAATGAAGTAATTCAACTTTTAAAAGTTCTGATTCCTTTAATTTGCAAACCATACCGTTATATTTGATGTTTAAAAAATAAGTAAAATTTAAGCAAGTAAGAAAATTATAGTCGGTCGGGACCGACTATATGATACCCTATACCATGATGATCACATATTGAATGAAGTAATTTAACCTTGAAAAGTTCTGATTCCTTTAATTTGCAAACCATACCGTTATATTTGATGTTTAAAAAATAAATAAACTTTAAGCAAGTAAGAAAATTATAGTCGGTCGAGACCGATTATATGATACCCTATACCATGCGTTCAGAGACCATGTCTCATAGGCCCAACTATCTGGACATAGAAAATAAGCATAAACCAAATTCGAGTGCGATTTATATTAATTTTTTTGGCTGCAGATATGAAAAAGTTCATATCGGATGCTATATCTATATGGGGGCTAGGCCCGAAAATGGACCGATCACGACTATGTTTGGCAAAGTCTCTTGTATTTTGCAAAAATATATACAAACAAAATTTGAAAAGAATCCGTGCAATATTTTTGTTTTTTTGATAGATTTAAGTGAAGATCGGGAAGCAGCTCTATATGGGGCCTATGACTAAAAGTTGTCCCATAGGGATAATTTTCAGACTACTCATTAATGGATGTATTAAATGCATACAAACACAATTAGAGTAAAATCTATATGACAATTTGTATCTTATGGCAATTTATGCCGATTTTGTAGGGGTCATTTGTATGGGGGCTACGTCCGAACATGGACGGAATCTCCCTAATTTCAATACTGTTCATCCTATGGTCGGCAAAAGCTCATGTACCAAATTTCATCAAAATATATTCATATTTGCGACCTGCAGTTTGATTACAAGGTTTACATGGACACACAGACGGACGGACGGACGGACGGACGGACGGACGGACGGATGGACGAACGGACGGACACACGGACGGACATTGTTAAATCGAATCAGTTAGTGATTCTGATTCGATCGGTATAATAAAAGATGGGTCTATGTCAAATATTTTTGGTAGTTACAAACAGCAGCACAAAGTCATTATACCCAAGCCACATAGTGGTATAGGGTATAAAAACTGATTTATGTTTGATATTAACGTCTAAAATTCATGATTGCGACCAATAAAATCAAAATAATTTCATAAGAATAAAAACGGACTTCATCTGTTAGTATTTGTACATTTCAGAATTTTAATAAATTGGCAGAAAGTACACTAACAACCAATTACATCTAACTAATTTTTAGGATTAATTATAAACAACATGGAAATAATGCAATATCATTTGCCCAAGTGCGTTGTATTCAAGCATTCGATCAGCCGACTCGAACTCCAAACTAAGCGTACAGTAACTTGATGTTTATTTTTTCCAACGCAGAGTTTTGTTGAGTTGCTTTCAATCATTTTAGAATACAGTAGATATTCTTCATTACCTACCATATAAACATAATTCTCATAAAAGGAATTTATCTTCAATATATGCAAAGTTCAATCGATTAAATTAAATTAAACCTATTATAATATGACTCGTTATCAAATGTTGGTAACTATAATGTCTAATTCTCTTAACACAATATATATTAAACCGAAAATGGTTCGTAATTGTAACAATTTGTGTGTAGAAATAATAATATAAACCAATTAATAATAACAATAATATAATTCAGTTATAATAACAGAAATCCAAACATATAATCGATTTAGAAGTTTTAACCGAAATTCCTTTTGCTTGAATTAAATTTGGTTATAAATACCGAAAACAATAATGAAACAATAAGCCCAACCGAATAATTCCATTTTATTTTTTATTTTTGGAATAATAAATATAAAAAAGGTTAACAAAAACAAAATTTGAAAATTTAGTAGTTTTAAGGGAACATAAATATTAATTAACATCCATTAGGAGAATATATACGAATTGTAATCACAATTTCCTCATTTTTGTTTCCTTCTTTTCCGCTTCAAGAATAAGCACCATAAAATAAAGAAATATATAATTGTACGATAAATAGGAATTTAAATGCCCAATCTACATTCAACAATACTAAAAAGGATTATGGAACGGCTCTCAAGAAAACAAGAAAACAATAAACACAAAGCTTGAATTCTAATACAACAAAAAAGTGCAAAGGTAAAGTGTAAGGATAAATTCGTATGCATCACAGAACCATGTACTGTAATTAGTAGAAACCCTTCAATATATCTCTTTCGTTTTTATGTGGCTGAATATAACTTCGACGGTGACACCCGTGACTTCTATGTACGTAAAATTAAAAAAAAAAAAAAAACGATTCATTTATTGCTGATTTCTTGCAATGGCGTACTGCAGATAATTTGATGCTACCAGCAAGTTTTTATTTTGCACCATTTATGAAGTTATCACCAAGTTACAATATCATCCACATCGGCTACGGAACAAATGCATTATATTTCATAATTGCAGCAATTCGTTGGTTCTCAGGAACAAAGAGGACGGTAAATATAATCAACTGATACATTAAATGCCATCAATAATTATCTGTAAGATATTTTTACTTTATTTATTTTTAATTTATAAATATAAAATAAAAGTGCAGTTTCAATTACTGCAGTTATACGTTACGCAACTCCCATAAATGGTTGCAAACATCAATAAATAAAATATATATTCTACTGTATGGACTAAATTCAACAATTCATGTAAACGAACTTACTTAAAACGTCAGTAAGTTGCCTTAAATTACGTAGGTTATTTCAAAAATATTATCACCTAGTATTTACCAATAGAATAATGTGATAGTACATGGAACTTTCAAAATTAGGTTGCCACAACGAATCTGTTTTCACTGTGTATGAATAGGAATTTAATTCCGCCAATTTGGAGTTGGTCTTTAGGACTAGTATCAGTTTGGGGAGAGAATTAACTTAATATTCTAATCACATACATACTTTTATAAATATTGATTAAAACTTGGTAAATTTACTGCACTTTTGCTAATGTACAATATTTGAAAATAAAGTTTTAACATGGCCGTACATAGTCACCACATTAACAACTTCCACATAGTGCCTTCTTTTTTTGGAAGACATGTTGCAAAAAAAGTTGACAAGATTTAAAATCTTAAAATTTTAATACAAATACCCAAAATATGCAGACGGTTTTGTTGCACATATTCTAGTCCCAAACTTGTTTGGAAGCTATAAGGCGGAATTTGATTGAGGGATATAACTCAAAAACTGTTTTCTATTTTAAAATGAACTTAAAATTTTGAGAGTGTTAACATGTTTTTGAATTCGGTTTTGCATCAAATGATGTATTGGAAGTTTGGCAGAGTAGAGCTCCACTAAGCATTTAATAAAAAAAAATCATGTGATTCCGATCACAGGGGATCGGCACAGGGGATCGGGGGTATGGCAATTTTTTAAAATCAAGCCGAAAGCGTCATCTATGTATCACTTATAGCAGATAACTTCAGGGTCTCTGCTAAAATAAAAATATTTATTATTATTTTTATTTAAGCTGGCTAATTTTCAGTATTTCATTTTTCTTTTTTCATTTCTTATTTTTAATTTTTTTTTTTTTTAACTTTTATTTTATTTAATTTTTTTTTTCATTTTTATTTCTCATTTTTAATTTTTAATTTTTCATGTTTAATTTTTTTTTTTTTAATATATATTTTTTTTTTTTTTTTTTATATATAAAATTTATTAAAAATAATTGCTTAACCTACTGTTATCACACAATTTACAGAGTTTTAGTTATTATTAAACTTTTCATCTAAGATATAAACATTTTATATTACAAAGATAACAATATTTTAGAATGAATAAAATTATATATTTCAGAGGATATTTTATTTAAAGCCTTTGATTTAATACATTGGGACAAAAGTATTTGTCTATTATTATTAGTTTGTTATATTACTTATATTAGTTATAAGTTGAAATACAACATTTCATGGTAGAAACAAAATGGGGTTTAAATTCCATATACATGCATACCTACAGCCTAGGGCTATATGTATGCAGGTATAGGGACACTATTTAGTTATACAAGTTAGAAATAAGTGAATTTTCAGAAATACTACTGAAAAATTTAAAGCGTTCCGTGACAGTGTTTATTCTGTCCCGAATTAGCTTTATATTGTTGCCGTTGTGAAGGATTCGGGTGGAAAAGTGCCATGGTAGGTTTAGCATCATTTTTAACAGCTTGTTTTGACATATTTGTAATTTTTTAATGTGCGACGCAGCACACACGCCCCAAACTGGGCATGCGTAGAGCAAAATAGATTGGAAAACTATTTTAGATAAAATTATTTTGTTCTCATGGCTTAAGTGTGATCCACGTCTTATAAGTGGATACAGCATAATTCTAGCCATGTTGAATTTTTCAATTTGTCTTTTTATGTGTAGCTCAAATATTAATTTCCGATCCATATACACTCCTAAGTACTTAACATTGTCACTCCATGGAATTCTTGTCCCATTAATGTTCAATTGATTAGAGGGATAGAAACAAGATTTGCGTTTTCGAGTAAAAAATACAGCTTGAGTTTTCTCCTCATTAATCTTAATTTTCCACTTTTGAAAATAATTTGCTCATTCGTCTAGTGCGCATTGTAATATGGTCACTATATTTTGACCAAATTCATGAGAAAAAAATAAGCAGGTATCATCAGCATAGGTAGCGCAGTTACAACCATTAAGATCTGGCATATCAGAACAATATAAAATGTACAAGATTGGTCCTAAAACTGAACCTTGTGGAACTCCGGCTGGAATCTCTAAGAGATCAGAATATCTATCATTTAGGCAAACACAAAAATACCTATTTTTTAAGAATGATTCAACAGCTCTAATAAGATAAAGCGGAAAATTAAATTGAATCATCTTATACAATAAACCATTGTGCCATACAGAATCGAATGCTTTTTCTATGTCCAAGGTAACCAAAATTGTGGAATTGCCGTGTTTGAAACCCGTATAAATATGGTTATATAACCGTTTAATTTGATGGGTGGTGCTATGATATGGTCTAAAGCCAAACTGATGTAATGGAACAATACTATGCTGATCAATAAATTTTGAAATTCTAGTTTTTAGAACCTTTTCTAGGATTTTACTAAGGCTGCTCAGTAAACTAATTGGACGGTAACTATTTACTAAATTTGGTGGTTTGTTTGGCCTAAAAATGGGAACTACTTTCGCAGTTTTCCAGATTTTTGGGAAATGTTGTAATTTTAAACAGCAACTTATTATTATGCAAAAATAAATAATAGCACAATTAGGTAATTGTTGTAACATCAAATTTTTAATGCCATCTGTGCCGGCTGCTTTTCGGGGTTTTAGTTCCTTAATTATTAACCTTATTTCATCAGTTGTTACATAATCTGTTGGGTCTGTTATAATATCAATAGTAGAAAATTGGTCATTAATAGTATTAACCATTGAGGCATGTGATTTTCCCCCAAGGCCTCCGAAAGCTTGTGGTTTTTGAAAAAATTATAAGCAAGTTGGTTTGCTTTGTCTTCGTCACTATAATGTATAGTCGTATTTCCAATTATAGGAGGTACAAATATTTTTTTCTTTCTTAGGCACTTCGCGTTTTTTTTTTTTTTTTTAATATTTAATTTCCATTTTTCATTTTTTATTTTTCGTTTTTCATTTTTCATTTTACATTTTTATACCCTATACCACTATGTGGTTTGGGTATAATGACTTTGTGCTGCTGTTTGTAACTACCAAAAATATTTGACCTAGACCCATCTTTTATTATACCGATCGAATCAGAATCACTATCTGATTTGATTTAACAATGTCCGTCCGTCCGTCCGTCCGTCTGTGTGTCCATGTAAATCTTGTAATCAAACTGCAGGTCGCAAATATGAAAATATTTTGATGAAATTTGGTACGTAAGCTTTTGTCGGCTACGGGATCAAAGATATTGAAATTGGCGAGAATCGGTTCATGTTTGGACCTAGCCCCCATACAAATGACCCCTATGAAATCGATTTAAATTGCCATAAGATCCAAATTATCATATAAATCTTAGTCAAATTGGGTTTGTATGTATTTATTACATCCGATAATCAATAGTCCAAAAATGATCCCTATTGGACAATTCTTAGTCATAGGCCTCATATACAGCTGCTTCCCGATCTTCACTTAAATCTATCAAAAAACAAAAATATTGCACTGATTCTCAAATTTTGTTTGTATATATTTTTGCAAAATACAAGAGACTTTACCAAACATGGTCAGGATCGGTCCATTTTTGGGCCTAGTCCCCATATAGATATAGCATCCGATATGAACTTTTTCATATCTGCAGCCAAAAAAATTAATAAAAATCCCACTCAAATCTGGTTTATGCTTATTTTCTATATCCAGTTAGTTGGGCCTGAGAGATAGGGTCTCTAAACGCATGGTATAGGGTATCGTATAGTCGGTCTAGACCGACTGTAATTTTCTTACTTGTTCATTTTTTATTTTTCATTTTTCATTTTTAATTTTCCAAAAAGTGTAATAACCTATCATAATTTTTTCACCAATACAATAATAATTCACACCGATTTTGTATTGCGTCTTACATCTTACGTTGGTTAGGTAATTTTATTGTGAAACAGATTTTTTAAATTTATTAAAAATAATTTTGAATCGTTACTTTAATTTCCAGAATCGCAATTTAGTAAATTTGGTACGATTAAGTGTTGAAAACCCTCAGTTTTTATTTATTTATTTTAGTTTATGGAATAGATCCTAACAGACAATAAAACTATAAAATTATATAATACAATCAATTTGGTATATGAACGGAATAGGTTGTGAAATTCACAGCTTAAAAACAGAACAAGATAATGTTTTAGAATATTGACATTTAGAGAATAATCAATAATTTGATATGAATTAAAGTACGTATTCTTTATAACGTATCAGCGTTGGCATAGTTGATACGAAAAAATGTAATTGAAAGTGGATGAAACTGTTGGTCGCTAAGGATATATCGCCATTAATCAGATTCAGAAAAAGACGACATATTTAGCATGGTTCTATGGCTATATCTGCGGTTAATCAGAAATAATATATTAGGATGAGATGGAATATTTGTTGCCGGATTCCAAGGAACACACCGCAAACAAACCAGAAGATATTGTTTCTGAATGGCTTCAATATGATCTATGTGGACAATTGAGCCATATTCAAGTATGTGTCTCACGAACGACGTTTTGTATTGTTGTCCACCCACGGAGTAGTTAACATCTATGAAGTTTGTTCTTGAAAATCGCATATATTTACATTTAGTTTTACTAAGTTCCAATAAGTTTTAACTGCACCCCGTAAAGAATTTGGCAAGGTCCTTTTGTTGATATATATGGTCAGACTTTTTATTGTAAGTAACGAAGATTCTATATTGTTCAGGTCCGTCTGCATAATTTTTTATATATATAATCGTACAAACAGACACAAACGCACGGTCCTTTTTAAAGCGACTCAGAAATTTGTCCTATCCATTTAAAA
Organism: Cordilura impudica; assembly: GCA_963682025.1. Lineage (NCBI taxonomy): Eukaryota > Metazoa > Arthropoda > Insecta > Diptera > Scathophagidae > Cordilura > Cordilura impudica. The sequence continues at coordinate 110,235,456 of OY821517.1, forward strand.
TAAGAAAGAAAGAAGTAACTTACGTATTTTCTTTTCTTTTGTAGTTACAAATGTTGTGCCACAACCTAATTACACTGTACAACAGTCATTCTGTAAAGTACTAGGCCAGCATATTAAACACTATCCATTATGACCTTTTATATGTTTTCTTATTTTGATGTTTTATTGCTCAGTTTTTCAGCTATAACTCAAGAACCATTGGTAATGTCTCATTTCGTTCTTCACCCACATTTCAGAAATGGAATTAATAACCGAGATTTGAGTTAATTGCAATTACAATTCTATTCCTAACAGAAAATATTTTATCACAACGAAAATTAAGTTGTGCTGCAACAATATACAACCTTTGAACACTGTTATCTGGAACACACCCCATAACAAACGAATATCGCTAAGTTAGTATTAATATTACTTGCGACTGGCTGAGCCTACGATGAAGAAGGGAGTGCTGCTTTATCCTGGAATACGGGTTGTTGGCTGTTGTTCTTTTGGTCGATGACAGTTTGGCTTTTCTGCGGTTTTTATTTTGCTGTGCAGCAAAAAATAATAAATGATTATATGCTACAAGAACAAAAACAACAACAACAACGCAAACGAAGATATTTTCCTTATTAAAAAAATTATTCATGAAAGTTAGATTGGTATATGTATGAGAAATCGGATTATGAACGAATTTGATGTAAGACTTGAGACGCATTAAGAGATACATAGGTGACTCTTTGATGAATTCAACGACGTCATTGATAAATTCAACACACTAAACATTGGAATAAGGAGCTACATACGTTCTGTTCTACACTGAAGGCCAGAATGCAGAATCATTACTAGAATTGTGAAATTGATAGTGAAACTCGGTCGTATTGGAAAACTAAGTATAATCTGGGACCCTAAAAAAGACTTCTTGACAACGCCATATTTTTTAAAAACAGTTACTGAAACCACAAATTTTCTTCCATAACAAAATCAATACTGTAAGTGCAGTACCGTGTACGGTTTCTATTATGGTAATATCTGAAAATTGTGATTATTTTCTATATACTTAAAAAAAATTTTATTTTAATTCAATCCATATGTTATCTCAAAAAAAAATAAACAACAGAACAAGATAATCAACTATAAGACAGCCGAAAAACTTTCCGTATCTGTGATTGAAGCTCGGTGTAGCTGAAGACCAGAAGCAAAAGCAAATAACGTTTGCTGAAGAAAATTAAGTAACAAGTTGAAAAATAGATATTGTATAATTATTAATGCAAAATAAGACGAAACCTAAACTGATGGAAATGATTTATATTGAAACTTATTGCCGATATTAATGGGATAAATATAATGAAATATGACAACGATTGAGAATAAAAACAATCAAGAACAGTATAGTCTGTCTAGACCGACTATACGATACCTTATACCATGCGTTTAGAGATCCTCTCTCTTCGGTCCAACTAATTGGATGTAGAAAATAAGCATAAACTAGATTTGAGTGGCATTGTTATTAATTTTTTTCCTTTGAATATGAGAAAGTTCATGGGGACTAAGTCGAAATGGACCGATCCTGACCATATTGGAAAGGTCACTTATTTTTTGCAAAAACATATACAAACCAAATTTGACTAAAATCTGCTTTTTGATAAATTTAAGTGAAGATCGGGAAGCAGCTTTATATGGGGGCTATGGCTAAGAATTGTCCTATAAGATTTAATTTAGACTACTTATTAATGGGCGTAATAAACACACACAAACCCAATTTGACCGAGATCTATATGATAGTTTGGTCCATATGGCAACTTAAGTCGATTTCAAAGGTATAATTTGTATGTGGACTATGTCTGAACATGCACCGATTTTCCCCAAATTCAGCACCGTTCATGCTATGGTTGATGGAAGCAAATTTCATCAGAATATGTTGACATTTAGGACTGGTTCTTTGATTACAAGGTTTATATGGATACACAGGAGGACAGACGGACAGACGCACATCGCTAAATCGACTCAGAAATTCTGAGTGGTTCCGAGTCGATCGGTGTAATAAAAGGTGGGTCTAGGTCAAATATTTTTGTTAGCTACAAATAACATCACAAAGTCATTATACCCTGACCACATAGTTGTATACGCTATAATGATTCATATTGTAAATGAATGATAAATATTTCTAACTAGTTGATTGAACGTCCGAATGTACTTATAAAAGTAATTTAATATCTAAAATTGGTTGTGTCACTAAACTGATAATTGTTATCTCGTACTGTGAAGTTGATATTAATGACTTACTGTATCTTATTTCTCTAAGATGCAATTAAAATTCTGACCCAGAATAATTTGTTAATTGCTCTTAAAGTGAACAATTATAAATGTTGAAAATATTAACAAATTTAAGCTAGATATACAGTTGAAATTATTCGAAACAATACCCAATTATGTCACCATATATATATATTTGTGTGTGAATTTATCGCATAAAAGCTATAACAATACGGTTGGCGAATTATTTTTTATACCCTATACCACTATGTGGTTTGGGTATAATGACTTTGTGCTGCTGTTTGTAACAACCAAAAATATTTGACCCAGACCCATCTTTAATTATACCGATCGAATCAGAATCACTTCTTGAGTTTAACAATTTAACAATGTCCGTCCGTCCGTCCGTCCGTCCGTCTGTGTGTCCATGTAAACCTTGTAATCAAACTGCAGGTCGCAAATATGAATATATTTCGATGAAATTTGGTATGTGCGCTTTTGTCGGCCATGGGATGAACGCTATTGAAATTGTTGAGAAGCGGTCCATGTTCAGACCTAGCCCCCATACAAATTACCCTTATGAAATCGACATAAATTGCCATAGGATCCAAATTGTCATATAGATCTTACTCAAATTGTATTTGTATGCGTTCATTACATCCACTAATGAGTAGTCCAAAAATGCTCCTCTTGGCCCCATATAGAGCTGCTTCCCGATATTCACTTAAATCTATTAAAAAACAAAAATATTGCACTGATTCTTCTCAAATTTTGTTTGTATATGTTTTTGCAAAATACAAGAGACGTTACCAACCATGGTCAGGATCGGTCCATTTTTGGACCTAGTCCCCATATAGATATAACATCCGATATGAACTTTTTCAAAATTTTTTCAAATTTGGTTTTTGCTTATTTTCTATGTCCACTTAGTTGGGCCTAAAAGAGAGGGTTTCTAAACGCATGGTATAGGGTATCGTATAGTCGGTCTAGACCGACTATAAATTTCTTACTTGTTTTTTTTTTGAGTACGTTAATAAGTAAATAGTTTTTGGGTGAACTAAATACATTTTGTTTATATAAACAAGAAAACTTTTTGATATAACATTAGATTAACATTAAATAATATTAAATATTTAGGTATCATTTCCTCTTGTCTAGGTTAGGTTAGGTTATGTTGTGCGCTCTACATTTTAATATTCACGCGGTTTCTACCCCTATATCAACTTAGAAATTCGTTCCCATCAACAAATTTCCAAAGTGTTTTCCCGCTTATCCCTCTGAGACCCGGGAGGCTTGGTATGATGTCGTTGAATAGATGTCTGACCCTTGTTCTCGCAAATGCAGGACAGTAACAAAAGTAGTGTTCTAGAGTGTTCTAGCTGTACATATGCTAGAATCTGTTCATCCTAGACGGTATAGCTAATGCCTGAGTTCAGAATATCCACTGATGATACTAATTTCCCTACTAAGTTCCATTCGACTTAGATTCAAGATTTCCCTAGTTTTCAAAGTTTTGAGAGGGTCCAGTCTACTGGTTTCAGTTTGAGAGACTTGAGAGTTATAGGGTTTTCCACGTTGACTCTATCCAGGGAAGAACCTTTCCTGACCAGTTAGTCAGCAATCTCTATTTCCTTATAACACTGTGTCCTCGGATCCAAATTATTTAAAAGCAGCCCCTTCTGGAGAAGTTTTCAATTTCTTCCTTACACTTGATGTTTGCTTTCATCTAATTTTGTCCAATAATATCGCCTTGATAGCAGCCAGACTGTCTGTAAATATTTTTATGTTTCCGGGATTCGGAATTCCCCATATGTTAGTAGGTCGTCGCGATCAATTCAGTCAAAAACACAGAGCTGTTGTCCAGAAGATGGATGTATTTACCAATAGAACGGTTCACTTCATAGAAATTTATACCGGTTCCACCATCCAGACTAGATCTATCCATGACAGGTTTCTTGAAAAATAGACCTATTCATCGAAAATCTCTGTCTGGTATTCGTAAATTCTAGAGTGTGTTCGTTGACACTTCCGCGATTCCTATAACAGCTATGGAGCTTTGAAAAAATCCACAGCAAAAAATAAAAAAAAGTAAAAAATTTCGATTAAGTGCGTTTTTCACAGAAATGAATTACATTTGACATACTTTCCTCTATTAGCACAAAAAATTTCCAATCTTTAAATAAGAAAACTTTATTGTTCGAGTTTTTTTTTTTCGAAAAAAAGAACGATGTATATTTTTTTGAATACAAAAATTATTTTACTTAGCGCGTAACAAAAAAGAACCGCATTTTAGTTTAAAAAAGGTCACAATATAGGTAAAAAGGGAAACAGCTTAAAATGATAAAAAAAAGTATTCGTTAAATTAAGAATAAAAAGTTAATAAATAATTTTTTAATAACACCAGCGCCATCTAGGTGTTAAATATCAAATCTAACATGTTTGCCTTCAAACTCCTAAATTATTCGCAGACAATCAGCTCGACATTCAGACATAATCATTACGGCAACCTTGCAGTAACCTGCAATAACCAAACAATCTTGTTCAAAATCTTAACCTAGAGAAAAGAAAAGGAGAAAAAGAACTTAAAATAAAAAGGTATGTTTCGCATAAAATTCCATAGGTATCGTTTATTCCACTAATGCATTCTTATGAAGTGGTAATAGGAAGAATTAAGCATCAGCAGCAAACTTCAAAAGCTATCAGTCGCTTCGTCCAAAATTGTTGGGTTTCTGGTCATACGGTCGTTGATATATTCCCTTGTTACCCTTACTCGTAGAGGGGCCAGAGCTGCCTAATATTTAATTATAATCTAGATTGGGTGTATAGATAAAATATTTTCTATAGCCTTCGTAGTTGTAATCTGTATTGCGCCAATGAATCATATGCAGCAGAGCCGCTGTATCTTCTAGAGTGGTATAATGTAGCATTCCTTTTCCATTGATGTCCACGTTGTAAGTAGTTGGAATAGGTCTAACGGCACTTGTGTATAGCCAATGTGTCATTCTTGTGTATGCTTCTAATTTTGAACCTATATCTCTCGTACAAGTGGCCCATATCAGAATAAAAATAACGTACTAAATAGTTAATATTTAGAATCCTCGCAACTAGCGGAGTGTTGAATCAGAAAAGGTAGCAATATTTTTGGTATGTGCGGACGCTCGGGCTCTACTTTTTGAGTTGTAAATATTTTGCTGCTGAAAAAATAAATAAACAAATACATAAATAATACGGTAATGATTAAGTGATCAAAGCTGAAATAAATTATATATCTGAAGAGCGTATTATGTGTTTTATTCACAACTATAAATAAATTATATATTTTATGGTATTTTGCAATCATTACATTCCACATAATGTTTTAAGCAAGTAGTTGATTTTTAACGTTCCTGTTCATGTATCACAGCGACATCTTTATTATTGAAGTAAGAACTAATGCAATATCATATCGGTTAACAATAACTCAAAGGAACGAATTGAAAGTACTATGTAAATTCTGAAACATTTTATGCCAACTACCAATGCAAGGAACTGACAAAAGATAACATGAATCCTCAAGTATGGCCGAAAGGAACAAAAAAAATAATTTATTGGAGTTATAAAGCTGAATATTTTCCGCCCCTAAGGAGAATCCTAAAACTATTTTTGGAAACAATGAATATTATTGTCTCAAATTAAGCTAAAAAATTCAATTATTTTTTTAATGTTTAATGCTTACGAGTAGCTTTGGATCCACATTACCCCTCGAAAAAATGTGTTACAAGTGCTAAGTCCAAGCAATAATACCTCGACACCAGCTACAGCGTACGTGGGAAAACTAATATATACGTATGTATATATGAGTAAGTGCGTGAAAAAAATATGTGCAATATATTTTGTTTATTTCTTGTTTTAATATTGTGAGACCTTTTATGTTATCTATCATACTAAAAAGTACAAATATTATTATTAAGGGCAACTAGTTTTGTTTTTACTACTAATGCGAAAACATCCATAAAAGGAAGGTAGAACTTAAGCAAAATAAAAAAAAAAAGTTCTAATCATATTTGTTTCTTGGTAATGTGGTAACAGTAACAAATTTCATATGCAGATTAAGGGTTACAAAATATAAAATATTTAATTTTAGTATATTTATGAACAAATGTTTTAAATGTTGTTCATGTGTGAATTTTTTAATTAAAGTTAGTGTAATCAGATGGAATGCTGTGAGTTTGAGAAATATGTACCACCCGTAATATTTTAAAAAAGTTTCATCCTACTAATGAAGGAAAACTTAATAATTTAGTACTAGCAGAGCCCAGCACTGGAAATTCGAGTGCGAATTCTTTGATACTTTGTTTTTTCATTCAATTTTTTTCTTTCAATATTTTTAATCTATATAAAAAATTTATGAATATATAAATAAAAGTCATTATATTATGAATTTTTAAATAAAATCCATTAAATGTCATTATAAATGTTTGTTGAAGACACAGAAGATATATAAGTGGGTTTACTTATAAATAATTTTATAAGAGCCTAAGGGTATGCTAACCAATTTTAGCCAATTCAAAAACACGCGCACCTCATTGAATAGTTTTTTACTTGAAGTTTCGATATGTTTTTTATGTATGTGTTAGTAGCAACTTTAAATGATAGATAGAAACACCTTTCAAATAGTGTGTTTTTTTTTTGGTTGTCAAAATAGGCGTCAAAAGAAATCGGCTTGCCTATTAATTTTGTAGAATTTAAGTCAATAACTTTACTGTGTTTTAGACTGTTAAAGATTATCATTTTAACAGGTGCGCTAATTTTCTACTTTATAAGGCGTTCACATTACGATATTTTGAGGAGTTTTAGCCAGTGGTTCAGACTTGATTTAGTGTATTTAAGTTAAACGTTTCAGCAGATTGAACAGCTGTTTCAAAAATAAAAAAACAATTGAAAAGTTGTAAAATTTTGAAATGAATAAAAATAATATCACTAAATTGGCGGCCAACTACTTTAATTATATTAATAATGAAATTATCAATATAGATGCGTTATTTTCCTTTTTGTATTGTTTTTGTATTGCATTTGTTTTTTTATTGTAGGGCCACTTTAATAGTAATGTTAAAAAACATGGATGCCTTGGCAAAAATGCACATGCGCAAAATTAAACACAACTCTGTAATTTTTTCATTTTTTGAGATGCTTCAGAAATAAACATGTCAATTGAGGTGTTTATCCAAACGAAAAAATATATGGGTAAACATCCCAACTTGGCCCGTTTATCGCATAAATGTTAAACATTTGGCTAAACACTCAAGTGTCAGCGCCATATTAGACAAACAATAATGTGAAATTTAAAATTGATTATAGATATATATATGTATAAAAGAATTTCAGTGTTCCCAAAATCAAACGGTGTTAGTTGGGAAATATTTGGTGTTGAATTTGTTTTGGCATAACTTCAATTTTTTGGCTTTTCATATTTACTGTTAGAGCCATAGCACAAAGTCCAGACAATATTTCGAGCCAGAAAATTATATTTTTTTTTAGTTGTATTTTGCTATAAATTTCTGAAGAGTTTTACTAAACTTTTCCTTATAAATTTGACATATAATCCTCCTTTGAAAACTACTAATGCCCTGATACCAGACTTAGGCGACCAATAAAAAAAATTACCTGAGACCTGTGGCTACTGTCAAAAATTGTGAACCACTATACCCCTGGTTTGCGAAATATAACAACTTGAAAACTTTTAAAATCCGAAAAAATTTACTGAATTGATTTTACGAAACTTCATATACAGGATGGACTATATAAGTTTTGGATTTTGATTTTGCAATGAATTAAAAAGTCGTATTTTTTTATTTCGATTTTTTTAATCTGAAGCACAATACTTGCAGTTTTTTATGAAACACTACGTGATTCAAGAGACTTTCTCGGCTGGCCTTGCAGTAGCCCATATGATCAACTCAATTTTTCAATACATTTTCAACTGTATGGAACTGTATTTTACCGACGACTGTACTAATTTGTTATTTCCTGCAAGAGCACGAGAACGTGTCTTTTTTCAATAACGATCAAGTTTGGTTTGTTTGTTTGACCGTTATACAAATTTTTATTTTTCAACGGATTTCTCTGAAATTTGGTACGCATGATCTCTGTAACCCAGGAAAGGTCGCCCACTGCATGTATTGCACATTATTCTCGTATCCCAGGCAACGTCGTCATATATTTTTATTGGCCACGCGCACTTTTTTAAATTCCTATATACGCTTTTAGTTTAGTTTATTTATTTATGATTTCCCATACAACAAGATTTATAATCTCATAATTAAAGTATAGGAGTTTTACATTGAATTAAAATAGAAAATTTGAATAAATTTGTCTTAAAAAAAATAATAATGGTAAATATAAAAATATTAAATAATTTTAAAGAAAAAAAAAAAAAAAATAACGAATTATAACCAAAAATGTTAATACAAATATTAGTAAATAAAATAATATAAAAAAATAAAAATAACAAAATTACTTAAATAAAAAATATAAAATATAAACGGATCAGCAAAAAAAAAAAAAAAAAAAAAATTTTTTTAAAAATAAGAAAAAGGATCAGCTAAAAAATTTAAAAAGTTCCCTCTTAAAATGCATTGCGTTGCTTATAATTTTAATGGACGATGGTAGCGAATTCCAAAGACGTATTGAGGAGACATAAAATTGCCATTTGGATACTAAATATTGGTATCTAATGTACATTATGTCATGATTTCTAGCCGTGCGCATAAAAACGAGTCTGTCATACAGATATGTTGGCTGATGTGTACGTACAACTTTATATAAGAACAGAAGCGTTTTTATCTTTAACAAATTTTCAAATGTTACTCCGTAAAGTTTTTTTGAGTAGTACGAAATCAGCTCATATTTTCGAATATGGAAAATATATCTTAAAATTGCATTGAAAGTGGACTCAAGCTTTTTATAACTTTTAGAATCAGTGCTTGCATATATTTCGCAGCCATATAGTAGAGTTGGCATAAGATATGTTTTTGCAAGCAAAATTCGAATGTTAAGGGGAGTTATATGTTGTGCATTCCATAACGTTCTAAGCATTGAGTAAGTTCTCCCAGCAGCAGAAGTAATATGGTTAGACCATGTGAGATTATCATTAAAAATAATACCTAGATTTTTACCTGTTGATACGATTTCAATTTTCTGGTTGTTTAACATAATCAATGGTTCAAAAGGCAGTGTCATTGTTCTTCTTGTAAAAATTAAACACTTTGATTTAGAGGGGTTGAGGCATAAACCATTTGCACTTGCCCATGTATAAATCTTATTAAGATCTGAATTTAATTTTGCAACGCAATCATTTATGCTGCTTATACCAGTAGTTATATATAACTGAACATCGTCAGCATATATGTGTACGTTGCAAAACAATAATTGTTCTACTAGGTCATTCACGTAGATGGTAAAAAGAAGAGGTCCCAGTATTGATCCTTGGGGTACGCCCTTCATAACTGGCAACACATGAGAGGTTTTATTGTTTGCAAAAACTGACTGGCTACGATTCAACAGATATGAAGACAACAAACGAATAGACCAAGGAGAGAAATTAAACATTTTGTGTAATTTAAAGCATAGAACCTCATGATCCACAATGTCAAACGCTTTGGAATGGTCAAGTAAAACAAGAAAATATATGTCTCCAGCGTCAATGCTCTCTCGTATATACTCTGAAACATCTATGAGTGCTGATATACAACTATAATTGGGTCGGAAACCTGATTGCCTTTTTGTCAGCAAATCGTTATCATTAATATGCTTGCTAATATGTCCATGAAGCAGTCGTTCAAAAACCTTGGATAGATAAGGTAGTATGGCAATTGGACGATAATCGTTGTTAGATTTTGGGGTGGGTATAATTTTTGCGTGTTTCCAACTTTGCGGGTAAATACTCTTTGTAATTATATTATTAAATATATACGTTATAAATGGCAGAACATACGGTAAAATAATTTTTAAAAATTTAGGATGAATATTATCGAACCCTACAGCATCAGATTTAATTGCTTGACAGCTTGAAAATACATCTTCTTGGTTTATACAAATAAAACAGAATGAGCTGCATTGAGGGGCTAAAATTTCTCTTTGGTCATAAAAGTTCATATTTGAAGTAATGTTAGGGAGATTCATGAAAGATACATTGAGTTTATCTACATCTATTTCACTTGATACTAATGGCGATGATTTTCCAATCCCAATTTCTCGTATAGTTCTCCAAGTTTTCTTAGTACCAGCTGCAGATGAAAAACGACATGAATAGAACTTGGATTTAGCAGCTTTGATCAGCCTGTTCACTTCTCTTCGTGCATTTACATATTCCGTATGTAGGTCAGTGATTTTAAACATTTTCCAGCGTTTATATGCAAAATCCCTACGAGTAATAGCTAATTTTATATCAATATTGAACCACAGTTTCTTCCTAGTATTTTTCCTCAAAGTTCTCACCGGAACAGATTTACTAAAACTTGCAACAAATTTTCCTCTAGATATTTCAGTTGATTATCAACCGAGGGCATATAGTAGATACTACTCCAATTTATTGCTGATAGCTCAAAGGACATATCGGCAAACTTTATGTGATCAAAATCATAATAGGTAATAGTCTCACTTTCATGCTGCAGTTTGAAGTCATATGCCAAGAATAAAAAATCATTTTTGGAGAAACATGGTGCTAACAACTGATCATATAGGAAGACTTTATGTATATTGCTGACAAAGACTATATCAAATAATGTATGTTAACATATTTTAATTTTTTAATGGACTTCCCTAAAACTTTGTGCATTAATCCCTTTACTTACTACACTTGAGTTTACATCATTATAAAATAAATATTTTAAATCAACCTATTACATATATTTCCGGCTTGCTTTTTTTACAATATGAGTTGTAAAGCCCCAAAATTAGTGCAGATTTATTTCATGGGTGAACAGATACAGGTTGACTACCGCAGTAGGATTACCTCGATGAGGTTAACTCATACAAATATTTCCATCTTGCCTTTTTAACTACAATGCAAAACAAAATATTATTAATTTCATCTCGCCTTTTGGCTACATTGGAAAGCAACTTACTACAAATATTTCCCTTTTATCTTTTTCACTATATAAATGAGATGTAAAGGTGGAAAAAGAGTTGGGAGCCAGCACAATCTTTTCGTATATGCACCAGAAAGAAAAACCAGAAATGTTGTATATCCCAATGCTCTAGAATAACTAAAATTCATAACTTTTAGACATCATAAACTCAAAATAATATATGCATAAACGTAGTTAGTTGTAATGGCAAGCAGGTGCTGAGTACTTACTCCCCAACAAATTCGGTAAAAAAAATGAACTTATTCCCCGAAGAATTGGGGAATAACTTCATGATGAATAAATTCCCCAAATTTAAAAAAAGGTCCCCAAAAGAAATGAACTAATTCCCCATACAGCTCGCAATATCTGTCCTGCAATATACGTATTTAAAATTTGTATTCTTTTCAATAGCATCATTTCGGTGCGCGGAAGCGTCGCGCGGAAGTAGACTCGGACGCGACGCGATGCGCTTGCGGAATACCGCTTAACTGAAATATCGTAATGATCTGAAGAATATAATTTGGCAATTAAAATAAGTTGACAACAACTATGCGGCAGTACTGGTGTGACTGCCAAACGCCCGGAAGCTGTGGCAACACGCTCGCGGAACACAGCTCAGTGAAAAGTCTTATGATAAGTTTTATATACTTATGTGCAATAATTACTATACATATACTTTAAGCAGTTGCCTAAAGCAACTTTGCGGCACAATTTTAAAAGTCGCTTTCATTTTCCATTTTGTGAAATTCTATAAATTTGAAATCTCTGCTCAATGATGATCACACATTAAATGAAGTAATTTTTACTGCAGCAGCTTATAAAAGAACTTCTAAATTAAAATACTCCCCAAATTTTTGGGGAGAAAGTTAATTTTTTGAGAATTTTTTTCAGTGCCTGGTAAGCATAGTGAACCATTTTTCAAGCCAAAGGCATTTGGATCCCGGGCAAGACCGGGTAAAAACAGCTAGTATTTTATAAAAAAATATTAAATCGAAATATAAAACAAAATAATATAACATAGTAAATGTCCAACTACATCACCGTCCATATATTTTCCATTTTTCATTTTGCATCTTTCATTTTGCATATTCCTTTTTCGTTTTTAATTATTCTTTCATATTGGCGATTTTTTTTATAACGTGATAAGGATAAAAAAAATATGTGGCAATTCTACTAACATAGCTCATCGTAGTTGTGTTTGTTGGTATAATTGCATCATTTTTTTGTGGCTTCTTTGAACTGGGAATGTTGTTGTACAACTATTATGTTCAAACACTAAAATATTACAACAAACACACTGGGTTTTATGTTTTTTTGTAGAAGCATATACATATTTTTGCTCGTGTCTAAGCACAATGATGCCCGATTTAAGGCCTAGTTAGCCACACGTTGTTAAAATGTATCTGTACCGTAAATGTAACGTTGGCATTTAGTACAATTATAGAACGTAAAAAACGAACCAGCATGTTGCTGTATAAAATAAACCAAACTTTATCAGCTGTTCACAAATGTCACGTACAAACGTAGCAAAAATCTATTTTCAACAGATTGGGACGTTCCGGTTACGTGACAGTTGAGTTCGGTAACTACTATATATGCTTTTTAATGTAACAGAAAAAATAGCTGACACGTTTGGTTAAGGTTTCGTGTGGCTAACTAGGTCTTTAGCCCATTTTCAACACCACCTGCTGGGAATTAGGGCAAATGATATTATTGTAACCTTACCCAGCAAAATGTTTTTTTTTGTGAATGAGCGTGATTTCAACAGACAGACGGACAGATGGACATCGCTATATCGACTCGAGCTGTGATAAGGATCAAGAATATATATACTTTATGGGGTCGGAAATCAGTTTTTCGATGCGTTACAAACGGAATGACAAACCGATATAAGCCCTCTGCCACTGAGGTGTGGAGGGTATAGAAAAGGTACAAATGTAATTTAACATATGAATAAAAAAAAAATACGTTAAATTGACCAATATCAAGAAAGACAATAGAAACTACATAACGTCAACGTATTCTCTAATTTTTATAATATAATAAGGGAATTCTACACTTATTGAATTTATAGATATCAAATCTTAACAAATATTAAATCGAAATATAAAACATAGTAAATGTCCAAATATGTCACCGTTCATATATAAATATATAAATATATTGACATTTTGCAGCTGTTTGATAACAAAATATTTTTCGATTGTAACCCGTTACCTTGAACTCTAAATTTAACGCAACCTGCACTTGATCACTTTCTTCCTACTGTCAGTTGCAATTTGTTTCCTTTTTTCAATGGATATTCTTTCCAGCTCACTGTATGAATTTTATACCCTCTGCTATTACGTGGTGAGGGTATAATGAATTTGTCCTGGTTTGCAACTACCAAAAATATTTGACCTAAAACCATCTTTTAATAAGATTTAGAGATGTCTGTCCGTCCGTGCATCCGTCTGTCTGTCTGTCTGTGTGTTAATGCAAACCTTGCAATCTATAGGTCGGAAATATGAATATATTTTGACGAAATTTTGAAACTGGTTAACCTTAGTTAACCTTCGTCGAGTCGGTGACTACCGTTCTTATTGTGATCTTAAAGGTAGTGCTTTGAAAAAAAATTACAGAAAATATGTTTTTATATGTAAAGGGTTTTTCAATAAGAGCGCTACAAAAGTTTTTTTAAATAAAACAAAAACGGTTTTGGATATCAATGAAATTCTTTATACGTTCGATGCCATTATGTATGGAAATCGATCTATTTTGCATGGCCACCACGGGCACGCTGAACCCAATTTTCGATGGTTTTCAAGCATAAATCGGCCGATACTGCTGCAATTTCACGTTCGATATTCGTACGAAGTTCATCAATCGTCGCTGGCTTGTTGGCATAGACCATAGACTTGACATAGCCCCACAGGAAATAGTCCAACGTCGTCAAATCTCACGACCGAGGCGGCCAATCGAGTGGACCATTTCGTGAGATAACACGTTCTCCAAACTTGGTTTCCAATAAATTGATTGCGACATTCGCTGTGTAGCCTGTGGTGCCGTCCTGTACGAACCACATGTCCTCCAAGTCCACATCATCTAATTGAGGCCAAAAATATTCGGTTATCATTGAACGGTAGCGATTCCCATTCACAGTAGCGTGCCTGTCTTGATCATTACGGAAGAACTACGGCCCAACGACGCCGCCGGCCCATAAACCGCACCAAACCGTAATTTTATCGGAATGCAATGATGATTCATGGGGTACGCGTGGATTGCTGTCTGACCAATAACGCATATTTTGTTTATTTACCGCTGAAGATGATTTTTCGATGAAAATCCGAATCATTTTCAAGTCGTTGCTCAGACCAATTCACGAAAGTACGGCGCTTCTGGTGGTCAAGCGGCTTCAGTTCTTATGTCAGTTTGATCTTGTAAGGATGTAGGCCAAGATCTTTTCGCAAAATTCGCCACAACGACGTCACAGAGATGCCCAACGCTTGAGAACGACGTGTGAAAGACACATTTGGGCTTTCTTCAACTGAAACCTCAGCGGCAGCAATATGCTCGACACTACGGGCACTTCTTTGTCTCACTGGCACGGGAACATTTTGTGCTGTGCCTGCGGATTCAAATTTTTCCACTAGATTGTTGATTTGCTAGGATGATTATGACGGCCATAAATTGGACGTAGCGCTCTTAACGTTGAGGCCACTGACTTCGAATTTCGGTAGTAAATTTTAATAATTTCGACTCGTTGTTGGCTCCTATATCTCTCCACCATGAAATGGAAAACCTTACTGAAGAGAAATGTCAAAAGTGCGGCAAGATATATGGCGTCGGTTGCCGTCCCTGTCGTTCTACTTTTGTAGCGTCCCTGTTGGAAAACCCTTTATATGTATATGTTTTATGAAATAATGTTTATTTTTTTTTTTTTTTTTTTTTTTTTTTGATAAATAAATACTTGTTTAATGTAAGTACGTTTTAAAAATTTCCAAAAATATATATTTACAAGCGGAATTATATATCCCAAGAAGTTGTTGTCGTAACGACGTATGGCTATGTTAAAGGAGTTGCTTAGAAGGTTATCTGCCTAGGGTTATAATCGATGCATGTTCAGACTTAGGCCCCATACAAATTACCCCTATGAGATCCACCTAGGATGCCAAGAGATGCATATCATCATGTAGATCTCGTTCAAATTGGGTTTGTATGTGTGTACTACATGCATTAATAAGTAGTTCAAAAATAAAAGCTAGAGTAAAATTCAAAGTCATAGCCCCCATTGATCTTCAATTAATTAATGGTTTGCATACGTTCTTGCAAAAAGAAGTGATATCACCAAATATCGGTAGCTATCTCGATTGAATACAGGAATTAAACTACATAATAATAGTCCTCCATTGCTGTAGACAGGATCGTCTATTCTAAATGGATTTGTTTACAGTGAAACGGTGATCCTGTCTGGATCCAAAAATTGAGTGTGACTTTTTTTTGTTATACATTTTTATTGTTATTGTATAATTTCTGTTTTATTTATGAATTATATAGGATGCTTTATACAAATACAAGAAGAATGCAATATGCAGGTAGAGCCAATTATGTAATGGCGAAAGATGACGTTAAAATGCTAAATAAAAAGAGGAACAATAAAGTAAAAACTCGTCTGTATTACTAAAATTGTGTTTTCATGTAACATATTTTTTGTCATGTTATAAATTTCATTTTCTTTAATTTAAAAATAAGCTGAAGCAAACTAAGACCATTTAAAAAATCATGGATTAATATTTACCATTTTAAAAATAAGTCACCCTGGCAATAGGTTAGCCCATACAACTATATTTTGCAATTAACACAATCAAGTTTAATTAAAAAATCAATTATCTGAATTCTTAATACAACAGTTTTGAAAATATAATTCAATTGTAGCAATAGAGTATTGTGATAATACATGGGAGTAACACAATTCGGTTGGCCAAAAATGCAGTTGCCTCAACGAGTCTGTTCTCTATATGTATAATATTTATTTTCTTGAAACTTGTTGTAGTTTTTTACTTCTTATTCCTTTTTTTATATAATTTTCCAAAAATGCCAAAGCTTTTAAATAATTATTCGGTTGGAGTTATCATTTTATTGATATTTACAACGGAATTTGATTCATGGAATTTTCTTTCCGTTAAAACTACCGAACGAGGTTAAATGTTTAAATTTCTCTTGTTATAACCGAGTTCTATATATCTAGTTTCTAGAAATAATTTTTTTCAATATCTGTAGATAGGTTTTCGGTCTAAGATAATTTTTTAAGTATAATTAGTTATTGTAGTCACCAATAATTAGTTACCTTAACTTAATTATTTTAAACTTTTTCATAAAAACTTTGATTCTTAAATTGAACTTCTTTTTCTATTAACTTTAGTTTTAAGAATTATATATATATGTGGTAGATAATTCTGAAAGCATTTTAAAATATTTATGAATTACAGTAAAAATTACTTTACCTGATTATATTTTTATACTGGTAATGGAATTCGTTTTTAGTTTTTCTGTGCATAACTTTACGACCTACAGTTTGCTAATTTTTATAAAGGATTTACAGATAGAAGGACAAGCAAAGGGACGGAAGGACGGACATCGTTAAATCTAATTAGAAAGTGCTCACCACTGAGTTAATTATGAAATATTGTAAATTACCCTTATTAACATATTTACGTGTGACCAAGTGTACTCGAAATTTGTTATAAATCATACCTTAATGTTTTAAGTTAAAAAGTTATAGTCCTTATAGAATTGATTATAAAACGAGCTAAAATATTTTTAAACATGTTCATGGCTTTTAATTATTGTAGAAAAACCAATATCAAATTAACTGAATTATTTATGAGAATAGAACAGCCAGAGGACAACAGCTAACAAATTTAGAAGTCAAGAATTTGGTATGAACCAAAGTTTTATGAATTTATTTTTTAATAAATTTTAACGCCAAAAACAAACAAAGCCACCGCTAAGAAAGTAATAATGTGATTAGACCGGCATTGCGATACCATTTACAATTAATCATGGGATTGGGTCTTCAGACCAAACTTATTTATCACATGTGCTTTTTCTAATGGGAGCTAGCTTTAAAGAAGTTCTTGTATGTTGGTGCCTTATATAAATGTGATAGAGAAATTTTGAGGACAGCTTTGCAGTGCTAAGTACTTTCAACACACAATTGGTTCAAAGAAGAGTATTGTATATGGCAAATCCAAAGAGTGCTTTGAATAGAAATAGCACTAAATATGTTTTATGAATTCCCAGATAATTTGTAAGACCTTCCGCTTTCATTTTATTTCGACAATAAGTTCACGGCATGTCCTTTGCTAACCTACCTGCTCACATGAAAAATAATTTATTTTTGTTCCTAATACAGTTAAACTGCCTTTTATGAATGAATCTTTGTTTAATCTCAAGTTTTTCTTCAAAATATTTTTATTTTGCAGCTTAAAGATCAGTACCCTAGCAGTACTGAGGTAACAACCGAAAAATAGGTCCACTCGATTATCCTGAAAAACGAAGAAAAAATCATATTTGTTGGATTCAGAGATTCGAAAAAAATAATTACAGCACCAACACAACAGCTGTTTATTTTGGTTTTTATTAACTCTTGTTGTTTTTTTTTTTTACTTTATTTAATGATATTTTCACAAATTTATAGTTACAATTTTTAATACACAATAAATTGTAACATTAAAACTTTTATTGTTCGGAGCAAAATCACACATCCGGTTTGATTTCCATCAACAGTAATACTTGTTTAATTATTAAAAATATATAATAACCTTAATTTTTATCGGAGCTTGGTTTAAAACTGCCTTTACATATATTTACAAGATAAAGGCTGCCAAAAAAGAAATTAGTCCAAAAATCACCAACTAAGTACAAAGCTTAAATAAGAAAACATTTTTTGGTATATTTTTTTCGTCTTGCACACTGTTATATAAATACCAATTTCCAATTACTATAAAGAATAGTTTTTACTCTAGTAAATTGAAGAGATTCTAAGATTTCATCTTTACGAAATATGGCAGATAAAAAATTCAAAGAATATTAATTTCCATGCCAAAATATAATACTATTTCCGACCAGTTCTGCCTTTCATGGTCCTAATTTTGGTGTCCAGTGGAACATTATCTTATACCACTGATGTTCTAAATAAAATCCATACATTGCAAACAAGTGTCACTCTATGTTTGTTTAAACAATATTTTATGTCCTATTGCAATTTAAACTGTAAAAATAAGAAACAACATTCATGTACGTACCAACAGCACATCTACAAATAAATATATAGAGGTTTTGATAAATGGTTACATATTGGTTTAAAATACATACACCATTTTTTTATATGAACAAGCATACCGAAAGGAAAATACAACATTTACAGTATTTCGTTTTATTTTTAATTGTGAATTCCTTTGTGTGTCGCTCATTTATTTTATGTTACATCCCTGCCTTCCCTTTTTTTAAAGCTATTTTTTGTTTTGTTTACTTTGAGGTTATGTGTACGGGGTTTTTTTTTAATTTTAAACGTAATGGGACCACAACATTTTTTAAAGACAAAAAGGCTTACATATACATAAATTGTCAAGCCATTCATCTTGGAAATAAATGTTGTAATTTGTTGGTTTGGTGCACACCGGAAAGGAAACCAACTCCATAAAAGTGGCGACAAAGTGTTTATTTTTTTGTTTTTTTTTTTTTTTAGCAAAAGTCCATTTTGTGAGTGTCTGTTTGTGTGTGAGTGTGCTGAATATGTGTGTAAATGCATGGACATGTCATATGAACACACGTTTTATCTAAATGTATGTATGATCCCTAAGATATATTTTTGGCTAGTAGTTCACCTCTCCCAAGACCAACAACATATAAACACTTACCCAGATGAAAGTGTACAGAAAAAAAAGAAGAGACGACAAGTTATTGTGTGAAATGTGTCATTTATTACAGAAGTAAACAAACATACGAACTCGTAAAAACATCCACTAACAGTGGGATTTGTAATCAAAAGTTATTTAAATAATAAAATTATCTATTTGTTAAAACTCTAAACAATATTCGAGAATACTGGATGAGGCTAAAAGAAAAATCCCTAATCCAAATTTTGCGAAATAGAACTATAAGAACAATTTCAAAATTTGGAGTTGAATAGATTCTTCCAAAATATCCATTAATTTTACTCGAAGAGCAGAAAGCTCTACTGAAAATTCGAAATAACCAAAAAATGCGATTTTAAATTTGTCAGCAACAACTGATCAAATAAACCAAAATTTATAATATGAATAGTTCCTTTTATCTGAATAAAAAACCAATGTCTAGTTTTTCAATTTTTTTGTCATGACAAGACAAAATATTGAAAAAGTTCTGCATTGGAATGAAGAAAACCTATTTAGCACAAGTTTAAATTATGATATGCCGAATCTATAATACCCATGTTTTAAATACAATATTATAGAGAAGGTTGTAAACACTAAGAGACAATAAAAGGCTGATAGTCGCTAGTTTTTTTAAATTATATTTAATAAGATAATTAACAAATATTTTAGATATTTTTGAGCTTTGTTAATTTAATGCCACTATTAAATGCAACCAGCATAAATTGAAATACACTTAACAATATTTTTGTTTGTTTATTTGTTTATCGGCTTTTACAAGTAAAAACAAGTAAGAAAATTATAGTCGGTCTAGACCGACTATACGATACCCTATACCATACGTTTAGAGACCCTATCTCTTAGGCCCAACTAACTGGATATAGAAAATAAGCATAAACCAAATTTGAGTGGGATTTTTATTAATTTTTTCGGCTGCAGATATGAAAAAGTTTATATCGGATGAAATATCTATATGGGGACTAGGCCCAAAAATGGACCGATCCTGACCATTGTTGGCAAAGTCTCTTGTAATTTGCAAAAATATATACAAACAAAATTTGAGAAGAATCAGTGCAATATTTTTGTTTTTTTTGATAGATTTAAGTGAAGATCGGGAAGCAGCTCTATATAAGACCTATGACTAATAGTTGTCCAATAGGGATCATTTTTAGACTACTGATTAATGGATTTAATATATACATAAAAACCCAATTTGACTAAGATTCGTATGATAATTTGGATCTTATGGCAATATATGTTGATTTCATAGGGGTCATTTGTATGGGGGCTAGGTCTGAACATGGACCGATTCTCACCAATTTCAACAGCGTTCATCCCATGGCCGATAAAAGATCAAGTGCCAAATTTCATCAAAATATATTCATATTTGCGACCTGCAGTTTGATTACAACTTTACATGGACACACAGACGGCCGGACGGACGGACGGACGGACATCGTTAAATCGAATCAGATAGTGTTTCTGATTCGATCGGTATAATTAAAGATGGGTATAGGTCAAATATTTTTGGTTGTTACAAACAGCAGCACAAAGTCATTATACCCAAACCACATAGTGGTATATGGTATAAAAAGGAACAAGCAAACAACAATTATGTATGTATATCCACTATAATATTAAAACTAACACTGTGGCAATACTAAGCTTACATAGCACGTGTAGTATGATCATACATACAGACCCATGAAGTAAATAATACAAAAATAACGATCACAAAACCAAAACCTACTTAAGCTAGCTATACTCAAAATAAAAAATGTTGAGTAACAACTATCCTCACGCCTTTTTTACTTTTTCATTGATATCTCGTGACTTATTGAACCGATTTATTGATTTTAAATAATAAATCTTCATGTTATGTCAATGAATTATTGCCAGTAAAACTTATCAACCTAGCTGACCTGTTTAGGGTATGATCATTATTTCCATAGACGGACAGATGGAAAACATTATATCAATTATCGCTTATTATATAGATTACATATATGCATATATATTGTATGGGGTCCAGTTATTCTGTTTCTAATTATTAAAAACGGAATTAGAAACTTATGTATATGGGCCATATACAAAAAAGTGTAAAAGCTGTGTCCACGAAGTTAACAATTTTTATTTAAATAAAAATAAAAATAATAATAAAAATAAATAAAAAAGTGCAAAAGCTGTGTCCACGAAGTTAATAATTTTTATTTAAATAAAAATAAGCCTTTGAAAAATTATTGTGCTTGTTTATTAATCTTCATCTTATTGTTGTAAATTGCAAATATTTTTCAAGTGTTAAAATTAAATAAAATATCTTACAGAAAATAATGCGTATGAACTTGGCGGAGAACTTTAGACCGTGTTTGGAATGAACTGGTTGTAAGTTATAATAAAAGGTTATCTACTATATAATAAAAAACCTTATCTTAAAAAATACTGACAAAAAACATTTTTAAATTTGTATTTATTTTTAGGGATAAAAATTTTTATGTGTCCACTCTGTTATATGGAGTTTTAAATATAAAAAATAAAATTATACTACAGTTGGTAACAGTACTGAACTCTCTAAAAGGCACATGTTTACTTGGTCAGCCATATTTGTTTGGATGTTGCAGAAAGGAATTTTATATGGCTTTTGTGCCTGTAGATGACCTAAATGTAATTCGTAAATATCCTCTCTGTTACATAATTTTTTAAAACATTTTAACTACTTTTAAATGAAATAAATTATAAAGAAGAATATCATTATTAACAGCTATTAAATACTTTCTTTTTTTATTTTACAAGATAAAGATAGTTCACTTTTTTTCAGATGGGCCATCCAACCGGCAGGAGAAAGTGGACGGTTGCCGGCACTGGTCGGTTGTCGGCACTCCACCTTAGCTTTTCACAGAAGGATAACATGGTCATTCTGACAAATGTCATATGTGCGTTTAATTAGCACGTCCTTACTGCGCCGAATACCAAAGAAAACAGACGCACGTGCTTTGATTTTACAATTACAATTTTTTTAATGAGCGCAATTCAACTTTGATTAGATTATGTTGCTGATCAAGTTAGTGTTTTCAAGCGCAGAAATATATCGATCGAAAAGGTAAGTGCATTAAATATTTGTGAAACAAATTCAGTCTATTTTGCTATTCAACAATAAACGCCACGAACGTGTTTGCAACCAAAATTTTTTTCACTTTCCAAAATGGCTGCTAAATTCGGTTCTCCGCATCCAGACATGGTCGGTTGTCTGCACCTTTTTTTTTTAGACAAATTTGTTACGCGCAAATCCGGTTCGAAGGACCACAAATGTTTTCTCAATAAAATAATTACCAAAAAAAATATATAAGAAAAATAAAAACACAATTATCACTATCTTTTCTTAAGCGTTATAAAATTTCTTTATTTGAAAGAACGGGGGTTGAACGTCTACGTACCTTAAGCGGGGTATACAACAGTATAAGCAATCAACATAAGCAAAGCACACTCAAAGGCTACGGTTCGCTAATCTGCACGTAAGCACAAATGATGAAATATCAGCAGGGATGTAAACGTAGTTAAACGTAATTTCAGTGTTGGTTTTGAGAAATTTTTTGTTTTCTTCAAAGAAGATTGATTGTGATGACATGATTAAAGCAACCAAACGTTTTTTGGGAGGAAAACTGCCAACAAAATCGACTGCTGCCACGTACTCGATCTTGGTGCCGATTAATGTGAAAAGTGCCACTGATTGTCATTAAAATAAATAAATTTCCTTTTATATTTGAATTCTGGTGGTTTTCATTGATATTCTTCCATTTTCAGTAGAGTTTCTTAGGGTGCCGGCAACCGACCACATTTTTATAAATGGCAAAAAAAAGAAACGTTTTACTGAACTGCTAGTAAACATTTTCCAATGAACAGAATAAACTCAATTCATTGGCCAATTATTAGCTAAAGTATGTAGCTTTCCATTGGTGTGTATGTGACCATA
Organism: Cordilura impudica; assembly: GCA_963682025.1. NCBI lineage: Eukaryota > Metazoa > Arthropoda > Insecta > Diptera > Scathophagidae > Cordilura > Cordilura impudica. The sequence continues at coordinate 110,258,660 of OY821517.1, forward strand.
TATTGTGCATTTGGACAAAAGTTATGATGGCAACCGACCACCTTCCCCTACAAAGAAACAAAAATGTCCATCTGTTTATTAAACACGTGGAAAAATTTAAATTTCAGTGGTAGACATTTAATTTTTTTTGTCAGGCCATGGAAAAGAAACCACTGATGCGTTAGGAGGAATTCCGAATATAATGGCAGATAGGATTATATATTGTGGTGATGATATAGTATATGCCAATGCCTTTTTTACACAGTTGAAAGCCTCACCAATGTGAAATTGTATCTGATTTTAGAGAAATATATTAATGAAATCCCAAATAAATATCCCAAATAAAAATCCTGCTCTTAAAGAAGCATTGTCAGTTCACCTAAGAATAAACACTTGGAACATATAAGAAAATTCATTCCAGTACCCAAATGAAAGATACGAGGGGTCATTTGTATTATGAGTTTTTAGATTATGTTGATTGTGGAGATTTTATTTATAAAAAATTAATTTTTTTTAAATATGAAGCACGTATTTCCAATAATAAAACTTAATCTGAAGAAATAATATTTTCAGAAAAGTATGTTTGACAAGAAAAAAACAATTCTTTTACACAAAAAAATTTTAAGAAATTTTTTAAAGGAATGAACAGTAATACAGTAATACAATACCCTAAATTACTTCCCTCCCAGTACAAACAAAAATTATTAAGCGGTAAATAACTTAAATACTAATTACATGTTTAGTTAGTCATGAAAGTTACGTTTTTAGAGGATTTGTTAATTGTTTTTTTTTTTATTAAAATCTTTATCTGATATGTATGCTGGTTTAACTTGATCGCTGTGATAAGTTTTAATCAAATTTCCATTTTGAATTTTAAAAACTTTATTATTTCTATCAATGACATGAAAGAGTTCTTCAGCCCCGAGATATTGTTAGCTTTAACATATACATACATAATCACATCTTGTCAGATGTTTTTGAATAAATTGTTTGTTAAACAACTTTCGATCACACCACAGAAAAATAGTCACGAGGTTTTCGTAAAGTTTTTTCGACTGGAGCTTCAGTATCACCTTCAATTACTAGTTCTCCTGGTAATCGAAGAGCTTGACCATAAACAATTTCTGCTGGAGAACATTTTAAATCTTCTTTTATTGAGGTTCGCAAACCCAATAAAACAAACGGTCACATTTCTGACCATTTTATAGTTTGATGATGACATCAAAGCGGATTTAAGTTGTCTATGGAATCGTTCGAGTAACCATTTGCCTGCGGATGGTAATGTGAAATATGTGTCTTCTGTGTCCCAAGTAATGATGTTAGTTAGTATTGAGTACCTTGATCAGCAGTGATTCTATTTGGTACAACAAAGCGCGGAATATAGTTTTCAACAAATAATTTTGCAACAGAACGTACACTTATATCACGCAAAGGGTAAGCTTCTGGCCACCGTGAATATCGATCTATAATTGTCAGAATATATAACCATTATAACCATTTGAAACAGTGAAAGGACCCACTAAATCTACGTGTATATGTTCAAAGCGACCTTTTGGAATTTCAATAGTTTTAACTTTAGATTTTGTGTACCTGTTAATTTTGGAACTCTGACAATAGTGACAACTGGCAACCCACACCTTTATATCTTTTCTCATTTTTGGCCAAAAATATTTAGATTGAATTAAATTTTTAGTTGCTGTAGAGCCAAGATGGGATAAATAATGAATTTTCTCAAAAATCAATTTGCGTAAGAATGGTGGTAGATACGGTTAAGTGATCGTAGAAATATCACACCAAATTCTTATTTGAGTATCAGGTATTAAAATTTCCTTTAAATTAAATTTGGCAATCGATGAACAAACGATCAATCTAAACGAATCATTCCAATTCTGTTCATTATAAGGAGTCTCAATATTAACATCATCAGTTGTAATTGAATCAACTTCTGGATTACGAGATAACGAATCTGCAACGATGTTTTGTTTTCCGGACACATATTGAATATAGTTAGAAAATTGAGCTACATAATCTAGTTGTCTTGTTTGTCTAGTAGAGCTTTCAGTTTTCGAATTTTATACGAATGTGAGAGGTTTATGATCTGCATATACTTTGAAATCACGACCTTCCAAAAAATATATAAAATATTTAATAGCTCTATATTATTGCCAAACATTCTCTATCAAAAGTTGAATATTTCTGTTCCACTAACGTGAGTTTTTTTTAATATACTATTGGTTCAGTAAAATCATTACTATCAGCTTGTTGCAACACAGCACCCATAGCTATATAAGATGCATCTACAGCTAAAGATAATCTACTATTTTCATCGAAATGAGTCAACAAAGATGTTTAACATTATTGAAAGAAATATTTGATTCGTCATTCCAGATAAGTCTCTTCTCATCATTTTTATTTGCGGATCTAAGAATATCGTAAATTGGACTAAGTTCAGAGGCTAGCAATGGTACACAACGATGATAATAATTGACGATTCCTAAAAACTTTGTTAACTTAGAAACAGATGTAGGTCTTTCAAAATCTAAAATTGTTCTCACTTGATCTTCAAAAGTTGCAATGCCTTCTAAAGAGATTTGGTAACTTAAAAATCTGAAGATGAAACAACGAAAATGCAGTTACAAATCTTAATCTTCAAAGAGTATTCTTCTAGTTTTGTATAAACACTTTTTATGTGTTCCATATGTTGAGCCTCATTTTCACTAGCAATCAAAATATCACATATACATATAAAAACGAAATCGAGTTCAAAAAATATTTCGTTAATAAAGCGTTGAAAGGTTTGAGCACTATTTCTTAAGCCAAAAGGCATTCTCAGAAATAATCCAAATGGAGTAGTGATAGCTGTCTTTGGAATATCTTCTTCTGCTATTGGATTTTGATGATAAGCTTGCACAAGATCTAGTTTTGAAAAAATTTTCATATTTTTAAAATTAATACTTAGATCATGTATGTGAGGTAAAGGGTAATGATCAGGAATTCTCACACAATTAAGTCACTTTTTTTTATTTTCTATATACGCTTTTAGTGTTTGTTATAATATTTTAATTTTTCAATATAGCTCCCAAAAATTTTGTGCCTAAATCTCTTCACTTACTACTTTTGAGTTTACACCATTATGAAATAAATATTTTAAATCAACCTATTACAAATTTTCCCGCCTTGCCTTTTTTACTATTTGAGTTGCAACCCACCAAAATTAATGCAGATTTATTTCATGGGTGAACAGATACAGACTGACTACCGCTGTAGGATTACTCCGATTATAAATATTTGCATCTCGCCTTTTTAACTACACTGGAAAGCAACCTATTATAAATAATTCCATTTCATATTTTCATATTTGAGTTGCAACCCACCAAAATTAATGCAGATTTATTTCATGGGTGAAAGATACAGACTGACTACCGCTGTAGGATTACTCCGATTATAAATATTTGCATCTCGCCTTTTTAACTACACTGGAAAGCAACCTATTATAAATAATTCCATTTCATATTTTTCACTTTATATGTAGATGAGATGCAAAGGTGAAAAAACAACTATGTGCAATTGTGCCTTGCACATGAAAGCATAGCATATAGGCCGTACTACCTCAAATCCGAAAAGGCTTAGACTAAACACAACTCTAGAGAACCCGATCAGACCCAAATTCGTATCAAGCCGCAACGAGTTAGACAATCTGAGTTGAGAAATGCTGAAACACCTGAGCAAACCCAATAACGTCAAGACAATCTTCGTAAGGGAAGCGGAAATGCCCGAATCTACTCAAGTGCATCTAGAAATCCAGCGGCTAGGAGGGAATGTGAACCTCCGAAAACGACTCAACAACGTCTACATAAGACAAGCTGACAAGCTGACCAAATTTTTATAAAAAGGTCTCCAAAATAAATGAACAAATTCTCCATAATGCTCGCAATGTATGTCCTGCAATAAACGTATTCTTTTCAATAACATAATTTCGGTGCACGGAAACGGCGCCCGGACGCGCTCGTGATCTCAGGTCAGCTAAAATATCGCAATGATCTGAAAAATATAATTTGACAACAACTGCACGGCAGCACGGGTGTAGCTGCCAAACGCTCGGACGCAGACGCGTATCGCTCGCGGAACATAGCTCAGTGAAAAATTCTTATGATAAATTTTATCTGCGTATGTGCAATAATTACTATACATATACTTAAGCAGTTGCTTAAAGCAACATTGTAGCACAATTTTAAACGTCGTATTCATTTTCCATTCTTTTTTGACGACTCCGCTCAATGATGATCTCTTATTGGCTGAAGTAATTTAATTTGTAAAAGTTCTGATTCCTTTAATTTGTAACGATTCCATTATATTTGATGTTTACAAAATAAATAAAATTAAAAAAAAAAAAAACTTATTTTTGAAGCATGTTTGCTGTAGCTTCTTATATGTAAAACTTCTACATTTAATAATCAAAAAATTTCAAATTGAAATAAAAAATTAATTTGTTGCCCCAAAAAAAAAGTAAACATGAGGAATTTTTTCACTTTGAACAAATTCCCCAATCCCATACAAATTTTTGGGGAGAAAGTTCATTTTTTGAGGAACGGCTCATTGCGGACTAAGTACTCAGCGCCTGGTAAGCATAGTGAACCATTTTTAAAGTCAAAGGCCATTGGCTTCCGGGCAAGACCGTGTAAAAATACCTACATAGTTTATTATAATCAGGTTCAGAGGTGATAGAAGGAAATAAATCTTGTACATCATGGTATTTACCAAAATCTGTTATTCTAGGGTTGAGAGAGCAAATACAACTTAATCCCAATGTACCAATTAAATTTAAAGCAGTTTTTAAATCTATAACTTTTTTATTCTTAGCATCTACAACTACCGAATTTTTCGAGGAAGTTAAAACCAATAATTGGGGTATCAATATCAGCAATAATAAAAGGAAATTCAAAATCTCTTCGAAGCCCTAAATCAATATTAAAAAGTTTCGTACCAAATGTCCGAATAACAGATCCATTCGCAGCTGATAACTCTAAAGCTGAATGTCTAGCTAAATTCTTAAATTTAGAAAATGAAACTACAGAAGCAATAACACCAGTATCTATTAAAAAATTTAAGTGATTTATTTTATCAAAAAGAAATAGGCGGCTTACTGGCTTAACACTTGATCCATCATCAGCCACCGCCATGATAATTGTATTCAGTTTAAAGGTTTATTTGCATTATGATTATTACGATTAGAAAATAAATAAGGCGGAATACACTTGATTGCTCTATTACCAAAATTTTTGTGATACCCACAGAGTCCATTATGACCATTACGAGAAGATTAACGATTACGCAAACGGAAACTTTTTCCTGGGAACATCTTCTAGCTCTTAATTCTGCAACATCTAAGGTAACTTTATTTAAACTTTCGCAAAGAGTTTTCGTTATTTCTGCCAGTTGTTGTACAGAATGTTCTAAGCAGTCGTTAGAATTTTGATTTCTTATAGAAAATTGAGATTTTGAGCAAACCTCAAAATCTTATCGGCAAGCAAAATTTTTTTATCAATATTTTGAGACAAACAAGTTATCAAATGAATTTGAATTTTCTAAGGTAATTTACGAAGCCATAACGTAAATCACGGCTAATAGTATTATCAGAACCAGCTAATAGTTTTAAATCCCGGAAAAATTCTGAAGGTTTGCGATCCCCAATATTATCATTCGAAAAAATCTGTTCTAAGCAAGATGATTCACTGAGTGAAAATCTATTGCACAAAGTTTTCTTTACACTTTCATATTTGTTTATAGTAGGAGGAAATTGAATTATATCCAAAACTTTACTAACAATATCCTGAGGTAAAGAAATTAAAATGATATGATATTTAATTGTATCATCTACAATATTGTTCAATGAGAATTGTACTTCAGCATGAATAAACCAAGCGCTTGGGCATTCGGACCAGAAGTCTGGTTATTTAAGAGATCGATTTGTTCTTTGGGAAATTTGATTAGAACAATTATTTTGTGTATCTGTTGCGATAGTGACTGTGTGAGGAGATTGTGTACTTGGACCAGGGTTATTAATTTGTATATTATCAATTTCTGTAGGTGTTGAATTTTCCACAATAGTACTATAACGCATTCGTTTCATAGTCATGTATATATGTTTAGAATTAAATTTTAAATTTTAAGTGAGAAAGGATCAAAATTAAGAAGAATACTGATGAAACTGTGTGATATAATTAAAATGCTAATATAAATTGGAAAAATATTATTGATATATAATAAATTTAATAAATTTTAAAGACGTGATGAGGGCTGAATTCTTGAAAATTCTCGCAAAGATATTGAAAATTATATATTTTGGAATAAGAATCCACCTGGACACCGAAACAATTTAGCACAGGAACATAACACTATTTTCAGTATTGGCCGTTATAAAGTAGTTTTCTAAATTCTGATGATTGTAGATATTTGTGTCTCAGTCGAAAGTAGTAACTATCTCGATATCTGATTGAAACCAATATTGTAGAACGCCAGTTTTTAGTTTAAGTAATGGTATGGCATAACTTAAATTGTATTTTCTTATTTGTCACGTTCTTCTTTCGTTGTAGTAATGATGGATATATTACATTGTTCTGCATAATGTGGCAATTTTTGTTTCTCCTCTTTAAGGGTGTAATTGGCAAATTTGTATTTTTTTAATGAATTATTTTTTAAAGTTTCTATATTTAGCAGGATCGCCAATTTGTGGAAATTTTATTTATACAAAATTTATTTTACTTAAATATGAAACACGTAGTTCCAATAATAAAACTTTATCTGAAGAAAAAATATTTTCAAAAGAAACAAAAAGAAACAATTCATTTTACATAAAAAAAAAACATGTGGGTCCGATCACAGGGAAGATGTGTAAACATCTAGTAATTAAGGATTTATTTATATAACTTTTTTAAAATCAAACAGAAAGCGTCATCTATGTATCACATGTAGCAAACAACTGCAGGGACTCTGATTATACTTGTGGGCATGTTGAATTTTGTATATGTATACGTTTATATTGTGAATTTTTTGTCGTTTTGCAGCAAAGGGTTGTTGATTTAGCTGAAACAATTTTATATCATAAGTTTTTCACCAATACAATCATAAGTCACCGATTTGTCTTACGGCTCACAGCATGACGTGTGAACACACATGTGAGCTGCGCGTATAGATTATACATAATTATTTTAAACAATTTACAGTAATACAAAACTCTACATAGATATATTCCAGAAACCTTAAATTGAATGCAAATCCTCTGAAATGAAAAAAAAAATATTACGAGCAAGTTAAGCGTGTTTTTACCTATTTATGTTTACTATATAACACTGTTGATATTTTACTAAGAAAATATAATTGTCCGCTCTGCTACAATGTTGTTTACTCTGTAACAAAACATTATAAAAAACATATTATACCTTTTTTGACAAAGTTAAAATTTATACCATGATAAAGCTCCGAGTCGTGGCTATCAATGAAGCTTAAAATTATTTTTAAAAAAATGTTGCTAAAGAACAAATTTAATTTTATTTTTGAAAATGATCCGTATATTACCTCTGAACACTGGCGTTGAGGGTATAACAATAACCTACCAATACGTTTGATAATAAAAAGATGGAATTACCATGTTCAATGATAAGGCGTATGATAAAACAATTCCATTAATGCTTGTTTATTGAAATGAGGTTCTGAAGTCTTGGTTAGCATGACCGAAAGGATCTTAAGTTTTTAGCAAAATTAAGATATGACTAAATTTTAGAACACAAGTTTGTGCTGATCGCAACCCAGAATAAAGTTTATTATCAAGATATTATTACTCTATAACGTTTGGTTACATTTTTCGCTTGGAAAACTTCAGGTACGTAGCAGGATAGAATATTTATATAGCAGGTGGTAGTGGAGATGGTTCTGATCAGTTACTGACAGGAAATATTTTCCTCTTTTAAGAAGTCCAATCAATATTTTACAACGGGCATCATACATGGTAAAATTTAAAAACTGTAATGGCTTAACAAAAATATATGCTTTCTTTTTTAAGGTCGCATGCTACTAAGCCATTGTTTCGATTAGATATAGACAGTTACAAGTAAGTACCACAGATCATTAAATATCACAGAAACAAGGCATCGGTTTAGTCAGCAACACACGACTTAGTTAATTGCAGTCAATTGTGGTCAGTAGCATTTTATTGGCCAATTATCAAAGGTTATTTCAAGCAAGCAAAAAATTATGGTCGATCTGAACCGACCATGCGTTTCTCAAGAAGGTCTTAGGTCCAACTTTGCTGTGGTAGTAACATGATATAGAAAATAAGAATAAACCAAGTTTTAGTAGAATTGTTATTAAGTAGTTGCGTGCAGATATGAAACAGTTCATTACTCATGGTATTTTTATTTCAAGACTAGGTAATAAAAATGGATCGATCATGTCCTTATTTAGTATAGTCACTTAAATTTCTCAAAAACACACACAAACCATGTAGTTTGATAGATAGAAAGGAAGATTTGGAATCAGCTACATATGAAGAGTATGACCAAAAATTATCATTCAGGGTTTATTTTTGAACTACTGAGCAATGGTTATAATACGCATACATACATACATCGAACTTTATCGATATATACATATATATGACAATCTCGATCTCACGATAACTTTAGCCGCTCTGATAAGTTTATTTGCATGGGAGCTAGAACTGAAGATGCACTGACTTCCATCGGTTTAAATAACGTTTGTCCTAACGCCGAGAAAAGTTTATAAGTATATCAAATCTCTTTAAAATATATACATATTAACGACCTGCAGAGGCTCTTCATGGTTGCACAGATAGACGGACAGACATTACATATTCGTATTCTTTTTGATTTGTTTTATTTCTATATATTCTGCTTTCAAAGTGACAAGTGAATAATGAGATTTCTTTAATATTCAATTTTGGAAAATAGAATATGTAAAAACTATAAATTTGGAATAGAAAACTGATGGAAATCTTAATTTTAAATTACCAACAGCACGAAAATCTTTATACTGTTAGAGATCATGCTTATTTAGATCGGGTAGAAAGCTCAACTTCTCTGCTTGATATTTGCAAAAACTCAAACAAATAAATGAGTATGCTTGTACTGAAGAAACTAGAAATTAATACAATTCCCTTAGAACTCATATATAAATTATAGTTGGTCCAGACCGACTACACGAAACCCTATACCACGGTTTAGGGACCCTATCCCTTCGGTCCAACTAATTGGGTTTAAAATAAGCATATACCAAATTTGAGTGGCATTTTTGTAAATTTTTTGGCTGCAGATATGAAAAAGTTCATATCGGGACTGGGTCAAAAAATGGACCGATCCTGACCATATTAAGTAAAGTCAATTATATATTGAAAAAATATATATACAAAAGAAATTTGAGAAGAATTTGTGCAATATTTTTGTTTTTTGATAGATTTAAGTGAAGATCGGGAAGCAGCTCTTTATGGGCCTATGACTAAAAATTGTCCTATAGGCATTATTTTTGGACTACTGATTAATGGATATAATAAACACATACAAACCCAATTTGACTGAGATCCATTTGGATTTTATGACTATTTATGCCGATTTCATAGGGTTCATTTGTATGGGGACTAAGTCTGAACATCGGCCGAATTTCACCAATTTCAACAGCGTTAATCCCCTGGTCGACAGAAGCTTATATGCCAAACTTTATCAAAATACGTTCATATTTTCGACCTGTAGTTTGATTACAAGGTTTACATGGACACACAGACGGACTGACGGACAGATGGACGGACAGACGTAAATCGCTAAATAGACTCAGAAAGTGATTCTGAATAGATCGGTATAATAAAACGTTGGTCTAACACAAATATTTTTGGTAGTTACAAACAGCAGCACAATGTAATTATACCCAAACCACATAGTGGTATAGGGTATAAAAAGTTGAGAGAAATTGCTAACAGCAAAAAAAGGAGCGCAGTCGAAGAAGAAACATGACACTCAAATTAAAACAAATAACCTTAAAATCTTAAAGTCAGCTTATGGCCAGCACCATTTTGCGCTGCAGCAGTACTTTTGAGATGATAATTTTTTTAAATAAAAAATTTTAAAATTTCCTAAACATTTATAGAAAACTTTCACCTAACAGTGCTGCAAAAGCACAAAATAATACTGATTTTTTTTAATTGAAAAGTAATTTTAATAAATTTATTCGTACATGCATAGATAACACTGATTCTGCTGTTTTGCTAGAAGACGAGCCAATTGTAATAAATGTTATAAGTTCCAATACAAACGCCATGGTAATAAAGGAGTTGGATTTAGAATCAAGTATTAATAAATTATTTTTATTATTTACATGACCATTTCGGCAAGCAGGTCCAACCTGCTAGAAAAATCAAATGCGAAGAAAACAAAGTTTTCTTTATATTACTTTTATAAGATATTCAAATTTTATTATTTTAAAGAAAACTAAATAGAGTACGGTGAGGAGAACATAGGGATATTCTCTAATAATTTTTGTTCTGGTCCCCTATAATTTAATTTTCGATATTCTTTTACTTCTGTACTTAATGGTGGCGACAGAGATGTCAAAACGGGCAATACGTAATTTAAATAATTTGAATTTCTAAGGTTTAAAAAAGTGTGAAAAACGCCACAAGTTATCGTTATCAGCATTACTTTTTCGGTACCGCCAATTAACTCCCAGATGAAATAAATTACAATCAACTAACTCTCACTCCCACCTAAAATTAAATAATATTTTCATTAATCAGCCTCACCTTCTTATCAAATTTAAAGTACTTTCGGCATCCAATCATTGATCTTTTGTTTGGTCAAGGGCTTTAAATTCTGCATACAGTTGCCGCTGGTTATGATTACAGTTACGTTCAATTAATACTGTGGACTTGCTGCAGTCCCCGTTTTCCAATAATATTTCCTTTAGCTTCAATTTTTTTTATATGTAATTGTTTTTCCACCTTTACGGACATCATTTTCCACGTACTGTTTCGAAGACGAGACTTGTCAACTATAATACTGATCCTTAGTGGTCGAAAAATTTAATATTACATACAGTCCATAATCAATTCGTTAAAGTTGTGAAACAGTTTAAAAAACCGTCATAAAAACATCAAAATTCATTCAAATGTAATTCTAAGTTAAACGAAATAAGTAACAACAAAAACTAAAAATGCAATAAAGAAGTATAAGAGCGATTGAAGAGTTTGTTGTTTACTCCAACCATCCAATATTGTTTTTAAAATCACATAAATGATCGATGTCCTGCGCCATACTAGAAACCTCACTAAATAGAAAGCGTATAAAAAAAAGCGAAAAACATTGCGCATGCATTCCGGGTATTAATTTAATTTTTTTTTGTGGTAATTTAATTTCACATTGCAAAATTCTGAATCTGTTCGTCCGAAGTCCAAAGATAATATATCTAGTGCGTGTTAGGCGACTGTTGAATACTTGTCTTTCTTTTATATTTGTTTTGTGTGATTAGGGTCTCATAATTTGTTTTTGGAGCGAAACAGCATCACCACCATTTATTACATAATTAGTTTTCCCCCATTTCCAATTACTTTATCTGCTGGAAAGTATTTATCGGTAATCTAAATAATTGTTTTTTAGGTCACTACTGGTCTAGAGAGAATGCTGCAAATTATGGCGAATATCTTAAATCTAATTAAATCGGGCCGCTCGAGCTGTTGCGAACAGGAGAATATTTTCAACAAATAAACAGACGGACATTGCCAGATCGACTTCTTCTTTTATGAGGATCAATACCATACATGTTGTGTAACGATTTTCCCTAAAACGATTCCGGTAACTGTTATAATCCGGTTGAGTTCACATCTTTTTCGTACCCTGTACTTCATAGTATTTCAACACCAGCTATGAAACGCTCAGTTTTTATTTACGAATAAAACTCGTTCGGCCGAGCTCTACGATTTATTCAAGCATTTGAACTGGAAACTTTGTTTCCTGGATAATAATGTTGACGCTGCAATGATAATGGTGGGAAAAATAACAGAGCTTGGTATGAGATTACCTATTTATTCCATCAAAGTACATTTCGGCTAAACCTAGTCAAAAATCATGGTTTACCTTGACTTGCAGAGATGCAGTTAGATCCAGAGAGGAAGCATTCAGACTTTGGCTTAAAAATAAAAATTCCGTCACTGAACTGCTACGAAAACAGACGAGAAATGAATATGCTAAAGTACTAAGGTGCGCAAAATTTCTTTACGATAGCGTCTTCATGCTAAGGTATTTTTGCTCCTCGGTGCAGCAAGACCAAAGCATTTGCTAAAAGAGTAAAAAGTAATGCTAGTTCTGCTACCCCAACTCTTATAATGAATGACCAAATATTCACTGACCCAGTTGGCTAACCTTTTAGCTGAACTTTTTGGAAAAAAATCATTTTTACCGGATAGCGATCAACCACTGCCCGAACTCGAAAAAGTATCTTTTGCTATGCCCAAAATATTCTTCCGAGCACGAGCATTAAAACGGTACTTTCGGATCTCAACATTAATAAGTCTCCGGGACCGGATGGTTACCAGCACTGGTACTGAAACAGTGCTCTTCGACGCTAGCCAGTCCATTGGCCAGCTTTTCGTATCGTGCGGGAGTCTTTCCCTCTTGCTGGAAGATTGCTTATGTCCAACCAATCCATAAAAAGGGTGCGGCTAATAACCCTAAAAATTACCGTCCAATTGCAATCTGCACAGTGCTATCAAGGGCGATGGAGATTTTGATCAATTTCCATCTTGCAAACTACCTTGAGGTCAACTCACTTCTTAATGGTCGACCGTGGGCTTCCGTAGAAATCGTTCCAAGGGAGACCTGTTAGCTCTATTTTCTGACCGCTGGAGTCGAGCCGTTTGCAAGTTTGTCGAAAATAAAGTGGTTGCTCTAGATATTTCCAAGGCATTCGATCGTGGCACGGTGCATTGATATCAAAGCTTACTGCATTTGGGGTCGGTAATGAGTTCTCTCGATTTATATCGAGTTTTCTCAGAGACCGAACAATACGTGTTGTTATTGATCTCATCTAATGAGTTTCAGCTTAATTCAGGGGTACCCCAAGGTTCCGTTCTATCTCCTTCTCTTTTCCTCATCTTTCTGAACGACCTTTTTTGTCAAACTTTTAATTCTATATACTCTGACAAATAACAGCAGCATTTTTCATTAATTTTCCTTTAACTGTAGGCCAAGCCCCTTGGAGGTTAGGGGCAAAAGGCGGACAATGAATAACACACTAAATCAAGACCTGCTAACAATCTCCGAGTGCGGTAAAGCGGATAGGGTTGATTTTAATGCGCTGAAGATTTGATGTTGTATGTTGACCTCTAGGGCCATAGCTTCAACAATGTCATCTATATATATGTGTGGTATAGGTATTGAGGAATCGGATACTCCTTATGATCTAGGCATGAGAATTCAATGTGATGTTCGTAGGAGCTAGCATGTTTTTCAAGTGTGGAAAGAAGCATTCAAGTGTCTTGGTTTTCTAAAACGGTGCAAAAATTACTTCACTCCTCTGATCTTCTTACAACTCCCATATATGGGCAGGAGCTTCGAAGTCCATTTTGGAACTACTGGACCAAGTGCAAAGCAGGGTGTTGATGCTCATCAATGACAGTAGGGTATCCAATTCTATTGACTCATTCGAACATCGTCGGAATGTGGGTTGTGAAGTACTGTTCTATAGATATTACCATGGGAAATGTTCTTCTGAGTTTAGCGAGCTTATTACAAGTGCCCGAGTTTCGGTTCGCTGTACCCGCTTCTCTAGTAGATCACATCCGTTTGTGGTGTATTGCAGAGTTGACCCCACAGCGCATTACTGAGAGAATTCGTTTATCAGTCGAACTCCCCGCAGAGGTCTTTCCTGACAGTTATAATGTAATAAAAATTTAATTCAAATATCCACAAACACTATTCCCTCTTTCCTCCTTCTCATGACTTATTTTTCTGAGATCATCACAATGCACTGCATCTGCAGGGGCATCCCCTGAGTTTTTCGTTAATAAAAAAAAGAAAGTGTATGGACCATGTTTCAGATCGATCGCATGAGGGGAAATGACATTTAGGTCACTCCGTGACTGTGTGTGGCTATGCGTGACTGTGCATGACTATGTCAAAGTTAATACTTCATTACAGAAAGTATATCGACCAAGTTTCAGATTGACTGTGTGTGACTAAGTCAAAGTTAATATTTTTTCACTGCAAGTGTATGGACCAAATTTTGAGATCGATCGGATGAGGGGAAATGATATCCAGATCCCTCCGTGACTGTGCGTGACTGTGCGTGACTACCCCAAAATTAATCTGTTGTCACAGCAAGACTACGGGCCCAGTTTTAGATCAATTGGGTAAGTGGGAATGGAGTTGCCCCACGACAGACAGACAGACAGATAGAGAGTATGAATTAAAAGAAAAAGTTTAAAGATACAACTAAATTACGTAACAACAGTTTATGGCGTCTCAGAATTAAATTTTGATAACCTCCAAATTGACAAACTAATATATAGCTTCAGCACAGTGGTGTGGAGGGTATAAAAAATTCAAATAATGATTGCGCAAAAAGTTAATAGTAACACCAGTTAAGAGGATGTCCCTCCATCATTTGGAACTTTTAATATGAACTTTACACAAAAAAGCACACAAACCAATGTACAAACAAGTAGACATGCAATGCAAATGATTTTTCAATATTTATAGCGATAGAGATGCAGATCTACTCGTATATAGCTTACTTAACTAAAAAAATCAAATAAAACAAGTAAGAAAGTTATAGTCGGTCCAGACCAATACTCTATACCATGCATGTAGAGACCCTATCTCTTAGGTCCAACTAATCAAATATAACAAATAAGCATAAACCAATTTAGAGAAACATTGTTATTAATTTTGTTGCATTCGGATATGAAAAAGTTCGTATCGGATGCTATATTTATTTGGGAAAAATGGACGGATCCAAACCATAGTTGGTAATGCCACTTATTTTTTGCAAAACATATACAAACAAAATTTGAGAAAAGTCTGAGCAACATTTATTTTTTTTTTTAAGATTTAAGTGAGGATTGTGGGTTAGCTTCATATGGGGGCTTTAACTTAGAACTGTCCCATAGGGTTTATATTTGGACTACTTATAAATGGATGTAATAAACATACAAAAACACCATTTTTCCGCGGTCGGTATGATAATTTGGATATTATGGCAATTTTAGGGTGGACTAGGTCTGAACATGAACCGATTTTCACCAATTTCAATAGCTTTCATCCTATTGCCGATAGAAGTTTATATACTAAATTCATCAAAATTTATTCATATTTGCAACTAGTAGTTTGAGACACAGACGAAGGATATTGCTAAGGAAATTATGTACTTTTTGAGATGACTAAATAATATGTGGGCATGAAAAAAAGCTCTAGTTAGTCGGGTAATCGGTGAAAATTCAATTATAATAATATTAATAGGCTAGGCAATTTCTTGTAACCGATGTTTTGTTCTACCGTTTTATCCCGATTTTGACCAAACGTATATTATTTGGAAGGTATTTCTTTTTAGCCGTTTCGCAGATTTATAGATTTTTATATTTGTTCCCCTATTTTGAGTAAATTGCATTTAAAGTTGATACTAACACATACATAAAACTATACAATGCTATGTGTGTGTTTATTAAATTTGTTAATGTGTCTGTAATAAGAATGAGTTCGTTTTTGTGTTGATTTGTGAATTGGCTATAATTGATTCGCATACTTTTAGGGTCTTTATTTAATGAAAAAATAAAATTTCCTAGAATTTCCGCGCGAACTTCGAGGGTTGGAATCTGCTATTTATAATAATACGCCTCAACAACCAAGCAAACAGAAAAAAAAAAAACGAAACAAGCAAAGGAAGATTAATAAAAGCATTCTAATAGTTCGACTTCATTGCAATAATTTCGTACAGTTCTTCCTACTAGTGAACAAAAAAGCATTAATTAAGAAATAGTATAAAACTACTTAAGCATTGGACCCACTGTATCATATGATAATAATTCTGAATGTCGGTATGTGAAATGTTTTTCTTTGGTGTTTAAAACATTATGGTGTGATAGCATTTAGTAGTCTCCTGGATGTTGACCGTTATACTAAAACTAACACAATTTTACACTTTTGCACACTGACAAACATTCATATATATTCCACACATATATATTCCTATACAGACACATATATATTGCGCACAATTAATTATAATAAATGCACCACCACAACCAGTTCTAAATTACTCAAATGTACACAAACAACTGCAACACATATACCCCTATATATACCCTCTAAACTTATGACTTTAGGTAGCTGCATGTGTGTCTATGTGTGTGGCCATGTTTTCAACCCGTCGACCTCCAAGCCAATGTTCTCCATATACAGGGGGTAAACTGTAGTTTGGCTACTTGGGTCTCATTTCGTGTACCCGTGTCGCGTTTAATTTAAGCTTCTTTGGTTCTTTTTTTTTCGCTTTGTGTAGTTGATAATATTGTATTGTTTGAATGCATGAATGTGAGCTCAGAATTTTATGAAAATTTATTATTTTTTCTTGTATAATTTACAGTGACTTCTATTTCAATTATTTCTATTTTATTTTATCATTTTTTTCAGTTATATTTCTCTTGGTTCTTTGTTCTTATATATATATAATGAAAATTCTTCACATTTTTGGCGGAACAGTTATTTAATAGGAGTTTTTTTTTCGCTATGAAAACATTAAATCACAATACTAGTATATGACTATACGAGTTTAATGAAAATATTTTCATATTTATAACCAAATATTTTTTTGTTGTTTTTTTTGCATTGTTCTAAATATTTCAATTTAAATTTAAATAAGAATAAAATCATTTAATAATGCCAAATACACTCAAATACTAACTTGCTGTAACTTTAAATCAGGTCTAGTTCCTTTTAATGGCTTTTTCCTAAGAAATTGTGACACACATAAATATTTTATAGCAAAAAAAAAAAAAAAATATAATTAAAAACATTAAAATTCAACATTAAATTTTCAACTTAGTTAATTAGTTTCATTATTACTATTTGTATTTTTAAATCTATGTATATATTAATACGTGAAAGTGAATCTTTCGACCAGTTTTTAAGCAAAATGCACGCACGGAGTAGCGTAATATTTGGCATATTTATAGTTTACATGGATGCGAAGTGCATAATTATTAAATTTATGTATAATATAGGTGAAAAATATTTTAAAATTTTATATATATTTATTAATAAATAAAGTAAAGAAATGGATCCATCTCTTGTCTTTTAAGCCAACAGTTACTTGTGAGCAGATAATAAATTATGGTGAAAAAGATGCTGATATTAGGAAACATCATTTGTTTGGTTTGTTGCAAATTAATCAAAAAAGATGCTGATATAAGTCTACTTAAGATAATAAGTTTTCTCACTGTTTTTACAATGAAATAATGAAGCCTGAGCTTTGGCCAGCAGCTATTTAAGTACGCCCTTTTGTAAATTTTCAAAAGAAGGCTCCTCCTCTGGAACAAAATTAGCTACGAATTTTAAATTATGTTATCACAATTTATCTGGTATGAGAACTAAATCCAAAACAGTTTTTGATTTTTCTTCCCAATGTGATTTCGACGTAATTGTTTTAGTGGAAACTTGGTTGAATAGTAATTTTTTGATGCTGAATACTTTGATACAAGGCTTTGTAATGTTTACCGCAAGGACAGAAATGCTGAACTCACAGGTCTTTCATTGGGTGGTGGCGTTTTAATTGCTGTAAAAAGCTGTTTGAAATCTTCTTTATGTGATATTGATAATCATGGTGGTTTGTTTGATCAATTAATTGGTTCTACTTCTGGAGTGAATTTTTCATTATTTTTATGTGTGTCATACATTCTTCCTAGCAGTCCAGATATAGTTTACGACGCGCATGTTTCTAATATCACTTCATTGTATGAGAATTTTGCAGTAAATACTTATATATGCGTGTTGGGAGATTTTAATCTTAATAACATTTTTTGGTCATAGTTTTCTGATGATTCTTTCTTGTCGCCTCATAATGTAAATCATAATCGTGAAATTAATTTTATTTATAGTTTAATGACCTTAAATTTAGTTCAAGTGAATCCCTATGCCAATCAACTGAACCGTTTTTTGGATCTCATTTTCGTTCCAGACGATTGCAGATATCAAATCTACAAACTTTTACTGTCAATATCTCCTCCACATATTCATCATGTGCCGCTAATAATTAAGATAACTAATTATAATCTTTTTACTAATTCGCAATCTCTAATGTCGGTTAATTTCAATTTTAATGTTTGTGATTTTGATGTGCTTAATTCAATATTTAATTCCGTAGATTGGCTAGGGATGTTCTCTGGGTGCATAACGTCAGTATGATATGAAGTATTTTTGACAGAAATCATATCTGTTTGTCGTGATAACATTCCAAAAAAAAAAACCTAAGACGCAGAAGCTTCCGTGGTATCCTAGTGGTCTTAAGAAACTGAAAAATCTGCGTAATAAATTTCATAAGCGTTTTTTGAATCGGGTGATTCTGACTGTCGAGCAAAATTTTTCCACTACCAGCGTGAATTCAATTTCTTAAATAAATTCCTCTACAAACAATTTCTCCTTGATAAGGAGCAGGAAATGAAAAGCAACCCGAAAGCATTTTGGTCTTTCATAAAATTAAAGAAAGAATGTTCTGACATTCCATCAACTGCGAGATTTGCCAACGGTATTTCCCAATGTTGCGATGATACCGTGAACATGTTTGCATCTTTCTTTGAATCAAATTTTGAGCCTTTAATTGTTAATGATTGTGCCTTTTCAAATCACTGCACTAGATTATATACTGATTTTTTGATACTTTCTGAAGATGAAGTATCTGATGCAATTTGTCAAATTAAAAACAGCTTCAAATCTGACGTTGATGGCCTCTGCGCTCATTTTTTAAAAAAATGTGCTCCTTCGCTAACATTTGCGCTGATATATATTTTCAATTTGTCGTTAAAAGAGGGTGTTTTTATTGATCGGTGGAAGTCGGCAACAATTACACCGGTTTTCAAGGATGGAAAGAGGGATGACGTCATGTGTTATAGATCAATCTCTAAGTTGTCATGTATTTCTAAAATTTTTGAACACGTCATATATAAAAATTTATTTTTCCATACTAAGTCATGGATATCTCCAAACCAGCATGGTTTCTTTTCCGGTAGATCTATTATAACCAACTTAACGGTATTTAGTCAATATTGTTTAAGTGATCTTGAGCACGGTAGCCAAGCTGATTTTTCGAAAGCTTTTGACAAATTGTCGCATTCCATTCTTTTTTCTAAATTGCAACTATTTGGCTTTTATTCTAATTTTTTAAAGTGGATAAAGTCCTATTTATCAAATAGAGTTGGTAAAGTTATATATGCAAACATCGGGCGTACCTCAAGGTAGCGTATTGGCTCTTTATTTTTTAATCTTTTTATCAATGATATTTCTCTTTTTTTTAATTATTAAAAATTTCTTTTATATGCAGATGATTTAAAAATGTATTTAAGAACAGACCCATTGAGGGATTGTTTTGATTTGCAAACTGACCTGAATAACTTTAATGAATGTTGTAAATTAAATAGCCTGCTCTTAAATATTGACAAATGCTTGCATGTCTCTTTTTATAGGTCGCTACATCCCATTATTTTTGTTTTTAATATAGATAGGTTTGCCCTGAAAAATGCTAAATCTAACCTCGATTTAGGTGTTGTATTTGATACTTCAATGTCGTTTGTACGTCATATCGAATACATAGTATCTAAAGCTTATAAAATGCTTGGTTTCTTCAAAAGAAACTGCTCAAAATTTTCGAATCCATACACGCTAAAGAATATATATATATATTTCCTTTGTTAGATCAAAGTTGGAATATGATTCTGTTGTTTGGAGTCCTCATGTCTCAGTCCATATCTCTCGTATTGAGCGAGTTCAAGGTAAATTTATTAAATTTGCGCTCAGATCACTAAATTATCTGGAATCTGTTCGCTAACAATCCAAATGCCTTTTCATAGGCTTACGGACTTTATAAAATCGCCGAATTTTTCAATCATGTTTACTTGTGCTTGATATAATCAATGGCAATTTGGATTGCCCTAATTTACTCGCACTAATTCCATTTTATGTACCACCAAGAACTCTTAAATATGTTGATACCTTTAATGTCCCTATTCATCGTACGAATTATGCACTTAATGGTGTGTTAGCTCGCACCTTTATTAATTTAAATAATATTAATTTGGATCTGCACAAACAATCTAATGCCATTTCATTTTCTGACAAAAAATGTCGCATTTTATTTGCACTTTTTTCGAAAAGTGTATTTTTCATATATTCTAACTTAAGAGAAACCTTATTTTATACATCAATCGAAAGGTCTCAAAGTCGAGCGCTCGTAAATCGCAAAAAATGGTTGCCATTGACTTCTTTCAGGTAACAATGTGAGAATATTTCCACAATGTTCCCCTCTTTTTGAATATTTTCACCCCATGACTTCAAAGAGGATAATAATCAAAATTTTTTGCATTTTGTGAACACAGCACTTTAAGACCTTTCGATTGATGTATAAAATTAGGTTACTCTTAGTTTAGAATGTATAAAAAATACAATTTTCGAAAAAATTGGAAATAAAAAGCGACATTTTTTGTCAGAAAAGAAAACGGCATAACTCTTTTGTTGAATTTTATATATATTTGTTACACTCAATATCTTTAATCACAGTCTGTAAGGAATTGCTTCCATTGACCGAAATAAATTAAATTAAAGTAACGTAATCACTTATTACTGATGATTTCAAAAATATCACATATTCGTCGCCCTGTGTTCAATTGTGAATTGCCTAAAATTGATTGGCGTACATTAAGGCCTAAAAAAAGTCTTGAAAAAATATAATTTTCTATGTTGTTCTTGTCACGATCACGCCCTCAATAGGATAGCTAAGGTGAGCATTTTTAGTGAGAATGATTATCCAAATTCATGGGAAGATTTCTAATTCAAAAATCATTAAAATCGGTGGAACAGGTCCAGGGAAATCTCTGCAAAAGTAAAAAAAAAAAATTAAAAATATGATGTTTCTATAGTGTTCTTGTTGTTATTCTAAATGTTATATTGTTGTCATAGCTGGACTTGTTGTTTTGGTGGTCGTTGTGGTAATAATATAATAAGAACTAACCCTTTGTACATTTTTTTATCAACTCTTGTAGAAAAATTTAAAAGTTTCCATTATTTTGGCATCACAAAAAAAATTTACTTGATCATTTCTGTCATTGCCGCGAGCCTGCCTGCAAAGTTTCAGATCGATTGGGTGAGGGGAAAGGGGTTCAAATCGATCCAAAATTTTTTCGACAAGCAGACACTACAAGTTAATATAAAGGGAGTAAAAATTCACCAGCATCTAAAGCAAATAACGCTAAAATACATAGTAGTTAATAAAAAGAAAACAATGTTAATTTAGCAAAAAAAATTTTTATGTATTAATTTATTTAAAGAGAAAAACACAAAAATAACGTTTGATGTTGTATTTTTAATATGTAATATTTACATATACATACATATACATATTAGATAATACAAATAATATACATATATTCCATATATGTATATCCATAATAACTGCATGTTAGAAATAAATCGGTATATTATTTTATTTACATAAAATTCTGCAATATTTTGTTGTGGGGAAAATACATTTCTTTTGCATTAACAGAGTATCACTTCATTTTGCTCAGCGTGACTATGCCACAATAGATGGCGCCACAATTTTTGTTCTAATTAGCTTTGCAACAGTTATTTCTATTTTAACATGAATGTCAATATTTTCAAATAGATATTATACATAACAATGTTAAGAGTATTCACGGGCTGGTCTTTTATTTCATACGTTTTTTTTTTAATATTCATTTACAAATATGAACATAAGTTTGGCATATTAACTTTTTCTTGTCTTTACAAAATAGAGTTACCGAGTTATCAGTGAGTTTTTTGCTTTCAAAAAAAGTTCTACATAGTTATATAGAATTATTATTCTGCATTACCTACAAAATATCTGATTGCGATTACATCTAATTTTTAAAAATTGTTTATAATTACTAAAGCATTATTATTCACATAAATACAAAATTGCACTATTTAAATTTTCCATTCATATTTAAGAAAATATCAATTCCAAAAACTGGAATTAAAATTTCCAATTATAAATTAGAAAATATTAAATGAATTTCAGAAAATCATATCAAAACGTCGGAAATAATAATTTTAAATTTAGAAGACATCAATTGCACATTTAATATACATATGAATTTTATTCGTTAAACACAAATTGAAATTCCAAAAACAAACACCATATATGTTTACATTTAAAAAATGTTTACATTCAAAAAAAAATATTGGCATTCAGGAGAAATTAATAGCTTTTCAGTAACTTCTTTTAACGATTGTCGAATCGTTAAAAAAGAAAAGCAAAATTATCAGTAAAATTTTTAAACCATATTCGCTATTGTTAAAGTCAGCTGTTGTTGTTATCTAAACGACAACCATTTTTGTGTTGTTTATTCAATCGATAAAAACTTAAATTTTTAGGTTGAAATGTCATCATAAAAATCATAAAATAGTGAAAATATTTTGCTTTTATTAAAAAACTTATTTATATAAATAAAAAAATTAAATAGCATATTCAATTAATTATTTCATTTTCAAATAAATAAACAGAAAAATTAGTAAACAAAATAAAGATATTAAAGATAAACATAAAATCATCCTGTCAAACATGAAGTAATTTGTTTTTTTCTATTCTTCTTTGTGTATTTCGCTTATTTTAACAGACATGCCACTCGTTTACAATTTAAATAAATAGAAAAATAGATTTGTCGACTGTCGTTAATATGTGTGTACTTAGTGAAGCACTTAATCCTTAGTGCAAACAAGAATAGCTGTCGATATATTTTGCGATTGCCGGATCGTTGAAATTCTGTTGGATCGTTGAATTCACACTACAGAAAACATTAATTTAAATTCAATGAATTTTAGAAAACCTCAAATGATATTTAAGAATTGCGAGCATAAAAATTGTTACATAAATAAACGCAATTTGATGAGAATGTTATTTATACATATATTATTTTTCACAATTTTTTTTTTGATGAATATTTGAAGTTTTTCAGAAAATAAAGATAACAAATTATTTTATTTAAAATTTTTGGGACATTTGGTTTTTTGCGTTTGGCATCCCTAATGTAATTATTTATTATTATAAATTTATTCTCTATGTTTTCCAAATATGGCAATATTTTAATAAAAAAATTGAGAGAGCTTTTTTTTGGTTATTATTTTGTTACTCCATCCGACCAATATGGCCGGAATGAAAAAATATTTCGCCAGTTAAAAGAAACTATACAGCCGTCTCCAATTAGCACGATTTAATGCATATAGCCACCCTACACAACCATTACCTTTGCAATGGAGGTTAAGGCGAGCTATTTAATTAGCAAAAACTAAATTAAACGAGAAGTTATGTCATATAACCGGAAACGCATGCATATTTTTCCAATATTTTGTTTACATTTATTATCAATACTCAAACCGAGGTGGAGGGTCTCAAAGATTCGGCACAGCCGAATTTAACACTCTTACTTGTTTTTTAATAACTCTTTATTTGCAATCTATTTAACAGTAATAAGCAAGTTAGTTAAAAAAATAAATAATTACATTAAAGCATTAATCTCCACTGAGGTTAAAACATTCATAAATACGTACAAAATATACGATTTGAAAATGTAAATTTATATTAAATCTGTTTTACTGTTATGTATTTACATATATAAAGTTATTATTGTCTAACAGGTAGATCTCAAATTTGGTGTCTTTTAAGTCTGTTTACCTCTTTACTGTCATCTAGTAGACTAATAGCGAGTGGGTTTGAGTTTTAAACGATACTGGAGCTGAAGCTTTTAATTTCATCTTTTATTTTTATACCCTATACCACTATGTGGTTTGGGTATAATGACTTTGTGCTGCTGTTTGTAACAACCAAAAATATTTGACCTAGACCCATCTTTAATTATACCGATCGAATCAGAATCACTTTCTGAGTTGATTTAACAATGTCCGTCCGTCCGTCCGTCCGTCTGTGTGTCCATCTAAAGCTTGTAATCAAACTGCAGGTCGCAAATATGAATACATTTTGATGAAATTTGGTATATAAGCTTTTATCGGCCATGGGATGAACGCTATTGAAATCGGTGAGAATCGGTCCATGTTCAGACCTAGCCCCCATACAAATTACCCATATGAAATCGACATAAATTGCCATAAGATCCAAATTGTCATATAGATCTTACTCAAATTGGGTTTGTATGCGTTCATTACATCCACTAATGAGTAGTCCAAAAATGATCCCTTTGACCCCGTATAGAGCTGCTTCCCGATCTTCACTTAAATATATTAAAAAACAAAAATATTGCACTGATTCTTCTCAAATTTTGTTTGTACATATTTTTGCAACATACAAGAGACTTTACCAAACATGATCAGGATCGGTCCATTTTTGGACTTAGTCCCTTTATAGATATAGCATCCGATATGAACTTTTTCATATCTGCGGCCAAAAAAATTAATAAAAATTCCACTCAAATTTGGTTTTTGCTTATTTTCAATGTCCAGTTAGTTGGGCCTAAGAGATAGGGTTTCTAAACGCATAGTATAGGGTATCGTATAGTCGGTCTAGACCGACTATAATTTTCTTACTTATTGGTATATGTAAGTCTGAATGTTAATATTGGTTACAAACCAAGGAGCATTTACAATTATTTTAAGGGTTTTACATTGGTAGCATACAGTTTTTAAAATTGTTTTAACAACCAATACATGCACCTTGTTTTAATATTTAAGTGGTTACTTTTAGCTCTTATATGTTTCTTCCATGTCAGTCTTCTATCTGTATGCATTCCTAGGTACTTGGCACATTCTGATTTTGGAAATATTTCATCATTTAGATAGATTTGTGGACAGTCACCTTAGAGCGAATATAATGTTCGAGGATTTATCACCATTCACACATATGTTTCATTTTTTAAGCCAATTCGAAATATTATTAAGACGATTTTGGACCAGATTTAAAGTTTTTACTTTACAGTCATTGCTTGTCATTAGAGCTGTGTCGTCAGCTTATGCTGCAACTACCACGTCGTCATCAATTGGCTTTTCTGAGGTGTAAATCGTGTAGAACACAGGGCCAAGGGCATTCTCCTTAGTATACCTGTCTTAATATCAGAAATATCCGAAAATTCATTGTTTGTTTTAACATAAAAATAAAGATTTTGTAAATATGATTTGAGTACTAAAAAAATTAGATAGTTTTTTAGGTTGAAAAGGGGACCTGAATGCCAAACCCCATCGAAAGTTTGCTGGATATCCAGAAAACAGCAGAACATAACTGTTTCTTTTCTAACGCATTTAATAGTTGATATTTCTAGGTTTAATTCATTGGGAGAAATTTGTTCTATGGGAAAATTAATTTGACATGGGCTGTCGAGAAGCGACGACACCATTGTTTCGTCTTCCGAGTTATTGAGTGAAAAGTGCTAAAAAGTAGATTTTAAGTATTGCGAAAACGCGTTGGTTTTACTGGAATTGGATTTGTAGCACACACCATTTTGGTCTTTTATGGGTACGCTCCTTTTTATTGGCCATCTTAAGTATTTTGTAGCATGGTACAGATTAAGCTAGTAAGTTTTGAAGTTTTTAGGTTTTTTAAATAATAACTTGTTCGCTTTTATAGTCAGCTAAACGTTGTCTTAGTTCATTGGTTATAGCACATTCATCTTATATATTAAAAGAATTTATGAATAAACTTTGCATTCAAGATTTTTTTCAATATAACTAGAGTTCTAATTAACGTAGGCTGTTGACATAGGTCTAAGAATACTCAATGGATCAAGCTCCTTCTTTTGAGCTATTAACTGCTGCTTAAATTCGTTGGGTTTGAGGAAAGTTATGCGTGGAGAATAAACTTTACCTTTACTGTACGTTAACTTATCTTGGCATAATTTGGCATTACTGTACGTTAACTTCTCTTGGCAAAGTCGTTGGGTTTGAGGAAAGTTATGCGTGGACAATCAATTTTACTTTTATTGTACGTTATCTTCTCTTGGCATATTTTGGCATTACTGTACGTTAATTTCTCTTGGCAAATTTTGGTATTATATTATAAAAATTAATATAATATAATATAATATAATGCTGCGGAGCAGCAGGGGTCCTCTAGTTATAATGAAATTTAAAATGTTTATCGTAACAGAACATATGCTTGTGTTGGTTTTTTTTTTGTACCTGTAAAGAACAAAAAGAAAAATTTTGTATATGCATCTCTAATAAACAAAAAACCAAAAATGTGATTGTGTCTTTACATTTATACTCATTATATTTAAAAATTGTTTTCAATTAAAAAATTTTGGTTAATTCTCACATATCTTATTAATTTTAAGCATCATTGTATAAAATCTAGCCATAATAATTTGAAACAATTCACAAACTTGGTAATAATATTGTATTTAGAACCAGGGTGGAGGTTACTAAATATTCGACACAGTTGAATTTAAAACTCTTACATATCTGGTTTTTAAATCATAAAGCACTCAAGATAGGATTAGCCATGGAAAAAAATATCGGGGAAATGGAAGCGGCGTTTTTTCGGGCACATACGTACTCTTTTATCGAAATTTTCCATGACCACTATGCATAAATATGGTAAACTTTGATGGATATAGCGTTGAATTTCCTCCTCCAATACATTAGTAGCTGTAGACTTGTTGGCATAGATCTCTGATAACAAATAACCTAATAAAATGAAATCCAATCCAACCGTTATTTGGCTAATACGTTCAGTATTAGCGTAGCCTATTGATAAAGTATTGACTGAAGTTTATATAATATTTTTTGTTTAAAAAGTAATTTTTTGAAATAAATTAATAATAATACATCAAAAGTAAATAAATTGGTAAGCTCTCATATAATACTTTTTTTAAATGTGTGATTTTATAAATAAGTCAATTTTGAAATTTTAGTAATATAGCATAACGTCATATTCGCAAAATAATCATTTATCCTTTTATGTTAGAAATAACAAGTAAGAAAATTATAGTCGGTCTAGCCCGACTATACGATACCCTATACCATAGTTAAGATACCCTATCTCTTCGGTCCAACTAATTGGATATAGCAAATAAGCATAAATCAAATTTGAGTGGCATTTTTATTAATATTTTTCGCTGCAGATATGAAAAAGTTCATATCGGATGCTATATTTATATGGGGACTAGGTCGAAAAATTGACCGATCATGACCATATTTGGTAAAGTCACTTATACTTTGAAAAAATATATACAAACCAAATTTGAGAAAAATCTGTGCAATATTTTTGTTTTTTAATAGATTTAAGTGAAGATCTGGAAGCAGCTCTGTATGGGGCATATGACTAAGAATTTTCCTATAGGGAGTATTTTTGAACTACTGATTAATAGATGTAATAAACACATACAAACCCAATTTGACTGAGATCTATATGATAATTTGAAACTTATGGCAATTTATGTCGATTTCATAGGGGTCATTTGTATGGGCGCTAGGTCTGAACATGGACCGATTTCAACAGCGTTCATCCCATGGCCGAGAAAAGCTTATCTACCAAATTTCATCAAAATATGTTTATATTTGCGACCTGTAGCTTGATTACAAGCTTTACATGGACACACAGACGGACGGACGGACGGACGGACGGACATTGCTATTTCGATTCACAAAGTGATTCTGAGTCGATCTGTATAATTAAAGATGGGTCTAGAACGAATATTTTTGGTTGTTACAAACAGCAGCACAAAGTCATTATACCCAAACCACATAGTGGTATAGGGTATAAAAACAGTTAAAGAATGGTAAATGAACTGAACAAATTTAAAATTCTGGAATAACTTCTTTTGAAACTCATTCTTTTTACTCATACTCTCTGTCTGTCTGTCGTGGGACAAACCTTTCCCCTTTATCCAAATGATCTGAAAATTGGCCCATGGTCTTGTTGTGACTACAGATTAATTTTGGGGTAGTCACGCACAGTCATGCATAGTTACGCACAGTCACGGAGTGATCTAAATGTCATTTCCCCTCATCCTATCGATCTGAAACTTGGTCCATACAATTGCTGTGACAAAGATTAACTTTGACTTAGTCACGCATAGTCACGCAAAGTCATGTACAGTCACGCATGACCACGCACAGTCACGGAGAGTTTTAAAATGGATTTTCTTCCATCCAATAAATCTAAAACTTGCTGTAAAGAGAGATTAACTTTGACATAGTCACGCACAGCCACGCATAGTCACGGAGTGATTTAAACCCTATTTCTCCTCATCCAATCAATCTGAAACTTGGACCACAGACTTGTTGTCACCAAATATTAACTTTAAGATACTCATGCGCAGTCACACACAGTCACGGAGTGATTTAAAAACCATTTCCCCTCATCCAATCAATCTCAAACTTGATTCACAGACTCGTTGTGACAAAAGATAATTTTTAAATGGTCACGTGAAGACACTCACAGTCACGGGGAGATTCAAAACTCATATGCATAAGGAAAGAAAATTAACAAAAAAATAACAGAAATAGTTAGTGTTTAATTTTTGCAATTCAAAGCCATAACCGTTGATTTGCTTTAAAATTTTGGAGACTGAATTCTCAGCACTGTCGATTATTTTTTCAATAATTATTATATTTTTAAACAATGTCTAAGGATAGAACGAAGGGATAGCGTTGTCCGAAAAATTACACTGCAATAAAAATTGTTAGTTTGCTTTACACATTTTGTTTTTTTTTTTTTATTATTTAAACTCAAACATTTTTTACAATTAATTTATTATGATCTTATTGTAAACATAGCTTTAAGCGAGACGTATGAAATTAAAATTAGCATATCTAAAATCATTTACTTTTTCAATCAATATTACATAAGCACAAAATTTTTTTTTTATTAGTATGACCTTTTATCAAAACCATGGTGTCGCATTGTATGTATGGACTTGTGTACTTTATAGCAAACAAAAAACGTATTGACAGCAATTTATGATATTAAAGAAAACATTTGATGGCAATCATTTGTCGCGACAAAATACAAAACGAACTAATCAATGCTGACTAATCGTTCAGCAGTAGATTTGCTTGGTTAGTTCAGACAAGTTGTGTCTGTGTCTTAATTTTTTTTCTTTTCTTATTATTATTTTTTATATTTTTTTTTATGAACAGAAAGGACAATCAATGTGAAACACATTAACATTGTTTATCCAGAAATACGTATAAAACAACACCGGTTACAGTTTAACAATCTCTTAAAAAGGCCATAAAAGTGCTAACGGTACGAGGTGGTGGACAAACCAAATTTGGTGAACTAATAAAAAAAAAAAAAAAAACAACAAAAAGTTGGCGGTTAATAGACATTTACCACGATATCAATTGATGGTAGTGCTTGTGGTAGTAATAATTCGTGTTAAAGAAATTAAATGAACATGAACATTGCTCAATTGACTTGATGAAAGTGGGTATAAAGGTGTTGTTTGTTTGTTTCTTTACGTTTGGAAATGTTTTAGCTGGCTGATAATGGTTTGTTCGTTCAGATAGTTATATATGTATGTATGGATGTATAATGTGGTAAAAAATATATGGAAATTATAAAACAGAAAAACTAAATTGTTTTTTTTTTTTATTATTTACCTCACAAGACATGATAAGCACGGGAATTCAATATTTTTCTTATTTTCTTCCATTAACAAAATGTATGGAATACAATTACACCTAATACAATGTTGCCGACTCAAAGGCATTTTCATACATATATCCTCAACCCATTTGAAGGTGAATCAAAAAAATTTTTCGTTAGAAAAATGGAACCTTGGTTGTGTCACATTCTTACTAGTTTTCACAAGACAATGGTATACAAGAATTCGTAAATTTATACGAGAGGTTTTTGTTCCAAATCCAAAACCTATTCTTTTTGTTCCAAATTCGATTTACACACGGATATGGCTATGAGAATCATACAAATGCATAAAGAATGGGAATAAAAAATAATATACCAAAAGGTGCATCATATAAGTTTTGCATTTGGAACTGTTGGTTATTTTGAGTATGGCAGTACAAATGCCAGCTATACAATGAAGTTAATATTATATATGCGGTTTACAAAAAAGAGTCAATTTATGCTTTAACAGCATTACGAAGTATCAAAAACTTATTTCCGAAGTGGTAAGTCTTCCACCGAAAGTGCAAGAAAATTACTTTAACGGTTTGCTTAAATAGAAGCGAGTTCCAGGCAATATGTGGACAATTTTGTCAAACTCGTGCATGAACTTAGATCGCTATTGGATTAAAATTACACGGTCTTATGCTCGTATACTACGTGTAAACGAAAACAGTGTTACAGCTGCACAGCTTGTGCAAAAACAGCCAGGAAACTCAACACGCCATCGTTCCTAATAACTGTACATTTCAAGCTCATTTTTGATGCGCAAGTTTCATAAAGATAACGCTATAATTCAAACTGAAGTTCAATGGGTTCAGGAGCTGATGGCAGACAACCATCCTCTAGGTTTTTAGTTCCATAATTGGGATACGGATAGCTTGGAACAAAATGATAATTTAACCGAAAAATTACCTTTTCTGACGAAGCCCTTTTTCATTTCCGTGGTTCCGAAAGAAGCAAAATTGTCCCATATGGTGGCACAGAAAAACCACACATGACTGTTGAAAAGGCAATGCACCCTAAATGATGCACTATTTGGTGTGGTTTTTTTGGTGTGGCTGGCGGTATATTCGAAGGCAAATGCAATACAGTGAATGGTGAGCGCTATCGTCCGATGATAGCTGATTACTTGTGGCCCATTTTCAAAGATATGTATCTGGAAAACATTTCATTTTACCAGGATGGTCGTATGGGCTGCTCAAGGCTAGTCGTGAAACTCATTTGAATGAAATGGTGCTCCATAATTATCCGTAAAGTTTCCACTTTCGGATAAAAAATTCGAATTTAAGGAAATTAAGTGTTTTTTATTTATAGCAAAATTAAAATGCGAAACTTATATGGTCAACTTGGTTTACACAAGGTGTGGCAGTAAAGTCACTGACTGCCACTTTATTAGAAACTAAAAGATTGATACCACTCTAATGATCACCTACTCCCTTAACCCATTTCGGCCCGCTACCCGATCCCGTTGGAATTTTTTCATGATTTTTGGAATACTACCTCCTATTGACCTCATTAAGAAAATTTAAAAAAATCTTTGAGTTATCTCAATTGGTTTCCGAGATATGGCGTGGGTAGTTTTCTACCCCTTGGGCCGATGCATATACATAATATTCGTAAAACTAATAATAACAATAAAACAAATTTAGTAGAGATATCATCAAGATTTATTGAAAAATTATTATTATATACAGTGAATAGTAAAATGATATAATAGAATAGATATTTTATTGATGTTTCTAATGTCTACCAAAACATTTGGCGTGTAAATTTAGGTTACATTTGACGCATATGAAGGGAGTCTTTGGCGAACATACTTTGCATCGTCTGGGTGGCACATCGTCACCACGCTTGCCAGGAAAATTCTTAGTATCATTGATATTAGCCGCATCGCTATGTCTAGAAGCATTGCTAGTACCAGGAACATTACTCAAATCCTGGTCAGTCTTCTCCGATGATAAAAGAGCTCGAGTGATTTGGCATCTGAATTCCAGTTGTGGCATTATATTACTTTTCTCAGTTTTTGCAACCAAGCAATGCAATTTCCATGCATTAACCATCTTGTTGGAAAGGGTATTTGTAGAAAGAGGTCACCACCATTTTTTCCCCCGTATGCCAATACGATAATTACCCAAAGCATTATAATGGAGGTCAACACCCCCCATACCTATGAGAGAGGGCGAAAAAAAATAGGAACAGACAGTAGGTTCTTGAGATATACATACATCGATTATTTTGTATCCTTACCTTCATTATACTCCTTTGTCATTCGGGGAACGTTTATGTTTATATGTTTTTTTTTTTGCTTGCGGTCAAACCGCTTTGCTGTAGCGAGTGGTTCTATTGATGAATGATTTGATAAAATCGTAACAGCTGCATTATCTATCCATCTTATTACAACAAGCTCCTTGTCATGATCATACATTGCTGCATATTCGCCTTTTGTCATATTTTCAGGCAGCATGGCTTTTCCAGTTCTATTTGCCCGAACAGTTCATATCGCAAAGAATCCACGATCACTTAGTAGGCACATCAGATGAAGAGAAGTGAAAAAGTTATCGAAGAATATTCTGTGAGACGATGGTGATGAAATGTTCGCCAATAGTTTGAGAACAACATCCGCTCCAAGTCCAATGGCTTTGTCGTGTGGAGTTGCTGCTCCTCCATATAGTATGGACTGATACAAATATCCACTTGATGAGCACAAGCACCAAGCTTTAAACCCAAATAGAATAGGTTTGCCACGGATGTACCTTTTGCAGGAATGTCTTCCAAAGAAGGGGATCATCTGTTCATTAACTATTATGAGCCCAAATTCCAAACTGCATAAATCGTTTGTTGCTTGCGTCAAAAAGTGGCCTAATCTTTGAATATTTATCAGACGTATCCAAACTGTTGTTATCCGACAAATGGATGAACCTCTTGACTGCCTCAAATCTCGATCGAGGTAGCGAATTGCGAACAGTCGGGACTTCCAAGTCTAGTTGAAGTGACCAATATAACTTCCATTGCGGAAGGACATGGTAACCACTTAGAAATAAAATACCGATGAATCGCTTCAATTCATATTGTTGGAGTCCAAGGCTTGCATTTGGCTGACCAGCGTATTTGTCACTGAGCTCAATAATCATTGTACACAAGTCTTCATCTAAGAAAAGGGCAAAGAGCTCAGCAGGTGATTTTCCTCCTACAACAAGAGAACGATTTATGGACATAATTTTATTATTAATTCTAATAATATTTACCTAATTCTTATACAATGCCCTCGATTTTTGTAGCTTCAACGTTAGCTGCTTCTTTGGAGTATTTAAAGGGACGCTTACGCCAAGAAGCTGGGCCATATTCAGCTTGTGATTTAAATTTTTTTGGAGGTGGTTCGAGGCTTCTTTCAGTTTCTTCTTGATCTTCAGGGTAATTTTCGACGACTTCGTATTCTAATTCGACCGACCCAGCGATATCCATTGCAAGTGGCTCGTTAAATTCGATAATTTCATCGTTAATTTGTTCAGTGTCACTTGTCTCATCTACTTCTGGTGGAGTGTATACAACATTAACCTCTGTTGATCTGTGAACAGCTGTAGTGACTTCATCTTCTTCGTCCGATGAATTCAAGATTCCCATAATTTCATCCATTTTTAAAGATTTGTGTCGCATCATTTTCTATAAAATGTATACTTACCAAATAATATGTATGGTTACAAAATATTATTTGTTATACTTACCAATATTTAACGCAAATCAAACACAATCGAAAACTTATATCAACGATGCCGTAAACAAACAGAACTGAACCGCACTGACCAAAGCCATGTGATATAAAATAATAGTTGTTATGACATTGGCCCAAGGGGTAGAAAAATACCCATGCAATTTCAACGTAAGAAAGCTCCGTTATGTCAACAGTATACTGTATAAATCTATTTATATTTGCATAGAACAAAGTGAAGTGATATCACAATTGTAATATTTAATTCAAAACATGTCCTTTTGGGGAGTTAATTGTTTTATGAGGGTGTGGTGGGAGCTCGGCTGTTCATTGGGGAGTGGTTGATAGTAGATCACAGAAATCATTCTAAATATTTACAAAGTATCAAACAGTACTTTTTACTGTGTCTAGTTTCGCAGAAATCTCGGTTTTAGTTCAGGGGTAGAAAACTACCCGTCTGGGCCAAAATGAGTTAACGGCATTTTGAATTGGTGCTCGCATAACATATGGCTCCAAATCGGTGATAAATATTCAATGAGTACTTTCAAGGCCTACAAGGTTTGTGGTTTGCTGTAGCAAACACGAAATTTTGAAAAGAAGCCCTAAAGGAATAGGTGTGGCATCGTTGGCCCTAGCGAATTGGCCATCTAGTTCGAGTCATTTAAATAGGAGATCACACTACGCGATCTGGAAAGTGCTGTTTCCAAGTCTCCATCGGTTGATCCATCCAACTGAAACTGGCAATGCGCGATATCCGATTCAGTAACTTAAGGCAAAAAAAAACTACTTTAACAACTAGCTGTAGCGCTCATTAAAGATATATGCTCACATCAATGTCTAAATGAAAATGTTAATCCAAAAAGTTACTTTGAGGGGATGCAACTGCTCTTCGCTCATTTCATGTGGACTTTTAATGTCTCAGAAATGCAAATTTGGTATACCCACATAACCATTTAAGTACATATCGGATACTACATCATCCTTATTTTGAACCAGCATTACCTGAGCGCGTTAGTAAGTGGGCTCTGCTTTGCAAATTATGTCCATCATTATATCGTTGACTATTACCAACTCACTCGTACGTTTTCGGTGGCAGCAGGAATGTTCTAGATAAAATGAACATAATGAGGCTGTCCATTTCATGCGACATCTCTCGTGGATCCAGTTTGTACAAATCGCTCTGGAAAGCGAGAATAAAATTCAAGCTGCTTTCAAAAAATTGGGAAATTAGATAAATCAGCAGTAACAAAAATTCTCCACTCTTCAAGTATTAATTAAAGCATTGCTTGTTCTAACCTAATTATCTATCTTTCCATAATACAAATGTCAAGGTACATTGCCATTTGAGACCTCTTGAAAAAATTATATCACTCTCACAATATGCTACTTTTGGCCTACCAGGCCTGGGCAAACCAAATCACTGTACGAGCCAACAATTTTTGAGCAATTAGCCGTGCTCCTACCTTGAAAAAAAACTTCATAAATCTACCTTTGTGTAGTTTTCTACTTCTTGTATTGTTTTATATGGAAATAGTTTCATTAGGTAAACAAAAATTAACTAATTAATATAAAAATCAGTTTTACGTATAAAGTGATGAATGAAGTATAGTTCTATATATTTTCCATACAGGGAACGCAAAAAATTTGTTTTTGGTGAGCCTGGCGAATGGCTTTTTCGCAAAGAAAACAAACTAACTCATGGCTATAGTTTGCTTTCTCGTTATATTCTTGCACGTAACATATGAATCTGCCTCTTTTTTCAGTAATGGAACGCCCGACGCACAGTGGAGCAAACGAGGATGCAAAAATCAAAATTTTCATGTGCGCCGACGAATTTTTTTTATAGGAAACTTTTCAGCGATTTCAAATATTCTACTCTTAATAATATCACATTTTTAGTTTAGAAGATATAACCGTTCAAAGTTGACCGACTTTCGGTTTAAAAAAAACACACAATTTTTAGTCAATTTGTTGCGATTTCAGGTGTAATATCACGAAAAATAGGTAACAAATCGCCTTATTTTTTATCTGTATTGATTGATGTATTTAATAAATGTATAATGAAAAAATTAACTGTTTGCTTTGTGTTTCTCCTAGTAAATCACTATTTAAAAACCATCCGTTTTTTCACTATTTTTCAACTTTGACGGAAAATAAAAAAATCTATATATTTCTATATTTGCCATATTTGCAAAACATGTTCTTTGATTATTTCTTTACATAATTCAAAAGGTTTTATCTGCCCGTACGTGCCCGTTTGGCTTCTAGAGGTAAAAAAGTTTAAAAAGACATGGTTGCACAAATTGTATGGCGTGCATCCCTTACATGTTTTGACTGACAGTAGTTTGATCTAATAGTTTGAAAATTGCATTTTAAGTCGGTTGTCTACC
Organism: Cordilura impudica; assembly: GCA_963682025.1. NCBI lineage: Eukaryota > Metazoa > Arthropoda > Insecta > Diptera > Scathophagidae > Cordilura > Cordilura impudica. Next base: position 110,294,612 of record OY821517.1, read on the forward strand.
TGTGAGCCTCTGCCAAAGTCTACTCCCAATATTCTGTTACAGACACAGGATGCACAAAAAACTACTCATTGAAATTCGCAGGTACGCACCTCACTTAAAAATTACTTTGGAGTACAAATGGTCAAGAACAATATTCACTTATGGTCCTTCCAGGTAGGCACAAATCTTATTTAGACACGAGCATAATATCAAAATTGCATAATTCAGCCTAAATTCATATGTATGCAGGGAACAGGTAAATTTTTAGGCATGGTAGCATAAGCCTATATATTGCAAAATAAGCATAATGCCTGGATTAGTCTACGACTGAAAGTTGGCGGAACAATTACTGAAACCATGGCGTTAAACATTTTAAGTAATGAAAACATGGCGTTGAACAATTTAAAATTATTTGAACTGTTTAGAAGGTCAACCACACCAAAGTTTTTCACGGAAGCTGCTTTAGAAGAACTTGATAGCTTATACGGAAATATTGAGAGAAGCGAAATTATAAAAAATAATTTTTATCTGATATATGCAAATATTAAGGCAAAATGGGTGAAATCTAATCGAACCATTCAAAACTTCAACTCCAAATACGAGGACTGGGTTAATGAAGACATCATCCTGGATATATTGGCAGTAGATAAACCCACCACATCAACCAGAGGAGCAAAAGGAAGGCCAAAAAAAAGTATTGAGGAGTGTTAAATTTTCACAAGAAATAAAGAAACTTGCCGATGTCACCAATGACTTGACCACGAAGCATTTATCGGACGCGCTGTCTATTAAATATACAAAGGATAGTGAAAGAGTTAGGTCGCAGATTACAAAATCTGTTGCTGATGCAAGCCCACTGCGACTAAAAAGGATTAAGGAAAGCATTCCGATGCCCACATATGCACACATTAAAAAGTATGGTTCCGAAGAAGCGTTGGCCTTGTTTATGGACTTACAACTTTCCAAAGAAAAATATGAGGTACTATGGGCATCCTTGGTGCGACAAGCGGCTGACGTTTTACCAGGATACAAGCATATTACGCAAGCCAAAATAAATTCACGACCACTGCATACGGAGTTTACGGAAGTCTCTGTGAAAGCCAATTTGCAGGATCTCATGGGCCATACAGCAAAACGGTTGTTGGAGAGTCTTCCCGAAAATGAAGTGTAAATTCTTCCTGAGAAACTGACATTGATCAGCAAATGGGACAAAGCATTTATAAGCAAAGGATATCTTCCGATGACGCTACAATATCGGACGGAAATATGTTTATGACATCTGTTGTTCCTCATAAGGCAGAACTCATAAGGACCACGGTGAAGGACATTGAAGAACAAATAAGCAAGATTAGGCCTACAAAGCTGCAAATTGGAGAAGCAAAATATATTGAATGCAATTACGAGTTCCACCTGATCATGGTTGACGGAAAAGTCGTAAACGAACTGACAGGAACAACCTCAACATTGTCATGCCCGACTTGCAAAAAGAGTCAGAAGAACTTTGGTAATTTAAAGGATTCTACAAACGAGGAGAATTACGAATATGGAATGTCACCATTGCACGCAAGGATAAGGTGTATGGAGTTCTTGCTAAAACTGGCGTATACCCTACCACAGGAGGAGGAAAACTTCGATGAAAATACATCAATAAAGGATAAGGAAAAGATCAGAAAGAGGCAAACACAGGATGCTTTTTTTAAACAAGTTGGACTAAAAGTAGACTGTCCCAAGCACGGATACGGTAACTCAAACGATGAGGCAGTAACTAGAATCACTGGAGTTGACAATCAAATCGTGAAAAGATTGGGAACGATCTTGAATGTTTTAAACTGCAAAGAAAATGTCAATTCTACAAAATATGCATCAAAACTGCATCTCTTTTAGCAGAAATGTATCCACAGAAGAAGTTGACCCCGACCGTCCATAAAATATTGGCGCATGGCAAAGATATAATTGAGTACCAGTCTTTGCCAATTGGAGAGCTTTCTGAAGAAGCACAGGAGTCTCTTAACAAATTTTATAAAAAATATAGATTGCAGAACACATTCAAAGCATCAAGGGTAAGGCAAAATGAGGACCTCTTCAACATTTTGGCAGCATCTTCCGATCCACATATTTCTTCCCTGCGGCATGTGAAGTCACGAATAGAGTTAGAAAATAATTATAGTTTAGAAATGGTTAGTCTTTTAGATATACCTTCCCTTATGAATTGTGATGAATATTTTACAGAAAATTTAAAAAATAAATTAAAAAAATAAGTATTTTTTTTTTAATTAATTGGGCAATAATTTAAAACATAAAACCCTAAAAAAAAAAAATAAAAACAATCTAAAAATGTAAAAATAATTTTTTTTAGTTACCATAAAATTGATTTTTCTACAAATTTTAATTTTGGTAACCAATAAGTAGGCCCCTACAAAGTGTAGCGCCCTTTCCAAATGCTCATTTCTTAGGCTGAACAGTTATCTATCATATACTGTCTAAACAGTTCAATTATGTTATTCGGTTCAAAAGATTTGATTTTTGCAACGAAAAAACTCAAATGGCGCCACTATGCGACGTAGAGTCTAGTTCAGGTATATTCTACTACATAGAAGTAGCACATACTCCTCGTTTTCTCTGCGCCATGTACGGTTGGCGAAGAGGAAGTCCCAGATCACGCAAACATCGACGATGCTTTGCATGTTTTTGTTTTTGGGCTAATTTGGGTTAATTCTGAAAGTATATGAAAGTATTGCACTAAGTTTAATAAATATTTGCGTTCAAGGCTGATATGTCAATTATGTTACTAAATATTGACCGACCGCCTGTTTGTTTTCCGTTTACTACTACATCCAGGAATCATTTTGTCAACTGTGTCCACCTTAGTTCGGTTGTGAAGAGTACTCTGCAACACTGTGCCGACCTAGGATACAAGTATAATATCTTTGCTAAATTGGAATGTACATTGAAAAAGTGGAGCCTTTTTGCATTGGTGGAATCGATCGCTTGTTGTTATGTATTGTTCCAACCACGGTCAATTAGTTTTGTAGTAATTTTTGACCCAACTCATAAGACGTGAAGAAATTGTACATTGTTACTTATGACCTTTTAGGCCATCGACCAGATGCAATAAAACTCGTTGGCCTTGATTTTTTTCTGGAGGAGCTTCAGCAGATTTCTCAAGGTATGGCTGTATTTTCCAGACATAGAAGGTTTTTGCTCAAATGAGTACCCAAAATTTCAAATTATATCTCGCTGGTTTGCTTTGCATAAATAAACAACCTTTATGAAAACCACATAGCTGTTCATCTACAGTGACGTAAGATGACATTCATCCACATATAACGCATTGGAGCAAATTTATCCGCAGATCTGTTTTGTTGACGACTTTATTTGGTCACGTACTCAAACTATTTTTTCGACATAATTTTTCCGAAAATTTATATCGAACAGCTCGTTTTTCTTATTTATTCAATAACATTCAACTTGTTTGTGAACGCTAGCCAATATCATAACAGCCAAGCATGCATGAAGCATCGAATTCCTAATGGTTTTCATTTTCAGCCCGTAAATGCATACATTTTCCAAAATGATCAAGAAAGCACCCTTGATACTATTCTCGCGCGATGAAGTAGTACTACTAACACATTAGCGGTTCGATAGCGTCCTGCTGTTTGCATACCAGTTGCGCTCCAAAGCCTTTTATCATATGAGACAACAAGGGCTCAATATCAACAAAATCAGCACCGGCATCAACTTCAGCATCAAAACTCCATAGCCTACTATTTAAAAAATACATATACATAATTGCTTGGTTCCTTACTTTCTTTATACACTTGGCTTACAAGGTACTATTTTCATACAACTCTCTTATGCCGAGCAGTAAACTACACCAAGCATACCAAATTGCAATCGTCGCAAAACAACGACGATCCATGTATGATTTGAAACTTAAAAGTTATCCATTTCGATTTATATACATGATAAAAAAAACAAGAATAATGGATAGCCAAACTTTAACAGTTTTAGAGATTTTTGAAAAAAAAATGTAGTTCTCTACATCAAGGTAGGATTAGGTTAATTTTAAGTTTGGATATTTTCCGCTGCTATATAAGTGTTGTGAAAATCAATTTTTGCTGTGTTTGATACAACACAGTGTTAGATTGCAAATTAAAATTTTGGCTTTTCAGCGGATTCCTCTGAAATTTGGTACACACGGGAATAACTTCACGATTAACAAATTTGCCAAATTAAAAAAAAAAAATTTCCCAAAAGAAATAAACAAATTCCCCATTTTTTTTTAACGAAATAAAAAAATGAACTTACTCCCCAAATTCATTCTTAAATTTTTACATATTTTTATTTAATGAATTTTGTTAAGTATTTATTTAGGTGAGAATTTGCATGCTGATCTCAATATCTGTCCTGCAACAAACGCATTTATTATTTTCAATAGCATCATCGCGGAACTCAGCTTAGCTAAAATATCGGAATGACGTTATCTGGCAATTAAAATAAGTTGACAATAACTGCGCGGCAGCACGGGTGTGGCTGTGAAACGCTCAGAAGCGGCGCGCGGACGTGGACACTACGCGCTCGCGGAACACAGCTCAGCTAAAATATCGCATTGATCTGAAAAATATATTTTGGCGATTAAAATAAGTTGACGACAACTGCGCGACAGCACGACTGGTAGCTGCCAAACGCGAGGAAGCGGCGCGCGGACGCGATGCACTCGCGGAACACAGCTCAGCAAGATTTGTTAAGAGAAGCGGAAATGCCTGAATCTACTCAAGTGCATTTAGAAATCCAGTGGCTAAGACAAGCTGAGTCGAGGGAAAGTGAAACTCTTGAAACTACTCAACGTCTTCAGGCCCAACGATAAGACAAGCTGATTGCAGGGTCTGTGAAAGTCTTTAAACGACTGGATTATCCATACCAGGGAACGTGTATGGTTCCTTCATTGCAAGTGATGGTACAAAAAGTTTTTCCTCATAGCCAATTATATGTCGCCTGCTCCAGACTTGGGAGCCAGCACAATATTTTCGTATACGCACCAGAAGGAAAAACCAGAAATGTTGTATATCCCAAAGCTCTAGAATAACTAAAAATCTTAACTTTTAGACATCATATACTCAAAATAATCCATGCATAAACGTAGTTAGTTGCAATGGTAAGCAGATGCTGAGTACTTAATCCCCAACGAACAAATTCCTGAAACAAGATATGAAGTGTTTGCACCAAAAAATTGGGAAATAACTTCCCCAAATTTAAAGCAAAATGTCCCCGAAAGATATGAACAAATTCCCCATACTGCTCTCAATATCTGTCCTGCACTAAATGTAGTTAGAAACTGTAGTCTTTTCGATAGCATCATTTCGGTGACGCGACGCACTCGCGGAACACAGCTTAGCTAAAATATTGGAATGATCTGAAAATTATAATTGGGTAATTAAAATAAGCTGACAACAACTACGCGGCAGCACTGGTGTGGCTGCCAAATGCGATATATGTAATTTCTTAATTGAAACACTATATTTGTTTTTTCATCTTTTGAATTAAATTAATAGTTCTTTATTATTCAAAGGTCAAATTATAACTGACTGTAAAATCTTAAAACTAAAATAATTTGGTATGTTAAATAAAAGCTTAAACTAGTTTTATTGTTATTGTAAATATTAACGAAAATGAAGATTAAGAATAGAACAGTGTAAGTAATAAATGATAACAAATAATGAAAGAAAGAAATAAATGATATATTAGTTATAGGAGATAGCATATTCGTAACTACCCCCTCATTAAATTAAGGACACTCCTGAGTCCTTTATATAAAAAATTTACAAAATCTAAATATTTTAACAATATATGAATATAAAAATTAAAAAAAATGAATATATGAAATAAAAAACAAATTCATTAATATTATTTATTTTTTTTTAAACAAAATTTTGGATGATAAATTAAAATAGTAAATATTTTAACATAATAAAAAGTAAATAAACAAAGAAAACAAAATTTAAGTTATTAACATATTTTTTTTTTTTTTTTTTAAATTAATAAGCAATGAAGATTAATTTTTAATGGTTTAATTATATTTTTAATCAGAAAGTATTTCAATCTTATTAACATCAACTATACCATCGTACTTTGTTTTTCTTTTTATGTTTGAACTATGAATATTTTCTAACTCATTAAATCTAAATTTTGGCTGCTTTTTATGCCTTAGTGCCCTGTAGTTTTTAATATATCCTTTATTTCTTTGTACAACATGTTCTTCTCTATCCTTGTTTTTCTTTTTTATATAATCCTTTTTATTTAAAATTGTTCTTTCAAAAATCTTTTTCTTATCACAATATCCATACTCAACATTAATAGGGGTTTCCTTAATTACTGAATGGAAACTGTTATTATAAAACTCTATGGACTTACTCATTTTTTCTTTTATACTCATGGATCCTTGTTCAATTGTTAACGTCCTGATTTTTTTGCTGAGCGTACTATATAGCTTTCCAATATCAGCATTTCCTGTGTGATTATTAGGTTTGACAAGATGAAAATCAATGTTTTCGCCTCGCAAAAAGTCCTTTATATTGACACTTTTAAATTCGTTATCAGTAACTAATTTGCTAAAGTTTCCCTTTTGGGATTTATATAATCTAAGTTTTTCAATTATAGTCTGATTTGTTCGATCCTCCAAATTTTGAAAATTTGTCGATAAATGTTAAAAAGTTGGACTTAGTGTTTGTATAAACATCCATATGGATAATTTGACTAATATCATTTGGGGTTTCCGTAATTTTAAATTTAGGTCTTATAGGATTTCTATCAAATTTTGCCCTATTGCAAGTATCACAGTTATTAACGTATTTCTGAATTAAGATCTTTAAATTCGGATAATAAGTTCTTCTCTTTAAACTTTCATAATTTTCGTTTAGTCCCGTATGACCTGTCTCATTCTTGTGATAATAGTGAATCTGTTTATAGTTTTCATCTTCAGATGGTACATCTATGGCATGATAAGAGCATCTTGCAAACTTAACTGCGTTATTACCCTCATATAGCTCAATAATTTTCATTTACAACACATTATACTTGTGGCCGTCTAATTCCGAAAATATGCCCACTTTTCCTTTTTCTATATTTCGCTTAGGGATTTCATCTAAATCACGAGAATTTATGTATACTTTTCTATTTCCATGTATAAACTTAAAATCCGTTGTCTTATTTTATGTCAAAATAATCTTTGTTTTAAACCTACTTACGACAGTATCCAGAATCCAAATATGATCAAATCTTTCCTCCTCCTCAGAATGAACGGTTGCTATAGCTGAACCGACATTATTGCATACAGATTCATTATCACTTTCATTATCAATCAGATTTATCTCACCAGTATTGTAGTTTATCCTACTAAAAAAATCTGCAACCTGATTGTCTTTAGCTTTAATATAATTAACAGCAAAATTGAAGTCACTAAGCTTTATAATCCATCTATAAAGTCTAGGATTCAACTGCCTGCTTTTGGATTTAACAAACAACCATTTTAAGGGTTGATGATCCGAAAGAATCTCAAATTTTACTCCAAACAATTAGGGACGAAAATAGTTAGTGGCCCAAACTATAGCCAAAAGTTCCCTTTCAGTTGCCGAATAATTTTTTTCGTGGTCGTTTAAGGTTCTGCTAGCAAAACAAATCGGATGGCCATTTTGTTGCAAGACAGCACCAATTGAATTCAGGCTAGCATCGGTAAATATTTGAAATTTTAGCTTTAAGTCCGGATACTTAAGAACAGGACTTTCAGTTAAAACTATTTTTAACTTTTCGAAAGAGTTAATAAAATTTGGATCATTAACATTTAATTTTACACCTTTTTTCAAATACTTTATTATAGGATAAGCTACTTTGGAATAATCCCTAATAAATTTTCTATAATATCCAGTTATACTGAGAAATGATTTGATTCCCTTGATCGTGGTCGGTAGTTTCAAATTTAAAATTGTATTTACCTTGGCTGGATTTGGCCTAACCCCTTCAGGTGTTAACACATGACCCAAATATAAAGTTTCCTTTGCAAAAAATTTGCCGTTATTTATTTGGATTTTGAGATTAGCCTCTCTTAATTTATCAAAAACTTTTCTAATATTGCAACGATACTCCTGAAAACTTGTAGAAAAAATTAAAATATCATCCAAATACACTGCACATATTTTATTTATAAAATCTCGAAGAACATAATTAATTAATCTTTGGAAAGTAGTTGGAGCATTTTTTAAGCCGAATGGCGTCCTAACAAATTCATAATGTCTATACGGTGTGGAGAAAGCGGTTTTTTGTCGATCTTTTTTCGTTACCAGAATTTGATGGAAACCTTTAGCTAAATCGATAGTTGAGCTATTCCCAATTTATCCAAAATCGAATCTATGTTTCGAATAGGAAATTTATCGTCTACTGTTATCTCATTTAGCTTCCTATAGTCAACAACAATTTGCCATTTGTCTTCGCCAGAGCTATCTATCTTTTTTGGAACTATCCATAATGGACTATTATACGGTGAATTACTCTCCCTTATTATGCCCTGAGTTAACATTTCATTAATTTGTTTGCAAATCTCCTGCTCATGAATATGTGAGTAACGATACATATTAGTGTAGACTGGTTTATCATATATTGTTTTTAATTCATGTTGGATCATGTTTGTGTTACCTAATTTTTGTCCCTCAAGGAATATTAGATCTTTATATGAGGTTAAAATGTCTTCCAAAGTGGACTTTTCCTCACTATTTTAGCCATCATAAAGATTGCATAGTACTTTTTGACTAATGCCTATAGTATGCAATTGATTGATTTCAATACCATTATAAGGTAAAGCTTTTACAAAATTTATTACGGAACGATTAATAGTCAATGTCTCATTTTCGTAGTTAACAATAGCCTTTAAAGATTTTAAAATGTTCCCACCCAGAATAGGACCGCACTTTTTTCCACTGAAATCGGTGAGCTTCCATGACATTCTAGCTTCTTCTTGAAATTCCTTAGGTAAATTTGTAATAATTTCCTGGTCTATAAATGACTTACCGTTCATTGATGAAAATATAATTGGGTCTCTAAGTGGTAATCTTCTATATTGTGGTAGTTTCGTCATATTTAAAAATGAAGAAGTTGACCCTGAATCAATAAGAGTTACTACCTGTTCACTACCAATAGTAAGCCGAACTATGGGAAGTGTCTCAAAGAGGCAATTGTCCGAAAATTTATCTGTTGTTCACAATTATGCCCTTCGAATTGAATATGATCTACTTCCATTTGGGAATTGTTATTTTGTCTGGAATTCCCACTGTTATTTTGTGAAAGATAATAGCCCTGATTATTTGGCGAATTTGTATAATTAAGGCCTCTAAATTGACCAACAACATTTCTTGAGTTTGAAGAATTATTAGCCCTGTAATTTGAATAATTGTTATGTCTAAAAGAATTACTTTGATTAAAGCGATTTGCATTATTATTATTACCATTGTTGTTTTTTGAGTAATTGATTGACCTATCATTATTCTCAAAAGTATGATGGCTTTGATTATAATCAGTTTTGTTTGATTTTACTTTACTAATTTCATTTCTTATTAGACCCTCATTTTCTAATAAATTAAAAGCATCTCTTAGCTTACTTAAATTTCTATTAATGACTACAGAAGCTAAATTAACGTCAATGTTATTTAAAAATGTTTTTAAAATAATTTTTTCAGCATATGCTGGACTAAATTCTACGGGTTAATCTACATCATACTCGTATTTTTCATTAATTTTACATAAAATTATTCTTAATTGTTTATAATAATTTTCAATACCGTAATTTTTTTCTGCAAACGCTTCTTGGTAAAGTTGATGGTATGATCCTTTCACACCAAAGTAGCTAACTAGAGCCTCTTTCGTCTCCTCCCATGTTGGTATCGGCCCCAATGTTCTAACGACGTGAAGAGCTTCACCTTGTATTTTATTTAATACGATTCTTTGAAAAATGTATTGCAAAGCATTAGGTTGTGATTGGACAAGAGCAAAATCTGTATCAACTTCTCTCAAAAAGGATGTCAGAGCATAAATATCATCGCCTCTAAACTCACGTATTCGCTGAGCATCTTTTAAGACCTCGGTCATTGACAAAGACAATGCCGGCAACATGTTTATTATTGTTTTTTTTTTCTTTTGAACTAAGTTTTTTAAAAGCTTTATTTGGATAATATCACTCTTTTTATACCCTATACCACTATGTGGTTTGGGTATAATGGCTTTGTGCTGCTGTTTGTAACAACCAAAAATATTTGACCTAGACCCATCTTTAATTATACCGATCGGATCAGAATCACTTTCTGAGTTGATTTAACAATGTCCGTCCGTCCGTCTGTGTGTCCATGGAAAGCTTTTAATCAAACTGCAGGTAGCAAATATGAATATATTTTGATGAAATTTGGTATATAAGCTTTCATCTGCCATGGGATGAACGCTGTTGAAATTGGTGAGAATCGGTCCATGTTCAGACCTAGCCCCCATACGAATTACCCCTATGAAATCGACATAAATTGCCATAAGATCCCCATTGTCATATAGATCTTACTCAAATTGGGTTTTGTATGCGTTCATTACGTCCATTAATGAGTAGTCCAAAAATGATCCCTTTGGCCCCATATAGAGCTGCTTCCCGATCTTCACTTAAATTTATTAAAAAACAAAAATATTGCACTGATTCTTCTCAGATTTGGTTTGTATATATTTTTGCAAAATACAAGAGACTTTTCCAAACATGATCAGGATTGGTCCATTTTTGGACCTAGTCCCCATATAGAAATAGCATCCGATATGAACTTTTTCATATCTGCAGCCAAAAAAATTAATAAAAATCCCACTCAAATTTGGTTTTTGCTTATTTTCTATGTCCAGTTAGTTGGGCCTAAGAGATAGGGTTTCTGAACGCATGGTATTGGGTATCGTATAGTCGGTCTAGACCGACTAAAATTTTCTTACTTGTTCTTATTCTCTTATTTATACAAATATTCTCTAATGTTTATAATGCTATTGTTGTTGTATTTATTTTTGTTTTTCTTGGCTCTACATTAAGTTGTCGTTGCTGCTCCAATATGTGTGCATTACTTGAGCATTTTGTTGTTGTTGTTTTTATACCCTATACCACTATGTGGTTTGGGTATAATGACTTTGTGCTGCTGTTTGTAACAACCAATAATATTTGACCTACACCCATCTTTAATTATACCGATCGAAACAGAATCACTATCTGATTCGATTAAACGATGTCCGTCCGTCCGTCCGTCCGTCTGTGTGTCCATGTAAAGTTTTTAATAAAACTGCAGGTCGCAAATATGAATATATTTTGATGAAATTTAGTATTTGATCTTTTATCGGCCATGGGATGAACGCTGTTGAAATTGGTGAGAATCGGTCCATGTTCAGACCTAGCCCCCATACAAATGACCCCTATGAAATCGACATAAGTTGCCATAAGATCCAAATTGTCATATAGATCTTACTCAAATTGGGTTTGTATGCGTTTATTACATCCATTAATGAGTAGTCTAAAAATGATACCTGGGACAACTGTTAGTCATAGGCCCCACATAGAGCTGCTTCCCGATCTTCACTTAAATCTATCAAAAAACAAAAATATTGCACTGATTCTTCTCAAATTTTGTTTGTATATATTTTTGCAAAATACAAGAGACTTTACCAAACATGGTCGGGATCGGTCCATTTTTGGGCCTAGTCCCCATATAGGTATAGCATCAGATATGAACTTTTTCATATCTGCAGCCGAAAAAATTAATAAAAATCCCACTCAAATTTGGTTTATGCTTATTTTCTATATCCACTTAGTTGGGCCTAAGAGATAGGGTCTCTAAACTCATGGTATAGGGTATCATATAGTCGGTCTCGACCGACTATAATTTTCTTACTTGTTATTTATTCATTTATTCATTTTTTTTTTTTTAAGAACATGATGATGATGCTTTTAAATGATGATGACATTTAATTATTGTGTTAACGTTACAAAATTAAAATTAAATTTATTGTCGTTAACGGAGATTTTAACTTTGTTTAGTTTATTCTTATTCTTATTACTTTTGATGATTCTTTTTTTTTTTAATTTTGTAAGAAATTTTGCTAGTAATGTTTTGTTATAAACTGTACTTTTTTTATCGAAATTTAAATCCTAATGTATATAAACATAGTAGTCTTTTGTTTTCTTGTTAAAGTTTTACTAACATAATTTCACTTTATTTAATAGTCAATTTGTTTTCCGTGGTCTATTCTTATATATATTTTAACAAATTTTCATTATTGTTTTTTTTTTATTTTTTGTTTTCTTAACTTCAGTTAAAAAATGGTTCGATTTAAGACTGCGCCACTTATGTAATTTCTTAATGGAAACACTATATTTGTTTTTTCATCTTTTGAATTAATTTAATACTTCTTTTTTATTCAAAGTTCCAATTATAACTGACTGTAAAATCTTAAAACTTAAAATAATTTTTTATGTAAAATAAAAGCCTAAACTAGTTTTATTGTTATTGTAAATATTAACGAAAATGAAGATTGAGAATAGAACAGTGTAAGTAATAAATGAAAACAAATAATGAAAGAAAGGAATAAATGATATATTAGTTATAGGGGATAGCATATTCGTAACTTGCGCGAAAGCGGGGCGCGGACGCGGACGCGGACGCGACGCGGTCGCGAGCACCACTCAGTTAAAATATCGCAATGATCTGAAAAATATATTTTGGCGATTAAAATAATTTGACACTAACTCCGCGGCAGCACGGATGTAGCTGCCAAACTCGCAGACGCGGACGCGACTCGCTCGCGGAACACAGCTCAGTGAAAAGTCTTATGATAAATTTTATCTACGTACACATGTGCAATAATTACTATACATATACTATAAGGAGTAGCTTAAAGCACCCTTGCGGCGCAATTTTAAACGTCGCATTCATTTTCCATTTTTGAAACTTCTATAAACTGACGTAATTCAATTTTTAAAAGTTCTGATTCTTTTATTCCGTTATATTCGCTGTTTACAAAATTAATAAACTTAAAAAAAAAAAAAACTTAAAGCGGTTTCGCAGCTTATTTTTGAAGCATTTTTGCTGTAGCGTCTTTTAGAAAATTAAAAATTAAAAAATCAAAAAATTCTAAATTTAAATAAAAAATGAATTTTCTCTCCAAAAAACGTAAACTTTTGGGGAATTTGTTCATTATGAAAATTTGTTCACTATGAAAAAATTCCCGAAAAGTTTAAGGTTTTTTGGGAGAAAATTCATTTTTTATTTAAATTAAAAATTTTTTGATTTTTTAATTTTTAATTTTGTTCATTATGAAAATTTGTTAATTATGAAAAAAATTCCCCAAAAGTTTACGTTTTTGGGGAGAAAATTCATTTTTTATTTAAATTTAAAATTTAAAATTTTTTGATTTTTTAATTTTGAATTTTCTAAAAGACGCTACAGCATAAAAAAATTTGTTTGTTCATTTGTGACTAAGTACTCGCGTCTGGTAACCATAGTGAACCATTTTTCAAGTCCGAGGCCTTTGGATCCCGAGCGAGAACAGCTGCCAAAAATTATTTTTGAAATTCTCCATGTGAAAATGGCTTCATTTTGCAACTAACATTGTGACAAAATAGGTTGCTTTGACGATATTAGAAGATATTTGTAATGAAGGCCCTAACATTTTCTGCTGGGAGATCGGATTAGATTTTAGTTCCGTTAACTTAATTTTTCTCAATTCTTTACTAAACTTTACATTCATGTCGCGTTTCGTTTCATGATGTCTTTTAACATTTTACTCCTTAAAAATAGCTGCTATATTTCGGCAAACATGTAAATTTTGAGTTCTGTACTAGAAAGAAAAGTCTTCTATTCAGTGATCGCTGTATTTGCTCTTTTCTTCTGAAACTTTTCTCTGTTCTGAATTCATTCTAAAGGCCAAATATCATTATAGTTATTAACATATATTTGTTTACAATAAGTGCAATTAATGACTAATATTACTTACTTATTTATTTAATTTTTCTGGTATAGAAATAAAATTAATTCTAGTTTTTATATTCCTTTTTTGCGTCTTCATAAATATTATAACAGCAACAAAGCCAAACTAAAAAAGTTCCTCAATAATTGTCGGCAAAGTAATTTTCATCAAATATAATTTAACTTTCTGAACATAGTCCGGTAAAATATACAGTACATACAAATGATGGCTTATCATAACTCACACGCACTACATACATTATTGCAAAATTTTGTTGAAAGGTATATATATATTTTTTTTCGACCAATCGATATACGTGTGTGAGTATTACTGTAATGTGGCAGTACGTGTTCTTTTGTTATATGGCAATAAATGGTTTTTGTAGAAATAAATTGAAATTTTTATATGTAAATTCATTTAGATGTATTAATTTTTTGAAGGCATGTCTGTGTATATTTTAAGTACAAACGCCTAAATATTATTTGTTTAGCTATGAATTAAATTATATTATTGTGTTTTTTATCACGTTTTCATATGTAAAATTAATTTTTGTTCATATACATACGTATCCACTTGGAAATTAACCACAATGATGAACAAACATTTTTTTTTTGGTCTTTAAGAGACATGTAAAAGGTTTGTAGCAAAATCTAACGGAAAACTACAGCAAGTCTTCTGAGACTTGACCACTACGGTTGGTCACTTTTTTTGCGAAGAATGCTCTCGCAGTATGAAGTAGGGCATGGAAAACTATCAAGAACTGCATGTTTAGTTTTTGGAAATGTTGAAAAAACCTTCCCCGTATAATGCATTTACTTTTGCTCGAAACGGATTTTTTTATTTTAAATTTTTTGTGATTTCTAGCAAAAGTAAATGCATTTTACGGGGAAAGTTTTTTTACCATTCAAAAAAAAAAAAAGATGCAGTTCTCCATGGTTTTCCATGCCCTACATCATATTGTGAGAGCAATTCGATATTCGACAAAAGTCAAAAAAGTGACTAACCCTACTATCCACTACATTAAAAAAATCAGCGAATGTCAGGGTCCCTAGCTATATTCAAACCAGGAGTCACTTGATGTACTCATGGAAACGAGCTTTTTTTTGGACTTATTCCTGTTCCTGTGTATAGAAAATATACCAACTTTGAAAGAACCCAATGCAAAATTCAAAGACAGGCAAAATGTTCTAGGCCAGTATAATAAATACTTGAATGCGTTTGGTATTCTCAGGCCAACCATGACATTTTATATATTTCCTGATCTTGATGTTTGTTTGCTTAGTTGGCTTAGGAATATAGAAAAAAAAAATATAATGACCAGTGGGCAAACAATTATCAAATCTTAATAAATAAGAAAATTATAGTCGGTATAGACTGACTGTGCGTTACCCTACACAATGCGTTTCGAGAATTGGTCTTGCTTCCAAATAATTGGGTATAAAAAAAAGAATAAACGCAATTTGAGTGGAATTTGGATTGGTATAATAAAAGATGGGTCTAGGTTAAATACTTTTGTTAGTTACGAACATCAGTAAAAGTGTTTATATCGTAACCACATAGTGGTATAAAATTGCTCGATGCATTTATTGATTTTTATTTTACTTCGTGATCCAAGACTTAGTTGTGTATTTCACGTAACCTTGTCTGTCAAAAAAGCCAGACGTTGGGCCAAGAAATCTGTCGATTACTATACTATAAACATTTATTTAGTACTATAGCAGGGCCGATTTTGCAATATGGCTGCATAATTTGGGACCCCTATTATAAAGTTCCCTAGAATCTTGCTCCGCGTTAGGCGTTGTAAACGAAGTGAAGTTTATGATAGGTCTTATTCAAGATGAAGCCAGCTTGGAATTTCTTTTAAATAAAAATTATGTTAATGGCCTTCAACTTTTTGTAAATCATTTTGAACCGCAAATGTTTAACTTTTGCGATCAAACTATGCATTCATTCATTAAAGAGAATTTTTGCTATTTTAACAACACTTACGACTTTCGTTTCTGAAAAAAAATTTCGCATTTTATCTGCCCTTTTTTTCGAAAAGTATATTTTTTTATATATTCTGATCTTATCTAACCTTATCTTAGACATCAATCGAAAGATCTCAAAGTCGAGCCCTCGTAAATTGAAAAAAATTGCAGCCATTGACTTGTTTCAGGTCATAGTGCGACAATATTTCTCCATTGTTCCCCTTTTTGGAATATTTTCACCCTATGACTTCATAGAGGATAATAATCAAATTTTTTTTGCATTTTGTGAACACAGCACTTTGAGACCTTTCGATTGATGTATAAGATAAGGTTGGTCTTATTTCAGTATAAACAAAAAATACACTTTTCGAAAAAAGTGCAAATAAAATGCGTGATTTTTTTCAGAAAAGACAACGCCATTAGAATTTTCGATACCATAAAATGTAATAAGACACAATAAAACAAGTAAAAAAATTATAGTCGGTCTAGACCGACTATACGATACCCTATACCATGCGTTTAGAAACCCCATCTCTAAGGCCCAACTAACTGGACATAGAAAATAAGCAAAAACCAAATTTGAGTGGGATTTTATTAATTTTTTTGGCTGCAGATATGAAAAAGTTCATATCGGATGCTATATCTATATGGGGACTAGGTCCAAAAATGGACCAATCCTGATCATGTTTGGAAAAGTCTCTTGTATTTTGCAAAAATATATACAAACCAAATCTGAGAAGAATCAGTGCAATATTTTTGTTTTTTAATAGATTTAAGTGAAGTTCGGGAAGCAGCCCTATATGGGGCCAAAGGGATCATTTTTGGATTACTCATTAATGGACGTAATGAACGCATACAAAACCCAATTTGAGTAAGATCTATATGACAATTTGGATCTTATGGCAATTTATGTCGATTTCATAGGGGTAATTTGAACATGGACCGATTCTCACTAATTTCAACACCGTTCATCCCATGGCCGATAAAAGCTTATACAGCAAATTTCATCAAAATATATTCATATTTGCGACCTTTAGTTTGATTACAAGGTTTACATGGACACACAGACGGACGGACGGACGGACGGACGGACGGACATTGTTAAATCAACTCAGAAAGTGATTCTGATTCGATCGGTATAATTAAAGATGGGTCTAGGTCACATATTTTTGGTTGTTACAAACAGCAGCACAAAGTCATTATACCCAAACCACATAGTGGTATAGGGTATAATTAATTTTAAATTAGTGCTATAAATTTAGTCTGTCATTAGCACTCCATATACCACTATATGGGCAGGTTATAATGACCTTGTGCTGATGTTTGTAGCTGCCAAAAATACGTATTCTAGATCCATCTTTTATTATATCGATCGACTCACAGTCACTTTCTCAGTCGATTAAAGGATGTCTGTCCGTCCGTCCGTATATTTTTGTATTCATGTAAATTTGTAATCAAACTACAGGTCGCAAAAATTTACATATTTCGATGAAATTTAGTATATAAGCTTCAATCTGCCATAGGACAAATACTGTTGAAATTCGGGAAAATCGGTCAATATTGATCTAACGACGCATATTAGATCGACTTATATTGCCATAATATCCAAATTATCATATAGATCTCGATCAGGATGGGTTTGTGTATGTTTACTATATTTATTTATCATTAGTTCAAAAATAAACCATATAGGATAATTCTTACTCATAGCCGCCATATGAAGCTAATCCCCGATCTTCACTTAAATCTATAAAAAAAAAAACAAAAATATTGCACAGATTTTTCTCAAATTTGATTTGTACATGTGTTTGCAAAAAATAAGTGACCTTGCGAAATATAGTCAAAATCAGTCCATGTTTCGACCTAGTCCCTATATAAGTATAGCATTCTATGTGAACTTTTTCATAAATGACGACAAAAAAATTATTTCTTATATCTAACTAGTTGGACTTTAAAGATAGGGTTTCTAAACGCATGTTTTAGGGCATCGTATACTTGCTGTAGACCGACTGTAATTTTCCTACTTAATTTACTTTTAGTAGTAGTAGTAGTAGTCTTGGGGTTAAACCAGCCAAGTCTTCATTAGTTCTTTTCTTCAAAAGGTTTTATAAACCAACAATTAGACCACCCCAATCAGACCAATAATGAAAGGTATTCTGAAACCAAAACACACTTTGAACAATAATTGGTGAATAAATTCTCGGAACGTCATTTGGTTAGTAAGATGCTGTTTCTATAAACTAAAGCCTTAGGAAGAGTGCATATATGATAAATGGTACAATTATTACAACTCCGAAGAAGATTCTATTTGCAGTACTTTACTGACTCCAGTTTGACATTCTTGCACGTCATTTAGACACTTGCGCAGCCATTAGTCTCGCGGCTATAAAATCACAGAAATATAAATTCTATGAGCATGAACAATTTCTGACACAAACCTCTTATCCAAATCCATACATAGGCCGAAATATTCCTCGGTTGGCTACCTGTATACTGGGAAATAATTGGAGACAATATTGACGAGAAATTTGGCAAGCAAACTCGATTGCGAAGTGTGGTGCTTTAGCAACACTATAGAATTAACAAGTAAGAAAATTGTAGTCGGTCTAGACCGACCATATGATACCCCATACCATGGTTTAGAGACCCTATCTTTCGGTCCAACTAATTCGATATAGAAAATAAGCATAAACCAAATTTGAGTGGCATTGTTATTAATTTTCTTGGCTGCAGATATGAGAAAGTTCATATCAGGTGCTATATTTATATGATGACTAGGTCGAAAAATGCACCGATCTTGACCATATTTGGCAAAGTCACTTATATTTTGAAAAAATATATACAAACCAAATTTGAGAAAAATCTGTGCAATATTTTTGTTTTTTGATTGATTTTAGTGAAGATCGGGAAGCAGCTTATATGGAACCTATGACTAAGAATTGTCCTATAGGGATTGTTTTTGGACTACTGATTAAAGGATATAATAAACATAAACAAACCCAATTTGACTGAGATCAATTTTATATTTTGGATCTTATGGCACTTCATGTCGGTTGCAAGGGGTCATTTGTATAGGGGCTAGGTCTGAACATGGACCGAATTTCACCAGCTTATATGCCAAATTTCATCAAAATACATTCATGTTTGCGACCTGCAGTTTGATTGAAAGCTTTACATGGACACACAGACGGACGGACGGACGGATGGACATTGCTAAATCGACTCAGAAAGTGATTCTGAGTCGACCGGTATAATTAAAGATGGGTCTAGGTCAAATATTTTTGGTAGTTGCAAACAGCAGCACAAAGTCATTATACCCAAACCACATAATGGTATAGGGTATAAAAATATTTACTCTTACCTTTTATTATAAAGGGTCCGCCAAATAACTTTTTTTTTTTAAAATGCTATAAAAAAAACTACAGAATATTATCTCAAATTTCTTTTTTTTATTTGATAGTACAATCCTTCCGGTTAATAATGGAAAATAATTTCATTCAAATGGCTGCCTCGGCTGGCCATGCAGTAGCCTACACGATCGGACCCATTTTTAAGAACATTACCGATTGTGTGCAGCTGTATTTCACCAATGGCTTCACGAATATTGTCCTTTAAAGCGTCAATTGTCTCTGGCTTGTTGGCGTAACATTTATCTTTGAGGGCACCCCACAAATAATAGTCCAACGGGGTCAAATCGCAGCTCCGAGGTGGCCAAATGACATCAGCTCTGCAGCTGATAATGCGATCTTCAAAAACAGGGAGCAAAACATCGAATGTAGCTTCGGCGGTCCTGTTGAAACCAAATGTTGCCAATATCTTCCTCTTCAATTTTTGTGAACAAAAATTCGTTCAACATGGCCCGATAACGATCACCATTGACTTTAACGGCCACTCCTTGCTCATTTTCGAAGAAAAATGGCCCAATTTTGCCTCTGGACCAAAATCCGCACCAAACAGTGACTCGTTTTGGGTGTATCGGCTTTTCAATGTATGCGTCCGGGTTTTCTGTGCCCCAAATGCGACAATTTTGCTTGTTTACATACCCGCCATGATCAAAATGAGCTTCATCTGAAAAGATGATTTTTTTTTTGGCAAAATCGGTATCTTCTGTAAGTCGATCGCAGGTCCACTTAGCGAAGCGAAAACGCGTTGGATGGTCAGTTGGTCACGCTTTGGTTTATCGATGAGGTTGCCAGTTTCTTTCATTTTTTCCCAAGATAACGAACATACGGAGCGGACGGTGCTTCTCTTCTTCCAAAATCCGTACACAATTTTCGCCCACATTCTGCAACATTACCATGATTTTCAAAGTAATGTCGCAATATTTCCCAGCATTGTTCAAGCGTATAGAAAAACATATTCGTTCAGCGGAAGGATAAAACTAATTACATGTCAAATCAGACATGAGCTAAGTGTAACCATTCACGAAATAAGCACTAGTTGAAAAAAAAGCGTTAGATGGCGGACCCTTTATATTGCGCTTTCTAAACGCGATATTCCCTGAAAAAAATTTTAACGAGAATTTATTTTAATGGTTTTTATATCCTACATCACCATGTGGTCAGGGTATATAGTGCTGGTGGTTGTAACTACTAAAAATATGGGAACTAGACCCCCTTTTATTATAGCGGTCGATTCAAAATTATTCTCTGGGTTATCTCTCTGCTTATGTGTCTGCCTGCTTGTCTGTTCTTCTACCTGTCTGTCAGTCTGTCCGTCTGTCCATCTGTTTGTGTATATGTAAATCTTGTTACCAAACTGCAGTTCACAAATACAAATAGATATTGATAAATTTCATATTTAAGCCTCTATCGGCCATAGGATTAACACTTTTGAAATTGCAGGAAATCGGTGCTTGTTACGACCAAACTCCCATACAAATAAACCCTAGCAAATCAACTTATGAGCATATGAAGACATATATCGATAAAATTTTGAATATATTTGTGTATTATACCCACAAATCCGAATTCTAACAAGTAAGAAAATTATAGTCGGTCTAGACCGACTATATGACACCCTATACCATGCGTTTAGAGACCCTATCTCATAGGTCCACCTAACTGGACATAGAAAATAAGCATAAACCAAATTTTAGTGGGATTTTTATTAATTTTTTGGCTGTAGATATGAAAAAGTTCATATCGGATGCTATATCTATATGGGGACTAGGCCCAAAAATGGACCGATCTTGACTATGTTTGGTAAAGTCTCTTGTATTTTGCAAAAATATATACAAACAAAATTTGAGAAGAATCGGTACAATATTTTTGTTTTTTGATAGATTTAAGTGAAGATCGGGAAGCAGGTCCATATGGGGCCTATAACTAAGAGTTGTCCCATAGGAATCATATTTGGACTACTCATTAATGGATGTAATAAACGCATACAAACCCAATTTGAGTAAGATCTATATGATAATTTGTATCTTATGGCAATTTATGTCGATTTCATAGGGGTCATTTGTATGGGGGCTAAGTCTGAACATGGACCGATTTTCACCAATGGCGTTCATCCTATGGCCGACGAAAGCTTATTTACCAAATTTCGTCGAAATATATTCATATTTGCGACCTACAGTTTGATTACAAACTTTACATGGACACACAGAAGGACGGACGGACGGACGGACGGACGGAGGGACATCGTTAAATCGAATCAGCTAGTGATTCTGATTCGATCGGTATAATAAAAGATGGGTCTAGGTCAAATATGTTTGGTAGTTACAAGCAGCAGCACAAACTCATTATACCCAAACCACATAGTGGTATAGGGTATAAAAATATGACCATATAACCATTTTTAGTCATAGTCTATATACGAAGCTGATATGAAAACCAAAAATATTGCATAATTTTTTTTTAATTTGATTTATATGTATATGTTATTAAGAAAAGTAAGCGATTTTATTAAATGTGGTAATCGCTCCATTTTTAGACCTGGTCGCTCTATATGAATGAAATCCGACCTGATCGCTTTCATATCTGCACGCATCAAATTAACGACAATACCCCTAAAATTTGGCTTAGTAGGCTTTTTCTATATTCAGTTATTGCCACTTAAGTTTTGAACCCAAGAACTTCTCTTGAAACGCATTGTATAGGGCATAGTGTACTCGGTCTAGACCGACTATGATTTTTTTACTCTTATTTTTAGTTTTTTTTTCGAAAGTAATTTCACGTTTAAGAACATATATGAATTCTATGGAATGTAATGTAACTAATAGCAGTTATATAAATGTAGCAAAAATTGTAACGCTTATTTCAAAATAATTTTTGCAAATTTCAAATTTGTTTATAGAAGTTTTATTCAGCCATGCAATGGTCGCTATTGAAATTTTGTTAATTTATATGCATTTCAGACCCAGCCTGGTTTTTAGATCCCTTTATATATTGTGATAGAATAAATCTTCATAAATCTTCTCTCAAAAGTAAAGAATTTAGCACTACGTTTAATTATAGTCCCCATAAAAAGTAGCCTCCCGATATTAACTCAAATCTTTGCAAATATAACATACATTGCTCAGATTTCGTTTACATATGATTTTGGAATACATAAGTGACTTCAGTAAGTATAATCTCGATCGAACTAATTTTAGATCTAGTTACCGATTGGTAGTTTCCAACTCTAGCTATAGTTTAAATAGTGAAACTGTTTCCGAAAAAGAGAAAAAAAACCAAAAAAATATTTCTAATGTTTTTATTTTGCTTTTCGAGTTTACGAGACTACAATACAAAAAGTACAATTGCACTTCGTGTGCAATTAATGAAAATCACAAACGTGTTCAAGGAGTGATGTCAAGTTGTTCGAATTGAATTTGGAAATACTACCCCTCCTCCCATAACCTCTAGACCTGTTTGTCAGAGATTATTCATTGTTCCGAACTTAAAAATATGGCTTCAGGAAAAACGATTTTACGTGAGGGTGGCGATCATATGGACAATGGAGTTCTAACTTGTAGAGTTTGATGCACCGTACAATTCCATGGGTATCTAAATGCTAAAGGATCTCCTGAAAAACTCTAATACACTTCATTGGTACCATGGTAAAAAAAAAATTATTTCCGAAAAACTTGTTTTCCAATGCTAAGTCACGGATTTGCCACTCCACGTATTGTTCATATTCATTTATGTCATATATAGATTGTTAGAAGCTCTGATTTCTGTAATATAGTTAAAAAGGGAAACATTTGTCATAGCTCATGTTGCTTATCAATTAACCTACTTAGAAGGTAATTTCTGCATTTTTCTAATTTATTTATTTATTATATTCAAACAGTAATTTTAAGTGTGCTAACAACTGTGACAGCTACCTAATTGCTGTAAATTGAAATGTTGTTTATACGTTATGGGGGAGAGGAGGTGGGAAGGCAAATGTTTGTTATTGTTGTCACACAACTTGTCTTTTCTCAGGTGTAATACACAAATTCAAATAATGGTCTATATAATTTTCTAATTTGCTATATTAAACGGTTAAAATAATTAAAACAAAATAGAAGTTTATTGACATTTTTATTATTAGACATGGATGGCATGGGTAATTTTAATTACAATTAGGAATTAACTCGAATAACAGTAATAAATTTGAATTATTTTTCGCTAAAATTAAAGTCAATAAAAACTAAATTATTATCCATATTAAGCAAAGGCTTGTCAATCAATTCCCAAATTGTGTAGACTTTTATCGATTTCTACACATTCACAATTTTAATAATCGAGAAAAGACAACTGAAGTGAACACAAAATATTTTTATTTAAATAACTGCAAATTTAATTAAAAAAAAAACTTTTCTTTGCTGCATTTAACATAAATATTTCGATTTTGGTTTTTTGCCGCTATCTTCTCTACAAAAACAGCAAATGTTATTTTGAATACACTAATCGCATTCTCTTATTTCTGGTACGATAAATGTTATGATGTTAATTGAGATGGTGTGAAGAAATTTCATGGCCTAAAAAGATATATTTTTCCACATGTGTTAAAATCTATGCATAAGTGAAACCAACGTAAATTATTGATTAAAATACCTTTAAGCGACATTCTTTTGTTCTTTTAATTTGTAGTGGACATTAGTTTTTTACGTAAGAAACAGATTAAGGTTAAAATTTGATTTATCAATGTATGTGATTGTTATAAAATTTATAATGCCTTAATATAATTTTAACAGAGCCAGCCCTCGAAATTCGACTGAAAATTCTAGGAAATTTTACTTTTTCATTCAGTTTTTTTTTATGTTTTTTTAATCTATTTAATCACTAAATTATAAATATAAGTTGAACACACAGAAATAAAATTCTAAAGGTATTTAAAAATTTTTGGGCAGTTAGCAATTCAATACAAGGCGTTATTTTCGTTATTGTCGTTATTGGTTTAGGTCCATAATTATTTTTCAACAATTTTTGCAAACACGTTATTAAATTTAATAAACACATACACAGCAGTGTATAATTTTATTTATGTGTTAGTAGCACTTTTATATGGGCATTAAAAAAATTATTTGAGCCGATCACAGGGGAGATGTGTAAACATGTACGGTCTAATTCATAAAAAAACTTTATTTTTCCTCTACAGTATAGTTTTCTTATTACACGGATTTTGTCTTATAAACCATTATTATAAAACACTATTCATAAACATGCAATAACAGAAAATTAGCTATTAAACCTTTCATTTGATTTATAGTTTTGTGGTGGCAACACTAGTCCTCTGTAGTTGTCAGTTTGTTGGTAGTGATGAATAAAATAAATAAATCATCTACTCGGTAATTGAATAATATTTTATTTATTTTCTTTTATATTAGTAATTATTTTAATTTTTGTAGAAAAATAACCTCACTTTAACCCATTTCCGGCCACGAAACATAAATGTCATCCGATTTGAATGAAATTTAAGATCTTAGCTAATTAGAGGTTTCTGAACGCAAATCCGTTGTTAGAATTCATCTAGCTCACCTGAGATCGTCAGAACATGGTGTTCGCAAGCGCGAACGTTGGCCGCTATTCGACATTATTATTCATTGCTGGTAAAAAGTTTAAATGATCTTGTTTTTCGTATTTCAATAAGTAAAACTGATATAAGAATCAATTTTAACACATTTTTATTATGGTTAAGGTATAAAGTATATTTATTAAGAAAAAAGGTTACAGTTTTTGTTATAGAAAATTAATTTTGGTGATATGCTTCAAAGCACTTAGGATGCAAATGAACATTACATTTTTTGCACATCCATTTTATTGGCTTTCCACAAGATTTCAATCTACAGAGTCTGGGTTTGCCGTCTTTCTGCTCGACGGGAATGTGCTCGCAATCCACTCTTGGGATTCTACGTGGTGAAAATTCTGGAGAATTGTCTTCTCTTTTACATGACGACAAAAGTTCTTTTGCTATTATCACCCGAAAATTTTTTGTGGCATTGCTTTTTCATTTTTTTCCTTTGCAACAAAGCAATGTAGCTTCCATGCATTGACAACAGAAGAGCTTAATATAGAAATAAATAAAGGCCAACACCACTTTTTTGAACGGATGTTTATTCTGTAGTTTTGCACCGCGTTGTCCTGCAAATCGACGCACCCATGCCTTGGTTATAGTTGTAAAACATACGTGGCTGCTGACAATTTCCGAATTTTCCAACTCTATACAGAGTGCATTGGCTCAATTTGTTCAAAGTTTGTACAGACTCTCACTTCCCTGTTGTCAGCCCAACGACAAACTAGTACATTATTAGCTTTGTTGAATTTGAAATCAGACTAACCACGGTTTAATTGATTTCCTGTTGTAAACGGTGCTTTACCAATTCTGTTGTTGCAGACAGTTCCAGATGCACAAATTTGCTTTTTAACTCAGCAAACACATCAGCTGATGGGACGTGAAAAAATTGTCGAAGTAAACTCTATGTCTATGAGGAATTTCGATATTTGTTTACGAGTAAGGTACGATCTGCAATTTTCGTACGTTTTGTTGGTGGCAGGGCTGCTGCAGATGTAGAAGCTTGATCAAAAATTATATCCTGAGTAGGCTCATCTTCATTTCTGTTACATATCTTAGTTGGGGAATAATAAAATAGTAAAAAATAAAATAAAATGTTTAAACCTTTAAGACTGTTAATTATTAATATAAAACTTTCTTAAAGTGTGAATTTATTATTCCCAAAATAAGATTAGATTTAGTAAAAGACCATAACGTGTATTTTCAGACTGTTTTACTTTTATGTGTAGCTCCTACGTAAGTCACACATGTTTTACACCCAAAAAATTACATGTTGAATAGCAGCCAACAGTCGCGCTTGCGAACAACAATGTTTACCGTTACATAAAATATGTTCCCTGGAATTTTTGGTTTGTTTTTATACCCTATACCACTATGTGGTTTGGGTATAATGACTTTGTGCTGCTGTTTGTAACAACCAAAAATATTTGACCTACACCCATCTTTAATTATACCGATCGAATCAGAATCACCATCTGATTCGATTTAACGATGTCCGTCCGTCCGTCCGTCCGTCCGTCTGTGTGTCCATGTAAAGCTTGTAATCAAACTGCAGGTCGCAAATATTAATATATTTTAACGAAATCTGGCATTTGATCGTTTATTGGCCATGGGATAAATGCTATTGAAATTGGTGAGAATCGGTCCATGTTCAGACCTAGCCCCCATACAAATGACCCCTATGAAATCAACATATATTGCCATAAGATCCAAATTATCATACAAATCTTAGTCAAATTGGGTTTTTTATGTATATATTACATCCATTAATCAGTAGTCCAAAAATAATCCCTATTGGACAACTCTTAGTCATAGGCCCCATATAGAGCTGCTTCCGATCTTCACTTAAATCTATCAAAAAACAAAAATATTGCACTGATTCTTCTCAAATTTTGTTTGTATATATTTTTGCCAAATACAAGAGACTTTACCAAACATGGTCAGGATCGGTCCATTTTTGGGCCTAGTCCCCATATAGATATAGCATCCGATATGAACTTTTTCATATCTGCAGCCGAAAAAATTAATAAAAATCCCACTCAAATTTGGTTTATGCTTATTTTCTATATCCAGTTAGTTGGGCCTGAGAGATAGGGTCTCTAAACGCATGGTATAGGGTATCGTATAGTCGTATAGACCGACTATAATTTTCTAACTTGTTTGTTTTGATTTATTTTCTTTCATTTGTTGTCGAAAAATCTGCATACATGAACTATTTATTTTCGTAAAATTTTTACGTGTAAAAAGTAAAATAAAAAACCTCTTAAAAAGGTGGTGTCACAAAATAGCTAATAGCGTAAAAACAAAAAAACTAATAATATATTTATTTATCACTTCTTTAAGCTAACAATATGTACAATATTTATGCATCAAAAATTTAACAATAAAAATTCAATAAAAAAGAAAATTTTACCGCTCAAAATGAGCAATTTTTTTGTTCGCAAGTGCGAACAGAGGATGGAAATGGGTTAATAAAGGAACAAAATATATTTGTAAACAAATGATAATAATATAAAAAAATTATTTTTTACACAAAGCTTTTTTTGCCTTTTAAAAAATCAAATGAATTTAAATTAATTAAAATGAAATTAAAACAAGTTTTTAATTCTTTAAGTATAAATTCAAATTTATTTTTACAATATTCAACCTTATTCGTTGACAGAAAAAAGAAGAATGATTTTGATTTTACTTACTAAAAAGATCATTGCATTTGCTTATACACATTGTATTTTTCAAAAGAATTCGGTTCACAAAAATACATTTTTTTTACATAATGTTTAAATGACTGTCGCGATGAACGGTAACTTACATGTTTTTTTTGTTGGTACATACAAGTTATGATACAAATAGTACAATAAAAACAACGAATGTAAAGCAAATAAGAATACAAGCCCCAATAGGAAATTTATTAAAGTCTATAATCTAACATTCTCCGCCGCGTTGGAAATGCTGTTTCCAATATGATTTTTGAACTTACTTTCGATGGGCAGTTTGCATAGTTTTGTTATACTCCGTTTAAACGAACCTTCTGCTGTCCTAACGCATGCTACTCGAACTTGGCCATCACTTCCTGGATATGTTTCAATTACTCGGGCAATTGGCCATTTCAATGGTGGTGTTGAGTCTTCTTTAATTAGCACTAGATCATTTGGTTTGATGTTGTTTTGAATAGTGAACCACTTTGTTCTTTGCTGTAGGATTTTCAGGTATTCATTTCGCCAGCGATCCCAAAACTCTTGTTGAATCCACCTTATAATATGATACCTTTTTAACGAAGCTGGATTAACATTGGTCATAGAAGGCTCTAAAATAGTGCTTAATGGTCTACCTATTAAAAAATGTGCAGGTGTAAGCGGGCGTAGATCATTTGGGTCGCTTGATATTGGGGTGAGCGGTCTGCTATTGATAATAGCCTCAGCTTGACAGCATACAGTGTGAAGTTCGTCAAACGTAAGTATATGAACGCCAACAGCTCTACGAATGTAATGCTTTGCTTGCTTGACAGCACCTTCCCATAAGCCTCCAAAATGAGGTGAACGTGGGGGTATAAACTTCCATTCTATACCCTCTTGTCGGCAGCTGTCATATACCATGTTATTGTGTTCTTCAGATAAAAAGTGTTGTAATAATGCTCTTAACTCTTTATTAGCGCCTATAAAATTTGTGGCATTATCGGAATAAATTGTAGCACAGCGCCCTCTTCTAGATATAAACCTCTTTAATGCTGCGATAAATGCATTTGTTGTGAGGTCTGGTGCTAGTTCTAAATGAACGGCCTTAACCGAAAAACAAATAAATATTGCTATGTATACTTTAATTGGTGACCGACCACGTATTTTTTGAGTAATATAAAATGGACCACAATAGTCCACGCCAGAAACGGAAAAAGGGTGAAATTGACTTACACGGTCTGTTGGCAGTGCTCCCATAACTTGATGTTCTGTAACAGGGCGAAACCTGTAACAAAAAACACAATTATGTATTATATGCCTGATTATTTGCTTGGCTCTTAGTATCCATAGGTTTTCACGAAGTATGTTTTGTGTTGTTTGGATTCCGGCATGAAAGTTTTTACGATGATAATATTGAATTATTGTGTGGACAAATTCATGTGTTGATGGTAATACTATCGGATGTTTTACTGAAAACGGCAAGATTGCATTGTTTAAACGTCCGCCAACTCGTATAAGGCTATTGTGAACGAAAGGTGATAACGTAAACAATTTTGATTGACGATCAATCGGTTGATTAGCTTTAAGACATTGCAGCTCTTGTGCAAATACTTGACCTTGAATTAGGCGACAGATTAATTCCAGTGATTGTTTTAATTCTTCAGCTTCAATCGGACCAATTTTTGGGCTTTCTTTATGAACAATCGAAATGGCATAACGAGAAATATATACAAATATTCTCAGAAATTTTTCATAACTATTAATGTATTTGTGATTAGACAATATGTCAATTTTTGCTGTAGATGAGTTTGTTGTTGTAACTAAAGCGGTTCTTCGCATTTCACAGTTTACTTCATCGGAGTAGATGTACGAAGTAATGGGCCAACAGGATTCATCCTGAAGTAAAATTTCTGGACCATGAAGCCATAACTTGTTAGTTATTGCATCTACTGTAGCACCACGTGACAAAATGTCTGCTGGGTTCATTTGTGAAGGAATGTGACGCCAGGTAGCAGATGGCAAGATTTGTTTTATTTTTTCGACTCGATGCTTAACAAAGGGCTTCCAACGCGTTGAATCTCCAGCTATCCAACACAGTGTTATGGTTGAATCAGACCAGCAAATAATTTTTTGGGGTGGTAGTAATAATGTCTTAAGCACCGATTTTAAAAGTTGTGCCAGCAGCAAGGCTGCGCATAATTCCAGTCTAGGAAGGCTAATAGGTTTAAGCGGTGCAACGCGTGACTTGGAACATAAAAGTGAAGAGTATTTCCCATCTGTGACGGCATATACACATGCACCATAGGCCTTAGAACTTGCATCTGCAAATGCGTGGATATTAGTGTAAATGTTAAAATTGACATACCTGGGCAATTTGATTTTTGTAATAATTTTTAATTGATTTTGGATTTCAACCCACTCCATCATAATATTTTGTGGCACCGATTCATCCCAGTTCAACTTCAGCGACCAAATTTGCTGTAGCAATAGCTTGCACCGTACTACAATGGGGTTAACTAGTCCTAAGGGATCAAATAATCTTGCTGTCTCGGATAAAATCGTCCTTTTAGTGATTTTTGTGGTAGAAACTTGACATTGATTGAACAAATAGCTGAAACTGTCTTCTTGTGGTAACCACTTAAGACCCAGTGTCTTAATGTATTCAGAATCGTCGACCTTAACGATTTCCTCCCTATCAGCACTTGGAACATCAGCTAATATAACTTCACAATTGGCGGCAAACTTTCGGAGTGGAAAACCGCCCTTTTTTAACAATTCAACAACTTGGCGCTTGATTTCAATCACCTCATCGGTGCTATTTCCACCGGTCATCAAATTATCTACATAAAAATCACGCAATGTAACTTTGGAACCCACAGGGTATTCTGATGCTTCTTCTTTTGCTAATACTTGCAAACATTTCACAGCTAAATATGGCGCACAGCTGGTACCATATGTTACTGTTTTCAACACGTACGTTAACAGGGGCTCACTTGGACTGTCTCTCCATATAATACTTTGCCAATGCACATCATCTTCGTTGACAAGAACTTGCCTGTACATCTTGGCAATATCTGCTACTAACACAAACTTATGTAGCCTGAATCTCAATAATATAGAAAAAATATCTTCCTGTAGAGTGGGTCCTACACGCAAAATGTTATTGATCGATAATCCGGAGGACGTACGACATGAGCCATCGAAGACAACACGTAACCTAGTTGTTGAGCTGTCTGGTTTGACCACACAATGATGTGGTATGTAATTATAGTCTGAACTTACGTTAAATGCCGCCTTTTCCATATGATGCAAATCGATATATTCGTGAATGAAGTCACAATATTCCTTCCGAATAGTTGCGTTGGATTGCCATTTTTTCTCCAGTGAATAAAATCTACTTGTAGCGATTTGAGTTGACGACCCTAACTCTATTGGGTTCGTCTTAAATGGAAGTTTTACTATAAATTTGTTTGTAACTGGACACCTAGTAGTAGTTTCTTCAAAAAATTGCTCACATTCATCTTCTTCGGCTGTACGATTAACCTCACAGATAGGTTCTTCAATTTTCCAAAAGCGTTCTAACATAGTTTGCAATAAAGACTCATTTGAATTATTAATAGAAGTATATAACAATTTTGTTGAATTATGTAAACAAGTAAATGAAAACATACCAGCTCTCTTTTGTTTACCTCTGTTGCTTAGATGATTGTCCAGAATTGGTAAATTTTTAAATGACGGCGTTACACTCAATGAAGTTTGCAGATCGATTGATTCTGTTTTGCTGTTTGTTTCTTTTTCATTTTTCACGGATGCCCCAGTGACAATCCAGCCTAACGTTGTTTTTTGTAGGATTGGCGTGTTTTCATTTTTTATTTGGCCAACCATTAATAATTCGTAGAACAATCCTGCTCCAATGAGCAAATCTATGGGGCCAGGCGTGTGAAAATATTTGTCTGCCAACCTTATATTTTCAGGTATGTTAAAATTGGTAATCTGTATAGATGACTGGGGTTGATATGAGGTTATGGATGGAATGATAATAGCTGTGAGTGGTGTGGCATATTCGTTTGTAGCTGACTTTAATATCAGAGTGCAATTGCTAACAGCATCGGATTTTTTGCCGGCGATACCTGTTATTTCAATATTTACCTTGTTGCGAAAAACTCGTAAATAGTGTGCAATTTTTTCAGTGACACAATGTAATTGGGACCCAGAGTCTAACAGTGCACGTACCGTAATGGACCTTCCATTTGGTGCCTGTAATTCTACTCTGGCCGTACCCAATATAACTTGGCTATTTTCTTCAAATACTTGTAGTGCCACAGGTGATTTAATTTCGTTCGTAGATGTCGTTAAAGGGTGACTATTGCCTGATGATGGTTGTGGCGATTGATCTTTGTGCAAAAGTGTATGGTGTGCTGCCTTACAGTGTTGACATCTGTTGTTTGAGGGGCATGAAGTCGCTATGTGGTGAGACCCCAAGCAATTTATACATAATTTTAAACGCTTCACCATGCAAAATCTTTCATGTGTAGGCATTTCGGTAAATTTGTTGCAATGAAAAGCGTTGTGTGCCGGAATGATATTGCAAAATAAGCATTTTATTGTTTGATTTGTAGCGATATGTGACGATATTTGACATCTTTTCATTGAAGAAGATTGATTGTAATTGATAAACCTACTAGGAGGAGCGATAAGTTGTTTTGGTGACGATGTTTTAGCAACTATTTCTAAAGTTTTACATCTTTTTTCTAAAAACACTGAAAGATCATTCCAATTTGGAAGTGAAACTGATTCTAATGAGGTATCAACTGACCAGTCTGTAAAACTTACTTCTTCCCATTTGGCTTGAGTTTCTGGGTCAAGTTTTGAGGTTATCATATATAAAATTATGCCATCAGAAATTTGATTTTCGGAGGCAATCGATTGTAGGGCGCGCAGATTTGCGTTAACTACGTCAATTATATTTCTTACCTCACTTATGTTTGGCCTTGAATATTCTTTTATAGCAAAAAGTTTCTCTACGTGAGATTGAAATATTAATCTTTTGTTGCCATATCTCGATTTAAGAATTGCCACAGCTTGAGTATAATTTTCAGGTGTAATTTCTAATGATTGAATCATTTTTGCTGCGCTATCAGTTAAACAAGACCGCAAGTATTGGAACTTTGATATGGGTGTTAAATCTGAATTATCGTGTACTAACATGCAAAACATGTTATAAAATTCAGTCCAGTCATTGTAGTTTCCACTAAATTTTGATAGTTGCAGTGTTGGAAGATGGGGCTTAGAAGAATATTGCATAACCGTTGTTGCAAATTGGGTGCTACTCATAGGTGGATCGTTGACGTGGTGGTGGTGGTGACTGGATAAGTGTTCAAGAATTTGTGATTTCAGCTTGAAATATGCGTCTTCAAATATTACGCGATGATCTTGGTCAAATTGTGATTCGTCCGACAACTCGAGTTGGCCTTGAACCTTTTCAAAGGATTCCAGTTGCCGCTCTAACATAGACAATTTGACCTCTAACTGATGACGTGAAAAAGTGCTGTAATTCGATACATTACTCACTTCTTGCACAACTCTATGAAGGTAACTATTACGCTGGAGCTCTTGTATGTGAATTTGTCCACCAGCTGCACCGCCGAGTGCGGGAGTATGATTTTCTGAGTTGTTCATTGCTATTACTTAACTGGACAGACAAATCTTGGAAGAAATTACCGGATCAACCTATATCCGGTTCGAAGGACCGTGTTGAAGGCAAAGCTTTTTTTGCCTTTGGGTGTAATTTAAAAAACCAAATGAATTTAAATTAATTAAAATGAAATTAAAACAAGTTTTTAATTCTTTAAGTATAAATTCAAATTTATTTTTACAATATTCAACCTTATTCGTTGACAGAAAAAAGAAGAATGATTTTGATTTTACTTACTAAAAAGATCATTGCATTTGCTTATACACATTGTATTTTTCAAAAGAATTCGGTTCACAAAAATACATTTTTTTTACATAATGTTTAAATGACTGTCGCGATGAACGGTAACTTACATGTTTTTTTTGTTGGTACATACAAGTTATGATACAAATAGTACAATAAAAACAACGAATGTAAAGCAAATAAGAATACAAGCCCCAATAGGAAATTTATTAAAGTCTATAATCTAACAGTAGTCGAATAACGAATATGGGGTAGCAAATTAATAACACTGGTTTGTTTTGAATTAATTTTTATTTATATGTTACAAAATATCGATTGATTTTCAGAAAGTATCAATTGTATTTCAGAAAACATCAATTGAATTTCAGAAAATATCAATTGAATATCAGAATTAAAAGTACGGAACAAGTGGAGTTTAGGGGGCAACGCTCCGATTTTATTTTTTTTTTTTTTTGAGGGAAGTAGGGGTGATTCTAGGAAAATATTTTTTTTTCGGCGGTCGAGCCTATTTCCCTAGTTATGGACTTCCGAAGTTTTGAAACCATTCGTGAAATTAAAACTCCACATTTTTTGGCCTATAGTGTATTTGCTTTTTTTTAATAAATTTCTCAATGTATGATTGCCAATTTAGGAGTGGTGTCGATTTTGAAAAATTCAAATAAATATTTATTGCACGCGAAGACAATGAACACCATCAATAAGTCAAAAGCAGGAATTCCATTTCATTGCCTAAAGTATTCTTATGTGTGTTGAAACTGAATACATATTTCTATAGACAGTTAATTCTTGTAACCAAACACACAGGGGAAACGAATATTTACGGAGTATTCTCGTAAAAATTTTTCATCGCATTTTACTGCTTAAAAAAGGATATTGATTCAAAAACAGAATATAGCTAGCAGCCGCAAGTAAGGGTACCAGCATTGAAATATCTTAGTATGCATCAAATCATTAGACATACAAAGCAACACTTAAAAAATCGTTGAGCTTTAAAGGCGTTAGTCATATACCAAAGCGTATTCTACCAAATATGTTTTTAACATGGTCAACAATGGGACCATATCTTTATCACCCTAATCCATCAAAAAGTGAAAATATATTTGAAATTTTCAAGGTCACAGAGTTAGTTATCTGCTGTTCAGAGGAGATATTATTCGCATGTTAGGCATTATATATATAATTGCCCCAGTTGTAAACGTACCATTTGTCCTGGCCTCACAATAAACAAATCTTAATTTTTTGTGCCTACTTTAAATGGATGGAATAATTGTCTGATATTAGTCTACTAAGAAAGTGATTTTTTGATGATCACATTATTGAAGAACTATTAGTGGTCACGTTACACATGCATTTACTGACTTAGGTATATAAAAATGCTCAAGAATGATTGTTTTAAAACTCGTACATGTCTTTGATTCAATGTGTGCGTTTATAGGTTTGGTTTAGTTGTTTTATGCAGCGGCATTATTTTCGTTTTGTACTGTTGTTCTTCACATTTGTCAATTTGCCAAATAGCAAAAAGAATAAAAATAACAAAAAACAAGTAAGAAAATTATAGTCGGTCTAAAACGACTATATGATACCCTATAACATGCGTTTCTTGTCTCTTGTATTTTGCAAAAATATATGCAAACAAAATTTGAGAAGAATCAGTGTAATATTTTTGTTTTGTGATAGACTTAAGTGAAGATCGGGAAGCAGCTCTATATGGGGCATATGTCTAAGAGTTGTCCCATAGGGATAATTTTTGGACTACTCATTAGTGGATGTAATAAATGCATACAATCCCAATTTGAGTAAGACCTTAATTGCAATTTGAATCTTATGGCAATTTATGTTGATTTCATAGGGGTCATTTTAATGGGGCTGGGTCTGAACATGGACCGATTCTCACCAATTTCAACAGCGTTCATCCTATGGCCGACAGAAGCTTGTACACCAAATTTCATCAAAATATATTCATATTTGCGTCCTGCTGTTTGATTGCAAGGTTTACATGGACACACAGACGGACGGACGGACGGACAGACACCGCTAAGTCGACTCAGAAAGTGATTCTGAGTCAATCGGTATAAAAAAAGATTGGTCTAGGTCAAATATTTTTGGTAGTTACAAACAGCAGCACAAAGTCATTATACCCAAACCACATAGTGGTATAGGGTATAAAAATCATCGATTTAGACCGACTATATGATAGCGTATACCATGATTTCCAGTTTGTTCGTTCTTCAGGAAAACAGTTCCCAAAACAAATAAGAACTATTGATTTTAACTTTTTCAATACATATTCAAAACGGTGTCGCTTGTTTATATCAGTTATATAATAATAAACCTCCTGATATATTAATTTCAACTCTATTTTCTGTAATGTATTTTTTTTTTAATTTCTAAAAATATTCTTATTTATTCTTTAACACGTTTTTCTTAAAATGATTGTTTAAATCTTATATATTAAAAGAATTTATGAATAAACTATGCATTCAAGATTTTTTCAATATTTTTCTTCTCTCAAACCTCTATAACTAGAATTCTAATTAACGTAGGCTGTTGACATAGATCTAAGAACACTCAGTGGATCAAGCTCCTTCTTTTGAGCTATTAACTGCTTCGTTGGGTTTGAGGAAAGTTATGCGTTATACGTTAACTTATCTTGGCATATTTTGGCATTACTGTACGTTAACTTCTCTTGGCAAATTCGTTGGGTTTAAGGAAAGTTATGCATGGACAATCAACTTTACTTTTACTGTGCGTTAACTTCTCTTGGCATATTTTGGCATTACTGTACGCTAACTTCTCTTGGCAAATTTTGGTATTATATTGTAAAAATTAATCTTATATATAAAATTCTTCTGTCACGGTGTTTGTGGTAAAATTCCGACGAAACGGGTCGACCGATTCTAATGAAATTTTGTGCGCATATTGGGTAGGTCTGAGAATCGGACAACGTCTATTTTTTTTTGATAGGGCCACTGGGAGGGGTACCCCCCATACAAAGTGAACTTTTAAAATCAGATATCTGGAGTACTAAAATAGCCATAAGTGCCACGCCCACTTGAGATATCAAAAAAAAAAAAATATATGTCGTCCGTTTCTAAGACCTACCCAATATCCACACAAAATTTCATGAGAATCGGTCAAGCCGTTTCGGAGGAGTTCAATTACAGTGACCGCGACATGAAAATTTTTTATATAAGAAGTTAAACTCCTCCTTTTTTTGTTTTTCATTTTATTTTTTTGTTGAGAGCGATTTGACTGCAATTCAGAATGTATGTATGTTTTATCATAAGAAATTTTTGTATGTATAAATGGACCCGATATGTGGCGCTGGGGTAAAGTCATTTCGAATATTCTTATTTACGGTGCGATTTTACTGAAACTAAGAATTTACATATATGTATGTTAGATGATGCCAAAACTTTTTTTGTTGGCCCCGGTAGATAGCGCTGGCGTTCGAAAAATAATGAGTTGTCAAATTTATTTAAATTTTATAAGTTCCAAAATTCACAAACGTTTTTATATACAAATATTCTAACCAAAAAGGAAGGAAGAATTGCATTGGCTATTGCTTTATCCGGAATAGCCGCATCATTATTGCATGGTGGTCGCACAGCTCATTCAGCACTCAAATCACCGTTAAATGTACAAACGAATGAGAATACCGTATTAATATAAAAAAAACATTCCGGTATGGCAAAAGTTCTGCAAAAATGCAATATTATTATTTGGAATGAATATAACATGGCTTACAAACATTCCTTAGAAGCACTACATAGAACTTTAAAAGATTTGAAAGGCAATGAAAGACTTTTTGGTGGAGCTCTCATTTTATTATCCATGATCCAACGGCTGACCAGTTTTCAAAACAATTACTTGGTTAAGTGAAAGAACTATTTAAGCTGTAAAAATTTTCGATGTCGATAATATTAATGTTATTATTCAGGACATGGTTGATTCCGAAAGTGTTATTTCAAATCTATGGATAGTGTTGTTGAAGAAAATGAAGCAGTCAATTACCCAACAGAATTTTTGAATTCACTTGATGTACCCGATCTACCTCCACATTTATTAAAATTAAAAGTTGGTTCTCCAATAATTTTGCTACGTAACCTCAACGCTCCGAGACTATGTAATGGCACCAGGTTAATTGTTGAGAGGATAATACTCAATGTTATTGAGGCCACAATTCTCAAAGGCA
Source organism: Cordilura impudica (assembly GCA_963682025.1). Taxonomy (NCBI): domain Eukaryota; kingdom Metazoa; phylum Arthropoda; class Insecta; order Diptera; family Scathophagidae; genus Cordilura; species Cordilura impudica. Next base: position 110,332,364 of record OY821517.1, read on the forward strand.
AATTTAAAGGAGAACATGTCTCGCTGCCAAGAATTCCTATGATTCCTACCGACACACTGATAACATTCAAAAGATTGCAATTTCCGAACAGATTGGTCTTTACCATGACCATCAATAAATCTCAAGGACAATCATTGCAAATATGTGGTTTGGACCTCGAAAACAGTTGTTTTTCCCGTGTCGGAAAGCCAGCAAATTTATTAATTTACTGCCAGAATAAGCAAACTCTTTTTAAATTACAATGATAGAAATATATTGGTCATTCTTATACATACGTATATTACAATAAATATTTATTTTAATTTTCATAAATAAAACATGGTTTTTCTTTAACAGTTTTAATATTAACAAATGCACAAACGTTGTTTTATATAGATATATACAGATTCTAACTAAAATTAAAAATTCATTGAGGGCAAAACAACGTTTGCCGGGTCCAGCTAGTACAATATAATATAATGCTGCGGAGCAGCAGGGGTCCTCTAGTATAATTTTATTTAAATTCAAAATATCGGGTGGTGCATAACTAACGTTATGATTTATTGAATGAACAACTTTTTTCTTTATGATGTTATTTAACGTTGGCATATATTAAAATTTGGATTATGGCTTGGAAATATGTTCACATTATATTTTGAAGACGATATCCTTCATGTGGTGTCTACTGTTTGTTTCAAACTAACGTTATTTTTCCAGAGCATTTCCCATAATATTTGTTAGAATTTCAGGTTTCTGAGCCCTCACTACTTCTGCGCTCTTGGCCTTAAGCGGTTATTATTGACTTATTGGCATATTTTTTAACACTTAGATAGTTCTACAGAAAAAAATCGGGATCCGTTAAATGGAGGACGCGGTAACCAGTTAAAATCAGAAAAATGTGATATTATAGGCCAAAATTTCGCGCAGGAGAGGTTTGGTTGGATGAGTTGTGTGAGGTGTGATTTCATTCTGTCGGGAATACATTTCAAGATTGTTCTCTACTTCGGACGTTAAAAACGTTTCAATCAGTGCCCGGTATTAAATGCCATTCACGTTAACTTCAACCTGTTCGTCAGGCTCGAAAAAATATTCCCAATTACCTTTTCTGAAATACTTCCACACCATATTGTGCATCTTAGTGGGTGAGTTTAATGTTCAAACATGATTTTGGATTTTGCACGTGGTGTATTTCGAACATGTCTGAATAACTAAATGCTGACTATCAAAATAAAATTGAACAATTTAAGTTCTCTCTTCTGTGCTGAGGCTTTCCGTTATAAACTTACCAAGTTTTTTAAAGTGAATTCTGAAAAAAGTGTTTAAAATATGTAAACGAAACATTTATTCGCCAAATAAAACATGACGTTTCTTATGCGCCACCCTGTGAAATTCAAGCAAATTCATAATTTTCTAAAAATAAAAAATCATTTTTACGATCTTAATCGTTTTAATGATTGATTATTTAAAGCAAAAACATTTGACCCTGAAAGTGAATAATTTCAAACTCAATCATTAAAACGATAAAGATCGTAAATAAGATTTTTATGTTTATAGAAAATTAAAAAAGTAATAACATGGAGGGCATGCCGTTAACGCTAAATGTAAGTTTAACAAGAACAACTTGTTTCTCTTGTTTTTTCAAGACAAAAACAAACATATGTATAATTGTAGTATGCAATGTGTACTCATATACAAACATAATTGTTTCAAAGTTTTTTTATATTCCAGTTTGTTATATTGGAAGAGGCTTAAATAACGGGTGATTTTTTAAGAGCTTGATAACTTTTTTTTAAAAAAAAACGCATAAAATTTGCAAAATCTCATCGGTTCTTTATTTGAAACGTTAGATTGGTCCATGACATTTACTTTTTGAAGATAATTTCATTTAAATGTTGACCGCGGCTGCGTCTTAGGTGGTCCATTCGGAAAGTCCAATTTTGGGCAACTTTTTCGAGCATTTCGGCCGGAATAGCCCGAATTTCTTCGGAAATGTTGTCTTCCAAAGCTGGAATAGTTGCTGGCTTATTTCTGTAGACTTTAGACTTGACGTAGCCCCACAAAAAATAGACTAAAGGCGTCAAATCGCATGATCTTGGTGGCCAACTTACCGGTCCATTTCTTGAGATGAATTGTTCTCCGAAGTTTTCCCTCAAAATGGCCATAGAATCGCGAGCTGTGTGGCATGTAGCGCCATCTTGTTGAAACCACATGTCAACCAAGTTCAGTTCTTCCATTTTTGGCAACAAAAAGTTTGTTAGCATCGAACGATAGCGATCGCCATTCACCGTAACGTTGCGTCCAACAGCATCTTTGAAAAAATACGGTCCAATGATTCCACCAGCGTACAAACCACACCAAACAGTGCATTTTTCGGGATGCATGGGCAGTTCTTGAACGGCTTCTGGTTGCTCTTCACTCCAAATACGGCAATTTTGCTTATTTACGAAGCCATTCAACCAGAAATGAGCCTCATCGCTGAACAAAATTTGTCGATAAAAAAGCGGATTTTCTGCCAACTTTTCTAGGGCCCATTCACTGAAAATTAGACGTTGTGGCAGATCGTTCGGCTTCAGTTCTTGCACGAGCTGTATTTTATACGGTTTTACACCAAGATCTTTGCGTAAAATCTTCCATGTGGTCGAATAACACAAACCCAATTGCTGCGAACGGCGACGAATCGACATTTCACGGTCTTCAGTAACACTCTCAGAAACAGACGCAATATTCTCTTCTGTACGCACTGTACGCATTCGTGTGGTTGGTCTAATGTCCAATAAAGTAAACTGAGTGCGAAACTTGGTCACAATCGCATTAATTGTTTGCTCACTTGGTCGATTATGTAGACCATAAATCGGACGTAAAGCGCGAAACACATTTCGAACCGAACACTGATTTTGGTAATAAAATTCAATGATTTGCAAGCGTTGCTCGTTAGTAAGTCTATTCATGATGAAATGTCAAAGCATACTGAGCATCTTTCTCTTTGACACCATGTCTGAAATCCCACGTGATCTGTCAAATACTAATGCATGAAAATCCTAACCTCAAAAAAATCACCCGTTAGTATAACTCTTGGCTTGAATTTTCATTTGGTTGTTTTCAGCAAATGTATATGAAACAAACTTTCTACAACTTTTGGTTACTGATGAGTGTTGGTGACTCTTCCAAAACAGCTGTATAACCTGTCATACAGAATATAGATATATTTTTGAAATAATGTGCCAATGTTTTTGGTCTATTTAACGTAAAAATAATTGATACTGACCTTGAATAATTTCAAACTCGACATAGTTATTAGTTTGTGGCTTGTAGGTATGAAAAACTTAAAATTAGGTTAAAAAAATTTACCGATCACGACCATATTTGCTAAAGTTACTAATTTTGCTCAAAAACATGGAAAAGCCAAAATTTAAAAAAATCTGCGATAGATTTAAGCTAAGATCGGGAAGAATCTTTATATGGGGGCTATGACCAAAGATGGTTCGACAGTGTCTATTTTGAACTACTGACTGTTACCGCACATACATAAATCAAATTTAACCGATATTTCTACGATAATCTAGATCTTACGGTAATTTAAGTCATACTTATAGCGGCTGATGGAGGCTAAATCTGAAGATGCATCGATTTTGACCAATAGCAGTCGCCATATGATTGCCAATAGCTTAGATACAAAATTCCATCAAAATATTTGCCACTTATAGAGAGAGAGACAGATGGTTAGATGGATATAGAGGCAGCCAGACAGACAGACGAACGGACGGACGGGCAGTCATCACTAACTGAACTCAGAAAGTGTCCATCTGTAAAATAAAAAGTGGGTCTAGGTCAAATATTTTTGATTGTTACAAACATCAGCACAAACTCCTTACACCATGACCACAGAGTATTATAGGGTATAAAAAATAAAAGAAAAAACACTAAAAATCAGTTTCTGTTCTAAAAATATCACCCGCAACTTTAGACCGACCGAAATGCTGTTTGTGGCAGTAGTAATAATGTCAGTCAAATCATCTACAACAACAGTAATGTATTGGTATTAACAAGAACAACAACAACCAAGAAATTAAATAATGATGCTGCTACTGCTGTTGATACTGATTGTAATCTTGATGATTATAGTGATGACGATGACATCGAGTCGCGACGTTGCGACTCAAAGTAGAATGAAATATAGAGACAAACACCCATATAAAGACTGTATATAACAAACAATTTACAAAGGAAATAATGATTTCCAAACTGAATAAACTCAACTATAATCTAAATATAGGAGCAACATCTATTTTTCTCGTTAACAATATACAGGAAATGCATATTTCCAACTAATTGGATATAAAAAATAAGCATAAACAAAATTTGAGTGGAATTTTTATTAATTTTTTTGGCTGCAAATATGATATCATATCGGATGCTAAATGTTTATAGAGACTAGGTCGAAAAATGTAACGAACCTGGCCATATTTGATAATCACTTATATTTTCTGAACATCGACCAATTCTCACCAATTTCAATAGCATTCATCCTATGGCCGACAAAGGCTTATGTACTAAATTTAATCAAAATGTATTGATATTTGCGACCTGCTGGTTGATTACAAGGTTTACATGGACACACAGATGGACGGACGGACGGACATCGCTAAGTCAACTCAGAAAGTGATTCCGAGTTGATCGGTATAATAAAAGATGGGTCTAGGTCAAATATTTTTGGTAGTTACAAACAGCAGCACAAAGTCATTATACCCAAACCACATTGGGGTAAATGAACTAAAACTAAAAAAACAACTATTTCTAAGCTCATAGTGAGTAGGACCTTCATTGTAGGAGATGAGCTCAAATATCAACTTGGCATACTAATTACATGCTTTAACGAAAGACATTGTTGCGGTCCCTATATCATGCTGCATTGCTTATTGCCAATTCTAGAGTAGAATTGAGTATTCCGTCGAAATGATTTTGGTACGCGGGAAAGCAAAGAGATGAACCACAAACATAACTATTGCCATACCTAAATCTGTGCAGTACAAATTCTAACCATTCGGACCATCTAAAATAAGCTTTTGCTTAAACATAAGAAAATGTTTCCACAATACATTTTTCGATCTCATATTATTTTTACCAAAAAGCAAACTTGCTTTTGTGTGCCGAGCCAGTAATCGTGGCACATTCGTAATTTTTTGATCGCGAATTACTGAATACTGATATAGTACAAGATATAGTGGCCAGCGGCAGAAATGTAGACCACATTCGAGAGTCTTTTGATTGACAGTATTTGTTGAGGTTCTGGCACTTATGATCTTGCGTTTACTTCGTAGTGAAAATTTGGATTTTCTACCTAATTTTTTAATTTGGTTCGCAATTGGAAGGCCACTTTAGACATTTTCGGACTACCTTATCAAACCGGTTAAGCATCCTGATAGTATCGCACAAACTAACACATTCCATCTGAAAGGCAGTAATTTTACCTTTTTCAATATCGAAAGGAAAACAATCGCGTCGCATTTCGAAAACATGACTAACACTTACAAGCAAATAATAAAGACTTTTTGAAAAATACACGGACTTGACAGTATATGTTCGATTCCACTACCAGAGGAAAGTAAAACCCTATATACAGTTTGGTGAGACTGGTGACGAATTTTTTTTATGGGTCTCAAAGAGAGGACGAGTCAAAAAATGGTGTCACAAGTGTTTCTCCAACAGCTTATTCGGACTTGGTGATACCTCTTAACTATGTATATTGGACAATATTTATACCCTATACAACTACGTGGTTTGGGTATAATGACCCATCTTTTATTATACCGACCGAATCACTTTTTGAATCGATTTAACTATGTCCGTCCGTCTGTGTGTCCATTGTATATATTTTTGCAAAATACAAGAGACCTTACCGAACATGGTCAGGATCGGTCCATTTTTGGGCCTAGTCCCCATATAGATATAGCATCCGCTATGCAATTTTTCATATCTGCAGCCAAAAATCCCACTCAAATTTGGTTTATGCTTATTTTCTATATCCCGTTAGTTGGGTCTGAGAGATAGGGTATCTAAACGCATGATATAGGGTTTCATATAGTTGGTCTAGACCGACTATAATTTTCTTACTTGTTTATTCCGAAAAAAATAATTTTTTCTATTACTTTTTTGAAATTTTTCTCTAACAATATATGGCAATTTTAACTACAGTAAAGCTGAACAGCCTTTGTGAACACATCAGTACAATGCGAATGTGTATTCTCACCATCAATATATCACAAAGACCACTTTGTTCCTTAAAACGGTCGTTTTTTTACTAGACTGCAGTTTTATTGATTTTGTTTTTACTTTGTAATCTCTGCATTTCTTTTGTTGCTTATTTAAATGTTAAATATTTTTAGTTTTCGTTCTTTTTTTAGTTTTAGTTAATCTTATTTATTAACCTTCTCTTCAGTGACATTTTTGCGTTCGTTTTTAAATTATAAGAAAATTAGTAAAGTCCTTAAATCTGCCGTAAACCAAACAAAAGTTTAATAAGGTTTTTCAAATATATTCGAAACCACGACAAAAATCTATGAAAATCAGAAAATAAGAGCCCCTGTAGGCAAGTAGGTAGCATGCTCGCCTATCATGCGGGGATCGTGGGTTCGATTCCCACCAGAGGCTTTGGTCTGTCGCTGCAAAAACCAGCCAAATGGTCTCTGTCACCCGGGTTATCCCTGAACCCAAATTAGAATACAAATTTACTTTGCATTTAATTGATATAAATAAATAAATAAATAAAACTTGAAACATTGCAACATTTATTAAGAAAGAAAATAAATAAGTGCAAAATTAATATAAATAATTTGTGTTATTGTTGTGTTACATTTACACCAAAGTTAAGAAGACTTAGCCTTAGCAAAGAATTTAAGAATGCATGCATTAAGTGGAACAAAACAAAGTTATTGGAAGTACGAAACTTACACCCAATTCAGTATACATATCAGGTTGTAGTGATCTTATCGAGTGTTTCTCCGTTTTGATGTCCATTTGATTTGGACGATGAATCGTTACGAATGTAAAAATACACTTCAAGGATGAATTCGATAAAAAAAATACTTTCAAATACCAGTTCGTTCCTAATGTCAAATTAGCAAAAATTGGTTCAATTGACGTTCCTGTGCCAAAAGAGCATCTGCCAAATAAACCAATTTCGACTAGTTATTAAACTAAGCCAGTTTTCAGCTGCGGTAGCGAAGAATTGGAATATCATTTTCTGTATGAACCGTCAAACAGCTGTGAAATTTTTATTATGATAATAAAAATTGTTTATGACCAAAGCTGATAATAGACATTTTATTAAAAAGAATATGAAATCTAAAATTAATATAATAATATAAAATTAAAGAAAAGCAATATTTATTGCAAGTCGAAAATTATTACAGAAAACAATTTGAATCGCATATTAAATCATCCTTAAATACACCAAAATGAATAGAATTAATTTTACATTTATATTCTTTTGAAAAAATCGTCTTTTAAAAGGTTTGGGTCATTTGTGGGTCTTCCTGTTTTATTTAAAAAAATATAGATAATTTTTATACATAAAATAATTTTATAACAAAATTGGTTAAAAGTTGTTGTAATTTATATTCGCGAGCAATAAGCAAATAATTGCACCAACGATATATCACAATGGATTATTTTGATCTCATGAGCACTTAAGGGTTAAATAAATAAAAATTAACCGAATTATTTTTCTTAAATTCTAAATAGTGGTTTCATCGAGTTCAATAGAAAAACTCGTTTTCGGTAATTTTTATTTAAAAATATCTTAAAATCCAAAGCTGGCCTTGGCAAATAATGGGTTAACGTTCTCGGACTCATACCAAATTTTAGGAACGGCAGTTCTGCACATTTGTTATTACATTTTAAGCATCGCCATCTAAAAATTCAATAGCGCTTACAAAATATTTGAATTTTTTGAATAAATTGTTTTTATTAGCTTGGGGTCATATGTGACCCCAATTTCAAAAGGGTTAATGGGGTCATAATAATTTTTTCCGAAACCCTAGGCTATGGAGATAAAACGTAACATTTAAAAGTAGAAAAGTGATGAATTTTTGATTGAAAGTATTTAGAATATTTTACAAATTATTTACAGAATATTTTACAAAAATCCCATTTTTCTCGAAATCCGCAAAAATAAAATCGTTGCGAAAAAAATTCTGGTATAGGGATTTGCCTAAAAATTCACACAGTTAATTTTTGATATGCATTTAATAAGACCTTAAAGAGCTAGATCATATTTTTTAAATGTCGTTTAAGAAAATTTTTCAAAACTAGAAAACGGAGTTTTCAAAATTTTATCAAAAAAAATTTCCATTTTCGGTCTCAATGTTAACAAGGTGGTCATTAATATGTTAACAAGGTGGTCATAAAACAATACTTCATATCTGAGTACTTACAGATATAGTGACTAAAATTAAATGTTGGCTATAATAAATGTCTTAAAGTTGAAAATAATGCCATCAAATTTCATGACCTAGTTTTTTTTTTGCCAAAAGTGGTCTACGGAATTTGCTATTTCTTCTCGATTTGTTATTCGATTTTGGAGTTTTGTAGCTTTTTGGAAAGATAATTTAACACTGATCTCGAGTTTTATAACAATTTGTCGGAAAAGTTAAACTATAGAACGAAATGTTCGTAAAATCTGAAAAAAGTCGTATTTTCCCCATATAAACATACTTGAAATTTTCAATCGCGTTGAGACACCTCTAAATGTTTTTTGATTGGCTCAAAATTTGTATTTCTCAGTTTTTTTGCTACATGCGTATTTCTAGGGAGTCCGACCGTGAGTTTGAATACTTTTTTTCTCCATATAATGAAGGGCCACCCTGGTGCACATATATATATAAGATTTTTTTCAAGAGGTTTCCGGATGCCGTAATCACAGAAATTTACTGGCGCGCATAAAATATTTTTGAAGCCGCAGATTTCAAAATGGTGACAAACAGGAAGCTCAAGATCACGATAAACTATCATTATTTGAGGATAATGAGGATTCAGATTATGATGGATAATAAAACGATGGCGAAGAGTTTAAGATCACTAGATAATCTTTCTGATGAAAACTAAAACTCTGAAAAAATATACCAAATAAATAGTACAACACAACACAATAACACAGATTACTTGATTGCATTATCTTCTGAAAAATTTATTGTTTTACCGTCAAAAAATAGTCACAGATGACTATTTTTAAGATACGAGATGGTCTTCGTGAGCTATGTAGGATGACTACAGACGCCAGATTATATTGGTATGTTCACAAAAGTTGTTCAGCTTTACCGTGGCTACAAAAAGTTTTGCTGAAAAAAGGGAAACAAATATTTTTTCTTATAATTAGAAAAAAATAGTGAAGGAAAAATTATTCTTCTCTGGTAAAATGTCAATAAAATCTGCTCAACGGATTCGTAGCTACATTATTTCCAACTATAGTTAAGCGGTATCAGCAAGTCTGAATTAGCTGTTAGACAAAAACTGATGACACATATTTTTGAGGGGCCCACTGATTTTCAGAATCTTCTGATGCACAAAAAGAAAATTGTTCACCAATCTTGACAAACTGAGTATAGGGATTTACTACCCTTTGGTAGTAGAATCGAACACACACGGACACAGGTCCACTGTTTAATTAACAACTGTTGAACTGTTTAATTAACAATAAATTATCTAACCATTAGGTTAGTAGTATGTTTTTTTGTAATACTGCTTTTATAATTACACACCAGCCAAAAAATGCTTTTATAATTACTCACCAAACAAATTATTTTTAGTGATTGTTTATAAAACCCAAAAATAATTATTTTTTTTGCTTCTTTTATTAGTATTTAATGCACCTTCAGATGGCATAAACAGATTTTTCCCCATTTTGTGTTAATATAATTATCAAAGATCACGTGAGTATAATATTGCACCGCATTGTATGTTTAAGTTCATATCATACTTTATATGAAAATCGTCGAGTAATATATTCTTAGCACGTATACTTAGAAGTCAGTTGTAAGCAGGGCTGTGGAGTCAGAGTCGTGCAGTCGGTGTTGCTAGTAATTTTTGCTGGTTGGGACTCGGAGTCGGAGTCGCTTTTTTAAATCGACTCCGACCGTGAGTGTCAAATTTATTAAATATAAAAAGGCTGCTCGAGCAAAAATTGTAAAATTATGCAAAAATTACACATTTTTGGTATCAGAACCATATTATCCCTCCACATGAGGTCAGAACCAAATTGCCTTCACATAACCCTAATAAGAAATAAAAGCATGAATATTGTTCTAATAACACAAATGAATTTAATCAAACATCCTTTGGAAATTTTTACAACAAATGTACATTATCGCACCATTTTGAACTTGCAAGATAATATTGAAGTAGTTCTGCCTTTATTTTTTATTTTTTTGAGGGAGTCGAAAGCCAATGCAGCTAGTACTCTTTTTTACTTTAAGATTAGTTACAACAATTTTATTTTGTAATTAATGTAATATAATAATAATAATAATTTTTAATTTTTTTTTTTTAGTATTTAAATCAGCTACAATATAGCAATAGCTGAGCAAAAAAATTAAATATCTCACAAAAAAAAAATACAGGCTTTATATACAGTTACAAACAATCGTTAGGGTTGAAATATAGCGTTAATTTTCTTTAAATAACATATTGCTTTCATCTTTTTTAGTGGGTATTGTTGTTTCCCCCAATAGAATTCTGTCGCCTGAATATATACTCCAGTCATAGGGCCTGCAAAGTAGAACGAATGATTAACGTTCCTGTGCTGCAATAGTGTTAGATAAACTCGACTTAAGAGCATCGACGAAAGAGTGTTGGGCTGAAAAAAGTCTTTTTCTGCGACCTGCATTATAAAACATATAAATTTGGTTACTCAAATTGATTTCCTGCGATACTTATTTTCCGAAGTAAGTAAACTAAATTCTAATTTTTATGTTCTGGACCTTGTCATTTAGCCAAGGACTCAAGTATGTAGAGTACGGTGAGTTCCGAATATGCGATTATATTGCCAAAGGAGTAAATTAATTGTATTGGTAATATTCTCTTATAAATATGTATAATATTCTGATATAAACTTTAATTAACATTTGGAAAACAAAATTTCACTTTAAATTATTACCAATAATCCAGCAAAAATTAATTTATAAAGATAATGTAATTATTTAAGTGGAGGTGCCATTTTAAAATGGTTTTTTTTTAAAGAAAATGAATATTTTTTAGAAAAGGTACTTTTCTAGAAGAGACACTTGTTATATAAAGTAACTTTTTAAAAAAAAGTGATTTTTTGGGTAGGTTTTTTTTTTAAGAAAATGTACTTTATCCAGAAAATATGTATTTTAGGAATAGGTGCATTTTAACAAAGAGTACTTTTTAAGAAAGTGAATTTTTTAAGAAAATGTACTATTTTAAGAATAGGTAGTTTTTTGGCACAGGCTTATATGGATTGACATAATGAGAATTATATCTGAAATTGCAATTGTAAATATATACGTTACAATTTAAGTTAGACAAATACGAGCAAAAGTTTTTGATAAAAACTGGATGATACATAAATGAAAAAACACGTCACTTGTACAAATAAGAAAATAACAACAATCTGTTGCTTGCCAAATAAATATCAACACGACAAAAAAATATATAAATACATATTTTCAAGCACAACTGAAAAAATTTTATTTGGAATAAATTTTCGTGGACAATCTATAGCCAGACTACACTAAAGTAGAAAATTAAATTCTTGTTTCGCACGTCATTTAAATTTGACATTGTCACCAATGTCTTACATTGAAACTGCGGCTAGCGTTTAATTTCATTTGTGGCATCAAATAACGACAACGTACAACATATCATTGTCTCTTTAACAGTATGTTCGTTCCACTGCCACTTAAACACATAGTTGCTCCAACAGCTAGTACTCTTCTAGTCAACTTTTACCACAACCATTAGCTCGGTGGCTTGATTTTGCTTTTCTATTATCAACAACGTAGGAGATGGAAAATAATGTTCAACATTATAAGGATGATAAGTGCACAAAGATAAGCATAAGAGTCAACATGAATGAATGAAAATAATATTAAAAATAAAAGTGAATGAATGAATGATTGAATGACTGAACGAACAAAGTACGAACGAAAGAATGAAATAATGTTCAAACGGATATAAACAATTTTCATGTTGATATTAGAAAACGGATTTGACATTATTGCTTGTGTGTGTGTGTGTATGTGTGTGTCCTTGTTTAAGTGCGGGTGGGTTATTCAATTTACTTTTAGGATTGACAAGAACAACATCTTAAAATATTTACTTTATTTAATGTGTTATTTTATTTTTTCGGAAAAGGAAGGATAATAATTACAAGATGAGGAGACTGATATTAAGCATTTGATAAAATGGATTAAATCAACAGATTTGGGTATTTGAAAATGTTTTTAAATTAAGTTTTTTTAAGAAATGAGAACCTCTGCTGGTAGTTAACGAAGAAAAAAGTATTTTAGAGCTCACCTTCTATTAGTTTAATACAAATTTGGCATATATTACTAAACATGGTGACGTGAAGCATGAAACATGATAAAAGAATCCCCGCTGTGTTTAGATCTATTTGGTTTATCTTTAAAACTTGTTAACCTATATATATATATATATATATATATATATATATATATATATATATATATGTATACAGTTAAGAAAATATGCTTTAAAATAACATTTACAAAATTATTATTCCTGCATCAAATATCGAAGAAAGCGATATACTAAAATAATTAAAAAAAAAAAACATATATGTTGTTGCTGGTTAACTTATTTACACTTGTATAGAATTTCATAAGTGAATCCATAAATTGAAGAAGAAAGTAGATGAATTTTTTCTTTTCAATTTTGATTTATATTTTTGTATTAGGTTTAATATTTGGCATCGTAGTTTATAAAAGCCAAATAGTAAATAAATATTATCAAAATAAAGCTACAAAAATTTGTCTGTATTGATTAAATTTAGCCAAACAATCGAAAATATACATAAAGTGAAAATTTTTTACTTTGCACTAACTTTTTATATTCCCTAATGAAGTTTGTTAACAGAATAGTGAAAGAAGGCTTCAGCGCCATATCGAAAAAGTCTTAACGCACGTTGTTCCTCTCAATTTTTTTCGTAAGCAATATTTGATTTTTTTTTATTAGTTATTATGCTTAATGACAAACCAATTAATTTGATGTTAGTTAGGTTACAATAAGTTGCGAAATAAAAGTACGTAATAAATTATTAAATATTTTCAACAAAATCCAACTTATTGCCACAAAAGGTTTATCGTCAAATTGTTTGCACTGTTACTAGAAACTATCAGGATAATTTGACCATTGCAAATAAACATGGTTCGGGAAAAATCAAGCTTATTAAAATGAGCTCCGAACACATCTGGTTGGAGAGCAGCAAAAAGTTAAAACCAGTGCAGGTTAGAAAATATTCATTTTCATACAGGAAGGCTGCAAAAAATTTAGAGACCAAAAACAGAGCACGGAAATTGAAATCATGTTTCACAATAAACACACTTTTACATTTTCTTACAAAGTATCTTTTCATAAAAGGAAGTTTCTTTTTTAAAGTAAATTTTCTTTGAACGTAGTTCTGCTTAGAAAGTAGCTTTTCATAACAGTACCTTTTCTTAAATTTTTTTTTTTAATTACCTTATTTCAAAAAGTAACTATTTTGAAAAATAAGGTTTCTTAAAAAATTACCAATCTTACAAAGTACATTTTCCTATATAGTAGATTTTCTTAAAAAAGTATTTTTATTCTTAAAAAAGTGAGTTGTCTTCAAAAATACCTTCTATAAAACAGTATGATGCATTTTCTTTAAAATGTGCCCTATCTCAAAAAAAGTAAACTAAAAAATATTTTTTTTACAAAGTTTCCTTAAAAAAAATTTTACAAATATATCACTTCTTAAAAATTCGACTTTGTTAAAGGATTTCATATTCTTAAAAAAGCTCATGTCCTTTTTTTAGAAAATCTATTTCCTTAAAAAAAAATTATTGTCAAATTATTGTCAATTATTGTCAAGTCGCAAATTTCAACGGGAGCACGAATTTTTAATAATTTCAATGGTCGTCTTCAACCAATTGAGACTCATAAACCAAATTATAGCTTATGGTCTTTGTAAAACTGGCCTCTATTTTGACAACTAAATATAAATTGAAAGACAGGTAGTATATCAACATTTCATTTGGAAAAATTATTAGTGTCACAGGATCCGACATGTTCTTTGAAGGGAATCTCTTTAAAATATTGTCTCAAAAAACTGTAATTTTCTTTTGTTTGATTAAAATGAATAATTTTTAAAAAGAGCTTTAAACAAAATAATAGAAAAATTTCGAAACTTTTTCATTATCTTAGAATATGAAAACATATTCAATAAGACGTAAACAAGGGTTGTGTATCAGGTCCATTTGTGTATATTTCTAAGAAACTTATCTCCAAGTTGTGATCATCATATATGTATATATTGATTTTCTCCAAAACGTCTCTGAATACTTAAATAGTTCGAAAATTTGAACAGGGTGTATTGTTACTAATAAAAATAATTTACTTAGAGCCACCTTTTTTCCGATCAACTCAGCATCAACTTCCAAAGCAATTTTAAAATATGTTTTAATTATGGTGGCTTTTATTAAACACTAGTACTCCCTGTCGTGCTTCGGTAATACTTACCAAGACTTACTGACATGAATGTTTTCATAACCAATTTTTCCTACGAAGTTTTTAATTTAAACATTTTATTTTATTTATTATAGAAAACAATCTATTCAATTATATCATAACAATTATCACAATGTTCAATAAATCGCTGATGAAGGCTGAAATGCCAGAAACCGGCCCGATTAAGAATAAAATGTAGATATAAATTTTCGAAATACATGCTTTCTTATTCTCTACCACGCACCATTGAAACAAAATTAAAATTTGCATATTAGTTACATTATTAATTGCAATATGTCTGAAAAATGACGTCAAATAAACAGAACGTTTTTGTTTTTGCAGTCGTTGCAAAATCATAAAATTTTTCGGCGTTCCTAAACTAGAAAAAACTTCATATAGCTGTCCATGAGAAAAGCACGGATTTTCCAAATTGGTTGCTTTATTGTTTCATAATTATTTTATTAGTTTTATTTAAAACTTATAAGCTGACCATCATAGCCAAAAAGAAGTAACATAAACTCAAGATAACTGGTCATAAAACAATTTAATAGAAATTATTAATGTTTGGAATTAGTTTGCTATTTAGCTTTAAAACTAAAGTCTGGTTCCACTTTAACAATTAGTTTCGTTTATTACCCTTTTTTTAACCGCATGTTTATTCACAATACTAAAGAAAAACTTAAACTATAATAAACACTAGTTCTCGATAATAGTTTCATATACCTACTTCTATACAATATCCCTTATACGGGATCTCTATCTATTATTATTAATATGATAATAAGTTCGGATTTACAAAAACAAAAACATAAAACACACTTGAAACGAAGAAGATATATTTAGTTTTTATACCCTATACCACTATGTGGTTTGGGTATAATGACTTTGTGCTGCTGTTTGTAACAACCAAAAATATTTGACCTAGACCCATCTTTAATTATACCGATCGAATCAGAATCACTTTCTGAGTTGATTTAACAATGTCCGTCCGTCTGTGTGTCCATGTAAAGCTTGTAATCAAACTGCAGGTCGCAAATATGAATGTATTTTGACGAAATTTGGTATATAAGCTTTTATCGGCCATGGGATGAACGCTATTGAAATTGGTGAGAATCGGTCCATGTTCAGACCTAGCCCCCATACAAATTACCCATATGAAATCGACATAAATTGCCATAAGATCCAAATTGTCATATAGAACTCACTCAAATTGGGTTTGTATGCGTTCATTACATCCATCCATGAGTAGTCCAAAAATGATCCCTTTGGCCCCATATAGAGCTGCTTCCCGATCTTCATTTAAATCTATTAAAAAACAAAAATATTGCACTGATTCTTCTCAAATTTTGTTTGTATATATTTTTGCAAAATACAATAGACTTTACCAAATATGATCAGGATCGGTCCATTTTTGGACCTAGTCCCTTTATAGATATAGCATCCGATATGAACTTTTTCATATCTGCAGCCAAAAAAATTAATAAAAATCCCACTCAAATTTGGTTTTTGCTTATTTTCAATGTCCAGTTAGTTGGGCCTAAGAGATAGGGTTTCTAAACGCATGGTGTAGGGTATCGTATAGTCGGTCTAGACCGACTATAATTTTCTTACTTGTTTCTTTTATTTTTAATGAAAACTAAAAAGAAAAAACATTAATAATATCTATAATATTAATAGGCTATGCGATTTTTTTTAATATTTTTTAATTTATTACCAACACTCAGGGGATGCCCCCTACAGATGCAGTGCATTGTGTTGATCTCAGGAAAATAGGTTATGGGAAGGAGGAAGGAGGGAGTAGTGTTTGTGGATATTTGACTTAAATTTTATTAGATTATAACTGTCAGGAAATACCTCTGCGAGGAGTTCATTCCACATACGGCTAGCTCGACTGATAAACGAATTCTCTCTGTAATGCGTTGTGCGGTCAACTGGACAATAAACTACAAACGGATGTGATTTGCTTGTGACTGATGTTATGTTCTACCGTTTTATCCCAATATTGATCAAACGTATATTATTTGAAAGGTATTTCTTTTTAGCCGTATTGCAGATTTACAGATTTTTAAAAATTTTCCTTTATTTTGAGTAAATTGCATTTAAAGTTGCTACTAACACATACATAAAATTATACAATGCGATGTGTGTGTTTAGTAAATTTGTTAATTTGTTAATGTTTGTAATAAATTGAGTTTGTTTTTTGTGTTGATTTGTGAATTGGCTATAACTGATTAGCATAACTTTAGGGTCTTTATTTAATGAAAAAAATAAAATTTCCTAGAATTTTCACTCGAATTTCGAAGGCTGGAATCTGCTAGTGCTAATAATTCAGTTTCTAGGAAAATACATTATTTTCAATACAGTTAGTTTGTTGTTTGTTAAAAAAAAATGGTGTTGTATAAGTAGACACAGATACGTTTGGTGCCTTTCATTTGTTGCCGTTGGAATTCAAGTTTTTCATACTTTTAGGGTTTTTATTTTATGAAAAAATAAAATTTTATGAAAAAAAATATGCGCTCGAATTTCGAGGGCTGCAAACTGCTAGTATATATAAATACGTAAAGTACAATTTTTTATTCCCTTTTTAACCAAAATGCCGGCACGGTCGAGTGTGATAGTAATAGCTCATATGAAGGAGAAGCGGAGAATGATAAAATTAATGTATAATTGTTATGTAGTGTTGATCTGTATTGGAATAATTAGTTATTTATGGTTCGGTTTAAGATCATGTATATATTTTTCTAATGAAAGAACACATGAAAGAATACATTTCTCATGTTCTTTTCCTTAAAATGTTGAGTTAAATAGGTGATTAAGCGCATGAGTTGAAGTAATAGGCAGAAGGATGCTGAAGATGAACAAGTCGCTTTGTTCGAGAGTAGCTACTCCATCTAGCGCTTTTTTCCATTACAAAAAGATTATCTTTCTTTCATTAGAAAAATATATACATGATCTAAAACCGAACAATAAATATCTAATAATTTATGTATAATATGTTTTAAAAATATATTAAATTAAATAAAACAAATATTTATAATAATTCGTTACAAATTTAATTGTATATCACCCGCCCTGTGTTAAATTGTGAGTTGATAAAATTGATCAGATTACCTTTAGGCCCATTTAAATATATATAATTTTATATATAAAAGAAAAAAGTTGAATGAAAAAATAATATTTCCTAGAATTTGCACTCAAATATTGAGCGCTGGGCTTTACTTGTATATAAAAATTATAATAATATATAATTGGTTACAGCAGCGCTCATATATCCTACACTTGCGGACCGTATTCTATAATATGCCAACACTAGTTATTATCGTAGTAATTACGTCCGCCTAAAAAAAATTTTTTTCTTCAGATACAGAGTATGGGTATAACATAAGTGTAATTTAAATAATTGAAACTTTTATTCATTTGTTTTTATTTTTTTACTTTTCATTTGTATTTTGCACCATCAGTAATTCAATAAAACTTCCAAAAGGAAAATTGCAATGTTCCGTAGAAAATTATTTGGAAACAGAAATATATTATTAGGCTGATGTTGGAATACTCAACTTTAAGTTAAAAATTAAAAAGTTATAAATAAAGTACGAAGAGTATAGTCGGTCTGGACCTACTATACGACACTCTATACCATGCGTTTAAAGATCCTATCTATTATGCCCAACTAATTAGATATGGAATATGAGCATAAACCAAAGTTGAGTGGCATTATTAATAATTTGTTTGCCTTCGTATATGGAAAAGTTCATGTCTTACGCTATATTAATATGGACACTAAGTCAAAAAATTAACATATTGGCCTTTTTGCAAAGTAAAAAATATCAAAAAAATTTGGAAATAAGGTAATTGATGTACATATTACCAAATACAAATGAAAATAGCGTCAACAATGCTTGCAGTATGCCGATTCAAAAAAAATATTTATTATTTTTTTTTTTTTGTAAACTCGTTATGATAACCGTTTGTGAATAGTATCGTAAGTAAGAAGAGGAGGAAGACAATGATGAAGTTATGCAATTCAGCCAGAGTAATGCCATTTTATACGCGATACGGTGTTATTTCCATACAGCCATTTTAAATTTTGTGCAGAATGTAATTCAAAAATTAAGAAACATGCAGCGGGTGCGAAATATCCTATCCTCTGCCCCTACTGAAGGAATGTTGCTGTCAATACACCAAAAATATTCCAATATATACTTCTAATATAATAAAGAGTTACTGGCTGTTTGTTTGTTTGTTTGTAGAACGTAATTTCCGTAACTACAAATTTGATCTTCCTAAAATTATCACAGCGTCTTGCTGCGGCTATGGTAAGTGCTATTGGCTATAATTTTTTAACATTTTTAGTGGGCTTGGCACCTACATTACAAAGTAAATCTTTAATATCATGTATATTGAGCGCTATTGTAGAAAGAGCTTTGAAAATTAGTGTGAGGTGACTTATTTCACTAGCTAACAAGATTTTGGACTAGAGCAACCAAATACCTTTCCTAGGATAATTTGGTGGGCTGAATACGAATCTATAAGCGGCTTTTATCTATCACGTCAGGTTTTCAAGATACAAACAAAATGTTTTTATTCGTTTTTATATAAAAAATCATTAGTTATTTAAAAACCAATGAATTTTCAAAAGTTAATTGCGTTCTTTAAATATCGTTTGTATTTTGTTGGTTCGGTTTCATGTATTAGAGTCCTGCAATAGTCCCAAAATCCTTGATAATTTCTTTCAATTTTTACTAAGTCTTGGTGAGCACGCTCCCCTTGTTCGTCGCTCACCGCACCTAGGTTTTGTGAAAAAAAATCTAAATGCGAATAAAGAAAATGCACTTTGACTGACATTCGTGCACCAAATTCGTGATAATTTTTCATTAATTCAGCAACAATTTGTCTGTAGTTTTTACTCTTATTGTTTCCAAGAAAACTGTCCATGATGCTCTTGAAAGATTTCCAGGCTGCATATTCTTTCTCCAATAAACATTATGAAAAATTGTCATCATTCCATACCTTCCAGATATGAGGGCCAACATATATGCCTTCTTTGATATATGAAATTTTAGGAAAAGCCGATAACAAATATTTAAATGCTCTACCATCTTAGTCCAGAGTCATGACAAAGTTCTTCAAAATGCCTAATTTTATATGCAGCGGCGGAAGAAGAACGTAATTTGGATCAACTAATGGTTTATATGAAATGTTTTGTTTTCCTGGTGAACACTCAGTTTCTTTATTAAAAATCAAATTCAAAATTAAAAATAAACATTAAATATTAAAAACACAACAATATCACTAATTCCGAAACGTGGTGATAACTTTGAGACAATGTTGAAACAGGACAATGGGCTTAACTTAAAACAGATATTTAAACAACTTTGCTGACTTTTCACTCGAAACATCCCTAAACTCAATAGAAATTTCCGGTAATGGGCCTAAGTGCAATCAGTAGTTTCTTAAAGAAAACAATTTATTATAACACTTACATATATGTCAACAATTTATACTAAAGCTTACCTTTTGACTGTTGTGAATTAACAATTTCGGCCAAACCTGATACAATTCATTTGGAAAATTGATGAGTAAATGATGTATCCATTCAAATACTGCTACCTTTGTTTGTAGAGAACGGTGTGTGAGATATTGTGATAATACCTCCATAAATCAATTTGTTCAATATTGTGAGATCTTTGTTCTTTTGAAGAAACTAATTTGATTTCATATTATCAACATCATATTCCAGACACTATATTCCAGAATGGCATAAATTAAAACATTTAAATATTAAAACAAACTCCCATATCCATGTTATGGCAGCAGACTGAAAGATAGATACAAGGATTAATGTAAAATGCTGCAAGGAAGATTTACTTTGTTTCTAGCTACAATTCTTTATAAAATGTCAGTGCATTATCTTAATAAGTTCATTTGGTGATTGCGCATGTATTAACAATATATTTATAGTGTCTTCCATGCGCACTTAACTGGAATCATTACGAATCGATTTAATAAACTGTGTCAGCGTTGTTTCACACAATTATATTTCTTGTGTATTAACTTCCAACATCATAAAAAGTCCAATAATAATATCAAATATCAGCATTCACAATCGAAATCCGGGATATAACATATTGTCGCACAATATAATTATTTACACAAATGCGTTTCCTAAGAGGTATAAAAGATCTAGATTGAAAGTTTGTGAAGATTCTACAGCAATATCTTTAAGTTAACGATCCAACAGGAATAGGCCACAAGCGAGCAAAAAATAAATTGTAGAAGGGTATAATCGAGGGACGTGCCACCACAATTGAGAATGGCACTAACGAATTCACTGACATTTTTGAAGAATCCTAAAGAAACAACAAAAATTAACTTGAACTTTTAATTTAATTAATTACTTACCTTTACTAAACCTTAGCAAAAACAACTCTACAACAGCAACAATGACAGTCATATGTTTTTAAATAGAAAAAAACTGCAAGTGTGTTAGTACAAAAATTGTTTATGTGTTAGTTTCAGTCATTCATTTCTTGTAGGGATGTATACAAAGAAATTTAAATCACACACTTTAAGGTCACCACAGATCTCCCATTTATGATCGCTGTATTTGAGTAATATCAAAATTTCAGCTATTGATTCGTAAATTTCCTTTGTATTAATGGCATGGTATTAATGGATGGTTTTTCATTTCCAGTATGCAAAAGAAGAGCCTTTAAACTGTACTTAGAGCCATCAATAAATAATCTCCATTCAGTTTTCTCATATGGCTGGTTCATTTCATAAACCATCAACATCGGTACAGTATAGAATAAGGTGTTTCTTTTCAACATATATGCAGCCAATTCCAAGTTTCTATCTCTATAGATTGTTACTTTTATCCCAACTGCAAGATGTTTCCACTGATGCAAATGTAAATCCCGAATTAGATCATTCAGCTCATCATCAGCCTCTTACAGCTACCACTGCTGGCGAAAATTGTTTTGGACTCACTGCTCGCAGCACTGGAAATGACTGGTAATGGATAATTTGGTGGACGTTGAACTAGTTTGGAAACCGATAGGACATTCAATTTTTCATATTGAATTCAGCAACTTTTGTTAAACAGAAACAATAATCGGTTTGGTGGTTACTTGACTCTCTCCAAAGTACTGGAATTGAAAAATCGAAAAAAATATTCTTGCCATTTGACTACTTGCATAAAACAGTTCTTCAACTATTGCAAAACATTCTCGGTGTCCACGGTTTGTACAAGTTTCTGACAGCAAAACTAAAATAATGTAAATATACATATTTAAATTATTCTGATATTGCATATCTTTTTTTCAACCAAATATTCACCACACACAAGGTAAAAATAGCTTGAATCAGTAACACACGATCTCCCTCACATGCTTGAACGTGAATGTACACAATTTTTGCAAAATGCATTAAAGTCAACGGATTTTATTTCCCTTTGGGAAAGGTCATAACATCAATTGACTTTATTTCGCGCTAATGCACATTGGGTTGAAAAGTTTCAAAAGTGAGGATTAATTCAAAAATTTAAGGTACGATATTGTAATACGTTTTGGTAACGGGCTAAGGCAGATAAAATTCACCATCAAGAGCTGTCAACAAAATTTTGCAACGTTGTTTACTTTTTTTCTTATATCTACTCTCTCAAAGTTCAATAATTTAATGGTAAAAAGTAAAATCTATGAACTTCATATACATTTTTATGGTTGTTCGATCCAGAATCAAAACTTTTTTTGAATGGGTGCTTCAACTACGCACGGTGGGCTTGAACCAATTTTAACCTCGAAAGTCCCGCACTTCTGGTTTCTCACTGGTTTCCTATTTTTACATGCCTACGGAGTATTCCTGGCAAATTTCAGCAAAATCGCCTGAGGGATTTCAGAATAACCTCACTTTTTCGTTTTTTTCGCAAAAATTGTTCTGTTATTTTAAATAAAAGTCCAGTTTGAATGATTAAACGATATTATTATTAAAAGAACATAGTTATAGTAAATAATTACATCGAACAACAATAAAAATGCACAATTACAATCAAACTCAACAGCAATGAAGGCTGTTATACTCGCAAATCGGTCGGTACAACTTGTGAGCATAGTC
The DNA here is from genome assembly GCA_963682025.1 of Cordilura impudica. Taxonomy (NCBI): domain Eukaryota; kingdom Metazoa; phylum Arthropoda; class Insecta; order Diptera; family Scathophagidae; genus Cordilura; species Cordilura impudica. The sequence continues at coordinate 110,355,179 of OY821517.1, forward strand.
AGGATGATCTTTGGCTACTTTGTACTTATTCCACACATGTTTGAAATCGGAATGTACTGATTCCATAGCTTGTTCACTATAAAATCCTAGTCCAGCTTGCATTTCATCACAAAAGTCAGGAACGTGAAAACAAACAGCATGAACTTTAGGCGTGATCGAAATTCCCAAATCTAAATAGGTCTGTTTGAAATTCGCGATCATTCGTTTGAAGTCAGGATCTAGTTTCATACTGAAACAAGCTTGGACGACAGTGTTGAAATCATCAAAAGCTTTCACGTACTTTAACGAACTTATACAGCAATTTGAACGGAGGAAATCGACTTTTGACAGTAATTTTTTGCACGAATTTCCGTTGAAACCAGAACTGCCATGATAAACTTCACGTGCCACACTACATTTTTGCGCCCACTGAAGAGCGTCTTGTTCGGACTCTTTCAATAAGTTGTTGTACAACGTGTTGACTACGCCAAGCATCAAATGCAGTTCTGGCGGTGGAATGATTTCCAGAAAAGTTCTGTCCTTGCTAGTATCAAAAACCGGAGGATTGATGCAATTCATAAATTTCCTCGCGTCTTGTTTCTTTTCTCCTGCTGCATGCCACTTCAAATAGTTCTCAAGAGAATTTCCCACTGTTCTGTAAAGGCCACACTTGTCCATTTCATTCTTCGAGGAGTAACACCACGTACAAGGATAAAAACCGGCGTGCGACATGATACCAACTAGGATGTTGGCGAGTTTCAGATCTGTCGCAACTGTTCCTTCGAAGTTGTTGATACCAATCGACGACCATAGTTGTACAACATTCGAATGATTTTCTTGAGTATTTGGCGCTATCGCGAGGACAAGTATCTTATTCACTCCAGATTCTTTGAATTTTTTTGCTGCGACACCATCTTCGTACCTTTGGCGTTCAACGCGTTTCTTCTGGACTTCTTCTTCTTCTAGACCAACTGATTGAACAGATAGACATACCTTCAGAAACCCTCCACCGCCGTCGATTCCAAATTTCAGGTGTACCTCGTTCAATTTTCGGTTGTCCTTGATCATTTGCAGAAAACTCTCGAGATTGGAACAGTACAACAAGGTTTCAGCTGGTGAATTCCAAAAAAAATATTTTGCGTGTATTTGCAATTTAGCTCTACCCGTGGTTTTATATGCCTCCCACATTATAAATAATAAAGTCAAATGAAGACATATTTAATAGATTTCTACTTAATTCAGATCCAATACTTATCGCCAAAAGTAAAAGTTATAAGAAAAAAATCATCATATACCACAAATGGCACTATATTTAATAATTTTGCCAACATAACTGGTGAAGAAGAGGTTAATGATGATGAATATGAAGATGATGACTATGATAATGAAGAGTGTGAAATATGATGTAATGGTGATTAAAAGACTGAAAATTTTGCTGATATGGAGCATAATTAATAAAAAAATAAATAAAAATTCAAATATTTGATATTAAATTTAGTATACTATGAAAACATATTTATTTGCTTAGTTGCTTTTTAGAGCATTAAGCGATATAGTTTTAAAACAAAACAAGTAAGAAAATTATAGTCTGTCTAGACCGACTATATGATACCCTATACCATGCGTTTAGAGACCCTATCTCATAGGCCCAACTAACTGGACATAGAAAATTAGCATAAACCAAATTTGAGTGGGATTTTTATTAATTTTTTGGCTGCAGATATGAAAAAGTTCATATCGGATGCTATATCTATATGGGGACTAGGCCCACAAAGGGACCGATCCTGACAATGTTTGGTAAAGTCTCTTGTATTTTGCAAAAATATATACAAACAAAATTTGAGAAAAATTGTTACGATTTTCGTACAAATTTTTTTTTCCCAATAAATTTGGATATCCACCCACTTACAAAACAAAACCCCTATATACAAGACTATGTCATGATAGAAGTTTTTTTTTTTGGCTGCATTACCATAGTAGATTCTCTTTCAATCTTGACTATGACAATTTGTGTGAACGAGATTTTCTTATGTACAGATGTACTAAGAATAGCATTAGTAATGCAACCGGTATATGAAGAAAAAAAAAAGAACTTGATTCTGACTTAATAGACCTGTTTGTATGACGCCAATCATTATTACTTGAATAACGTTGTTTAAAGAATGTCCTCAGCAAAAGATGGCGATTGGTGAAGGCTTAAAAAAAAAGAAAAAAAGTAAAAAGTACAGTCAGACCAAGGAAAAGTTTAAAAAATTATTTTAAAAAAAATAAAATTCGTAAAGTTAACTTTAACTTAATATTGCTGGGTACTATGTTATAGAGTGGAAGTGATCGAAACTCCAATCAAAAAAGGAAATATTCCGTGGCAAATTCCTGGATTTCTGATAAAAGTTAAATTTTTGCAACGTGGTCACGCCTTATAGTAAGTTTGGCCAAACAAAATTTGTTAATTCCTCAACGTTATTCGCGGTCCATACCTACCCACCGATGCCCCACTGAACATATTCTGTTGAAGCTATCGAGTTATCATCCATTTGGATGCACATAAAAGGATCACCTCTCAACCAACAAGTTTTTTGCCTATAGAAGGAAGTCACAACGTATCTACCGCCGTAACGCAATATTCGCTGATATGCATCATCCAACTTAAGTATAGAACCATATTATCACAATTTATTATATATATATATATATACATATTTTTATAATTATATTTTCCTTTATATCTGAAACAAAATATTATACTTTAAAATCAATCTAAAAAAAAAAAAATATTTCATACATTTTTAGCAATTTTGCAATTATATGAAGCCTTTTTATAATTTTCTTCATTATTAAATTGTGTTTTAGGAAAGCTTAATAATTCTGATGTAGATTTTAATTACTCAGTTTTTAGCTTTATTATTATCATTATCATTACTATTACATACATATAGTTTTTTTTTTTTTTGAGAAATATAATAACGACTACATTTTTGCCCTACATGGTATAGAGTTGATAAAGTATCTTTTACGAGAGCTAAGGAATATAACGAATCAAACTTAATGATCTGATTTCTTTTTAACAGCTAAATAAAAAAAAAGAGTTACGCCAACATCATCCTCATTCCATGCTGGGCCCATCTCTGGAACAAGGAAACAGAACAACAACAGAAAAAAAAATTGTAAGTTAAATCATTTCATTATATTAACTAAGCGCTCACTAAATAAGTTTTTACAAGAGAGTCGATCGATTCCATGACGTTTCAGTTTTTTTTTTAATTTTCCTCTTCATCTTGCAAAACTTTGGTGTTCATATATTTCTCAATTTTTTTTTACGCTATATAAACAAAGATAGAATTGTAAACCCAGCACAAATTTATTATATATAATGTTAGCACTCAATAAAATTGTATTTTGTTGAATTTGAATTAAACATGAAAAATTAAAATATTTTGAATCTTTTGGGGAGTGACATCCGAAATAACACCATCTATCATGCGTAAGTAACAGTTATAGATTATTTTTTTTAAGGGACAATCGGTAAAATATAGGGTAATCAGACTGTCATAGGTGTCGGACGTAGTGTCCACTGGGAGGGAAAAGTTTACCCTAAATGGCACAAAACCAAGCCATTGTACACCATTATTTTAATTATTTAATTACTACCTATCAGGTAGTTGTATGTTTACACGCAAAAAAAAACCGGGATTAGAGCACCTTACCCAACTCCTTAGAGCTAGCTGGGAGAGCAGCCGCGCCTAACAAAATCAGTGCAATATTTTTGTTTTTTGATGACTAAGAGTTGTCCCATAGGGATAATTTTTGGACTACTCATTAATGGATGTAATAAATGGATACAAACCCAATTTGAGCAAGATCTATATGACAATTTGGATCTTATGGGGTCATTTGTATGGGGGCTAGGTCTGAACATGGACCGATTCTCACCAATTTCAACAGCGTTCATCCTATTGCCGATAAAAGCTTACACAAGCAAATTTCATCAAAATATATTCATATTCGCGACCTGCAGTTTGATTACAAGGTTTACATGGACATACAGACGGACGGACGGACCTACATCGTTAATTCGAATCAGTTAGTGATTCTGATTCGATCGGTATAATAAAAGATGGGTCTAAGTCAAATATTTTTGGTAGTTACAAACAGCAGCACAAGTCATTATACCCAAATCACGTAGTGGTATAGGGTATAAGAATGCTTGACAGGCTTAAAAAAATTAAAAACAAATATTTTTTTCCCAAATGGTAGTTTTTAATGCACTAATAATAATTTTTAAATACGTCTTCCCTGAATTAATCCTCATTTTGACTATCATTCAACCCACTGTGCAATGTGAGAGATAGTGTCAATTGACTTTATTTCCATTGATCTTGTTATCGGTCACGAATGTGAGGTAACGGTGTTACATATCTACATATACGCACGTGTTCCGTTACGTAGAAACATTTTTCACTATTTTCATATGAAATTTTATCAGAGTATATCTACATTTTCGTACGTAACTTCTCGGCTATAAGGCTTAGATGTTCAAATTCAGATTTAATCTAGGTGAATAGTTTATTTTCTGATGGGGCGTGATTTCCAATAAATTTGCTATAAGGCTCTAGAATATTTATTCTTTTTGAGGTTCCAAATAATTGTTGCGATGCTTTACAAAATAATTGACAAACAACTCGGAACATTAAGTTATCATCTGCAAATTGTGAAAAGGAAATACAAATAATAAATCCTTTACCATGTTCAGTTTAATACTTCGTTTGGTGTACCACACTAATAAATGGCTTTCTTATTAATTTTTTTAATTTTTTGTGTCATTTTAAATTATAATATGATTTTTAAATGAAGATTACAAAATTCGAAACTTCTAAAACTAAATTACTTTCTATTATAATGTCACTAAAGCAAAAGCAAACATCAAAATGAGTATAATTAAAGAAAACAGAATCGTTAACTTTCTCTTTTTTCCATTGCTAGCACTTGCAGAATAACAACATTTATTTATTTCCCAAGTAATGTACTTTTTTAGCACTTAAGACAGCTGGAAACACTCAACGCAAGTGAAAACATCAAAAAGCCACATTATCACCCGCTGAGTATTCAGAAGGATATTATCCATTTCCATTTCTATAACAAATTCGAAAAAAAAAAACAAAAAAAACTCACGCAATGCCATAAGTCTAGATTGGGTAGTGAATAATTTTTGGTTAGTGGATAACTGATGCGTAAATTTAACCCAATAATACACATACAGGCAAAAATATATAAAACAATAACAAAAAATATATTCAGTTTAAGTCGTACTTGGTACCACCATTTCACAGTTGCCCTGTATGTATGTATTTATTTCCATTAGGGTAACAACTATTTTGACAGAATAAGTAAATGGAACTACGCATCAGGATAGTTTTCAGCTTCAGGTCTTAATCGAAGGAACATATGTAATCTCTAGGAGCATACACAATAAAATTGTGTATAACATAGAGCCATGAAATTTAATGATAAACTATTCTATATACATATGTACAACCCTTGTACTTATTTGTCTATTTGTATGCAATGGTATTAGTGATAAGGATAAATAAATATATACGCAGCTTCAGAGACGACAACAGGCGACACAAGATGATGCATTTAAAGAAATTTAGTCGTAAAAATTATTTCGTGACAAATCGTCAACATACGTGACTAACATGTTGAATTTTTGTTGTTATTTAAATTATGTATTGAAATAACAGTCGAGTTATTACAACACAAAGATACTTCAGTCACTCTTTTATTCTACTTATGCATATTTTAGCAGTTTGTTTTGTCAAAGTGAAGAAGGAAAGAGTGTTTTTTGGCCCCATACTTCAACAAACTAATCAAATATTAATAAGATAAAAAAGAATGTTCGGCTATGTCGAATTTTTGTTACTCTCCACCTGGGTTTAAGGTTTACATAAATATCTAGAATTAAACAATTTTAGAAACAGACGGATGGACAGACGGATATTGCTATGTTCATCGACACGAGTTGTTATAAAGATCAAGAATACATATATTTTATGGGGCCGCAAATGCTATTTTCGATGCTTTACAAACGGTATGACTAACTGATATATAACCTTTGCACAGTGGTGTGGAGCGCTTAAAAATAGTCAGTTTCCAGAAAAGAGGAGAATGGGAAGTGTGCTTATTAACACAGAGCACGTCTTATATTATCAGTTACACTATACTATAGGTCATGGTATAATTAGTTTGTGCTGTCATTTCCAACTATTAAAAACATTTAACCTAGATCCAACTTATATTAGAACGCTCGTCACTTTCTGCATCAGTTTAGCGATATCCGTCCGTCCGGGTCCTGGTGATGTCCTAGCTCTCAGACAGATCGATTGTAATGTACATGTAATCGTATATATATACCGATAACATAGAGAAGTCTTAAAGTAAATCCTATTGTTACGCATAGTCCCCATATAAAACTGATTCCCAATCTTCACTTAAATCTATCAAAAATAAAAAATTAATTCCATAGCTTTTTTTTCAAATTTAAATCTGAAAAAACTGTCTATCATATCTGTTCAATGTGCATGTGCATTTTCTAAACACATATAACACACTGTAAGCGTCACCACTACTGCAGTCGTGATCGAAATAATTTCGTGGTGTAATAATTTTGGATATTTCCCAATTTTCTAATCAAAATAATACAATTAATTTTAACTAACTAATACTCAAAATTTTAAAGATTTGAATAATTTCTAACACAGTCAATAAAAATATTTTTTTAACCCTCTAACCGGTTATAAACTGATTCATAATGTCTGGAATCATGGCATTCTCAAATTAATATTTTCTCAATAACAAATAATTTCAATAGAGTAAGTACAATATCCAGGTGAAAGAACTGAGACCACTGCGACGTATATCGGGCAGAAGTGTTGGCTAGAAAGCAGGTTGCTGATTGGTTGAGTAGATATATTTTGTCTAGAGCCGCAGGTAATATTTATTCATTTCCACGGAATCAATGTCCCTGAAAACAAGAAGCGCTCTCAGCTTCCACATGTACTTGAAAGAGATAGCAAGGATATTAAATATTGGAGTCATATGGATCCCAGACCCATGCATATTCCGAAAACTGCAAAACTTAGGTACTTTTAAAACAGGATATTACTTTATAGGTTGCATCGGAATTAAAATGCATTGGTACTCCGCTGATATCATGCAAGCTATAACTTTGACTTTGCGCCTCTGACATAACAAATCAAAAAAGTAGAAATGGATTAGCGTTTAGGATTACTAAATAAATCTGACCAATCCTGAGTCAAAAATTCACAAATGCATTACTATCACTCCCCACTGCAGAGATTCTGATGGTGGTGTTAGTTGTAACTGGACGTTGGTTTATAGGAAGACACGCTGAATGTCTCAGGGGCTCATCGGGTTTCTTGCTACATCATAATCGCTGTCTCGAATTTTGAAACACCACATCAAATAAAACCTCGAGTTGGTCCTCCCATGAGGGTTCAGGCGAATACCTATTAGTTTCTTAATATCACAACCAATCCCATCTATGTCTCCCAGTATTATAAATAATCAGCACTTCTAACCTAACCTGATATTTGTAGCTACAAAAATATTTAAATCACTTTCTAAGTCGACTAAACGATGTCCGTCCTTCCGTCTGTCCTTCTATCTATCTGTCTTCTAATCAAGCTGAATTTCGCAAATATTAATATATTTCGATTTAATTTGGTATATAGGCTTTCATTAGCCATAAACCGAATGCTACTGAAATTAGTGATAATCAGTCAAATTTGTTTTGTGCGCGCTTACTCCACCAATTAGTCGGTATTCCAAAAACAAATTCTGTATGAAAATTCTCAGTCATAGCCACCATATAAAGCTGCTTCCAGAACTACGCCTAAGTCTATCAAAAACAAGTTTTTTCTCAAATTCGGTGTGCATATTTTTTTTCCCAAAAATAAAGAATTTTACAAAACATATAATCAGGAACGCCATAGTTTAATATCTGCAGCCAAAAAAAAAAGTAATTACATTACAATACCAATAAAATTTGTTTTATACTTATTTTCTACATATAACGGGTGATTTTTTTGAGGTTAGGATTTTCATGCATTAGTATTTGACAGATCACGTGGGATTTCAGACATGGTGTCAAAGAGAAAGATGCTCAGTATGCTTTGACATTTCATCATGAATAGACTTACTAACGAGCAACGCTTGCAAATCATTGAATTTTATTACCAAAATCAGTGTTCGGTTCGAAATGTGTTTCGCGTTTTTTTATCGACAAATTTTGTTCAGCGATGAGGCTCATTTCTGGTTGAATGGCTTCGTAAATAAGCAAAATTGCCGTATTTGGAGTGAAGAGCAACCAGAAGCCGTTCAAGAACTGCCCATGCATCCCGAAAAATGCACTGTTTGGTGTGGTTTGTACGCTGGTGGAATCATTGGACCGTATTTTTTCAAAGATGCTGTTGGACGCAACGTTACGGTGAATGGCGATCGCTATCGTTCGATGCTAACAAACTTTTTGTTGCCAAAAATGGAAGAACTGAACTTGGTTGACATGTGGTTTCAACAAGATGGCGCTACATGCCACACAGCTCGCGATTCTATGGCCATTTTGATGGAAAACTTCGGAGAACAATTCATCTCAAGAAATGGACCGGTAAGTTGGCCACCAAGATCATGCGATTTGACGCCTTTAGACTATTTTTTGTGGGGCTACGTCAAGTCTAAAGTCTACAGAAATAAGCCAGCAACTATTCCAGCTTTGGAAGACAACATTTCCGAAGAAATTCGGGCTATTCCGGCCGAAATGCTCGAAAAAGTTGCCCAAAATTGGACTTTCCGAATGGACCACCTAAGACGCAGCTGCGGTCAACATTTAAATGAAATTATCTTCAAAAAGTAAATGTCATGGACCAATCTAACGTTTCAAATAAAGAACCGATGAGATTTTGCAAATTTTATGCGTTTTTTTTTAAAAAAAAGTTATCAAGCTCTTAAAAAATCACCCGTTATTTGAATATACGCACTAGATTGTCTACAACGACTATAATTTTCTTAATTGTTATTTTTTTAATGGCACCTTCCACCGATTTAATGTGTTATGACTTTTTTACCTATGTCAGTGTGATGGATGATGACCTATAGATAAACTTTTTAAAGAACTGACATAAATTTTGTCATATTTGGACAAGAATGCACTGAAATTGCTATAAATTCTATAATTAGTGCATATCCTATTAATTTTTCAAAGATCAGTTTTCGCTTTATTTAAACTAACATACACTAAAAACTTACCATATTATTAGATGCAGTTATTCAATTGAGTACCTGAGATGCAAAGCTCATGCGATACAAATTAAGCAAATTTTGGAAAAAAAAAAGCAAAAAACATATTAAACAAATTACTAAGTTAACCAAATTAGATGAATGCTTTCAATTCTTAAATGTTATGCCGATCTTGATTAAAAACTCAACAGTTGAAAAATCGAAACTTACTGAAATATAGAAAAATAATGTTTTGGTACATTCCAGTTAAATGTGAGTTTTAGGACAGATGGACCCTCTTCTTTTTAAGCATTGAATAACATACATTAGACATCTGCTTATGCACCTTGTATTAAGCCATCACTTCATAGCTCCTTGGACTTGAAGGCAATCTTTTATTTGTGATTTAAAACGACTACATTGAGAACAAGCACCTGTCGCAGGAGATTTGAAGCTAACCCATTTTGTACCAGTGGTCGAGATTTTGAATTTTGGAATTATATAATTTTTTTTTTTATTTATAAATAAGTTTGGGGTATTGGCTTTCCGACCTGATGTTTTTATTCCCCTCCCCCTTTTTAAAGTTCCACCTGGAAGGCCATAATAATAGTCTTAAACAAGTAAGAAAATTATAGTCGGTCTAGACCGACTATACGATACCCTATACCATGCGTTTATAGACCCTATCTCTTAGGCCCAACTAACTGGACATAGAAAATAAGCAAAAACCAAATTTGAGTGGGATTTTTATTAATTTTTTTGGCAGCAGATATGAAAAAGTTCATATCGGATGCTATATCTATATAGGGACTTGGTCCAAAAATGGACCGATCCTGATCATATTTGGTAAAGTCTCTTGTATTTTTCAAAAACAAACAAAATTTGAGAAGAATCAGTGCAATATTTTTTTTTTTTTAATAGATTTAAGTGAAGATCGGGAAGCAGCTCTATATGGGGTCACAGGGATCATTTTTGGACTACTCATTAATGGATGTAATGAACGAATACAAACCCAATTTGAGTAAGATCGATATGACAATTTGGATCTTATGGCAATTTATGTCGATTTCATATGGGTAATTTGTATGGGGGCTAGGTCTGAACATGGACCGATTCTCACCAATTTCAATAGCGTTCCCATGGCCGATAAAAGCTTATATACCAAATTTCATCAAAATATATTCATATTTGCGACCTGCAGTTTGATTACAAGGTTTACATGGACACACAGACGGACGGACGGACGGACATTGTTAAATCAACTCAGAAAGTGATTCGATTCGATCGGTATAATTAAAGATGGGTCTAGGTCAAATATTTTTGGTTGTTACAAACAGCAGCACAAAGTCATTATACCCAAACCACATAGTGGTATAGGGTATAAATAGCATATTGTTAAACTAATTGTAACTACTTGCAAAAAAAAAAAAAATAAAAAAGAGTAATTGATTTAAATAGCCAAAAGTTCAAGTAAATTTTAATGTACAAAAACTAGTTATTATAGCTACTCTTTCTGATCGCCAGACAGCCATGAACATGGCTGGTCGAGATCTCGACTAATGAGATAATTAGTCCACTAAATTTATTTTTAGTACTTAAATATTAGTACCAACGTTGTGTGCTAACCTCCGCCTAACGTTGATGCGGTTTCAAATGAAGAGTTTCTTGATGATGAAGAATATACAGTTTGGCAACTGACCAAAATCCATTGAATGAAGTTGCAGGTAGGCAATTTTATGATATTGTTGATTTTTATTGTGTGTGAATGCTTTTTTCTTTTGTAGGTACAGTCGAAGTGGAATACACGTCCAACATTCACGATTTTTCAGCGGGGGTAGATGAAGTGACAAATCCCACTGCCTCTAAATATCGCCCAACATCTGACTTCGTGTCGAAATGGAAAAGGACCAAGCGTATGCATTTTGATATTGCTCCTGTTCATGAACCTTTGAATGCAATTAAAGATGATATTGTGTCTAAATTAGGAGTTTTTAACAAGTTCTCACTTTAATTACCAGCTATTCTGTCTATTTTTTGACGATGAGGTTACTCAACATTTGGTGAATGAGACAAACAGATATGCTGCACAACATAATAATATTGGGAGTTTGGTCGATATGGGATATATCTATTTTCCGGTTATCATTCCGTTCCCAAAGTGCAAAATTATTGGAGCAATGAACGGATGACCAATGGAATTGCTATCATAAAAAGCAATGACACGCAATATTTTCCAAAAATTGAAATCAAATTTCCACATAGTAAATAACGATGAAATCGATATAAAATGACAAATTCGTTACGCTATGACCAATGTTGGCTCTTCTGCATACTCGATTTATGCAGTTTGCTATTTTTTTAACCAAATCTTTCGATTGATGAGCAAATGTTACCATATTTTGGTCATCATAGTTGCAAGATGTTCATTAGGGGGAAACCAATTCGTTTTGGATACAAATATTGGTGTTTGTGTTCATCGAAAAGGTATCTGTTCCAATTCCTTCCGTATGCTGGAGCATCGCATAAATATGATAAACAACTTGGCCTAGGTACAAGCGTTGTTGTCAATCTAATGTCGGTTTGTGAGTATCGTAGACAACATACTGTTAATTTTGATAACGTTTTCACCGGATACCACTTACTTTGCCTTCTAAAAGAAAAGTTTTTGTGCAACTGGCACAATCCGCGCAAACAGTCTGGTAGGCGCAGGCCTAAAAACTAAATTACCTAGACATGAAATGGATTATGCATTCGATCAAGAACATAAGATTGCATTGGTTCGGTGGAGAGAAAATGCAGAGGTTACATTGGCTACGAACTAGATGGATCCAGTAAAAAATGTAATGCGATATGACAGAAAACAAAAAAGGGAACGCTGTACCTCAAGCCAACCTTATTGGTAACTACAATAAGTATATGGTATATGGTAATGCTGTCGCTAATCATCCGATTGGAATCAGAGGCAAAAAATGGTGGTGGCCACTTTGGGTTACCTGATTGGACAGCGCCAGTGTTAAAAAACTGAACAGAAGCCCATGAGTCAAATTGTCTATAAGAACTCGATAACAAATACTCTGTTGTTATCTATCGAACCGGTAACAAACACCGAATTAACTTCGTCTGATGGAGAAACTGGAAGTGACGACGACTTCATAGACCGCCCAACATCATTGCCCAGATTAAAAGGAATGCCCATGTCTGTGTGTGTAAAGCACTGCTATCGTCGCACAGTGGCGCCCGTAGAGCAAACGAGGTTGCACAAATCAAAATTTTCGTGTGCGCCGACGAAGTTTTGAATAAACCCATGATATAGGCAACTTTTCAATGATTTCAAATATGCTAGTCTTAATAATATCACACTTTTAGTTTAGAAGATATAACCGTTCAAAGTTGACCGACGTTCGGTTTTCAAAAAAACACACAATTTTTAGTCAATTTGTTGCGATTTCAGGTGTAATATCACGAAATATAGGTAACGAATCGCCTTATTTTTTGTTTGTGTAGATTGATGTATTTATTAAATGTATAATGATAAAAAAAAATTAACTGTTTGCTTTGTGTTTCTCCTGGTAAATCACTATTTAAAAACTATCCGTTTTTTCACTATTTTTCAAATTTGACGGAAAATAAAAAAATGTATATTTTTCTATATTTGCCATATTCGCAAAACATGTTCTTTGATTATTTCTTTACATAATTCAAAAGGTTTTATCTGCCCGTACGTGCCCGTTTGGCTTCTAGAGGTAAAAAAGTTTAAAAAGACATGGTTGCAGATATTGTATGGCGTGCATCCCTTACATGTTTTGACTGACAGTAGGTTGATCTAAAATTGAAAATTGAAAATTGCATTTTAAGTCGGTTGTCTACCTCTGAGCCTCTGCCAAAGTCTACTCCCAATATTCTGTTACAGACACAGTATGCACAAAAAACTACTCATTGAAATTCGCAGGTACGCACCTCACTTAAAAATTACTTTGGAGTACAAATGGTCAAGAACAATATAAACTTATGGTCCTTCCAGGTAGGCACAAATCTTATTTAGACACGAGAATAATATCAAAATTGCATAATTCAGCCTAAATCCATATGTATGCAGGGAACAGGTAAATTTTTAGGCATGGTAGCATAAGCCTATATATTGCAAAATAAGCATAATGCCTGGATTAGTCTACGACTGAAAGTTGGCGCAACAAGTACTGATACCATGGCGTTAAACAATTTAAAATTATTTGAACTGCTTAGAAGGTCAACCACACCAAAGTTTTTCACGGAAGCTGCTTTAGAAGAACTTGATAGCTTATACGGAAATATTGAGAGAAGCGAAATTATAAAAAATAATTTTTATCTGATATATGCAAATATTAAGGCAAAATGGGTGAAATCTAATCGAACCATTCAGAACTTCAACTCCAAATACGAGGACTGGCTTAATGAAGACACCACCCTGGATATATTGGCAGTAGATGAACCCACCACATCAACCAGAGGAGCAAAAGGAAGGCCAAAAAAAGTATTGAGGAGTGTTCAATTTTCACAAGAAAGACGAAACTTGCCGATGCCACCAATGACTTGACCACGAAGCATTTATCGTACGCGCTGTCTATTAAATATACAAAGAATAGTGAAAGAGTTAGGTCACAGGTTACAAAATCTGTTGCTGATGCAAGCCCACTGCGACTAAAAAGGACTAAGGAAAGCATTCCCACGCCCACCAACGCACACATTAAAAATTATGGTTCCGAAGAAGCCTTGGCCTTGTTTATGGACTTACAACTTTCCAAAGAAAAGTATGAGATACTACGGGCATCCTTGATGCGACACGGGGCTGACGTTTTACCAGGATACAAGCATATTACGCAAGCCAAAATAAATTCACGACCACTGCATACGGAGTTTACGGAAGTCTCTGTGAAAGCCAATCTGCAGGATCTCATGGGCCATACAGTAAAACGGTTGTTGGAGAGTCTTCCTGAAAATGAGGTGAAAATTCTTCCTGAGAAACTGACATTGACCAGCAAAGGGGGCTGCGATGGATCATCCGGACAAAGCGTTTATAAGCAAAGGATAACTTCCGATGACGCTACAGTATCGGACGGAAATATGTTTATGTCAGCTGTTGTTCCTTTGCGGCTAAAATCTGATGTTTCTCTACACTGGAAAAATCCACGTCCGTCATCAGTGCATTATTGCGGACCAATAATGTTTCAGTTTGCAAGGGAATCGGCAGAACTGATAAGGACCACGGTAAAGGACATTGAAGAACAAATAAGAAGGAAAAGAGAGAAGGAAAATATATTGAATGCAATTACGAGTTCCGCCTGACCATGGTTGATGGAAAAGTCGTAAACGAACTGACAGGAACAACCTTAACATTGTCATGCCCGATTTGCAAAAAGAGTCAGAAGAACTTTGGTAATTTAAACGATTCTACAAACGAGGAGAATTACGAATATGGAATGTCACCATTGCACACAAGGATAAGGTGTATGGAGTTCTTGCTAAAACTGGCGTATACCCTACCACAAGCGGAGGAAAAGTTCGATGAAATTACATCAATAAAGGATAAGGAAAAGATCAGAAAGAAGCAAATACAGGATGCTTTTTTAAACAAGTTGGACTAAAAGTAGACTGTCCCAAGCACGGATACGGTAACTCAAATGATGGAAACACTTCTAGGAGATTTTTTGAAAATGATGAGGCAGTAACTAGAATCACTGGAATTGACAATCAAATCGTGAAAATATTGGCAACGATCTTGAATGTTTTAAACTGCAAAGAAAATGTCAATTCTACAAAATATGGAGAATATGCATCGAAAACTGCATCTCTTTTAGCAGAAATGTATCCACAGAAGAAGTTGACCCCGACCGTCCATAAAATATTGGCGCATGGCAAAGATATAATTGAGTACCAGTCTTTGTCAATTGGAGAGCTTTCTGAAGAAGCACAAGAGTCTCTTAACAAATTTTATAAAAAATATAGATTGCAGAACACATTCAAAGCATCAAGGGTAAGGCAAAATGAGGACCTCTTCAACACGCTGGCAGCATCTTCCGATCCACTTATTTCGTCCCTGCGGCATGTGAAGTCACGAATAGAGTTAGAAAATAATTATAGTTTAGAAATTATTAGTCTTTTAGATATACCTTCTCTTACGAATTGTGATGAATATTTTTCAGAAAATTTAAAAAATAAATTTAAAAAAGAAGTAATTTTTTTAGTTTGTTGGGTAATAATTTAAAACATAAAACCCTAAAGAAAAAAATTAAAAACAATCTAAAAATGTAAAAATAATATTTTTTAGTTACCATAAAATTGATCTTTCTACGAATTTTAACTTTGATAACCCATAAGTATGCCTCTACAAAGCGTAGCACCCCTTCCAAACGTTCATTTCATAGGCTGAATAGTTATCTATCATATGCTGTTTAAACTGTTCAATTATGTTATTCGGTTCAAAAGATATGATTTCTGCAACGAAAAAACTCA
Source organism: Cordilura impudica (assembly GCA_963682025.1). NCBI lineage: Eukaryota > Metazoa > Arthropoda > Insecta > Diptera > Scathophagidae > Cordilura > Cordilura impudica. The sequence goes on from OY821517.1 coordinate 110,370,938, forward strand.
AATGGCGCCACTGTGCGTCGATGCAAAATATGCAAGAAGCATACTGCCTATAATTGCTCCAAGTGTATTGTAAATCTACATGTGGGTAATTGTTTCAAAGCCTGCCACAAAAAATTAAAATAAATTAAAGTAAAAATAAATACATATTCAGTACACGAAAATAAATAAAAATAATAACTAAATTCCTCGTTCTTTTTATTTATCTGTAAACTTAGGTCTCACATTTACTTAGCTTATATCTGTGGTCACAAGCGGTAACCGCCTAAGTCGACTTAAGAGCGATTTGAGTTATATATGCTATCATATTTTACTAAAAACGCTTTATATTTACGTGAAATCTCCATTTCTCTAGCGCTGTTTAATAAAAAGTTATTAATGAAAACATACTGACCTAAGTCGTAATGAAGCCCCATTACATTTATATAAAAAGTTATTTTTCTCAAAAGCATGATTTTCGACTTAGGCGGTTTATGTTTGTGACCACAGATATTTCATATCATAACATAGCAGACAGAAAATTGGTTGCTCAAATTATCCCAGCGGTCGAGATGTCGACCAGCAGTTTTCTCAGGTAATTACAGGTAAAAAAAAAATCCTACAATTATTTTTAGCCCATTTCTAACTAGACATGAACATTTCATTAAGATATAGAACATTTATGTAGCCTGGTACAAAATGGGCTATTGTTAGCCATAATTGAAAATTCGAAGAAAATAGGAATTCTTGACTTGTAAATCAAGAGGAGCAGACCGTTTATACTCTTTGCATAAATGTTTGACAAGGCAAACGCTTGGCAAATTCTGCCTGAAAGATTTTTCCCGAGGAAAATAGGAATCTATAAAGTGCAAGCATTTTATAAAACTAATTACCTCCACCCTTTTCAGTTTTAATTTCTGTGATATTCTATCACCTCCTCTTCGTTCTTTAAGAGACTTCTGATATAAAAGAAAGGTTTTAGCAATATTTTGCGAAATTTAGATACTTAGTATACCAAGAAATGCTTTCGATCACACCTTTAGCATACCCTTAAACCGAGTTTTTACAAAACATTTGATAGCTCTAGAGTTGGCCTTTTTCTAATGCGACAGATGCTTGTTCGCAATGTAGTCGTTTTACATAGCAAATAAAAGAATTGCCTTCAAGACCAAGGAAGTTTGAAGTAATGGCTCAATACAAGGTGCATAAGCAGGTATCTAATATGCGTTATTCTTTGCTTAAAAAGAAGAGGGTCCATCTGTCCTAAAACTCATATTTAATTGGAATGTACCAAAACACTATTTCTGCACTTTACTGGAGTTTTCGTAGATAATATTTTGGAAACTCGCCATTAAGGATGATATCTTGCCGCACTTCAAATAGTGAGCCAGCGACTGGTAAATGGAAACTGAAAATAACTGATAAATGGAACAAAACAGTTTTGCTACCAACTGCAATTTCAATTTTTGTAACGAATGAGTTTTGCATCACAGCTACTCAATTATAAGTGTGTTGTTTCTCTTATAAAAATAATATTTTTAAACAACAACACACTTCACAAAGGGAGAAAAAGGGTTAGCTGGCGCGCGATAGCCCAAACAGCTAGGGTTTAAGCAATATTTGTTAGATATATGAAATTTTTCATTTAACAAATATTTTACGCACGTACGACTGCCTTACTTATAATTTTGAAACAGGGTATGTTTATTAGCATTTTGGATATTATTAAGATTCTAGAACCAAAGTTTACTTTTCCAAATCTCCATGCAGAATTTCTCCATCAAAACATCAAAACGTCCATTAAAATTTCTTTCGTATGAAGGACTTGTTTCAGTATTTACAAAAAATAAAAAAATAAACCTCCAGAAGTCGTAATGCTCATTTGCACGCTGAATCCGGATCTTATTTCAGCATTTCTCTATCGCATATCCCTGAAACATAAAAATTAAGTACACCACTACAGCAAGCCCTTGAATTCGATGGCAACTTGCTTCTGGTGCAAGTTTAGTGGTGAATATTTTAAATACCAACAGATTTAAAGGTACCCAAAATGTCCTTCTTAAAACAAGAAGATGATGGTAATCCTATTGGGCAATCTCAATAAAGGTCTTGATTTTACACTTTTGGCGTTTCTCTGGTCTGTTACGCACTTTAGCATAATATTGCTCCGTAAATGTAAAACACAAATATATACAGTGTTGCGTCAACTGCAAAATTGCGTGTCCATAGTTGTTATAGAAAATTGTGCGTAAAATAAATAAACATTAAATAGAACGCCATCAAGTAGCCTATTAAACAATTGACCCCCAATCCTCCACCTCATATCACACAGGACAATCATAATATTTTAACAAAGTACTATATACGTGGCTTCCATTCACTATAACAATCTACCGGAAAACCAACTAAATGTGCGTGTTTATAAAACTTTAACTGATATGTCACACACAAACACACACACACCTATACAACCCCATTAAATAAAAACACAGGCTTTAATAAACAGCAACGACAACAAGTGAATATGTGTTAAACTTAAAGAGGTATGACAGTGCAGTTTTTTTATTATCAACTGGAAACAACGGCCAAAGTAAACTATCCCCATTTTAAGTAGTGCAAATTTAGCGGGTAATTACATATTTCTATGTCTGCGTAAGCTAAAAATAAAATAGAATTTTTATTTTTTATCTAATATTCTAAAAGAAAATAAAAACTATTCTGAAACCACTTATTGAATTCTTATATTATTTATACTTTTCTCAGAGATATAATTTTAAACAATATTTTGGATTAGTTTGATATAGAAAATTGGATTTGAATGAGTATTTTTGCAAAAAATCTTAAAGGAAGTAATAACTCTGGTAACCTGGCTCAAAACAGCAAAATGTTTCTGCAACAGATGTTGTGAATGAACCAGTTATAATGATACTTTTCACAATCCTATACACTATCTAAACATTACGTTGGTCTTATTTCAAGTTTTACTATTAGCAATGTGTTCTACTCTATTACAGCTCCCTAAATAGTGCATATAAGTTCACGAAACTTATTCAATTGCATCTAGAAAGCATGGCATTAGAAATTATAATTAAAAAAATTTTTTTGGAAACTTTTTTTTGTTTTATAAAATTTAGTTCCAGCCCAATGTCGTGTACTGCCATTCATTTGGATATTTTGCGCCCTTTATTATAAACCATAGAAGATACTAAAGCAATATTAATCTCTGCATCTCCTAAAATTCCCCTAAAAAATTTATTCTTGTGTTTATACAAGTACGATGTATTCACATAGGATATTTATATGTCGACACAGAGACAAAGTAATTAGGTTAATGTAACGTAACTGAAAGTTTAGTTTATAATATCCGAAACAGAATCCTGTCAGTAACCTACTTTTATGATTTAATATATTGCTATATGCGAAAGAAGTTATTAAGATTTATGATTGCTCATGAACAGTCGAGTTGTTCCAAAATTTTAATATGTCAGTGTAAGCAGTCTGGTTATTAGAGAAGGTATAATTATAGACAAAATTACCCCACAATAGGGCTCAGGAAAAGGTCAATCTGACCAGTTCTTCCGCTTTCTCATTTTATTCTAGTAGTGGCCCTCCATTTCAACAATATCTTGGAATCAATAACATCTATTGAAATATATCTAAACACTCCAATGAAAGCTTAGTTGTGTATTCACATGAGCATTTGTCAAAATTTCTTCATCGCACCACGCTTTGGGCAATATTGCACTGGTAAAAAAAAAAAATCAGTTTTTGAGGCCATTTTTATGAAAAAAGTTCACGCACCGAATGCAATTTCTAAAACTCCCTCAAAATTGTAAATTAATCAAAATTTTAAGAATTTCATATATGCAAAAATTGCAAAAAAGTTATTACCCTAATGAGCACAGAAGAGCTACCTGAATACCACAAATAATTTAGTTGTGCACGTTCTTTTCAATAATTTTCCTAGCACAAAGTGTAATTGCCTGTATTTTAACCTAAAATACAGTGGAGTTTTTTTTTTTTTTTTTTTTTTTGGAGATTCTAGTATTTGAAGCATTGACTCCTTCACCAACATGGAAATTTATTTTGGAATCGTCAATGAAAAAATTTAGACTTCGAGTGTCTGAAATAGGCCCATTCTGATCTATGTTTTGTGGTGATCTTTTAATATTTCCAAAAGCGAATATCAATGTAAGTGCAATACAAAAGCATGCCCAATTTATTAGTAATTATTAAAAAATTAAGAATGGTAATTTGACTGACTATACCAAGCAGGTGCAACGGCGATACAAATATCTTAAAACTAAAAGCTAATTATCGTCCTTCTGAGCTTGCTTACTTAATCGAGTCCCAAAGCTTACACCAAAACACTGACATAACATTTTACTGCGATTTTCAAAGTTGACAACTCTAACTGGATTGTTACTTTCCCCATACGACAGTGTTTATTCCGTTTTCTACACATGTTGCCTTACTATAACTTTTGCGTTTCATTTATTGTCGTCCATCATATTCTGATACTTAAAAATTGGTTACAAGTACATATCATGTCAAATGTTCTTTTGCCTTTTAAATAAATTAAGCATAAAAACATGGTATAGTGGACGCCAATATGTCGCTGCAATAGTTAAACTCTTCTATGTACGCACACACACACACACACACAAACACTACAATTCGCGCTTAACGTTACAAAAGTTTCTAATTTATTTATGGTTTGTCCATAAACGAAAGCTTTTAGTTTGATAACATGTACACTCATTTTTGTTTTAACTACGAATATAAACAATCATACATACTCGTGCATACAAATATTGTAGTTAGAATACATGAGTGTGAGGTAATGTTAAATACCGGCCATATTTGTATTAAAAGTGCTGTTTTTATAGCTTATTTCAAAATGTAAATTGTACACTCACATAGACAGTGGTGGGCCAATGCATATTAAGTATAGCAGCATGTCTCAAAAAGTTTAATTCTGTTCGTCAATTAGGTGGATTTAAGTAAAAAAAATTAAATGACAATAATTTTTGCAATAATATTTCAAACTAATTAGATGTAACACCCGTTACAAGTTAATATTATTTATTTCTGTATTATTTGCATAATTTTTAAATATCTTTATTTTCCGTTCTTTAGCTAAATATTACAAATTATTATTTTTATTGTTTCTTTTGTATTTATTTCATTATACCCTATACCACTATGTGGTTTGGGTATAATGACTTTGTGCTGCTGTTTGTAACAACCAAAAATATTTGACCTAGACCCATCTTTAATTATACCGATCGAATCAGAATCACTTTCTGAGTTGATTTAACGATGTCCGTCCGTCCGTCCGTCCGTCCGTCCGTCCGTCTGTGTGTCCATGTAAAGCTTGTAATCAAACTGCAGGTCGCAAATATGAATGTGTTTTGATGAAATTTGGTACATAAGCTTTTATCGGCCATGGGATGAACGCTATTGAAATTGGTGAGAATCGGTCCATGTTCAGACCTAGCCCCCATACAAATTACCCATATGAAATCGACATAAAATGCCATAAGATCCAAATTGTCATATAGATCTTACTCAAATTGGGTTTGTATGCGTTCATTACATCCATTAATGAGTAGTCCAAAAATGATCTCTTTGACACCATATAGAGCTGCTTCCCGATCTTCACTTAAATCTATTAAAAAATAAAAATATTGCACTGATTCTTCTCAAATTTTGTTTGTATATATTTTTGCAAAATACAAGAGACTTTACCAAACATGATCAGGATCGGTCCATTTTTGGACCAAGTCCCTATATAGATGTAGCATCCGATATGAACTTTTTCATATCTGCAGCCAAAAAAATTAATAAAAATCCCACTCAAATTTGGTTTTTACTTATTTTCTATGTCCAGTTAGTTGGGCCTCAGAGATAGGGTCTCTAAACGCATGGTATAGGGTATCGTATAGTCGGTCTAGACCGACTATAATTTTCTTACTTGTTTTATTTTATGTTTAATAATGTTTAAAAAATATACATTTTAAAAGTCAATTTATAGGATTTTTTTAAGTATTGAACTTTTTAATAAATTGAAAATATTTTAAACTTTTACTTTAAAATCTGAGGGACTTTTATTAAATTTTGATTTTTTTTTTTTTTAATTTAGAAATAATTTATTGAAACGTTAAAATAAAACAATTGAAAAAATTATAGTCGGTCTAGACCGACTATACGATACCCTATACCATGCGGTTACAAACCCTATCTCTTAGGCCAAACTAACTGGACATAGAAATTAAGCAAAAACCAAATTTGAGTGGGATTTTTATTAATTTTTTTGGCTGCAGATATGAAAAAGTTCATATCGGATGATATATCTATATGGGGCCTAGGTCCAAAAATGGACCGATCCTGATCATGTTTGGTAAAGTCTCTTGTATTTTGCAAAAATATATACAAACAAAATTTGAGAAGAATCAGTGCAATATTTTTGTTTTTTAATAGATTTAAGTGAAGATCGGGAAGCAGCTCTATATGGGGCCAAAGGGATCATTTTTGGACCACTCATTAATGGATGTAATGAACGCATACAAACCCAATTTTAGTAAGATCTATATGACAATTTGGATCTTATGGGAATTTATGTCGATATCATAGGGGTAATTTGTATGGGGGCTAGGTCTGAACATGGACCGATTCTCACCAATTTCAATAGCGTTCATCCCATGGCCGATAAAGGCTAATGTACCAAATTTCATCAAAATATATTCATATTTGCGACCTGCAGTTTGATTACAAGGTTTACATGGACACACAGACGGACGGACGGACGGACATTGTTAAATCAACTCAGAAAGTGATTCTGATTCGATCGGTATAATTAAAGATGGGTTTAGGTCAAATATTTTTGGTTGTTACAAATAGCAGCACAAAGTCATTATACCCAAACCACATAGTGGTATGGGGTATAATGAAACCTTTTTCCATCTTATTATTATTAAAGCATTATCTTTATATCATTTCTCGGCTATTGGATTTAGTGGCTCCAAATCCAATACTAAGCTGCTCGAGATAATGGAAAATAATACTGTCTATAATTTTAATCACGTAAATAGTATTTTGTGAATGAGCGACTCGACTTTTGTTATAAGGATCAAGAATATATACATTTTATGGGTTCGAAAATGTATTTAATTTTTGCATTAAACAATACCTGCTATAAAATGCGGAAATACATTTTAAAATTAAGACATTTTTTTTTAATTATTTTCAATAATATACAATTTGTCGTATTTTTCTACATAAATTATCAAATATATATTAGATTAGCTGTAACCCGATGCGCTACGAAATAAAAAAACTGGAAATACCGATTTTAGCGTTTTTTTTGGAATTTGGCGATATTTGGTTTTAGCGATTTTTGTTATTTACGATTTTCAATCCTGCGACTTTTGGGGATTTTTGGATTTGGCGAATTTTCTTATTCACGATTTTCCGTTCTGACAATTTCTGTTTTTGGCGTTTATTTTTATTCGTGATTTTCAGTTTTGGTATTTTTGACTTTGACGCTTTTTGTTTTACGATTTTTGATATCGGAAATTTTTCTTTTATGCGATTTTTTTCTGATTTGGGTATATTTGTTATTCGCGAATTTTGGTTTTGGCGATTTTTGAATTGGCTTTTTTTGTTGCTATTTTTTATTTTTTAATTTTGCGATTTCTGGTTTAAGTGATTTTTGTTTTTTCTATGTTTTATTTGCCGATTTTTGTTATTCGCGATTTTCGGTTTCGGCAATTTTTAAATTTGGCCATTCCGCCAATATTTTCCACGACTACTCGCATTGGTAATGTACTTGTCAAAAGTCTCAAGACTTCATAGTACATCGTATTTTTTTGTGAAGCAGGTGTCACGCCCACTGATCTGATCACACCCATTTTTTTTTCCGCCTACTCACACTTAAAACTTTTGAGCTCACACAAAGCTCCAAGCCTTTCTCAATTGCAGTACTCTAGTTATTGTATGCCATTAAATACTTATTTTGTATGATGAATGCCGCGCCCATTGGTCCGTTCCCGCCCATTTTTCCTTGACTCTTCAAATTAGTTTAGTATGTGCATGTACATAGTTGCACATCTCTTATTGTCGTGGTAGTCCAAAAAATAGATCGTATTTTTGCTTCCGGATTGGCAGTTACCTACTGTAAAAATTTTAAGATGATCGGTCCAGTGCTACACCACCCCCAAGAAACTACAAACAAACAATAATCTAACCCAAAACAAGTAAGAAAATTATAGTCGGCTTAGACCGACTATACGATACCATATACCATGGTTTAGAGACCTATATCTTCGGTGCAACTAATTGGATATAGAAAATAAGCATAAACCAAATTTGAGCGACATTGTTATTAATTTTTTTTGGCTGCAGATATGAAAAAGTTCATATCGGATGCTATATTTATATGGGGACTCGGTCGAAAAATGGACCGATCCTGACCTAATTTGGTAAAGTCACTTATATTTTGAAAAAGAATACACAAACCAAGTTTGAGAAAAAAATTTGTGCAATATTTTTGTTTTAGAAAGATTTGAGCGAAGATCGGGAATCAGCTCTATATGGGGCCTATGACTAAGAATTGTCCTATAGGTATTATTGTTGAAAAACTGATTAATGGATACAATAAACACATTCAAACCAAATTTCACTAAGATCTATGCGATAATTTGGATCTTATGGCAGTTTATGTCATAGGGGGCATTTGTATGGGGACTAGGTTTGAACATGGACTAATTTTCACCAATATCAACAGCGTTTATCCCACGGCTGATGAAAGCTTATGTACCAAATTCCATCAAAATATATTCATATTTGCGACCTGTTGTTTGATTAAAAAGTTTACATGGACACACAGACGGAAGGACGGACATAGCTTAAACGACTCAGAAAGTGATTCTGATCTGATCGGTATAATAAAAGAAAGGCCTAGGTCAAATATTTTTGGTAGTTACAAACAGCAGCACAAAGTCATTATACCCAAACCACATAGTGGTATAGGGTATTAAAACAAAGTTTTTATTAAAACTCTTCCTTTTCTTAGGCATATGAGTTCTGAATCTCTCCGTGACTGTGCATGACGTTGCGTGACTATTTTAAAATGAATGTCTGGTTACAACAAGTCTATGGACCAAATTTCAGATTGATTAGATGAGGGGAAATGAGGTTTAAATCACTCATTGACTGTGCGTGACTGTGTTTGACTATCTTAAAATTAATCTTTGGCCACCACAAGTCTATGGACAAAGTTTCTGATCGATCAGATGAGTGGAAGTGAGACTGTAATCTCTCCGTGTTTGTGCGTGACTATGCGTGACTGTGCGGGACTATGTCAAAGTTAATCTGTTTCACGGCAAATCTATCGACCAAGTTTTACATGGATTTGATAAGGGGAAATGGGTTTTAAATCACTCCGTGACTGTACGTGATTATTTGTGACTATGTCGAAGTTAATCTTTCTTTACAGCAAGTGTATGGACCAAGTTTCAGATCGATCGGATGAGGGTAAATGATATATTGATCCCTCCGTGACTGTGTGTGACTATGCGTGACTGTGCGGGACTACCCCAAAATTAATCTGTAGTCACAACAGGACTATGGGCCAAGTTTCAGATCAATTGGATAAGGGAGAATGGGGTTGCCCCACGACAGAGAGTATAAGTTAACAGAAAGAGTTTACAAACAACTCCAATACAAACAAAACTCCATATTTATGTATAGATGGTAATCGGTAATGGTAAAATAAGTAAGCAAATGATAGTCGGTCTAGACCGACTATGCGATACCCTATACCATGCCTTCAGAGATTTGGTCCGAGTCTAATTGTCTGATGCCATATTTATATGGGCACAAGGTAAAGTCACATGGACACACAGATGGATGGCCAGATGGACAGATGGACGAAAGGATACCATTGCTAGTCGACTCAGAAAGCGATTCTGAGGCAATAGGCATAATAAAAGCTTTGTCTAGGTCGGGCGCTTTTGGTAGTTTCAAACATAAATAAGTTTAGCCAGGGCTCCGAAATACTCGTTCCGAAATTAAATTATCTCAGTAGCGATATTAAACATTCAAGGTGAACTTATTTAAAGTACTTTAGCATATCAAGTTTGTGCGCAGAAATGAACAGAGAAACTAAACTACTTAGAGAAAAAGTGAAATCGGTCTAGACGAGTCACATTTTCATTGCTTCCACATTGCATAGATACCAAAAACAAAATCATGGCTTTAATTTCCTAAAGTTGAACAAATTTCCATCATATTTCACGTCCTTGTGTTCCTTGGAGACTTTTTATCCGATTTGGAAGCTGCTTAGCAGTTTAGTACTGATATCGGTTCATATAACAACTTGTCGAAAAAGTTAAACTGTAGAACGAAGTTTTTATAAAATCTGAAAAATGTCATCTGAAAATGCCATATAAACACACTTCAGGTAATTTGGGTCCCACTGGGCACAAGAAGGCACCGTCGGATCGAGCTTAAAGGTGAATACCGCATTTATGACAGCAAACCTCATATTTTAGATAACGCACATATTAAGAATTAAAAAAATACCATACAAGCTGCAACCAGTCTAGTATACATTGTATTCTGTGTCGAGTACATAAGTGTCCTGGTAGCTGATTTCCAACGGTGCTGTATGGATGTCGGCGAAGCAGATTCTACTATGTAGATACTTTAAAAATCACCTTATATATCAATGGCAAAGATAAATTGGGTTCAGTTTGAGCTGCTTAGTAGATGTTCAATCTGGTTGACTTTAATTTGAAATTTAGTGGTAAATTGCGCAACCATTGCGAATAATCGCGTTTTCTTAACGCATATCTTTTTTCCTTCCTTATCTTATCTGTGCTCAAGGATATTACAATGGGCTGTATGCCATCGATGCACTCACTTTACAACGAAATACCCTTAACCATACCCAACCAAGCCGCTACTTAAATTACCTTCGAGATAAGAATAGCTAAGCAAATTAGTTTACAATTCTTCTTCAAAAGGAAAGCCTTCAGATATTGCGCAATAGAATTTGCATTAAGATCAGTGCAGTATTGGATATTATTCAAAATATTTCACATTGCCCAAATGTAGCTTATACATTTTTGTAATGAATTGAAAATTTTGAAATAACCTTTTCGGAAGTTCTTACATAAAAACACATGAGTTAAAGTTCTGTGATGCTACATTAAGTATGACCTGTGATTTTGCGTGTACTGTGTTGTCAATATTTATTTAATTATTTATTTATATTTTTTCAAATTCTGTGTAGTAATGTCCAGTTTTTTATTTACAAATAAATTTAACAAATTATATTCCCTGACGATGTAACAAAGAATCATTTTATAATAAATTTACGCTCCTGAGGAAGTTTGAATAAAGCAAACGAAACGTCGAGCAGAAACATGACATTAAATTGATTTTTATTTACACATAAAAACTGATTATTGACCAAAATAGCCTGTAAGCTAACCCCCCTTTTTAAATCTAATTTAAATATTAACAATTGGTCATAACAACAAAAACGCACTTTTTATGTGGTACTGTTGATTTTTTAATGTATTCCTTGAATTTTATATGTCCAAGGTTGAATCCTGATATTTAATTTATTTCAGATATGCTTTTTTTTCATCCATTCCAACGATTGATTACTTTTAGAAATTTGAAAACGATAAATTATTTGATTTCCATCGATATGAGTTTATTATTCCTGTTTCTGTGACTATTAATTTGTACTAGCAGATTCCAGCCTCGAAACTCGACTGCAAATTCTAGGAAATTTTATTTTTTTTTTATTAAATAAAGACCAAAAAGGTATGCTAATTATAGGCAATTCACATATCAACACAAAAGAACAAACTCATTTTTATAACAAACACATTAACAAATTTAATAAACACACACATAGCATTGTATAATTTTATGTACGTGTTAGTAGCAACTTTAAATGCAGTTTACTCCAAAAAAATTTAAAATTTAGAAATCTGGTGGACGGCTAAAAAGAAATACTTTTCAAATGAGGCATGCGTGATCAAAATAGGCACTGCAGCATCGGTAACAAGAAATCATCTTGCCTATTAATATTATAGATGTGTTTATTAGTAACCTTAATAGTACATAATTGCAAGAACATTTTTGCTGTTGGTTAGGATTTAGTGCCTCATATTTGACTGCCAGTCGCATATTGCGGACATTTTTAAGAATCCAATTTATTTTTGATAAACTATCATTTAATCAGTTTGTACTGTATGAGATGTACATGAATTTAATTTAAACCACGCTCCCATCATTCATATATTGTATTCTATGATATATAACGCTCAATATGTACGTTGCTATGAATATTGTTTGTCAATTTAATTAAATTTAGTTTGATGTACAACTAAAGCTTATTTTACGAGTGGTTAGGAAATCTTATACGTTGTATATAGATAGATGGCTACACCAAAAGCTTTCGATAAATCAAACAAGAATTACTAAACGAATTATTTCATCAACACTGGAGGGCGTAAGAGACCATCGATTACAGCAGATGGAAACCTACATACACGTTAATAATAATGGCAAAAATAAATGCATTTATCAATATTGTATCGACTGATGTTATATGTTTTGGATTGCGCTGGCATAGGATGTGTAACAAATATTGCTTCTATGTTCAATGGAAGCCTTTGCCAACAATAATGCCGCTGTGAACTCTTAGAGAGTAACTCAATATAGGCTGTGGACCAAATGTGATGGTATCTAGTTATTTTTTTAGTTAAGTTTTATGAAATTAAATCAAGAAATTATATTTAAATAGAAATAATATCAATTGTATTTTCATGTCCATGTTATTCTCCGCTTTTTCTGAAAACTCTCCATCTCAATTTTGGCAGTGTTATTTGTTATGGTTTTTGAAGCATGCTTCCATTTATTTGCAAAATCTATTATGTCATTGGAAATCTACTATCTCTGCTTCAACTTTGTTTTTGTTATAGTCCTATATCTTACAATTGACCGACATTTTGAAACAATTGGGAGCTAAAGTATTTTTTTTAATTCAAATTCTATTTTTTTTCCACACTAATTTTAAATTTGTTGCAGCTGATGCTAAATCTGGCCCAAATAGAGTCGATCCATCGTAGGTTTACTCTATATTTTTTGAGTAATAATTCTTGTTGATTTGATCATTGATAAACAAGGTATTACGAAACAAAGTTTTAATGCTAATACAGTTGCCGGATTTGGAAGTATTGCTCCTCCAAAAGCTGTGTAATAATTATTTAGGAAATGTGCTGAAGTCGGCTTTGACACATGGTCTGTCAAACGAAGCTAATTTTTTATTGCTGAGAGTTCATACGACATTCTTGGTCCTTTTACATTTCTGAGGCTTTTGGAACCCATCTCTGAATAATACCGACATTCGATCGACATTGTTTTCAGTATCTTGGGTGGACAAACTCTTGCTTTTGTTAACAACATGAACAGTCTTCTTTTCTAAATTCTTACTTCGCAGTCGCTAAGGTTTCAAAAAAACATTATTGAGCATAATCTACTTTACTTCTTGCCAGTTTGGATTTACCTTCCACTAAAAACAGTCGAAATATAAACAAAACATAATTTTCTAGCACTTTGGCATGCTTTGATTGTTACGAATAATAAAGTATATAAAATTCTTGATTGCAGTTCTTCGTTTTTTAAACCCTATACCAGTATGTGGTTTGGGTATAATGACTTTGTGCTGCTCTTTGTAACTACCAAAAATATTTGACCCAAACCCATCTTTTATTATACCGATCGAATTAGAATCACTAACTGATTCGATTTAACGATGTCCGTCCGTCCGTCCGTCCGTCTGTGTGTCCATGTAAAGCTTGTAATCAAACTGCAGGTCGTAAATATGAATATATTTTGACGAAGTTTGGTATATAAGCTTTTGTTGGCCATAGGATGAACGCTGTTGAAACTGGTGAGAATCGGTGCATGTTCAGACCTAGCCCCCATACAAATGACCCCTATGAAATCGACATAAAATTCCATAAGATCCAAATTGTCATATAGATTTCTCTCAAATCGGGTTTGTATGCGTTTATTACATCCACTAAGGAGTAGTCCAAAAATGATACCTATGAGACAACTCTTAGTCATAGGCCCCATATAGAGCTGCTTCCCGATCTTCACTTAAGTCTATCACAAAACAAAAATATTGCACTGATGCTTCTCAAATTTTGTTTGTATATATTTTTGCAAAATACAAGAGACTTTACCAAACATAGTCAGGATCGGTTCATTTTTGGGCCTAGTCCCCATATAGATATAGCATCCGATATGAACTTTTTCATATCTGTAGCCAAAAAAAATTAATAAAAATCCCACTCAAATTTGGTTTTTGCTTATTTTCTATGTCCAGTTGGTTGGGCCTAAGAGATAGAGTTTCTAAACGCATGGTATAGGGTATCGTATAGTCGGTCTAGACCGACTATAATTTTCTTACTTGTTTTTAATTCAAATTCTATTTATTTTCCCCACTAATTTTAAATTTGTTGCAGCTGATGCTAAATCTGGTCCAAATTGAGTCGATCCATCGTAGGTTTACTCTATATTTTTTGAGTAATAATTCTTGTTGATTTGAACATTGATAAACAAGGTATTACGAAAAAAAGTTTTAATGCTAATACAGTTGCCGAATTTGGGTGTATTGCCTGTCCAAAAGCTGTGTAATAATTATATAGGAAATGTGCTGAAGTCGGCTTTGACACATGTTCTGTCATACGAAGCTAATTTTTTATTGCTGAGAGTTCATACAACATTCTTGGTCCTTTTACAATTCTGAGGCTTTTGGAACCCATCTCTGAATAATACCGACATTCGATCGACATTGTTTTCAGTATTTTGAGTGGACAAATACTTGCTTTTGTTAACAACATGAACAGTCTTCTTTTCTAAATTCTTACTTCGCAGTCGCTAAGGTTTCAAAAAAACATTATTGAGCATAACCTACTTTACTTCTTGGAAGTTGGGATTTACCTTCCACTAAAAACAGTTGAAATATAAACAAAACATAATTTTCTAGCACTTTGGCATGCTTTGATTGTTACGAATAATAAAGTATATAAAATTCTTGATTGCAGTTCTTCGCTTTTTATACCCTACTAGCTGGTTTTACCCGGTCTTGCCCGGGATAAAAAGGCCTTTGACTTGAAAAATGGCTCACTATGCTTACCAGGCGCTGAGTACTTAGTCCCCAATTAACAAATTCCCCAATAAAATGAACTTTCTCCCCAAAAATTTGTATGGGCAGTGAATTCATTTTTTATTTAAATCAAAATTTTTTGATTTTTTAATTTAGAAGTTTTTTATAAGATGCTGCAGCAAAAATGCTTCAAAAATAAGCCGCGAAACCGCTTTAAGTTTTTTTTTTTCATTTTATTTATAAACATCAAATATAACGGAATGGTTCGCAAATTAAAGGAATCAAAACTTTAAAAATTGAATTACTTCATTCGATAAGTGATCATCATTGAGAACATACGTCAAATTCAAATTTCAGAAATGAAAGACTAATGCGACGTTTAATATTGTGTCGCAAGGTTTATTTAAGCAACTGCTTATAGCACATGTGTGGCCTATTTTGATCAACAGGTAATTATTTCACATACGTAGATAAAATTTATCATACAACATTTCACTAAGCTGTGTTCCGCGAGCGAGTCGCGTCCGCTTCCGCGCGTTTGGCAGCCAGACCCGTGCTGCCGCGCACTTGTTGTCAACTTATTTTAATCGCCAAAATATATTTTTCAGATCATTGCGATATTTTTGCTGAGCCGTGTTCCGCGAGCGCGTCGCGTCCGCATCCATCGCGTTCGCGTCCGCGCGCCTCGCGCCGCTTCCTCGCAGCTACTACCCGTGCTGCCGCTTAATTCTCGTTAACTTATTTTAATCCCTAAAACATATTTTTCAGAGCATTGCGATATTTTAGCTGAGCTGTGTTCCGAGAGCGCGTTGCGTCTGCGCGCCTCTTCTGCGCATTTGGCAGGCACACCTGTGCTGCCGCGCAGCTGTTGCCAACTTATCTTAATTGTCAAACTATATTTTTCAGATCGTTCCGATATTCTAGCTAAGCTGTATTCCCCGTGCGCGTAGCTTCCGCGCAACGAAATGGTGCTATTGAAAAGAATACTCAATTTAAATGCATTTATTGTAGGACATATATTGAGAGCAGTATGCAAGTGTTTACTAAAATAAATATTTAACAAAATTCATTAAATAAAAATATGTAAAAATTTAAGAATGAATTTGGGGAAAAGTTCATTTTTTCTTTCGATTAAAAGAAAATGGGGAATTTGTTCATTTCTTTTAGGTAAATTTTTTTTAAGTTTGGGGAATTTGTTCACCGTGTAGTTATTTCCATGTAAACCAAATTTCAGAGAAATCCGTTGAAAATTATAAATTTGTATAGGGAAGAAATATACCACACAACAAAATATGAATTTTATAAGAAAATTGGGCGTAAAAGTAGGCGTGGTCGGTAAAAATCATGTGGCGATCTTCCCTGGAATATGTACTAAATTTTGGAGAAAGCCATTGAAAAATAAAAGTTTGTATAGCAATCAAATAAAGAAACAAATAAAAGGAAAAAAAAAAGTTTTATATACATAGAAGTTGGCGCAAAGTAGGCGGGGCCTGTAAGAAGCATATGGTGACCTTCCCTGTAGTATAGAGATCGTGTGACCAAATTTTAGACATCCCTTGAAAAATAAAAATTTATATAGTGAACAAATGAACAAATATACCAAAAAGTAGAAAATTAATTTTGGCGACCTCTCTGGAGTACAGAGATCGTGTGTAGCAAATTTCAGAGAAATCCGTTAAAAAAAAAATTGTGTAGCGAAGAAATGTACAAAAAAACAGAATGTGAATTGTATAAAAAAAGTGGGCGTAACAGTAGGCGTGACCGGTATAAAGAATATGTCGGCCTTCCCTGGAGCAGAGGGATCGTGTGTACCAAATTTCAGAGAAATCGGTTGAAAAATAAAAATTTGTATAGCGAACAAATATACCAAAAAACAAAATGAATTGTTTCCAAAAAGTGGGCGTTAAAGAGGGCGTGGCCGGTACGAATTATATGGCGACCTTTCCTGGAGTACAGAGATCGTGTGTACCAAATTCAGAGAATTCCGTTGAAAAATAAAAATTTGTATAGCAAACAAATATACCAAAAAACAGAAAAGGAGTTGTATACAAAAAGTGGGCATAAAAGTAGGTGTGGCCGCAAGAATCACACGGTGACCTGGCCTGGGATACAAAGATCGTGTGTACCAAATTTCAGAGAAATGCGTTGAAAAATAAAAATTTGTATAGCGAACAAATATACAAAAAACAGAAAATGAATGGTATACAAAAAGTGGGCGCAGAAGTAGGCGTGGCCGGTACGAATCATATGGCGACCATTCCTGGAGTACAGGGATCGTGTGTACCGAATTTCAGAGAAATCTGTTAACAAATAAAAATTTGTATAGTGAACAAATATGAATAAAACAGAAAATGAATTTTACATAAAAAGTGGGTGTAAAAGTAGGCGTGGCCGGTAAAATGTATATGGCGACCTTTCCTGTGGTATAAAAATCGTGTGTACAAAATTTCAGGAAAATCCGTTGAAAAATAAAAATTTGTATGGCGGTCAAACAAACAAACAAACAGAAAATATATATCTTGTTGATAATTATATTTAAATCTATCTTGTACGAAATTGTTCTTTACTACATACTAGGTCATCAATGGCAACCAAAAAGTAATCTATTAGAGTAAAACTATCATAACGTATATCACAATGGGTAGGTATACTATTATGAACAATATTCAAACCTAAAGAAGAACATAACGTTCTGATTGCATTACAATTGTCATACAAATTTATATTTAAATCACCTATGTATATAACATGATCATACCGCGCTGCCAAATCTCCTAAATCTTCTTCACAGGCGCGAATATTACCATTGGGTACATATATTACCCCTACCAGTACATTAACAGACTCGCTATCAGAAATTTCTACAAACAAACCTTCACAATTTCCCTCGTCGTCTAACGTGTATATTACCCTTGATTTAAGTTCCTTTTTAATATACATACAAACTCCACCACCACGTCTTATCCTCCTATTACTTCTATATATATAATACCCATCAACAGATACTGCATTTTCAAGTATATAGTAATGTAGCCATGTTTCTGATACAGCTACAACATCGAATATACCATTTTCAAAAACATATCTAATCTCATCCTACTTAGTAGAATTATTACCGGGAACTATAATCTGTGCATTTACATGTATAATATTAAAATTTTTCTGACTCAAATTTATATTTCGTAAAGCATCGTTGCTGATAATTTTTCCCATGTTATTACTCATTATCATATTCGTGTTAAAAAATGCAATTTAAAAAACATAATTTTATAATAGAGTTTAGTATCAAAAAGATCGAATAATTCATATAATTTCATTAAAAAATTTATTCAAGACTAATAACTATCCATCAAAAGAAAAAAGAAAAATTATAATATTTTATCTTACACCCTAAACAACCAAAAACATAAATTCAATAAAATTCTTTATAAATCAGTTCCACAAAATTATAACATATAATAAAAAATTAAATAAAAATCTTATATATAAAATTCTTCTGTCGCGGTGTTTGTAGTAAAATTCCGCCGAAACGGCTTGACCGATTCTCATGAAATTTTGTACGCATATTGGGTAGGTCTGAGAATCAGACACCGTCTATTTTTTTTTGGAGGGGGCACTGGGAGGGGTACCCCCATACAAATTAAACTTTTAAAATCAGATATCTGGAGTACTATGATAGCCATAAGTGCCACGCCCAATTGAGATATCAAAAAAAAATACCTGTTGTCCGTTTCTGAGACCTACCCAATATCCACATAAAATTTCATGAGAATCGGTCAAGCCGTTTCGAAGGAGTTCATTTACAGAGACCGCGACACGAGAATTTTATATATAAGAAGTTAAACTCCTCCTTTTTTTTATTTTTTTCAATTTTTTTTAAATTTTTTTTTCTTTTATTTTTTCTTTCTTATATTTGTGTATTTTTTCTTTTTTTTAATTTGTTTTCTTTTTAAAATTTTTTTTTTTTTTTTTTTTTAATTTTTTTCTTTTTAAATTTTTTCTATATTTGGAGTACTATGATAGCCAGAGTCTTGAAATTTTGTTTCAGATGTAAGAGTATGAATTTAAATAGTCTTGCCAAAAATGGGCGGGATTGGGCCACTGCAAAGTGTGTTTTTGAAGTTAAACTCCTCCAAAACGGCTCGACCAATTCTCATGAAATTTTGTGTGCATATTGGGTAGGTCTGAGAATCGGACAATAGCATATATCTGGAGTTCTATGATAACCAGAGCCCTGAAATATTGTTGTATACGGCATTAACATTACAAGCGAAATCACGTTTAAACGTCATTTTGACGTCATTTTAGACAGGTAGTTTAAAAAAGAATACGGTAGTTAAGGGGTTTACCTTACACATAATATAAATTGAAATTTAAGAAAATTTCCTTTAAGACATGTAAGTAAATGTAATTTTTATTTAAAAATATCTTAAAATCCAAAGCTAGCCTTGGAAAATAATGGGTTAGCGTTCTCGGATTTATTCCAAATTTTAGGAATAGAAGTTCTACACATTTGGTTATTATAGTTTAACCCTTTGACGACCATAGGCAAACATATTTGCCGCAGCATTTTTCGACGTTACTTTTTAATAGGTGCGAGATAGAACAAAAGTGTCTATGACGGAAATGTTCTCAATGCTTGGGGCTACAAAAATGTGGTACATAGTTTTTACCCCCACCCCCCACTTTTTCAGTACAAGCCACTAAATTTGGTTAAAATATGTACTTTAAAGCGCCAAAGGTTCCAGCCCCAAATAATAACCAAATCAAATGGGGCTTAAATATGTTATATCTGTATCCTTTCTGATTCAATATCCAAAAAAAAAATAATCCATTGGATCCTAAATTTAGGAACGAGAAACATAAATTTGATTGGCAAGTATATTTGCCTATGGGTTGAAACGGAACTTTTTACACATTTTTGAATTTTCGATATTCTCTTTTTTTTTAAATCTAGTAGGCTTTGCTTTTTGTTGCAATAATTCCTTGAACTAGAAATTTTTCGAACACTTGTAGTATAATAGTATAATTTGTTGGTGGAAGTTTAGTCAGTTTTTTGAACACGTGCGATCAAGTTACAAATATTTTCAGTGATAAATTTATGTAAGGTAAGACGTTTTTATATTTATATTTGGAAAATAATTAATATTGTGTGTATTGTGAAGTGCAGATAAAATGAGTGCAAATCGGGACCGATTGTTTATGCTTCGTCCAGAAGAAATAGAACAAATTTTATTATGTGACAACAGTGATGAAGAGGCTGATGTAGATATAGACGAGAAAGATATGGTATTTTTGGAGAACGATATGGAGGAAAACAAAACGGATGAGGTGGTTGAAGTCGTCATTGAGGGTTCAAAGCAAGGAGAAATGCAGCCAATAAAAAAATCCAGAATGGATCGCACTGCGGAAGAACCAATTCCATCAACTTCAAATCCATCTGGTACCACTATAGTGATTCCACCGCAAACAGTGTACCGGTTTACTCAACCACTTCACTATACCCCACCAACTTTCACTGGATTAGGAAAGGAGTGTAACTATGCCTACTCTCATGTACTCAAACCAACTGTTCCTCAACATAAAGAAATCCCCCCGGCAATTGAAGTTTTCAATGCTGTTTGTAGTTTTGAAGGTAAGTTTTATTAAAAATTTAGTATTTTAGCTGCGTCAACATATATTATTGTTTTATAGAATTTTGTGAAAATGTCGATATACAGTCGAATCTGTACGCGTCCCAAAAGGGACGATTATTTCATTTGAGTACAACTGAGTTCAAGGCCTATTTAGGTATCATTATACGCATGAGCTTGGTGAAACTTCCAAGCATTCGATTGTATTGGTCAACAGACCCTACCTTTCATCAATCTCAAGTAGCAGATATTATGACTCGTAAGCGATTTGAGGATATCACAGCGAACCTCCACTTCACCGATAATAATACAGCAGATAGTAGCGATCGCGCAAATAAAGTTCGGCCACTAATTGATCACATAAATAAGGTAATGCCTGAGGCATACACGTACCCCAAAAGACTATCTATAGACGAACACATGGTTAAGTTCAAGGGCCATAATTCCATGAAGCAATACATGAAGGATAAACCAGTATCGTGGGGTTTCAAATTATGGTGTCTATGTGATGCTGAAACAGGATTTTTGTATGCCGTGGACATATACACTGGCAAAAAGCAATTTGTTGAGCATGGTCTTGGTGAAAGTGTTGTGCTCCAGTTCTCTGAACCGCTCACACCAAAGGGAGTCCAAGTGTATTTTGATAACTTTTTTACCAGTATAAATGTGATGCGTATTCTCCAAGAAAATGACATAATGGCTTGTGGAACAATTCGGAGCAATCGGAAAAATGTTCCTAAAAAATTTCCGACTGATAAAGAAATGAAAAGAGGAGATATTAGCTATTTTGTAGCAAATGGAATTTCGGTTGTGAAGTGGATGGACAATCGTCCTGTTTACATTGCCTCAAACTTCATAGACCCGACCGAAGTTTTTCAAGTCAAACGCCGCACTGCAGGACAAGCTGACAAAATTGATGTGAAATGTCCTGGTGTTATTCGACATTATAATAAAGGAATGGGCGGGGTGGATCTGATGGATCAAAAAAAAGTGTATTACGAATACGATCGCCGAAGCAAATGGCGCTTTTATATCAGGTTGTTTTTTGATTTATTCGAACTTATGGTCCACAACAGCTATATCATATATTCACAGATTTCGGAAAATAGCAGCTTCCCAAATAAAGTAAATTCTCTGGAATTCCGTTCTGCTTTGGCTCAAGAACTTATAAATGACTTTTCTTCTCGTCAGAGATTTTCATCAGAGTCTACGAAAGTCGGAAGTCGCTCGATATTGAAACCAAAAAGTATTCACAAAATGGAAAAAAAGGAGAACTGGAAAAGATGTGCACATTGCACAGCAAGTGGCAAATATAACCGTACAAATGTGTTTTGTGAAGTATGTAATGTGTTTCTTTGCTTCACAACTTCACGAGAATGCTTTAATATTTATCATAAACAAGACTAATATATTATTATTTTGATTGAACTTAAATTTTCTACTTTTCTAATGAATTAATAAAAAAAACCTTTCAAAACATAAACAAAATTTTTTATATATTTTTTTTGTAAAAAGTTCCGTTTCAACCCATAGGCAACTATATTTGCCAAGTGATTTGAGGGGGAAGGAGGGGGGGTGGAGGGTCAAATTTTTTTGACATTCATATCGCATGGCTAAGGATTAAGAAAATTAAAACAAAATTAAAATCTCTTCAGCCAAAAAAGTCTGGTCGTCAAAGGGTTAAGCATCGCATCTAAAAATTCAATAGCACTTACATAATATTTGAATTTTTTGAATAAATCGTCCTTTATTAGATTGGGGTCATATGTGACCCCAATTCCAAAAGGGTTAATGAAGTCATATTATTTTTTTCCGAAACCGTATACTTATTAAAAAATTTCATGTGTAAATTATTTTATTTATTAAAGTAGTTCATGTATTAATATTTTTAGATAATTTCCTCAAGACATCATTTAACCTTATTTATTCAAAATGCACTTTTTTTAACCATTTAATACATTATTTAAACAAAAATTTTTTCTTTTACGGACAGCAGAAATTTTGCGTCTACTCTTGTGCCATGCTGAATACATTTTTTTTTCCTATAAGTGATAAATTCGGCTTTTAGCTCCTCAATCGATTCAAAACCGTGTTTCCGGAGTGGTTATTTGATTTGATTGACTAGCAAGAATAATCGCGTTGCCAAATCAGGTGTTAGTTGTGGAGCGATATCAGTTGAATTTTGTGCGAAATCTTGTCTTGTGGTGTAAAAATTAATTGTCTGACAATAACTCTGGGCTCTTTTGCGAAAGCTTCACGCAGATAACGCATAACACGATAACATTTGATATTTCATGTTAACAGTTTGACCTGGCGGAAAGAATTCCTAATGCCACATAGCACGATGATCGAGAAAAAATTCAAATATTGTTAAAATCGCCAAATTTTTTTTTTTAGTTGTTTACAAAAAAATCATCTCTATTGAACCAATGAGGACATGAAATTTTGCACAGTACTATCAACCTGCCCAAAGCGATAAACCCTCGAAGTTGAAATTGAAAATTCACTTTTTCGTTTGGCAGGTACTAATATAAAACAAGTATGAAAGACGACTATACAATGCACTATACCATGCGTTTTAAAAAGGGGGTCTCAGGTCCAACTAAGTATAAACCATATTTGAGTGGTATTGGGATTAACTTTTTTTCGGCCGCTATTTAAACTTCTTATAGGATGCTATATTTATATGGGCGCTAAAAAAAAATTTACCTATCCAGATCATATTTGTTAAAGAGAAGCAGCATTTAAAACAGCGTTCGTCCTACGGCCGATATAAGCTTATATACCAAATAGCATCAGAATATGTTAATATTTACGACCTGTAGTTTGATTGAAAGGTTTATATGGACTTACAGACGGACATCGCTAAATCGGCTCAGGAATTGATTCTGAGTCAATCGGTGTCATAAAAGATGGCTTTTGGCCAAATATTTTTAGTAGTAACAGAGATCAGCACAAACAATGAATACATAGTGGTATAGGGTACAAAAATTACGTATTACTTTTGGCACAAAATATTTTCAAATGCCTGAAAGTGGGACAGGTATTACATCATAAGATTAGTGTGTCCGTATGAAGGAAAATCCTGAACCAATTAGGATTTATTAATATAGAATTTAGTATAAATTATTTATAATACATTTTAATTGTAATTGCTTAGTAAGCCTAATAATTATAATTAGTGGACCAGCAGTACTAAATTAACCAAATTTCAATTGAAAATACATAAATTATAAAAAAATTTTGAATATATTCTTAGGGTTTACCATTCTGCCTTATACCCCATTTAGGTTTCGTATTTTGATTTTGTGATAAATAAAAATCTAATAGTTTTTTATTCTTGTTTTCTTATTTGAAAACACAATTATTTTGGTTAATTATAGAACGTAAATTCACTCGAATGCGTTCCTTGGTTGGCCTTGCCGTAACCAATACAATCAATAAATTTTCTAAAGTATGGAGCAGTACTTAACCGATGAATGTACTAATTTTGTTTTCAAATACCTTAAAAGACTGTGGGTGATTAGCGTAACACTTATCCTTAAGAGCTCCGTACAAATAGTTGTCCAAGGTGGTCAAATCGCTGTTGTTCGGTAGCCAATGCCAAACGCCAATTGGCTAGTAACATGATTACCAAATTTATCAAGCAAAAGATCGATTGTTTCACGGTTTTTGTGGCATGGTTCAATGTACCGTTGATTTCTGCAGCTTCGGTCCAATGATACCACTGCCTCAAAAGCCACACCAAACACGATATCATTCAAGGCGCATTGACTTTTCAGCGCAAGATGAGGTTCGTCAGAAAAAAGTTTTTTTTTTGTAAAAATGCTCATCTTCTTTCAGATGGTCGTTCTTCATCAGGTCCTGCACTAATTGAACTTTGTACGACGTCATACTGAGACCTTTATTCAAAATCCGCATATATGAAGCACGTAAAAAGTTCAATTCCTGAGAATGAGTTGATATGCTTAGTTGTTCTTGCACATAATAGCGATCCAGTTTCGTGCATATATTTCACAAAATTGTCCTTATGTTGCCTGTAAAGCCTTTCTCTTTTACCGAGTGTTAACATAATTTCCTTGCACTTTAAGAAGATAATTCATCACCTTGCAAATACGTTTTTATATTTTATATTCAAGCATTTCATAAACCGCATTTATTGCATTAATTCCTGCCATGACACAACTGACAGTAGTGTTGAAGTATACAAGATAAACAGTAGTTCAAAATGTAGATACTACAGGGACCGCCCTGTGTATACGTATGAACCAAGTACACTAACAAGAGTTAGGCAATAATTTATGCTGGTCATTTCGCAGCATCATATTTTTTCTTAAAATAAGCAGAATTAGACTATATGACTTTGATATAATATCATGATATTTTTAAAAATATAGAATCCCCTACCGGAATTCATCAACTAAAGTTACATTTTTAACTTTACGATTATTCCTAAGGATCTTAGAAATTTTCTAAAACTAAAAGCTAACTAGCTTGGATATTTTTCTTAGAAAGCAAATAATTTATACAAACTTACAGCAGCAGAAGTAGCAAAAGAGTTCGTATAAAAAATATTAAAAAAATTATGTATGTGTTTGTTTGTGTGTACAGAATTATGTTCCAATGCAAAAATTAAGTCTGAAAAAACAAACAGATAACAACTGTAACAAGAATTAAAGTACAAAACAATATGAAGATGCTAATAACAACAAAAATAGATATACTCTTTGAAAGAACTTTAGTAGCAAAGCAAGAGCAATTACCATGCGTGTATATGGTCCTCAATTATACGTACATATTACAAAAAAAAAAAAATTGAAGATCTGATTTGCTTATGTTACGTTATATTAAATATCTTTTCATGTTCATGAAATGATTAAGAAGAAAAAAAGCTTTTTTTTAAAGAATATCGCATTGAAATTCATCATCGAAAACTTTTTACTAAAATTTTTAGATATTATTACGAAATCTTTAGTTTGTTAATTTGCTCATCAGCAGTAAAGCTTTTTGAGAAATTTTTGAAGAAAGTCGAGCATTACAATTCTAATAACTAAAGGGTCCGCCATCTAACTTTTTTTTTTCAACTAGTGCTTATTTCGTGAACGGTAACACTTAGCTCATGTCTGATTTGATAGATAATTAGTTTTATCCTTCCGCTGAACGAATATGGTTGTGTATACGCTTGCACAACGCTAGGAAATATTGCGACATTACTTTGAAAATCATGGTAATGTTGCAGAATGTGTGCGAAAATTGCGTACGGATTATGGAAGAAGAGAAGCACCGTCAGCTCCGTATGTTCGTTATCTTGTGAAAAAGGTGAAAGAAACTGGCATCCTCATCGATAAACCAAAGCGTGAAAAGCCAAAAACAGTTCGTACATCCGAGAATATTGGTGCTCTGGCAGAAAGTGTGCGTGAAGCGCCATCAACATTAATTCACCGTCGTTCTCAAGAATTGAACATTTCGGAGGCATCATTGAGATAAATTTTGCATAAAGACCTTGGTATGACGCCACACAAAGTCCAGTTGGTTCAGGAGTTGAGGCCAACTGACCATCCAATGCGATTTCGCTTCGCTAAGTGGGCCTGCGATCGACTTACAGAAGATGCCGATTTGGCCAAAGAAATCATCTTTTCAGATGAAGCTCATTTCGATCTTGGCGGGTATGTGACAAGCAAAATTGTCGCATTTGGGGCACAGAAAACCCAGTCATCGTTTGGTGCGGATTTTGGTCCAGAGGCATAATTGGGCCATTTTTCTTCGAAAATGAGCAAGGAGTGGCCGTTACAGTCAATGGCGATCGTTATCGGACCATGTTGAACGAATTTTTGTTCAAAAAATTGAAGAGGAGGATATTGGCAACATTTGGTTTTAACAGGATGGCGCTACGTGCCACACAGCCGAAGCTACACTCGATTTTTTGCGCCCTGTTTTTGAAGATCGCATTATCAGCCGCAGAGCTGATTTCGTTTAGCCACCTCGAAGCTGCGATTTGACACCGTTGGACTATTATTTGTGGGGTGCCCTCAAAGATTAGTGTTACGCCAACAAGCCAGAGACAATTGACGATTTAAAGGACAAAATTCGTGAAGCCATTGGTGAAATACAGCTGCACACAATCGAGAATATGCTTAAAAATTGGACCGTTCGTGTAGGCTACTGCATGGCCAGCCGTGGCAGCCATTTGAACAAAATTATTTTCCATTATTAACCGGAAGGATTGTACTTTCAAATAAAAATTTGAGATAATATTCAGTTGTTTTTTTTTTTATAGCGTTTTCAAAAAAAAAAAAAAAAGTTATTTGGCGGATCCTTTATTATTTTATAAGTCGTTAATATTTCTGAACATTGTGTATTACAAAAAAAAAATAAAAATATATAACAGAACTAGAAACGTACAATCATCATTCTTTTAAATACAATCAAATTAAACATTGTTTTAAAATTGTGCAACTTTTCTCTAATTTAGAGTACTAGAGGGACATATAAAAGGGAAATTTTGTTTACATGATAAATAAGTTACAACATTTGACAAATTCAATACTACTGGGCATTTAGAATGTAATAAGCTTAAGCAGTAAATTGTTGTGTTGTTTCAACAAAGTATCTTACGCACTATTGTCCAAATGTACAACTTAAGGTATCAAGTGTCATCAAAATTCCTAATTGTGCTATTGACTCTTAAGTAAAATAATGTCTAACTTAACAATAACAACAATGATTTTGGTATTGCACAGTAGTTTTGGTTTTATTTAAAAAAAAAAGTCTTTTTTGTCCTAAATATAGACTCGTCCTTGTGAAACTTTTACCGATTGAAGTAAAGGTCATTGAAATGTTTTTTTTTTCGTCAAGACAATATTTCGAAATCAAAACAGGGCCTTACTGTTCAAAATTTGTCTAAAGAAAGTGGGTTGCGTAACATACAGTTATGTGAAAAAATAATAGCGATATTAACATACAAGACATAAATTAAATAGCAAAATTAAGGATGGCCGCTAGTTAAAAAAAATAATTGTTGGCTTACAGTCTCCAAAAATAATTACCGCTGAGATATGGCTCACGTTGGGGAGTCATTTTGGATTAATTATTATTTTATATGGAAAATATATACATACACTTCTGAAATAAAAAAAAACAGAATAAATTAGATTTGGTATTTCCATAGATTGTCGAGTACTTTGTTTAGAACCTTTTGTGTCCCAAGACTGATGAGTACTGTCTAGCCATAGACATAGTTTTAACAGATTGATACCCACATCAAGTCCCACGCAGCCATAATAATTTGCCACAGCTCATCACAATTTAAGCGGCATAGTGTCTTCAGCGTACGGTAGTATATTAGTTGCAAGAATTTCAATATTGTTTCGTGTTTCATTGCAAACTTACGTTAAGAACAAGCCAATTAATTTTGGCCAATTGATATGCTTTTCATTGAATTTTAATATTTATTGTACGTTCTTCTTAGACAACTTTAGTACTTGTCTAGGTCTACGGGCTTTAAGATTTTCACGTATAACAATTTTGCGGATTGTTGACTATCAACATCAATATTTAAGTCGTTTCTTATCTGTTTGGATTTTGATGCGTACAATGCTTCTTTTCACTGTAGGGTTAATTTTTGTTTTTTCTGATCACATTAAAAGCATTTTCTGTTATTTTTTTAAATATCCGAGTATCATTGAGACCTTTATTTAAAAATTTCCCTTGTTAAGCAAATCTTTAATAACAAATCTTTAATTTACAAAATGACATTTTATTCATGTACATTGATGAGACATAGATTTCCTTATGTATTTTCTCCCGCTGATTTCGAAAATCAAGCTTAAATTTTTTTATGGAACAGTTTTTGAGATACTGTCATTTTTTAATTTTTTCGACCTTTTTTCACTTGACAAATCATATCTCGAGCTAGAAATGTCCGATTGGATCGTTCCTCATACCCAAATGCAAGGCATTGAGATGGCGAACAAACGTGTATAATCGGGTCATAATATATCGATAAAAATGTGACACACTTTCAAAATATCATATTTTACAGTGATTCTCTGCCGACGGAAAAGTACAAATCGTTAAAAAAAAAAATGTCTGGTTTCTCTTCATGTATGTAAATACGACACTTTAACGTAAGAACTAACAATAACCAGAAAAAAATCGACTGAAAAATGACAAAGTTATAAGCAATTGAGTGAGTAAATCCAAATCCCATATTTTCCAAATATTTAATTTTTTTCAACAATTTATTAGATTTAAACTCTTGCAATACACTCTTGACATTTTGGGTGTTAGAAATATTTGTGGCTCTTGCTTTGTTTTCGGTTGCTTTTGGGATCCGTTTCTCTAGTGAGAAACTACACATAGTCTCCCAACATTGCTTCATCAAAATCCTTGATAGAGCCGCTCAATGGTTTTAATTTATTGGTGTAATCTCTCGCCGTGTTCGTCACTTATGCCGCCAAGATTATCCGGAAAGAAATTCAAATGCGAATGCAAGAAATGGATTTTTAGAGACATATTTAAATAAAATTGTAAAAACAATACAATAGAAAACAACTGAGAATGAAATCAAATAATGGCATTCCGTACCCATCTTGTTGTAGTTCTTCAGAAAATCGGTAATAATTCCCTCGTAGTTAGGGCTTTTATTATTCCCAAGAAAATTGTTAACAACCCGCTGAAATGAATTCCAGGCCTCGTTTTTAACGTGTGTTAAATATTTTGGAAAATCTGTGCTTTTTAGCCATTTTTTTATGTGTGGACCACCGAAGACGCCTTCCTTGATTTTTGTTAAAGAAAGCTGCGGGAAAAGGGTTTTCAAATAGGAAAATACTTGGCCTTCCTTGTATAAGGCCTTCACAAAGTTTTTAATGCGGCCATGTTTAATGTGCAACGCTGGAAGGATTATATTTTCTTTTTTCACAAGAAGCACGCATTTCATATTGCCTTTGCCCACTGTGACGTTCTCCATTTCTGGTCAGTGTTTTCTTCTATAAAGATGTTCACAAGCACGACTATTCCAGAGGCAAAGAAAGCAGTAATATTTTGTATATTTACCCTGCATTCCACACTACAAGCCGACGACTTTGAGATCGTAACATATTTTCCAGTTGCAATGCTCATATTAAATGTATTTTAACAAATTGACCATTGTGGCGTATGATTGTTTAGTGATGATGGAATGAGCGATGGGGATAGATGGTTTTTCATTTCCAATATGCAGTAAGACTGCTTTCAAACTCTCCTTACTACCGTCAATGGACAAGCGCCACTCAATTGGATCATAAGGCTCTCCGAGTTGCTCAAACAATGCAGGAATATTGTTGCAGTAGCATATGTCGTTTTCCTTCTTAAAATGTTGTGCGTAAAGTTTATCACGGTTTCTATAAAATGTTCCATTTACTCCCGGAGCCAAACAGTTCCGTTGCTTAAGGTGAGATGCAAGTAACTCCGCTTTTTACTTTGACACCTCGAGATCTCTCCCCAAATCATTCAGTTCAGGCTGCGTAAAATGTTGCAATTGCGACTCCTGTTGAAATTCATTATCAATGCTTGTGTCTGTCTCTTGTGATGATTCGAAAGATTCAATCGTTGGATCGGGGCACTAAGGACGAGGAAATTCACTTGAATGTGGAACTGGAAGCGAAACAGATGCTATTGTCGCATAAACCCATTTGCTACTCTTTCCAAAAACAGTGGATTTGCTCAGGCAAAAGTAACAATCAACTGAATGGCAGAGCGGCTCTCTCCATATCATCGGTCCACCGAATTTCATGTATGACCTAATTTGGAATAAAAATCTACTTTATTATTAGTTCAATTGTATATAAAAATTTAATGTTAGTGTGATGAACCAGAAACCCACGAGGCAAGAGTTATATGGCACGATAAACAGTCATTATTTTTTGAAAGTTTCAGAAGCTATTCCAAAATGTTGGAGATAATTCTGTTGTAATGAATCGGGACATCTACGTCTATTCGGGTGGGGGACAAAATTGGACACGTAACAGAAATTACTTGGATTGTTTACGTACACAAATTCTCGTTTTCTTTTAGGCATCTTGGTGAACATAATGAAATATATATATGAAAAAAAAAATTTTTTATATTTAAAATAAATTTCTACCAAAAACACTTTCTATCTTTCATATAAAAAACACATTTAAATTTATTCCGGCCCCCAAAAAAAGTAACTCTGAAGTCCCTTGGATAAAAATGGACCCATATTGATATATATATTAAAAATTAATATATTTTATAGTTTAAAATATTTGATATAAATTCAATACGAAACAAGTGAGAAAATTATAGTCCATCTAGACCGACTATCCGATAACCTATACCATGGTTTAGAGACCATACCTCTTCGGGCCAACTAACTGGATATAGCAAATAAGCATAAACCGAAATTGAGTGGCATTGTTACTATTTTTTTTTGGCAGCATATATGAAAAAGTTCATATCGGATGCAATATTTATATGGAGACTAGGCCGAAAAATGGCCATATTTCGTAAATCCACTTATATTTTGGAACATTATGTAGAAACCAAATTTAATAAAAATCTGTGCAATATTTTTGTTTTTTGATAGATTTAAGTGAAAACCGGGAAGCAATTTTATATGGGGGCTATGACAAAAAATTGCCGTACCGGGTTTATTTTTGTACAAATGTCTAGGCCTGAACATGAACCGAATTTCACCAATTTCAATAGCGTTCATCCTATGGCCAACAAAGGCTTATACACCAAATTTCATTAAAATATATTCTAATTTGCGACCTGTAGTTTGATTACAAGGTTTACATGGACACACAGACGGACGGACGGACATCGTTAAATCGAATCAGATAGTGATTCTGATTCGATCGATACAGTAACAGATGGGTCAAGGTCAAATATTTTTGATAGTTACAAACAGCAGCACAAAGTCATTATACCCAAACCGCATAGTGGTATAGGGTATAAAAATATTATTATACAGAAATTGATAGTAATAAATTAGTATTCTAAAGGTGCGTTCAGACTACGCAAATATTTGACCAAATAAACGTAACCCCTAATTTTATGAAAGTTTTATTCAATCTGACATGATATATAAAAGACAAAATTAAGTTATGTTTTACTACATTAGTAATATTTAATATATTTATCTATATTCTATATCATATATTGTATAACTTAATGAAAATTATACAAGGAAAATTATACATTATTTAGGGGTTACGTTTATTTGGTCAAATATTTGCGTAGTCTGAACGCACCTTAAGTTCATACACTGAAGACACATGGTATTGGTATGAGTTTTGTAGATAAATTTATTACAAATTTTGCACGCTGTGTGCTTGTTGCCCAACTTTTTGCAAAAAGTCCACCGACCTATTTTCTAAATTGTAGTTTGCGTCGGTGAAGAGATGTTAGTGTTAGATATAGCAATATGGTCTTTTCTCAAAGATTCTCCGAGGGTTTCAATAGTTTCAAGATGTAACTATTGGCATGGAAAAAGCTCCCGTTATTTTCTACAACTCCTTGATAGAAATTGGTAAAATAAAACAATTGTGTTATATATACATATAATAATATATTTTTGTCAACAAAATGGCACAAAAAAATATTATAAATTATTCTAAATAATCTATCTCATAAAAACAAATCTCTTCGTGACTGTGCCTGACTATGAGTAACTATTTTGAAATTAATCTTTGCCGCAACAAGCCTATGGACCAACTGTCAGATTGATCGTATGAGGGGAAATGGGTTTTAAATCACTTCGTGACTGTGCGTGACTATGCGTGACTATGTGTGACTATCTTAAAATAAATCTTTGGCCGCAACAAGTCTATGGAAAAAGTTTCAGATCGATCGGATGAGGGGAAGTCAGGTTTTAATCTCTCTATGACAGTGCGTGATTATGCGTGAATATGCGTGGCTATGTCAAAGATAATCTTTTTTCACAGCATTTCTATCGACCAAGTTTCAGTTCGATCGGATAGGGGGAATTGGGTTTGAAATCACTCTATGACTGTGCATGACTATGTGTGACTATGCGTGACTACCCCAAAATTAATATGTAATCACAAAAAGACTATGGACCAAATTTCAGATCAATGGGATAAGGGGAATGGGGTTGCCCTACGACGGACATACAGAGAGTTAAATGAAAGAGTTAAATGAAAGAGTTTAAAAAGAATTTATTCAAAAAACAAAGTTTCAGATCAAAGCTCTTTGGATTCGAATTTGGAAGAACACACGATTATCTTTTTCACATTTTATTATACCAATTGACTCAGAATCACTTTCTTTGGTCTTACTAGACCAATTTTATTTTTATACCCTATACGACTATGTGGTTTGGGTATAATGACTTTGTGCTGCTGTTTGTAACTACCAAAAATATTTGACCTAGACCCATCATTTATTATACCGATTGAATCAGAATCACTATCTTATTCGATTTAACGATGTCCATCCGTCCGTCCGTCTGTGTGTCTACGTAAACTTTTTAATCAAACTGCAGGTCGCAAATATGAATATATATTAATGAGATTTGGCATAGGAGCTTCCATCGGCCGTAGGATGAACGCTATTGAAATTGGTGATATTCGTTCCATGATCAGACCTACAAATGACCCCTATGAAATCGACATAAATTGCCATAAGATCCAAATTGTCATATAGATCTCAGTCAAGAGATAGGGCCTCTAAACGCATGGTATAGGGTATCGTATAGTCGGTCTAGACCGACTATAATTTTCTCACTTGTTTTTATTTGTATATTTCATATATGTTTAATTTCTTAAATTTAAATTAATAATAAAATTCTTTTTAATATCTTTATGTATACTGTGTGCATCAAAATATGGTAGACATCTTAGTTACTCCTACTAAAAGTTTTATTGAATTGAATTAATTAATTCCATATTGAAAATAAATATAATACATTCCAGAATTATGTAATGATAGCTGAACTTAATACAAACATTAAAAAAAAGTTATACGAAAGAGAAATAAATGCACTTTATTTAGAAAATAACTAAAATTTACATGTCAAAATAAAGTAAGCAGCATACGAAATACAAGGGAACTTCAATACAAATAGCAAAGCTTCTAAATTTCTTAATATTTTGTTTGATGATCAAGATGGTCAAGTGTCT
The DNA here is from genome assembly GCA_963682025.1 of Cordilura impudica. Classification (NCBI taxonomy): domain Eukaryota; kingdom Metazoa; phylum Arthropoda; class Insecta; order Diptera; family Scathophagidae; genus Cordilura; species Cordilura impudica. The sequence continues at coordinate 110,404,897 of OY821517.1, forward strand.
AAGGAGTCCGGTACAGTATTCACACTTTAAAAACTTTAGACATATGATTTTGATCGCTGACCTGGTGGGTGATCCTGCATACAGCCAAGCCTAATTTTTCGGCGCTAGGGCAGCGATATCTTTCAGAATGGCTCAGTAATACATTTTATCTTAGTGGAGTCAATAAAAACAAGGTTACCAACAACAGATGTCGCCATACAGCCAAAACTATAGTTTAGCCTCCAACGTATTTAACCGTGTTGGCAACAAACTTCCATTTGTAGGCTTAATTTTTAGCACGCTTCATTTTTGGGGGCCTTTTCGCTGCGAAAATTTCGAACTAGCTCTCATCTGCATATAATATGTTTTCTCAAAAAGATAGGGCCTCACTTGCGTACTACTGCATGGCTTCTTGCGTGGAATCCTTCCATGTAGGCCATTTTTGTGAAGCGGTTTCCTGACTGCGCTCGTACTTATTGGTTTGTGTGATGTCTACTTTATTTTTCCTAATAATGTAACTGCACTATACTCCTCTTACCACAGTTCTATATTCAGTACCTCGAGGTCACTTTGGGCCTCCGGATCCAGATATTTATCAACTATTTTTCATTAGGCAGCGGCTCCTACCCGCAATGTAGCCAATTTCCAATTAGCCAAGTTATACGTTTTTCTTTCCAATCTAAAATAATTATCCGACTATAAGCCGATGGTTGCTTTCCATGGCGATAATATTTTCTTTTACATATTTTTAGTTAATCATTAATTAGTAAAAATCAATTGATTTTTAGTAAAGTAAAAGAAGTTATCAGTACACATTTGCCTTCCCCGGAATATAAAAAACCGAAGTAAGTGTTAACACTAATTTTTTTAATTTGGCGAGTAAAATCTGATGTAATTTTAATTCCAAGAGATTTGTGCGATGTTGCAACTTCATTTGATTTAATGTGTTGGCTTGGGTAACTTCCTTGCCAATAAATTTAGATATTTGAAATAGAAAATTTTTTTTAATATAATCAATTTATTTCAGGAGCCCTTTGCTCTTTTGATTGAGTAATGGAAATAACTTACAATTTTTTTTTAAAACTAAAGCCATGAGGGCAAAGAAATGATGTTAGCACCAAAAAATTAGCGAAAGCCGAGATATAATCTTCGCTTTAACTCAAACTTTACTTGCAGATATAGATTTTGCCAGTATTTCTGTAAACTCATTAAATACACTGGTGAAACTTGCCATATATTTATTTACAAAAAAATCGAACTCTTTAAGAAAAAGACAATAATAAAAAGAAAACGAATATAAAAATCCATTAAGTTAAGAGGAATTGAATTAAAAACGCCGGTCTACTAATAAAAAAAAATTGACTGCAGAAACGAAGCAGGTTCTTTAAATAACCTGGGTGCGTTAAATTCGAATCTGGCATAAAAATTGGGCTATCACGTCTTGTTCATTTTTATAGCATGCTGGTAATACTGCAAAACAGTCAATACTGACACGGCAATTTCACAATTCTTAATTTGACAGAAGCCCACATTCGTTCCAAATCTTCATAGTAAAGGGTGTCCCAACAAGAACGTAATTTTTAAATTTTAAATAAAACACAGATATTTAAAAAAAAAATCGTGAAACTTTATTATATCGTAAAGTAGACAGAATGAGGTTATGTATGGAACAATATATCGTGCAGATGCCCGCCACGGCTTTGCTGGCATGCACGCAATCTTTTAATGAAATTTTCAATGACCGTTTTGAATAAATGCTGCGGTATTTCATTAATGCAGCGTCCAATTTCCTCTTTTAAGGCTTGAGTCGTCGTCGGCTTATTCGCGTAAACCATCGAAAACCCCAAAGAAAAAAATCTAATGGTGTTAAATCGCACGATCTAGGCGGTCAATTCTGATCTCCAAAAAGCGAAATAACAGGACCGGGAAATGACTGATGCAGCAATTGAATTGTTTTTCTGGCTGTATGGCATGTGGCGCCGTCTTGTTGGAACCACATGCCCTCCACATTCATTTCTTCAATTCGAGGCAAGAAAAAACTGGTTATCATTTCACGATACCGAACACCATTGATTGTATGCGGTTGACCTACCTCATTTTCATAAAAAAAGGTCCAATGATTCCTCCAGCCCAAAAACCACACCACTCAGTGACACGTTGAGGATGCATTTGCTTCTCGTGAATCACTCGAGGATTTTCTTCACCCCAAATGCGACAATTCTACCTATTGGCGAAGCCATCAAGATGGAAATGGGCCTCGTCACTGAAGATGATTTTAGCGGCAAAATCAGCATTTTCATGTTGTCTCTCCAATACCCAATTAACCAACTCCCTTCGCTGTCCATGGTCAGCTGGCTTCAGTTCCTGAGTCACTTGAACTTTGTATGCATGAAGATGCAAATCTTTCGTCAACATTCGCTGCATAGTGGATTTGGGGACACCAATTTGCTGAGCTCGGTATCGAATTGAGGTGGATGGAGTTTGAGCGACATCATCACGTACAGCTGCGACATTTTCGGTCGAGCGACCTGGTCGATGGCGCGTTGTTGTCTTTACATCACTAACAGACCCTGTTTCGGCAAATTTATCCATTAATCTCTTTACAGTTGACCCTTTTGGAGCATTATTGTGACCCCAAATTGATCGCAATTTGCGAATTGTAGCCGCAAAACTTTCACCATTTTGGTAAAACAATTTCACAATGATAATGCGTTGTTCTTTCGTGTAGCGCTCCATTTTTAGTAACCTGGTACCTTCTACTAGCAAACAATAACAATTGTTCAAATGTCAAACAATGACACTTCGAACGTTGCCAGATTTAAAAATTGCGTTCTTGTTGGGACACCCTTTAGCAGCATGTCAGGGAGATCGTGTGTTACTGATTCAAGATATTTTTGATTTGTGTGCGGTGAATATTTGGTTGGAGAAACAGGGTGTGCAACATCAGAATCATTAAAATATGCATATTTACATTATTTTGGTTTTGCTGTCAGAAACTTAGACAAACCGTGGACACTGACAATATTTTGCAATTGTTGCAAAACTGTTTTATACAAGTGGTCAAATGGCAAGAAGATCTATTTCGATTTTTCAATTCCAGTACTTTGGAGAGAGTCAAGTAACCCCCAAACCGATTGTTGTTTCTGTTTAACAAAAGTTGCTGGCTCCAATATAAAAAATTTTAAAAATATTACTTACTCGAATATCCCATCGGTTTCCAAGCCAGTTCAACGTCCACCAAATGATTCATTACCAGTCATTCCCAGTGCTACGAGCAGTGAGTGCGAAAAATCTTTCACCAGTAGTGTTAGGTTGCAAGAGGCTGATGATGAACGCCATTTAGTGACTCAAGCTGAGCCGAATGATCTAATTCGGGATTTACATTTAACGAAGCAAGACGCATAATTACTAAGTTCACGAATGCAGCAGTGGAAACATGGTGCAGTTGGGACAAAAGTAACAATCTATAGAGAAAGAAGCATGGAATTGGCTACATATTTTGAAAAGAAACACTCTATTGTACTCTGTACTGGTTTGATGGTTTATTTCAAAAAATTAACCAGCCATATGACAGAACTGAATGGATATTATTTATTACTAGCACCAAGTACATATTAATGGCTCTTCTTTTGCATAATGGGAATGTAAAACCATCCATACCAAATGCTCGTGCCATTAATACAAAGGAAAATTATGAATGAATGACTGAAATTTTGACACTACTCAAATGCAACGATCATATGTGGAAGATCTGGGGTGACCTTAAGGTGTGTGATTTAAATTTCTTTGTAAATAACTGTAAATTAATCTTTTTCAGGACTGGTATGCAAGGAGGTTTTACAAGATATTGTTGTTTCCTTTTTCTAGGGGATTGTCATCATTACGTTTGAACAGTATGGTCAAAAAGAACTGGTTATTCACAAAGAAAACAAAACATTTCAGATAAACCATTAATTGATCCAAATGATGTTCTTCTTCCGCCGCTGCACATAAAATTTGGCCTTTTTAAAAACTTTGTCAAGGCTCTGGACAAAGATGGTGCAGTATTTATTTATTTGAATGATGATTATTTTTCATAATGTTTATTGTAGAAAGAGCATCGTGGGCAGTTTTCTTGGAAACAATGAAAATGAAAACTAAAGACAAATTGTTGTTGAATTATCGAAGAATTATGCATTTTCTTTATTCGCATTTAGATTTTTTTCCACAAAACCGAGGTGCGGTGATTGACGAAGAAGAGGAGCGTGCTCACCAAGATTTAATGAAAATTAAAAGAAATTATCACGAGTTTGGGACAAAAGCATGCTGGGAGACTATTGCTGAACTCTAATATGTAAACCAACCAACAAAATGCAAACGACATTCAAATAACGCCATTAGCTTTTGAAAATTCATTGATTTTTAAATAAACTAATGATTTTTTTTTGTAAAAAACGAATAAAACATTTTTTTTTGTATCTCGAAAATCTGACGTGATAGAGAAAAACCAATTACAGATTCGAATTCAGCTTACCAAATTACCCGAGGAAAGATATTTGGTTGCTCTAGTCCAAACCTTTTGTTGGCTAGTAAAATTTTAATTAATTTATAAAATAAAAATTTAAGTTAGAGTTGCTTTAACATCATGTTTTATAGTAGTTTCCTTCTAAATTGTATAGTTGCGGCAATAAATAAATAAAATCTAAATTCCATCACAGTAGAATTATGTATAGGGGCCTACCAAAATTCAGTCGGCTATAAATTCGGTTGTCCAAACAAATCTGTTTTCTGCCTGTAGATATTTTAGTTATAGTGAGAATCAGTTAGAATGTTTTCCATAGCGTAGATAAATTTTGAATGAAAATATTATTTTCTCTAATCGATGAACAACTCAAATACAAATCAGTGAATGATACATATATATACAAAACAGATATGCTACAAGTATTTAATTACAAAGTATTAATAAAAAATATTTAAAAAAAAATGACTCTCAATAGAAATTTGTTTCACCAACCACATTTATTAAATGTGAATATTGGCTGAACATTTGCACATCAATGTGACAGTTTTATTGTCATTTTCTATATTTTTGTCAATAACGAAAATGGTTATTTTGTAGTGTACGCAAATCATAAAAAATTTATATCCATGTACTATTTCTTTATTAAAAACAAAATAGTGGTTTTCATTGTGGACCTTATCGTCGTTTTTTTGAAATATGACAATTTAAAAAATAGTTTAGGGAATTCACAATATCTAAAGTTGCAAAAATGTTTGTTTTTAGGACACAGTTCTATGTTACCGTTTAAAAAATAATAAAATTCCTTGAAAAAAAAACAACTGCGTTGAAGAAGAACAAAAACCAACTAACACTTTTTTGCTATTTTGTAGTTTGTATGTGAAGCAATTTTATTCATTTTTTATTTTAATCCACGCTTAAATTTTAATCCCCCATACGGAAAACATGACCAAAACAAACAAATTGCTTAGAAATTCAAAGTGACAAGCTTACAAGCGTTGACTGGCATTAAGTGGTGGCGAAATGTGTATGTCAGTAACAGTAGCACATACACACACACACACACACACACAAACACAATTACAAACACACATACCCTTGAACAATTTTATTTCACACTCCTTAAGCTCTATAGTTTTGAATGTATGTGTGTGTGAAAACAAAACTCGGTATAGAGTACATAAAAAAAGTGTGAGTGGCTGCTATCTTTTAAATGTAATTTCACGCAATGCTAGCAAGTGTCAACGGAAGGAAACATATATGCTTTCAGCTTAAAAACATGACTGATAAGTTAACAAAGAGCAACAATTTTTTTTTTTTTTGAGACATCAACAACACCAAGAAAAACAACTAGTGGATCTATTGGACACATGCAGAAATACTTACAAATACAAAATTCACACCCTCATCTTACCGCTCCACAGCTAATTGTCGTGACAATATAAGACTTCTTCTACAGCTAGTACTGGAAGTTAGTATTCTATTTGTTAGTTACAGTGACATGAACAAATAGAATTGCAATTGTCCTCTATTTTATAGTGTTGACTACTGTCAAGTTGCAATCATTTCATATTTGTCAGTTAGATATTTGATTATATTCATTAAAAGAATATATTGCTCACATTTGATGTGTTCATATTAAAAGGGTGACCTCTGCAAATACTTTGGCCGTAGACATTTTTCAAATATGGGGCAACTTATTTTGAAATGTGTTCAGCTAATATGTGACATACTATATTAGTCAGCGGTAATCTATAAGAATTTTTCACTTTAAGCACGACTGCTAAAAAAACATTTTATGGATAATTTGTTGGAATTTTATTTTTCAAATCTACCCAGAAAAAAGGGCTTTAATTGAAGTGGTAAATAATATCCATCTAGCGAATAAGATGTAGTACAGAGTTAGCTGAAAAAGTTTGCATTTTGTACCCTCCAAACTTCTTTTCAGAGGGTGTTAATTAGTGTGTTAATCCATTTGTAACTCACCGAAATTAAATTCGGTGACCCAAAAAACTATACAAATTCTTGATCCTTATAAAATTAGAAGCCGATCTAGCGATGTTCTCCCGTCCGCAGTAGGTAGAGTAGGTCGCACTACGTATGCCTGAAATGTTCGTCATAATCTTCCGCAGTTTGGTAATGTATTCGGAGCCTCTATAATAAATAGGTAAGGAATGATGCTTGAAATGTGGAGACATTACATTAATTAGAATAAAAGTTACCGTTATAAAAATGTTATTGCATTTCAAGTTTGAGACAAAATTGGTTACAAAGAGTATCGGGTTTTGATTAAACATTGTTTTTTTGGTGGAAAAAAATATTGTCTAAGCCAAAGGATAGATCGCTAAACATAATAGTGCATCTTTGTCGTCATACTCAATGGTTAACAAAATTCTATTCCGAATTAAAATATTGTCGTAAGATGCAGATCATCCTGGTCGCGCAAATGAAGCAGTTACTGAATAAAACGTAGGAAAAGTGCATCAGGTTGTACTGGATGATCGAAAGATTAAAGTGAGTGAGATTGCGGGCATTACACAGATATCGACAGAGCATGTTCGGCATATATTATAAGATCATTTAAATATGAACAAGTAGGAGTGTAAAATTCGGCTATGCCGAATCTTTGACACCTTCCACCTAGGTTTTCTTGCACTATTTGTAACAAATTTAGTTAAAATATTTGAAAATGTAAACAATTTGATCAATTTAGTAATCTATTACAACAAATACTCTGAATTTTCAGCATTTGCGTTTAACAATTTTAAAGTCAATAGAAGATATTAAACAAAATATATTTTTAAATTTCGGATCTTTTTCGGAATACTTGACCATGTCTTATATTTTAAAAGCACTAGCGTTAATCAGTTTTATTTTTTCGATCTTATTATGACATTCCATTTGTAACGCATCGATAAACGGATTTGCGTCTATGTGTTTAATGCAAAAGATTTCTTACTTTTGTCGAAATGTAGGGATTTTTTGAAAATTTTTTTTTAACAACTTAATGTTATATACGTTTCAATTTTAAACTTTAAAATTAAAAATATCTATCTTTTTTAAATCTGGTAATAACTCTATAATATGGAGATAGTAAATACGTGGCTTCTTTAATAAGAATGACAAGTAAAAAACACTTTTGTGCAGTTTACTTGTTTTGTGCATTTTTTTTTAATACATACATAAGTACGCCATCCTTGTAGATCTCTTCGATTATATTAAAGGTGCTATTACATGATGTGGTTTTTACATATTTACTGTCAAATTTTCCCACAACAAAAGTTGTACACATCGTGTGATACATATAAAACATTGTTTATGTACAATACATAAAGAAAGTCACATGTACATTTTTCAATTAGAACAGGTTCTATTTTTGCATGACAAACATGAAAATTCAACACTGCTTGTGGCGAAAGAAAAACAGAGTAAATTTTAAAGATTAATATTGAAAGAAAAATAAATTGTTTAGTATTAACAATTAAAAAATTTATAACCTTTTTTTTAACAATAAATTTTTGTAAATTCACAAATTAAATCAGCTGTTGTTTACACTTAGAGGTTATGTCATACGGAAATACATATGCACGTGTGATAGCAAAATTTATGAATCGTATGTAAAAGACAATTTTGACAGACATGAGGAATTTCATATGGATAAAAAAAGTGACAGTACATATGTAAAAAAACACTTCGTGTAATAGCACCTTAAGTAAGTTTGTAAATAAAAATAATATTAAAATATTATAAATGTAAACATAATTGATTTTAGAAAAATGTCCGATTCGTTTTTCGATGATGCTGAAAACACATCAAAGAAATATAGAAAACAAAGGTTTTAGTTGAGAGACGAGAAGCTAATGGGATAGAACAGGTCAAATATGACGACTTTAAATACAGATGCAAGGCTTGTGAAAAAATATTAAATTGCGATAAATCAGATCTAAGTATACATCCTAATAACCAATGTCTTAAAAAAAATATCTTTTAAAACCAACAACCAACGTTATAAGATCCCATTTGCAAGCCATTTTAATTAATTGTGTAAATTTTAAATAAATTATATAAAAAATCATATAAAAGATGAATTATACAGAATAGTAAAAATATTTTTTTTATAATATCTGTTGATTTTTTATATTGTTTTTATGTAATTCTAATGATATTCTTATTTTTTTCGTTTTTATGTTATTTTTGCATTATTGAAATTGAAAATTAACCAATTAAAAATAATTTTTTTTTTTTGAAAAATTGAAAAAAGTAGTGTAGGGAAAAATGTAGAGAGAAAAAAGTGGGTGTTGGGAAAAAATAAGGGATTTTTTTTCATTAGCGTAGAGATTTCTGTAAAAATCTCCTGACATCACTGGTACCTATTAAAAAACAATGTAAGATTTCACAAAACAATGCGACGTATATCTGCTTTGTTCAAAAGCTTTCATAAGACTAAATGAAATTGTTACTTATGCAAGAAATACATAGACGACAGAGGCTACACAAACACACGGATACAAATGCTACTGGTTACAATTGTAGTCGTGTAGTCAACTACTTAATTTTTTTGAAAACGACAGCAACATATAACAACAATATAAACAGCTGGTTTTATACAAAATCATTTTTATTTCAGTAGTGCCAATTATATATTTTTTTTTAACTTTATTAAAATAGAAAAATATAAAATTGATAAATATAAAATTGTCTTAAATATATTACTTATTTATAATGCATTATTATAACGTAAAAACAAATAAATAAATTTACTTATTAATAGAATTATTATAGCATTTCATTTTGCGATTAATTTTTTCAACAAAATAAAATATTTCATAGCACTAATATCTTTTACATATTTTGTTATATTGTCAACACTATTTTTATTTTGTAGCCAACAAAAACAGAAATTAGCCTAAGTTGACTACAGCAGCAAAAGTGGTCATGTAGTCGTGTAGCTGTGTTGGTGTCAAAATAATCGTTTTCATATAAACGTGTGTATTTTATTTTTGACAGGCTGTAGTCGTGTAGCCGCTGTCGTCTATGTGTTTCATGAGAGAGTTCGGCTAACTGGTGCCATTATGTATATGTGTGTGTAAACAAAAATATACGATATCCCAGTAATCATTTCGAAGATTGTTTTACCAAATATCATCTTACTGTGTCTTCTTCGAGCACTTTTGATGATTAAAAACTGATTAATCACATGCGGTATTAGAAAAAGATTAAGAAATGATTTTTGCTTACGCTTCAAAAGTGATTTATAGAAAAATGACATTAAATATGACTCAAAAATAAGTCGAAATTAATCAGAAAATTGGATAAAAAAGGTTCTCAAGATGAGTCGGGGGTAAGGTAATATTTCCTCCCAACAAATGAATATGTTGTGATCAGCAAAAGAGCGCATTTATGACTGTTTTAATAGCACAGAGGAGTCAAAAAAGACTGCACATGATCACTTATTGCATAAATTGTTTACTGGGATTTTATTCACTATCTGTAGAAACAGTTTTTTAAGTAAAACAAATCTGCACACAATTTCAATTCTATTTCGTTAACAATGATACGATCACTTTGTTTACTAGCTAGCAGTAAAATAAGAAAATAGTATTATTATACAGCGTAATGATGAATTGTACTTCTCAATTAGTTTATTTTTAATGTGCCATAAGAAGTTCGGTTTGTGCTAAGAAATGAATGAATATATGCTTCCCAGGGCGAAGCTTAATCATTGCACTTTGATTGAGTTGAGCCCGCGACTTTTCCTGATGTGGATAGCTCGTGCCTACAATTTTTGGTAGTTGGGAATGGCGTTTGTGCAAAGGGAAGCATGAACACTTGTTTCCCAGAGCGAGGCTTAATCATTGCACTTTGATTGAGCTGAGCTCCGCGATTATTCCTAATGCGGAATAAATCGTGTACTAAATTCTCGGTAGTACGGGAATGGCGTTTGCCTGCGCCAAACATTAAATAATAAATTTTAAAAATGTATTATAATTAAATATTGTTGACATTATGTTATCATCTGAGAAAAAAAATTTTTTTTAAACACCAATTTTTAACAGGGTAGAATTGTATGCTTTCAATACTACTTTTGAATGCAAGTATGTACTAAAAGTAGAACCCTTAAAATCATACTATTTTTTGCAACCCTAAAAATTGCAATATTTTGTATAAATAAAATAATTTATATTTTCTTATTTTTAATATGCGCTTATTATCGAAATACATATAAAGAATACATGAAAGTTATTTATAGTATTTTGATATTTGCAACAGTAGTCTGTATGTATCAATTTTTAATATTTTGTGATATTATAAAAATCGCAGAATATTGATATTGATTTTATATAGTTTCTTTTATTAATTAACTAACTTAAATATTACACCATAAAATGTTGATATTGGTGAATTTTTATATTACTACCACAACGACCATAAAAACAACAAGTACAGCTGTGACAAAATACAAAATTTAGAATAACAATATAGGAAAACATCATATTTTTTTAATTTTTCAGTGATTTCTCGGCACCTATGAAACCTATTGTCACGATTTAAAAAACAGAAACCTTCTCGTGATGTTGGTGTATCATTCTCACTAACAAAAAGCGCCCTAGCTGTCTTATTGAGAACGTGATCGTGACAAGAACAACATAGTCAAATCATATTTTTTCAAGACTTTTTTTACTCCATCGTGCAATTCTCGGGACCAGACAAACCGATTTGGACGATTTTAAATAGAAAACTTTTCAGGTTGTTACTGAATCATTTTGTATACCAGCGATCAACCTACTTGCCCGATTGAAGCCGTCATCGTGATTTCCACAGACGGACAGACGGACAGACGGACAGACGGACAGCCGGACAGATGGACAGACGGACATAGCTAGATCAACTCCGCTTGTTATAAGGATCACAAATATATATATTTTATGGGGTCCAGATTTTTTTTCTAATTATTACAAACGGAATGACAAACTTATATATACCCTCTGCACAATGGAGTGGAGGGTATAAAAAGCTTATTGCTCGATGGGTGCCTCGATTTGTAATAGCTGAACAAAAACTGAGACATGTTCATGATTCAAAGTATGCTTTGGAGATGTTTGAAGTAAATTTAACTATATCTTTACGTGGATTTATAACAATGAATACGACATGGATTCACCATTATACAACGGAGCAAAAATAGACAGTCTGCGGAGTTGATACAAGCTTGCAAAAGCCGACCAAAGCAGCAAAAGGCTCAACAATCAGGTTGAAAGGAAATGTCCAGTATTTATTGGGATTCTCGTGGTATAATATTTATTGATTAATTGGAAGGAGGAAAAACAATAACTTCTCAGTGCCACGTTAAGTTATTGAACAGATTTTATGAAGAAATTAAAAAAGGGCCCCACAAAAACAAGAAAAAAAAAATCCAGTACCATCATGACAATGCACCGACGTATTCATCTGCTTTAGCTTCGGAAAAAAATCTTTACATCTTTATATCGCAAACTGCTTCCCCGGCCCCTTTATTCTTCATATTATTATTTGTTCCCAAACTTGAAAATTTGGCTTTAGAGAAAGAGATTTTCCATAAATTTTTTTGAAGAATTTAACAAATCATATTTTTTCAAGAGTATCAAGATGTTAGAGGAATGTTGGATGAAGCGGAGTTTACGTTGAAGAATAAAATTGATTTTAAATATGAAAAATCGGTTATTCATTGCTAGGCCATGGAGTTTCTATTCCATGTATTATGTCAGCGATGCATACATATTTTGGCTTGTTTGTTAATTTTTTTTGTACATCTAACCGTTCGTGCAAATAAAAATGTGTATGCATCGCTGATAAGCAAACAACACGAAGCACGAAAATTTTTATCTTATTAATTTAATAATATAACCCATAACAAGTAAGAAAATAATAGTCGGTCTAGACCGACTATTCGATACCCTATACCATGCGTTTAGAGACCCTATCTCTTAGGCCCAACTAACTGGACATAGAAAATAAGCATAAACCAAATTTGAGTGGGATTTTTATTATTTTTTTGGCTGCAGATATGAAGAAGTTCCTATCGGATGCTATATCTATGTGGGGCCTTAGCCCAAAAAACGGACCGATCCTGACCATGTTTGGTAAAGTCTCCTGTATTTTGCAAAAATATATACAAACAAAATTTGAGAAGAATCTGTCCAATATTTTTGTTTTTTGATAGATTTAAATGAAGATCGGGAAGCAGCTCTATATGGGGCCTATGACTAAGAGTTATCCCATAGGCATCATTTTTGGGCTCCTCATTAATGGATATAATAAACGCATACAAACCCAATTTGAGTAAGATCTATATGACAATTTGGATCTTATGGCAATTTATGTCGATTTCAGAGCGGTCATTTGTATGGGGGCTAGGTCTGAACATAGACCGATTCACACCAGTTTCAACAGTGTTCATTCTATGGCCAACAGAAGCTCATATGCCAAATTTCATCAATATATGTTCATATTTGCGACCTGCAGTTTGATTACAAGATTTACTGGGACACACAGACGGACGGACGGACGGACATCGTTAAATCGAATCAGATAGTAATTCTGATTCGATCGGTATATTAAAAGATGGGTCTAGGTCAAATATTTTTGGTATTTACAAACAGCAGCACAAAGTCATAATACCCAAACCACATAGTGGCATAGGGTATAAAAACAAAGTTTTTATTGAAACTCTATCTTTCCTTATGCATTGTAATGGCGCTTGCAACCCGAATTTTAACGTACTTGTACAACGCCATCTATGTGTGAACATCTCCTAGTAAATTCTTGCCTTTCCATTGCTTGTTGACGTTTTACTTATATTTATTTATTATCTTTTATACCAAAAGTTGGAATAAAAGCGTTATACCTTCTATTCTGCAAAATCATGTTGATTAAACCGAGCTTACGTTTAGCCAAAAGACAAATTCCTCTGCCATTTTGTTATCTGGCAGCCCTTGGAGAAGGTTATTGATTTCCTAAATTCTTTTGAATTATTAAAAGTTTTGATTAAAAGTTAAAGTGATTTTTATTTAAGTGGCAATTTTGGTTAGAGACAATTTTGACGAATTCTCTTTAACTTAAAACACAATTTCGTGTTAAATTTTAAAATAATTTACACAAAGGGAAAATCCATTGATACATAGAGGAAAGCTGAAATATATATAAAACTTACGTGAGTAATATCTTCTTAAAAATTATATGATTAATTGCATATGAATTTATTGGTCTTTGTTTTTTTATATATCTGAGCCTTTGTTCTTTTCGTTTTCTTTAATGTACTTCCTACAGTTTTTTGTGCTGGTTAATTAAAATTGTGACTTAATACCAGCAAAGTACACTTTGCCAAGGTAATTTTGGCTTAATTTTATTCGGATCGGATTTTCACTATACAGAAAATTTATCAGGTATTATAACGTCAATAAATTAGAAGTTTCATCAGTTTCCCTAAGAAACCCATTATTTTGCAGTCGATTGTATGCACTTACTACCCATTTAATTTCATTCGTGGGACTATTGCGGTTGATCGGACTATTTTTCTTTGCTTATTTTCCCCTTGGTGCCAACTCAGATGGTAAATCAATAGCAAATTAATTTCTTGTTTAATATAAATACATAATGATTTTTTTTTTTAGATTTGGCACCTTGTGTATAATATTAAATTGGGTCGCTATTAATAACATCAACAACAATCCTAGCTTGACGTATACATACAAAAGCTTTTGGGTAGCTCACTCTCTTTGTCTTGTAAATCGATGTCAAGCAAGTATATACCAGAGGTTATTTTGTTCTAAGTCAGTCTGGTAAATGTCATCTTCTTCATCTTCATGCATAACTACCGTCGGGTGTAAAAAAAAAAATAATAAAAGTGGAAAGAAATTAAAAATTAATTGCTATAAAAATTGCTATAACTATCTGATCTTAAAATTTAAAAAAAAGTGTGTTAACGTGTATGGGTTGAACGAAAGAAATCTAATTTATAAAATTTATTAAAAAAAAAAAAAAGAAAAGGAAAAACAAAACAGTGTTTATAGTAGACGAATGTAAAAAAATTAATTCTAAAAAAAAAAAAAAAAAGATTTTGTTAAAAATTTGGCTGAAAAAAAAAAAAAAAACTCAGATAGAAGTTTCTAATTAAAAATAATCTAAAGGAAAACTATGCAGTAACCCGAAAATTAAAATTACAAAAAACACACAAAAGAAAGTAAAGCTAAAATTTGTTAAAATCAAGAAAAAAACACTAAACAACACGCATATTAAAATTACTAAAATTAAAAAAATTATATTGTTAATAATGCTACTAATTAAAACAACAAATTAAGTAAGAGTGTTAACTATTTAAAGTTATTACATTTTTTTTTTATATTAAGTGTTAAAATTTTAAAATATTAATTTGTTTCCCAGTGTTCAAATATTTTTGAAATGCTAAAGAAACCGGTTAATTTTGCTTTCATGTAATTTTCTTTTCTTTCGATATTTTTTTTTGTATGTTAAAACTTAAGCAAAATGCATGTTTCAAAGGCGTTTAAAAATGCTAAGGAAATTTAAGCGAGAGCAGCAAATGTTTGTAAACATTTTTTAGAAACATTTCTCTTAAATCTTCCTCTTAACATCAGCTTTAACGACGGCAGCAACAGCAACTTTGAAAGATCTTTCCAAGGAGCATCGTCAGTAATGTAAGTGGTTTTTTTTTCTCATTTTTTTTTTATTTTACGTAAAATTTTTTTTTTGGTTTACATTCTCCTTTGGTTTGTTTACATTGTTGATTTCGGTGACCTAATTATGAATTTAAAAGTTTATTGAACTGTAGAACGTGACCAACTAATATTTGGTACAGTTTTTTTTTTCCTGTCATTTTATTGGTAGATTAAAATTACCTATAATTTTTTTCCGTTAATTATACATGTGTAAATCCGAAATATCTAAAAAAAAAAAAAAAAAAAAAAAAAACCAAGAAACTTTCAATTAACTAATTTTAATTCAATTAAAATTTTCCTTCACCGAAATCGAAAATGTTTGAAATTTCAATTCATTATTACTATTTTGAACACTGAGCAAATTATATATATATATATCTTTTATTATATACATAGATCTTTTATTAAATTCTATATATTTCATGTAATTTTTTGTTATTTAGTTTTCTTATTCTGTATGCATTTCGAATAGGATATTTTTTTTTTAAATTACTAGCAATTACTCATTTTGGATAATTGAAATTTTCTCACTGGATTAATTTTGCAAACTTAAATGGAAATAACTTGTGATTTAAAGAAATACACCTTTGTGAATAGTTTTACCCTAACTTTTAACTTTAAATTAACCTTTAAATGAATTTTCCATTTATAAATAAAATCAATATGAATTTTTTGTAAATCGCTAGCTCTGTTTGATTTCTGATCTGAGGTATTAGGTGGGTTTAGTAGTTCAAATGTGGGACCATAGATTTTCTATTTTTAATTGGATTTTTTTTTTCTATGGTCAAGGATGGGTGGGCTGAATTCGTCGGTTACAATTGCATCTCGTATCGACCATGACAACTTAGACAATTAACTTTTTTTTATTTTGGTCCTCTTTTCTATTTAATTTCATACTATTGTTTTCAACTTTTCCTTCTATACTATCTAACCCTATCTAGAATTATTTACTTCTAATATTTTGTGCACGCATAATAAAAACAAAAATATTTATATGGTAGCGCAGTGGTAGTTGGTGCAAAAGAAGATTTTAACCCCCCGAATCGACGAGCTACAAGGCCGGTGAAAAAGCGTGCGCCTTCTTGAAATATGCCCAGCCAAACATCAACCCATTTTACAAAAATTTTAAATCATACGTTGCATGCTACAGCATATGGGTTTTGAATCGCTCCGTGACTGTGCGTGACTTTGCGTGACCATTTGAAGATTAATTTTTGGTCACAACAACTGTATGGACAAAGGTTCGGATCGATTGGATGAGGGGAAATGGGGTTTAAATCACTCCGTGACTATGCGTGACTATCCCAAAATTAATCATTGGCCAGAAGTCTATGGACAAAGTTTCAGATCGATCGGATGAAATGATCACTACGTGAATGTGCGTGACTAAGTCAAAAATAATCTTTTTTTCACAGCAAATATATGGACCAAGTTTCAGATCGATCGTATGAGGGGAAATGATATTTAGATCACTCCTTGACTGTGAGTCACTATGCGCGACTACTAGATGCCAAGTTTCGGATCACTTGGATAAGGGGGAATGGTGTTGCCCCACGACTGACAGACAGACAGAGAGTACGAGTTAAAAGAAAGAGTTTAAAAACGAAAACTATGAACAAAAGACCGAAGTGAAGGAAACGTCTACTTCTTTTCATTAATTGTTTTAAATAATTATTTGTTAATATTAAATTAAATGGTTTCTTTCTGTTACTAAAAAGTTTATTATTAAAAATGTAACAACTAAAGTATTTAAAGATATGGAGAAAAAAAAAACGAAAAATGAAAATAACAAAAAAAAATTTTTTTTAAAACAATGCGAAATTTAAATATTAGCACTTCAGTAAATTTTAAACAGTTTAATTTTTATTTCGTTCCTCCTCTATTTTGTACGAATTCATTTATGTCTACGTCTAGTCTGGTTTAGAGCAACTCCACATTGTTGTAATACTTTCGACTTCCCTCAGTAGTTCTGGAACAGATTCTCTACACATTTTCAGGCTTCTATTGGGCCAATCTAGACTTGGAGTTTAAGTAGTTACACTATTGGCAGGCGAGGCATACTGTGACATCTCTACTTCAGTCTTTTTTATAATTTACCAGCAAAACCTCACGCACGTTAGTTCGCCTAGCCTGAATTATTGAATAATAATTTTTCGCGTGGACGCTAAATATTCCACTTGCACAAACAGCAAAATATTTTGAACTCCACTCTGCCCATATATAACTTACGAAGTCACCCAAATTTTCAAAACTGTTGCTACAATAATAATACTCTAGAGATGTTATGAAGAATATTTACTTTGAGATTTTTTTTTTTTTTTTATTTTTAAAGCCTAGTTCCGCGAAACCGAGTGGCTTGTCTGCAGATTCTAATTTGGCCATTTTTTTTTTTTGCAGCGACAGACCAAAGCCTCTGGTGGGAATCGAACCCACGGCCCCCGCCTGATAGGCGAGCACGGTACCTACTCACCTACCGGGGCGCTTTAGATGCCCACTAATCTCATCGGGTGCAAGATAAAAACTGGATCAATACAGCAAATGTTTGCTTGGTGAATCCTATATTTCCGGAGATCAATCGTTACAAACTAATGCACCAATTCTTTTACACATAAAAACTATAACTTATGTGTACAAAACTATATATATATTTCAAAGAAAATATATAAAATTTTATTTGCAAAAATTAATCAAGTTTTTATAAAAACAGGAGTGCTAAATTTGGCTGTGGCGAATCTTTGACACCATCCACCTGTATGTTAAACTTAATATTGTAACCAATATTAGGTACGCTTACTATTATAACACACTTGCCGATACTTAACCTTTAAATTCTAATATCACTTAAATTTGTATTTAAATTACTTTTGTTTTTCTTTGTTGACACTATAAATACAATTTGTATTATTTTGAGAACTCACGATATATTAAAAAAAACTTTCAAATTAGTCTTGACTTAATATCTTGACAAAATAAAATTTTTCTTATAGCAGGAAAAATATATCTTTAATATTAATAGGCTAGGCGATTTCTTGTGACCGATGTTTTGTTCTACCGTTCTATCCCGATTTTGCCCAAACGTATATTATTTGAAAGGTATTTCTTTTTGGCCGTTTTGCAGATTTACAGATTTTGAAATTTTTTCTTTATTTTGAGTAAATTGCATTTAAAGTTGCTACTAACACATACACAATATTATACAATGCTATGTGTGTGTTTATTAAATTTGTTAATGTGTTTGTAATAAAAATGAGTTTGTTATTTTGTGTTGATTTGTCAATTGGCTATAATTGATTAGCATACCTTTAGGGTCTTTATTTAATGAAAAAATAAAATTTCCTAGAATTTGCACTCGAATTTCGAGAGCTGGAATCTGCTAGTTTTAATAAAAAGATATTATATGTTTTTAAGGGAATTAGCTTGTAGTAAAAATCAGCTTTAGATGCTGAGCTGAATAGGATATTTGCAGACACTTTAAAAACTTAAAATATTTAAGTGAAGATTTTGATTAAATTTTTCATAACTATCATATTTAAAAAAAAATTAATAAATTTAAAAAAAATAAATGACTATTTTTTTGCCAGAAACAAATAACACAATAATTAAAAAAACGGGTATTTATAAAATTAAAAACCCAAAATTTCAAAAACTATCCAAAAAAGGTATCGATAATATTGTTATTTTTATGCTTTATAAAGTTTGTATATATCAATATGAAAATTAACCCCCGCATTTATAATGAAAAGTTAGCTGTTGCTTACATATCACGCTCAACGAGGTTCTGACTAGTCAACCGATTAGCCTTAGTTTTTAGTAAGCTCATAGATTATTTATAATCAATTTTTTGTTGTCACTTAACATCTTTAAAAACAACTCTGATATTTGTTATGCCAACATATTTTTTGCATAAGTGCCCCCATGTATACTGAAAATCAACTCTGTTCACATTTCAATTTGTGTGATTTCACTCCTTCATTTTTTAAAATTTATATTTACAAGTGTTACATTTATGAAAAAATTATTCTACTTTGAAACTTATGTAAAAAATTGTTTGAAAGATTCGAAAAGTAAAAAATATTTGTTTGCACTTAAATAATTTATATATTTTATTTTGCTTAGTTTGACACACATCAGCTGTTTTAACATACGCAACTTTATTTCTCAACTTAGTCAATTCACAACCCAACACTTTTTTGGTTTATTATTGTGAATGGAGATAACAAACTCATTAACAAACCCATTACCAAATTTAATAAACACACACAGAGTATATGTATAATTTTATGTATGTGTTAGTAGCAACTTTAAATGCAATTTACTCAAAATGAAGGAAAAAATTCGAAAATATATAAATCTGGTGAACAGCTAAAAAGATATACCATTCAAATAATATACGCTTGGGCAACATCGGGATAAAACGGTAGAACAAAACATCGGTAACAAGAAATCGCCTAGCCTATTAATATTATAGATACTCATGCAAGAACTGCATAAGTTTTCATTATAAATACGGCCGATTTTCTAACATAATATATATATGTGTTTCTAACAACAACATAAGAGTTAAAGAACATATCTGCAGTTTTCTAGAATAACCGCGTATGTCGTAAAATGAAAATGTTCAGGGGAGTCAAAAAACGTTTTATTTCAAATTATGGGCTTAATATAAAGATTTTAGAGCTTTTTATTTAACAGTCCTTAGATATGGGCAATAAATACTTTATATAAAATTTTGAGTCAAAAATGTTCAGAGGAATAGATCCTAGAGAAGGACGAAAAACTATACGTAAATTACAGTTAAAGTGTGTGTAGATAAAACAACTTATGTCGGCAAACGTCGTTTTCTTTGAAAAAAAAACTACCAATGAAACCACCCATGTAGACATAAGTTGTTGTTGCTTGAAAAATGGATTTTTTGTTCGTCAACAAAAAGTTAAAGGGACTTAGGATGAGAATATAACAACGTATCAAGATTAATATTGACAAAAAATAACAGAAATAAACACACAAGTTTTTATAAGTGGTTATAAACTGAAAACTAATCCAAAATTATTTTGCATTTTTTTTCATTAATAACAACGTATGTAGCTATGTGTCGTTTTCTGAGAAAATAATTTGTCAGCGATCAAACGTAGGTTGACATACACCGTTAGTGCTGCAAATTATTTATTAAACATTTAAGTTACGTCGTTATTTAAAGAAAAAAATCAGAAGTGTTCAATATTTTTTTAAAAACCATTTAACACATGTAAAGAGCATTAAAAATTAATATATTTGGCATCGTTAACTCAAAACTGACAAAAAATGTACATACGCGGTTATTCCAGAAAACCACAGATGTATGTATACTGTTTTAAATCAAGGGTTCCCTGATCAAGTTATATATTTATTTATTTTTTGTCCTGTTTTTCACCTATAACTCAGGAACCATTAATGATCGCTCATTTCATTCTTCAACAAAATTTTAGCTAAAACTTCAATAACGATTTATTGATTTAATATTAAAATTATCATTCATGCGTATACATCTCTTCTACTAATAAATAATAATTATACGCCCTCAATATGTTGATTTAAAAAAATAAGAAAAAAAAGTTTTTTAAGACTTCAGTCAATGAAATAAGTCCAACTTCATTTGCTGACGAATGAAATGATAAAACAATAATGGTTCTTTTGTTATAAACGAAAAACGAAGCCAACCAACATCAACATAAGAAAAAAATATAAAACGACATGAAAAAGTATTTTGATATTGGCTTTTCCATAAATATCTTTCCAGATCATATAAGTGTCTAGAAGCTGCGTAGATCATTGTGACATTTAAAAAAATTAACTTTAGATATGGAATAACAGAATAAACTTTGCAATCTATTTTGAAGGAATTAAAATTGAGCTATCACTCACTTATTTACATACTCCCTACCTTTCTTAGGCGCCAACAAATAAACAATTAAATTATACAAATAAGAAAAATTGATTAGATTTTTATTTCATTGTTTCTTCATTAATTTTGTTTAACAGTTTTTATGCACTGTCATAAAATTAATTTAATTATACGAATATTTTGTATACTTATGTATTAAGTACGAGTAGGAATACGTGTATGTATTAATATTGTTCTAGTAAAATGTTGATACTGTATTGTAAATACTCGTATTATGAATGAATGAATGTGTTAAAATTAACTTAAATACACTAATGTAAATGGATATCGATATACCATGACTATACAGATAATATGTAAACCTTAAATAGGGTAAAATTAAAAGGAAGATATTTATGTATTGTAAAAACAGTTTATTTGCCAATCTAACTATTCCCTTTATTAGCCAGTTGGTTGCTTTGGTTCTTGAATAATTCATATAAATAAAACATAAAAGTCATATCGTAATACATTTATGTTTGTGTTTGTAGAAGTGTGGCAACACTAATTAGATTATTTTGGTAATTTTAGTTCAACATAAGTTAAGTCGGAAAACATGCCAAAAAATGCCGAAGTCATTGTTTTCGTTAAGAATACTGGTGTCGTAATTTTATCGCTACACAGTGTATAGCTTTTTCTACATTGTATTTGTTTATTTCTCCATTATTGCATTTGCTCAAATGGCACTGAGATAATTTTTTGCCTAGTACTGCTAATAAGTCTCTACATTAACTATGTAATAAAATTTTAGGTCGTATATATAAAGTGTTTGAATGAAGAAATTAAATGAGCTTTGTGCGGCTCAACGACAAATCTTATCTAGATCAAATCTTAGGACAAACGTTATCTAGTAATAAATAGCTTCTGTTCAAATTGTTTTATTCACAAAATCATATGTTTATACCTTACTTGGCCTTTAAGTGTATCATTCTTTAACAATCAAACCGGTGCATTTTTAAATTTATTAAAAGTATACAAACCACGAGAAATATCTACTGCCCACCTTCTCTACATTATCTAAAGATATAAATAAATATTTCTTAGGAAGCTAAAACAAAACGAACTGCTTTCAAGACGTAAATCCAGTAGCGTATAATTTGGTCAACGCACGACATTCAATTTTTATCGATCTTCCTAGTAGATTTATAGATCAAACTAATAGATTTGATCGACTTTCGTGATTGACTAAAATCCAGAGTTGATTCTTCCATTCTATAGGTTAGCTTAGTTCGGATAGGTTATGCTAGGTTATGTTAGATAAAGTTAGGAAAATTTAAATTTGATACGATTATATTAGGTTAGGTTAGATTGGATTGGATTAGGTTAGATTAGGATAGGCTATATTAGGTTCAATTAGGTAACGTTAGGTTAGTTTATGTTATGTTATGTTATGTTATGTTATGTTATGTTATGTTATGTTATGTTATGTTATGTTATGTTATGTTATGTTATGTTATGTTATGTTATGTTATGTTATGTTATGTTATGTTATGTTATGTTATGTTATGTTATGTTATGTTATGTTATGTTATGTTATGTTATGTTATGTTATGTTATGTTATGTTATGTTATGTTATGTTATGTTATGTTATGTTATGTTATGTTATGTTATGTTATGTTATGTTATGTTATGTTATGTTATGTTATGTTATGTTATGTTATGTTATGTTATGTTATGTTATGTTATGTTATGTTATGTTATGTTATGTTATGTTATGTTATGTTATGTTATGTTATGTTATGTTATGTTATGTTATGTTATGTTATGTTATGTTATGTTATGTTATGTTATGTTATGTTATGTTATGTTATGTTATGTTATGTTATGTTATGTTATGTTATGTTATGTTATGTTATGTTATGTTATGTTATGTTATGTTATGTTATGTTATGTTATGTTATGTTATGTTATGTTATGTTATGTTATGTTATGTTATGTTATGTTATGTTATGTTATGTTATGTTATGTTATGTTATGTTATGTTATGTTATGTTATGTTATGTTATGTTATGTTATGTTATGTTATGTTATGTTATGTTATGTTATGTTATGTTATGTTATGTTATGTTATGTTATGTTATGTTATGTTATGTTATGTTATGTTATGTTATGTTATGTTATGTTATGTTATGTTATGTTATGTTATGTTATGTTATGTTATGTTATGTTATGTTATGTTATGTTATGTTATGTTATGTTATGTTATGTTATGTTATGTTATGTTATGTTATGTTATGTTATGTTATGTTATGTTATGTTATGTTATGTTATGTTATGTTATGTTATGTTATGTTATGTTATGTTATGTTATGTTATGTTATGTTATGTTATGTTATGTTATGTTATGTTATGTTATGTTATGTTATGTTATGTTATGTTATGTTATGTTATGTTATGTTATGTTATGTTATGTTATGTTATGTTATGTTATGTTATGTTATGTTATGTTATGTTATGTTATGTTATGTTATGTTATGTTATGTTATGTTATGTTATGTTATGTTATGTTATGTTATGTTATGTTATGTTATGTTATGTTATGTTATGTTATGTTATGTTATGTTATGTTATGTTATGTTATGTTATGTTATGTTATGTTATGTTATGTTATGTTATGTTATGTTATGTTATGTTATGTTATGTTATGTTATGTTATGTTATGTTATGTTATGTTATGTTATGTTATGTTATGTTATGTTATGTTATGTTATGTTATGTTATGTTATGTTATGTTATGTTATGTTATGTTATGTTATGTTATGTTATGTTATGTTATGTTATGTTATGTTATGTTATGTTATGTTATGTTATGTTATGTTATGTTATGTTATGTTATGTTATGTTATGTTATGTTATGTTATGTTATGTTATGTTATGTTAAGTTTTGCTATGTTATGTTATGTTGTGTTATGTTGTGTTGTGTTATGTTAAGTTATGCTATGTTATGTTATGTTATCTATGTTATGTTAGTTTATTTAGGTTAAATTTGGCAAGGATATGTTAGGTTATGTAATGTTGCTCTTTGTTGGGTTATGCTATGTTAGGTTATGTTAGGTTAGGCTATGATATGTTCGGTTATGTTATGTTATCTTATGTTAGGTTAGATAAGGTTAGGTTAAGTAAGGTTAAGTTAGGTAAAGTTATATTAGGTATCGTTATGCTATGTTAGGTATGGTTAAATTCGCCTAGTTTAACGTCCACCAAGCAAAAGCTGCATCCGCAGTAATTGCTAGAACATTTTCTAAATTAAGCCTGGGCATGGTATTGATCCCAGAACCCTGGCACTATAAAGGTGCAATCAGAATATTGAGCTGCAGCAGCGGCAATGTAATATGGGACAATGGACATACGTAACCCACAGCATGTATTTTAATTAGTAAAGATATTAATCATATTTGTCTTACAGAATTCATGTCGCGAGACTTGGATCCTATCCAAGCTCTCATCGACATCGAAGGCAGCCAGAAGATGATAGTGATAGCATCAGCATATCTTCCATGCGAGAAAGCTTCACCACCGCCGGGTATGTGAGGTACGGCAGCTGGTGGACTTCCGTAGAAAGCAAAACCTACAGCTTATATTGGGATGCAATGCCAACGCACAAAACACAGCATGGGGCAGCACTGATAAAAATTATCTGGGTGAGTACTTTTTAGAATACCTAGTAGCATCAAAACTAGAAATACTAAATGGGGGTAACAGATCTACATTCTTCACAAGAGTTAGAGAGGAGGTCCTAGGCATTACAGTAGCCAGTACAAGCTTAACTAGGATCGCAAGAAATTGGCGAGTATCCGATGAAGTTTCATTGCCGATCATAGAATAATTGAATTCTCGCTGAGGCATCTTCCTATAGAAATCCCGGAAAAATGAATTGTTGGAAGAAGTACAATGAAATCCTATACCACAACATACAAAGCATAACATCGAACAAGCGCATACGAAATCAGTACGAGCTCGACGACAGTATGACCCAACTAAATGGGGCTCTACTGGATGCCTACCATTGTAGCTGCCCCGATAAACCGAGGGGCAAGGAGAAGGACGCAGTTTGGTGGAACAATAATCTCTATACCCTTAGAACCGAAGTTCGCAGGCTCTGCAATGGGGCAAAGCGTAACGGACATTGGAAGCATTATAAAACCAAACTAACTGAGTATAACAAAGAAATTAGGAAAGATAAACGTAATAGCTTTAGAAAGTTCTGCGAGAACATAGAATCGCTTCCAGAAACAACAAGGCTATACAAAGCCTTTGCGAAATGTGCGCCAGAAATGACGATGTCACTTAAGAAAGAGGACGGTAGTTACTCTAAGAACGGCCGAGACAGGGCGGAGCTGTTATTAAAAACACACTTTCCAGGAAGGGTGGCAGATGACAATGAGCGGTCGAGTAATGGACCAAGAAACCCTCGTCGGGTAAGCAGGCAAACAGCAGCTGAAATTTGCTCTAGGGAAAGATCAGAATGGGCTTTAGGTACCATTCAACCCTTTAAATCGCCTCGAACTTATGTTATTTTTCCTGGCTTGGCCTTGCGGTACACACCAAAGGCATGGAGGAGGTTAAGAGTGGTGTTCATACCCAAAGTGGGGAAAAAGGACACCGCGCATCTAAAATCCATCAGACCGATAAGCCAAATATCTTTATTCTGAAAACACTTGAAAAAGCTGTAGAAAACTATCTAAGATGTGGGATATTACAGCAGATGCCTTTGCATCCAAACCATCATGCGTATAGAGCGGGCAGATCAACAGAGACCACTCTCACAAGCATAGTAAGAGCTATTCAGAAATCAATAGATGAAAAGGAATTAGCCGTTTGTGCCTTCCTGGATATATAAGGAGCCTTTGATAATACTTCACGCGAAGTAATAGAAAGGACATTAAACCAAAGAGGAGTAGACGCAGTGACATAAAATTGGATTGTAGAATTGCTCTACACGAGATCAGTAGAAACAACAGACGGAAGCAGGAATAGAATATCAAGGCTACGCGGACGACATAGTCTTAACAGCAAAAGCCAAGTTCGAGGAAACGCTATGTGACATTGCACAAAGAGGGTTGAGGATTATTTGTCAATGGTACAGGTCAACAGGATTGAACATCAACCTAACAAAGGCCACTATTATACCATTTAACAGGAAAAGGAAACTTCCAAGATGGAGGGCAATTCAAATTCTGGGAAAAGTCATTGAACCAAAGGCACAACTGAAATATCTGGGGATAGTACTGGACAACAAGTTAACATGGAAGGCACATGTCGACCACATCACTGAGAAAGCCAAGCGATCTACAATGATATGCAGAAGGGTAGCGGGTAAAACCTGGGGATGTAAACCCAGCATTTTGCACTGGGTGTACTCTATGATGGTCCGCCCAATACTGTGGACCAAAAGAACAGATCCGAAGTAGACTCGAATGCAATGGAGTCGAATAAGCCAAGTTAATGATTACTCCCTCCTAGATTGCCCCATGGACAAGGCTGAGAAGAAATATGATTTCAGGAAATACTTTATTACGGAACTTAGCAATAAGAGAGAATGGAGCGGCTTAAGTACAGTATATTCTCTAAGAGAAGATATAATTAAATGGTACACAGATGAGTCAAAAACCGAAAGTGGCACAGGGCAAGAGTCTTCGAACCTAGAACCAAATACTTCGAGCCAATGGGAATAGACACGAACATTTTCCAAGCGGAAATTTATGCCATCGATAGATGTGTACAAATCAACTTGAATAGGAAGTACAAAAGACGGAACATAACCATATTATCAGACAGTCAAGCTGCTATTCGAGCACTAAGCTCCTTTGAAGTAGACTCTAAGTTAGTATGGGGCTGTCTACAGGAGCTAAATGAGCTAAATGGGTCCCGGAACACATTGGGGTTCAAGGTAATGAGCAAGCTGATGAACTTGTCAGAAGGGGAGCTTCCACAAAATTAATAGGGCCGGAACCATTTTTTGGAATAGGAAAAGGGGTATGGGAAGGCGTTCTCAGGGAACATGAAAATTGTTTTAGACGGGAATTTTTCTCGTGCCACTTGGGCTTACGGCAATCCGAAATGTTGTTGGGTGGCTACAACAAGAATAGATTTGGGTCGTGCATCGGATTGTCAAAGAATGGTCTGAGAATAATAACCGGGATTTTAACTGGTCACTGCAGGCTCAGGGATCATTTGAACAGGTTAGAAGTTTTAGCAAACCCCATGTGCAGATTCTGTGATGAGGAGGCAAAATCACCACAGCATATACATGGGAACTGTGGAGCGCTAATACACAAAAACACATGGGTTCCTTCCAAATTCTAGGTAGCGAAATAAAATTACTAGAACCAACCAACATCCCCGAATTCCTGAGGGCTTAAGGGTTGGGTGAGAGTTTATTGGGACGACCTATTAGCAGGGGGCAGTACAATAGATCACTTTGGTCGCAGTACTTCAAATACCTATTTATACAATACAATAGGCTAAGTTGGGTTAGGCTATGTTAGGTTATGTCAGGTTAAGATATGTTATGTTAGGTTATGTTATGGTGTGTTCGGTTAGGTTAGCTTAAGTTAGATTAGGATAGCTTAGGTTAAGTTAAGTTTGAAGAATTTACAAAAACCACATATTTGCTTTACTTATATGTAAGGAATTATTAGAGTCCCAATTCTAAAAACTTGTATATATTTAACTTCATTAATTTATTAGGATCGTAAAACACACATGTGAGAGGGTTTAGGCGAAATGTTATGAAATAATTAATAAAATTTTTTTCATAACTGCAAGATTTCTTGTGATAATAGAATAGATTCTAAGAATACAAACTCTATGCTAACGTTGTTGAAAAATGCCTTCTGAAGCTATAACAAGTAAGAGTGTTAAATTCGGCTATGATATCATCTTGATCTTCTCGACCTTATTGTACTATTTATAACAACTGTAAACAAAATATTTGAAAAAGAAAATTAAATAGTAAGTTATTGCTACAAATACACTGAATTCTTAAAATTTTTATAAGTGTCTCCAAATTTTAGATCATATTCTGGCACAATGATGCCCGAGTTACTTCTTTCAAATAGATACTTCCCGAAATAATGAAAAATAATATTTTCCTAACTTTATCCAAGTAAATGGTTTATTTTTGAACGAACGTGATTTTAACAGAAAAAGAAACAGCCGGACAGACGGACATCGCTATATCGATTCGAGGTGTTATAAGGATCAAGCATTTATACACTTTGTAGCGCCGCAAAAGCATTTTTCTAAGCGTTAAAAGCGGAATAAAATACCGTTCACACAGTTTTGTGAAGTGTATAGAAAACGGGGCTTGAATTACAGGCGTAACACAGAAAGTCTATACATATATTGTAAAAATTACAATCACTCTTTATAACATGTTGGCTTAATCTACTGCCAACTATAAAAGAAATGAAAATAACAATTTATTTAATTGCTGTGTCATCTGATTATATTGTAGAGTGTAAAAAAGAAAAATTAAGCAATCTATGTTTATTTCAAGAAAATACTTTTAACATGAGTCGTATGATTAATAAAAATACAATTCTCAAACAACTAGGGATTTTATAAAACACCAGTTTGGCCTGTAATACAAAAAAATGGTTAATGGCCAAAGTCATCTTAAAGATTTTATGACAACAGTTAAGTCATTAATGGATTTTTGATTATTTGCAATTTTTATAGAATTACAAACAGTTCACAGTTTTTAAACATTTTTCTCAATCTTGTAAACATGACTATAAAATTGCAACTCAGTTGTTCAGTTAAATTATTTTGTGTCTTGATGGCCATTATGAAGAATAATATGTTTTGGATATTATAATTCCAAAATATTAAAACGACAAATCATTTTCACACAATAGCTTTTACAAAAAAAATTCACAATTTTCTTTAAATTTTTCATTCGTTTGTTTCTGAATTGTTTGCAAGTGAGTGAATGTCTATGAGTATATGTTTTCTATTTTTCATTGTCTTTGCTATCTAAGAAATATAATTGTATTTTATTTGGATATGTGTTAAATTCAGAAAATATTTTCTGCTTGAGTGCTTCTTTGTCCAAAAAAAAAAAAGATAAAAACCTAAAATTGAAATCCGGATTCATGCTATAACGCCTTTTCCTTTTTGGGAAATATATCCGGTTTTAATTAGTTATCTTAATTTATTATATTTTTCTGTGATTCACAATTTTTTAATTCTGGAAGATATTTTATGACAATATACCCGTGCAAATAGATATAATAACTGTGGTATATTGAAAAAATCTTAAATATTCAGAGCTTTTGTTTATTGACTTTAACTTTAAGTTTGAAAATATTATAATAGATCTAAATCGTCATAAATATCGGTTTGCCAAAAGTAGGTTAGTGCCTAGGCATATAACATACAATCATAATCATACAGTAGTAAAAACTTATAATTTTTTTCAGTGAGACACAGTGAAGAGACACAGCAGAGTTTAAAGAAAAAATAATGTGGTTTATTGCGAGAGTTCAAAATAAAAGTGAAGTAAATATTTTGTAGAACATTAAAATAAAAAACCTAATTTTCTATGAACTATTGTTTCTTTTTGATACAGTAGAAAACGATAAAGTTGATTTCCAACATGCCTCCTCAATGTTATCTTTTTCTGTTATCATGCCCATTCGTTCTATACAAAACTGATGCTTTACTTTAGGTAGTGGTTTGGTTAGTACATCGGCAATCATTTGGTCTGTTGGCAAATACTTAATTTCAACAGCACCATTTTCAACTACGTCACGGATAAAATGATAACGATAATGGATATGTTTGTTTCTGGAATTGTGGCCACCAAAATTTGCCATATGTTGGGCGCTTTGTGAAGCACACATAATAGTAGTGGGACCGCCAGTGGGATATCCAAATTCTTCCCACAAGTATCTTAAATAAAGAGCCTCTTTTGCAGATTCAGTTAGTGCTATATATTCCGATTCGGCACTTGATGTAGCAACAACTCGTTGTTTACGTGATTCCCAGGATATGACTGCACCTGCAAAAACAAAACAAAATCCAGATTGAGATTTACGGTCATTTGTATCCTGAGCCCAATTTGCATCTACGAAACCAACTAAAGGCCTAGAGGTTTTTCTATATTTAAGTGTACAATTTTTTGTTTCCTTTAAATATCTAATGACTAGTAAAGCTGCATTCCAATGTTGTTTTCTGGTGTCTTGACAAAATTGGGATAACTTGTTAATACTGCAACAAATATCCGGTCTACTAAATATTGCCAAGTGCAATAAAGAACCAATAATTTCTTGGTATTTAGCTTTATCTACTTTTTCTCCTTCTCCTGGAATTGTTGGTTCTTTTTCAAAATTAATTTTTGATTGCATCGGTATTTAACATGTCTTCGCATTTGTCAAACCATACTTTTCGATCAAATTTTCAATATAACCTGGTTGACTTATAGACAGAGCTCCTACTGTTTGTTTTATTTCTAATCCTATTCAATGCTTTGGCTGACTCATATTACGAATTTCAAATTTTTTGCTAACTGTTCAAATAATTCATTTAGGACTTTCTCGTTATTGTAAGCTATAATGATATCATCTACGTATAATGTATATGAAATTGTTTTCATATGATAAACGCATTGATCATACTTAGACGGGGTTAGATTAAACTTCCTCAAAACTGCATCTATTTTCCTATTCCATTGGCGACCAGCTTGTTTTAACCCATATAGAGATTTCTTTAATTTACATACTTTGTTTTTAGTCGATTCGTTAACAAAACCATCGGGTTGAACCATAAAAATTTTTTCATTCAAGTCACCATTTAGAAAAGCTGTAGAAACATCTAACTGACACAATTTAAAATCCTTTTCAACAACAAGTGCATATACTAATCGTAATGAAGTTTGTCTTACAACAGGAGCAAACGTGTCGAAGTAATCAATACCATACTTTTGGTTATAGCCTTTCGCTACTAAACGTGCCTTTCGTTTTTCTACATTTCCATCTGGTGTATATTTTGTTTTAAATATCCATTTACAGCCTATTGGAGTTCTACCTTCAGGTAAGTCTACCAACTCCCACGTGCTATTATCAATTAAGGATTTATATTCTTGTTCAGCTACACGTTGCCACTCTTTTATATCTTTTGAGTTGAGCATATCCTTAAAAGTTTTAGGATCCTCTGAATTACAACCGAAAATAATTGAATTAGCTTCTTCTTTATTTTTAAACAACGACCACGACCTTAAACGTTCTTTAATGGATGGTTCAGGAACCAAATTCGTTGAACTATTTATTTCAGTTTTTTCTTCTTCATCGTCTGTCAAAAACTGGTCTTGATCTGAATTATCTTGTCTTGATTGGTTTTTATGACTAGGTACGACCTGGTTGAAATGGTTCTGATCTGATTCTAAGGAAGTTGATTGATTTTGACTATAAAATTCTTCTGGTTGTAACTGGTTTTGATTTGACTATTCCAGCATAGTAAGATTTTGGTTACGTTCATTACTACCCCAACTAAATTTATATAATCCTACATTTTGATCTTCTATATGTTTCGAGTCATTGTTAATTGAATTTTTGATATCCTTTTTGATTTTATAAAATCCTACATCCTCATTTTTGACATCTTTGATATCAACTTCAAAATCATCTTTAATGAAGCTTACATCTCGACTTTTAATACTTTTATTGGTACCCCTTTTCCATAAACGGTAAGCTTTAGCATGTGCTGAGTAACCGACAAGTATGAATTCTGAGCTTCTTGGTTGCCACTTTGAATTGCCTGGTTTTTTGTCTAGAACATAAGCTTTTATTCCTATTTGACGGAAATGTTTAACAACTGGTTTCTTTCCTGACCATAACTCCTCAGGTGTTTTATTAATATTTTGTTTAGTTGGACATCTGTTTCTAATGTAGGATGCCGACATAATTAACTCGGCCCACAAATATTCTGGTAATCTGGCCTGTATCATCATTGTCCTAGCCATCTCTACAATGGTTCGATTCATACGTTCTGCTACATCATTTTGCTCAGGAGTATATTCTACACTTAATTGATGTTTTATACCACAGTCTTTCAAAAAATTTTCGAACTCAATACATGTCAACTCTGCCGCATTATCTGATCGTATAGATTTTATGTTCCTTCCAGTTTCCAACTCAACTTCTTTCTTAAATTCCTTAAAGTTTTCTAAAAATTCACTTTTTCTTCTCAAAAAATAGACATAAACTTTTCTGGTATAACCATCAATAAACGTCAGAAAATAAAGTTTCTTTCCCATTGATTCTACTCTCATTGGACCACATAAGTCCGTATGTACCAGTTGTAATATGTCAGTAGATGACTTTTAGGTTTTTTTAGGAAATACTTGTCTTATCTAATTACCGCGAATGCAACTTATGCACTGAATGTTCTGGCATTTAAAATTTGGTAAACCCAAAACCACGTTCTCTGACTTTAATCTTATATTTATTTGAGCTGTACCAATCCCCATGATTTCTAACTGTTTATCGTCAGCCAATCGCATTGTACCTCTAAAAGTTTCATAGATTTCTAAAAACTGTGACTTTAAATAAGTCATATGGGAAGAGGCTCCACTATCAAGTATCCAAATACAACTAGCTTGATTCGAGGTATTTGAACTATTAGTTAGTCTAGTTGATAGTACGTATCCAGTATGATATGATTTATTATCCGGATCGACATATATTTCATTTGCTTTATTTAATTTAATTTTACAGTTTTTGGCCATGTGGCCTCTCTTTCCGCAATTAAAACAGTTAAAAGGAAAAATCTTCATACCTTCATCATCCATGTCATTGTTAAGATTATCTCGCATCTTCTTGTTACATTTTTTATCTTTGTGCAAATTTAGAGCGTTGTCTTGAGCAAAAATTTCATCTTGATTGGGATTTTCACCAATTTCGAGGAGTCTCGAACGTAAAATATTCAGAGTCGGAAACTCATTGGCAGTGTCAAATGCTGCCTTTACAGCTTTATATTCGATTGACAAACCATCCAATAATATTACCGTCAACAAGTCTTCATCTATATCAGCCACCATTTCTCTAAGTTCGGACACTGCAACATCAAATTCTCCCAAATACTGCGAGATATTTTGGTTTTCAACCATTTTCAAATTTAATATTTTGCGGAACAATTCTGCTTTCTTCCTTGTAATCTTCCTGTCGTATGTATCCTTAAGATACGTCCAGATTTCGTGAGATGTTTTAAAATTTTTAACCATTCGTATAACATTTGATTCCAAGGAAATAATTATCTCAGCACGGGCATCTTAATCTTTATCATCATAATCACGCTGTTTTAATACACTCTCCTCATGCATTTTCTTTTCTGCCGTTGTAGCATCCTTTCCAATTGCAGGTACATCCGGCCTTATTTCTTCACCAATTACCATACGCAACAAACGATTTTTATGTAAAATCCCCTCCATTTGGGGAATCCATGTAGAAAATTATTTCCATTTTCTTCTTTATTAACTTCTGTACACAATTATTTATTAACTCACGCTAGGTTTGGGTGCTGGGCCCATAACCTATTGAAATATATACACGCAGAGTTTAAAGAAAAAATAATGTGGTTTATTGTGAGAGTTCAAAATAAAAGTGAAGGAAATATTTTGTAGAACATTAAAATAAAAAACTTAATTTTCTATGAACTATTGTTTCTTTTTGATACAGTAGAAAACGATAAAGTTGATTTCCAACATTTTCTAAAGAATAATCAAATGAGAAATAATTTGAAACTGTGGATATGTCTCAGTAAATTATTTACATAACTTTATTTTTCTTAGTACTTCAACGGGTATCCCATTTGAGTACTGACCGTTTTCAAATTTATTAGAATTTTTTGTTTACACCGCGAAAAAAAAATTTCTATCCATCATTTAAATGTAGATATAATCAATTCTTCACATCCAAGTCATTTGCTTTATGAATAATAATTTAAGTTATTTTTCACAAGTGTTTAAATATATTTATGTTTGGCGGTTTTGCTGGACTTAAAACTGTATTGGTCAGTAATATAATAACAATTATATTAATCTTTCAATGGTATGTTTCGGCATCGTTGTCCTGTAAAGAGTGGAAAGCATTATATCTCAGTACTTTGTTATTTTAAAAATTATTAAATTTTTGCTTAATGTTTCCTACCTAAATTTGGAGTTCATCTTCACTAGCCGGCCCATTACATGGCCTCCATAATGATTTAATGTGCAATAACACAAGTGCTTTGGATTTTATTGTTCATTTGACTTTCTTCACACATTCGCTCCCTCAAACTAGCCACAGTCTCTGGTTTGGTATACAACCAAAAAGTATCTCAATTCTTCTTAGTCATGAAATAGTGCTGCGTTCTTAAAATATCGAACGATTATCTATTTCGAAAAAAAATTCGAATTATTGGCTTATATATTAATGTAAATATTCATTTTTATATGCTTAAACTGTTTTTTTTTAAAGATACTCAACATTTTGTTTTTGCAACATTATGCTTTCTAATTTTGAAATCACGCGATAAGTTTAACAACAAATCTTTGATCATAACGGTATTTAGATATAAGAATAAGGAATGTAAGAGAAAATGATCTAGTTTTTGTGCGAAATTTGTTTAGCCGCATTTGTTATTAATGTGTCATACGGGTAAGTTCCCTTAAAAGTTTTTCTTTTTTGGTATTGTTTATCAAGGTTACATTATTTTACATAAATATGTAAAAAAAAATATTTTTATTTTGGAAAGATTTGTTAAAATGGAACGAAAAAAGCAACTAAACAAAGTGGAAAAGGTTTTAAAGAAAAATGATCTTTCAAAGAGAGAAATTGCAAGACATATTAATAGATCAGAGAAGGTTGTAAGAAATTATCTAAAGCTAGGCGATAAATTCAGCGCAGGACCTTCAAAATGCAAACGAAACACGAAATTAACTCAACTTCAAAAACTTAATAAAACAAGAAGCCACTGAAAATCGATTATATTCGTCAAAAATTGTTTCTAAATAGCATCTTCCAGTTGGAAAACGTCGGGTACAACAAATATTGAGTGCTGATAAAACAATAAAATGGAAGAAACTACGAAAAAACCTCAATTGACAGCTAACCATAAAAAAGCACGATTGACATTTGCGAAGGATGGCGTGGACTGATACTTGGCAGAGAATCATTTTCGGATGAAAAAAAGTTTAGTCTGGATGGACCAGACGGTTGTAGCTAATAAACCTCCAAATAACCCTCCACTTATGAGGTGGGTCAGTCATTATATGGGGTCCATTCTCATAGCACGAAAAGCTAAAATTATGCTTCTTACCACCAAAAATGAACTCCGAACTGTACATTGAAATATTGGACGACGTTTTAGTTGAATACTTGGAAAATAATAATGAAATATAATTTATATTTCAACAAGATAATGCAAGTGTTCACATATCCCATACGTCAAAGAAGTTTTTTCGTCTCGTTCCATACCCTTGCTCGATTGGCCAGCAAGAAGTGCAGATTTAAATCCAATAGAGAATGTTTGGGGCATCCTTGCAAGAGTTGCGTATGCAAATGGAAAACAATATTCAACAATCCAAAAGCTCAAAACTTCAATTTTGCAAGCGTGGCTTGACTTAGACATAAACATGCTTCGGCTAAGCAAATTTCGCATATTGAAATTAATTTTTCGTGATAATCTGTTATAATTTCTTTAGTTTAAGTTAAAAATTTTTTTATTTTTTTTGTAATTTTGTAATAAATAAAAAACGCAGCAAAATCCGTCACAAATATCTTATTTTTTAAGACACACTATTGGCTAGTTCTGCTTCACGACTTCCATATTTGCAATGGTTATTAAATTCTAACATTATTCGTGGTATAGTCAACCATTTCGTGAGTCTTCTAAAAATATTTGTAAATATAAGTATTAAAACGACGAGACATCGTTGAGAAACAATATAAAAGTCAGAGATATCGTGATCTGCCCTCATAGGAAACAATTAAATTAGTTTTTAAACTCACTATGGGAAAAATAAAAAATGTTTAGTATTGTAATAATCATAAAAAAATATGAATATTTTTTAATTGAGGGAGAACTATTTTCAACACCAAATCTGTCATTTGAATATATTAACACATGTATATGATGACATTAAAAAAGCATCGTTGTATAAGACCCTGTAGAATATTCAGAGATTGACGGAAAATGGAAGCAAAATGTCCACACCCAAAAATGTATATGCTTGATTTCATGTCAAGTGCACCAATTTTTGAAACCGATGTCTGCCGATCGGGATGAAATTTGCACCAAGGTTAGTCCTCTTGGATAGTAGTTTAGACACAATTTTTCAACAAGATCGGTCCAGATCTCTCTGAGTTAGAGGGGATCAAAATTTGACATTTTGGCCAAACAGGTGTTTTTTCTCATCCATGTAACTTATTACCTATTGTTCTTAGAAAATTTTCTCCCAAACAGTTTAGATATTCAATATTTCGGAAAAAAATACTTAAAAAAAAAAAAAAAATTTAGACTTTTTTTTTGCTAAATTAAAGCATTTTTTGCCTTTTTTCAAAAAGTGCATGTTTTTTTTTTTTTTGTTTTCATAAGAAAGCTTAGGATTTTTCCTTTAAGAGCATTTTGGTCGCTTAGTGGGACGGGAGTGGGATATCTATCAAAATAAATGTTTTGTAACTCAAGACAACGGTTTTTCAATTTTTCAAAAATGCACTATTTTGAATTTTTTCCTATTTGTGTCTAAAACCTTACAAATAAAACTTATACTGAGAAACTAGACAAACTAAACTTTCCGAAGGTATATAACATAACTAACTAAAATTTTATACCCTCGATACTGTAATACCCAGAATATGTTAACCTCAGGAAAAAAAATCGCTTTTTTTCTATAGAAATGTTGAAAATTTATTATTTTTTATTTATTTTTAATAATAATTAAATTAATGTATAATAACAATAATATTACAAATAAAAAGATAAATAATTTATTAAAATTTAATCTTAATTGCATTAGATCCATTTATAACATAACAATTTTTTTACTTAATTTATTGTAACTGATGAAGTATTTAAGTCTTGTAAATTTTTAAATACCCAGTCTTTCATCCAGCTTTTTTGTCGCCTTTATTTACTGCGTTTTTTTTTTTTTGTCAATCCTTTCTTGGCGTTACTAGGTTCAGCTGTTGATTTCGCTGCTGGTTTATGTTGTCTTTGGAAAGAAATCGCATTGAATAGAGGCAGAAAACTTTTTCAACTTGTGTCTTCCATCGACAAGCGGTATAAAAGCATGGTATTGAGCGGTGCCATCGATTGTTACCGTAGCATCGAATCTGCTCTTCAGTGTTTTCAATGTTTC
Organism: Cordilura impudica; assembly: GCA_963682025.1. Lineage (NCBI taxonomy): Eukaryota > Metazoa > Arthropoda > Insecta > Diptera > Scathophagidae > Cordilura > Cordilura impudica. The sequence goes on from OY821517.1 coordinate 110,442,352, forward strand.
CTGATGATCCTCTTTGCTACTAAAAACTATTTTAGTTTCTTTACAATAACTCCTTGCCCAATGGAATAGAGCAGTCGCATCTAAGATGCGATCTTGATGAGAGCACTGGAGGCTATACTTCGCTGCATTTCTTTTAGGGTTTGCTCCAGTACCATCACATGCTCCTTTACCATGAGCAGTAGGATGAAAATGCCATTCAGCTGGCATTCCAAAATCTTTTTCGTGGGCCATAAGATTTGCCAAGTTACTTTTGTTTTTAACATGTTGACGAGCTCCGTCCGAAACGTAGTATACCTTTTTTACTGTAAATTTAGATTTTAGAAATTTTAGCATTCTCTTCTGGTACTCATAAACTGCAACGGTATCATGTTTTAAATCGTCGGATATGATTGGCATACTTTTGTGTTCCAGTTTTTCATCTTTCATGTAGTAAATAACTACTGTGAATATAGTTGCTTGGTCGTTATTGAAGTGGAATGCTTGTATGGCATCCTGAAGAACATATTTATAGTTTTCTGCGAAATCATATGAAATAACGAATTCACCAGACTTCGAATGTATCTTCAAATCCCTTGAAGAATGACCATTTCTCTTTGACTAAAAGCTCATAGTTTCTCAAGTTTAGCAATCCTGTACACATTTCTTCCACAAAATCATCCACATTTAAAATGATTGTTTTCAATATGCATCTGTCAGTCTGAATCCAAGAATCAAATTTGACCTCCTCTATATATTCTCGATCTAAAGAGTTGATTAAATTTTCTTTGATGAATGTGGTTTTCGGGCAATTGGTACATTCACCTAAGTGGCAAGAAGTTGTTGCATTAGGACACATAGTCAATTTAAGGCAATCGAGTTAATCGTGTAAATCTTCTGCCGAATCATCTGTTAAATACTTTAAGTTGATTTCCTTCAACATCAGTTTAACATTTTCATGGTAAATGCAAACGCATACTGTGTGAGTTCCGCTGCTTTCTGCCAAAACGCAATGTTTTGGCCTCATTTGGGTTAATTTCGTGAAGCCATTTCTAACATCCTCGTGTTCAGATTGAAATGTTGCAAATAACTCTTTCAGGTTACAGATAACAATTCTCTTCTGTTATGTTATGAAGGTATGTTACATACCTTCAGAAAGGTTAATTTGTCTAGTTTCTCAGTATAAGTTTTATTTGTAAGGTTTTACACACAAATAGGAAAAAATTCAAAATAGTTCATTTGTGAAAAATTGAAAAACCGTTGTCTTGAGTTACAAAACATTTATTTTGATAGATATCGCACTCCCATCCCACTAAGCGACCAAAAAGCTCTTAAAGAAAAAATCCTAAGCTTTCTTATCAAAAAAAAAAAGCCCTTTTTGGAAAAAAGGCAAAAAATGCTTTAATTTAGCAAAAAAAAAAGTCTAAATTTTGTTTTTTTTTTAAAGTATTTTTTTCCGAAATATTGAAGAAATAGCTATCTAAATTATTTGGGAGAAAATTTTCTAAGAACAATAGGTAATAAGTTACATGGATGAGAAAAAACACCTGTTTGGCCAAAATGTCAAATTTTGATCCCCTCTACCTCAGAGAGATCTGGACCGATCTTATTGAAAAATTGTGTCTAAACTACTTTCCAATAGGACTAACTTTGGTGCAAATATCACCCCGATCGGAAGACATCGGTTTCAAAAGTTGGTGCACTTGACACCCCATATATAAAATTCATTTTCTGTTTGCTTGTTTGTTTGTTTGACCGCTATACAAATTTTTATTATAGAATGGATTTCTCTGAAATTTGTCACACACGATCTCTGTACCCCAGGGAAGGTTGCCATATACATCTCGTATGCCACGCCTATTTAACGCCCACATTTTATGTACAATTCATTTTATATAATTCGTGGTATATTTGGTCGCTATACAAATTTTTATTTGTTAAGAGATTTCTCTGAAATCTGGTACATACATACAATCGCCACGCCTACTTTTACGCCCACTTTTTATATACAATTAATTTTATGTTTTTTTTGTATATTTGGTCACTATACAAATTTTAATTTTTCCATGGATTTTTCGGAAATTTGGTACACAGGATCTCTGTCTCCCAGGAAAGATCGCCATATGCTTTCTATCAGACACGCCTACTTTCACGCCCACTTTTTATGTACAAATCATTTTATGTTTTTTGGTATATTTGTTCGCTACACATATTTTTATTTGTTAGCGGATTTCTCTAAAATTTGGTACACACTATCTCTGTACTCCAGGTAAGGTCACCATGTACATGTTTTCAGCCACGCCTACTTTTACGCCCAATTTTTATATACAATTCATCTTCTGTTTTTTTTTGTATATATTTTCGCTTCAAAAAATTTTAACTTTTCAACGGATTTCTCTGAAATTTGGTACACATGATCTATATATCCCAGAGAAAGTCGCCACATGCTTCTCGCCGGCCACGGCTACTTTTGTGCCCACTTTTTTAAAAATTTTTACGCGTTCCGCTCGAATTTGCTGCACATTGTTCTCATATCCCACCAAGGTCTTCATATATTTTTATCGGCCACACCCTCTTTTCTAATTTTCAATATACGCTTTAGTGTCTAACTTTTCAATGGACTTCCCTAAAACTTTGTGCATAAATCTCGTTATTTACGACTCTTGAGTTTACACCATTATGAAATAAATATTGTAAATCAAATTGTTTCAAATAATTCCGTCTTGCCTTTTTTCTTATATAAGTTGTAACACCACAAAATTATTGCGGATTTATTTCATGGGTGAACAGATACAGGTTGACTACCATTGTAGGATTACTCCGATGAGGATAATTCATACAAATATTTCCATCTCGGCTTTTTAATCACATTGGAAAACAAAATATTACAAGCCGGAATCTACTCAAATGGGTTTAGAAATCCAGCGGCTAATATAAGCTGAGTCAATGGAATGTGAAACTCCTGAAATGACTCAACAAGCTGAGGCCAGGGAATCTGAAACTCCTGAAATGACTTAACAGTATCTTGAGGCCCAACGGATAAGACAAGCTGACTTCAAAGAATGTGAGACTCCTGAAACGACTGTAATATCCATACCAGAAAACTTTTGTAAGTTGGTTCCTTCGTTGCAAGAGATGGTACAAATAGTTGTTCCTAACGTAACGTTCATAAGAGGACAAACTCTTACGGTGGCAGGTATCAACTTAGGAGCTCCCTGTTTTTCTCATTAGACAATAACATGTCGCCCGTTTCGGAGTAAGGAGCCACCACGATCTTTTTGTATATGCACAAGAAGGAAAAACTAGCAATGTTGTATATTCCAAAGCTCTAGAATAATTAAAATTCGTAACTTTTAGACATCATACACTCAAAAAAATACATGAATAAACATAGTTAGTTGGAATGGTAAGCAGGCGCTGAGTACTTAGTCCCCAACGAACGAATTACCCCAAAAAATGAACTCATTCCCTGAAAAATTGGAGAATAACTTCAGGATGAACTAATTCCCCACATTTAAAAAAGGTTCTCAAAAGAAATGAATAATTTCCCCATACTGCTCTCAATATCTGTCCTGCGATAAACGTATTCAAAATCTACATTCCTTTCAATAGCATCATATCGGAACACAGCTTAGCTAAAACATCGCAATGATCGGAAAAATATAATTTGGCAATTAAAATAAGTTGACAACAACTACGCGGCAGCATGGGTTGGCTACAAAACGCGCGGACGCGGACGTGGATCCGACGTACTCGCGAATACAGCTCAGCTAAAATAAGTTGTCTACAACTGCGCGGCAGCACGGGTAGAGCTGCAAAACGCGCGGACGCGGACGCAACTTGCTCGCGGAACACAGCTCAGTGAAAAGTCTTGTGATAGATTTTATCTACGTATGTGCAATAATAAGCTGTTGTTCCAAATAGGCTACACATATACTATAAGCAGTTGCTGAAAGCAACCTTGCGGCACAATTTTAAATGTCGCATTAATTATCCATTTTTGAAACTTCTATAAATTTGACGTCTCTGCTCAATGATGATAACTTAATGCATGAAGTAATCCAATTTTAAAAGTTCTGAAAACTGAAAGCGTTTTCGCAGAATTTTTTGAAGCATTTTTGCTGTAGCGTCTTATAAAAAACTTCTAAATCAAAAAATCAAAAAATTTTAAATTGAAATAAAAAAAAAATGAATTTACTCCCCAAAAAATTTGAACATTGGGGAATTTTTTCATCATGACCATACAAATTTTTGTGGATAATGTTCATTTCTTTGGGGAATTTGTTCATTGGGGACTAAGTACTCAGCGTATGGTAAGCATAGTGGCCCATTTCTAAAGACAAAGACCTTTGGATCTTAGGCACGACCAGGCACAAACAGCTAGTTATTCATAAAAAATAAGAGTATTTAGTTCAGAAGTAACGAATCATTGATATCCTATATCCGCATCTGAAACTCAATATATAAGCACTGTTTTGTACGGTTGTCATTACTACAGTTGCTGATAATTAACTTGTAAATTCTAAAACCATTTAAATATAAAGTTAACTGTTTTGATCAGTTAGGAAATTTTATTTTTTCATTAAATAGGGACCCTAAAATTATGCTAATCGATTATAGCCCATTCTTAAACCAACCCAAAAAAAAACTCATTTTTATTACAAATACATTAACAAATTTAATAAACACACACATATCATTGTGTAATTTTATGTATGTGCTAGTAGCAACTTTAACTGCAATTTACTCAAAATAAAGGAATATCTTTCATATAATGTACGTTTGGTCAAAATCCGGATAAAACGGTAAAGCAAACATCAGTCACAAGCAGTCACCTGGCATATTAATATTACAGATTCCTACGTATTATTTTTTATTTTAAAACATTAACGGTTTTTCTAGAATGAATTGACTTCTATCTGGCATATTGCATTATTTTTCTATTATTTGATTATATGCCTTATTAGGCAAGAAAATAAGTTTTTAATAAATTGGATTTTTTTATTATTTATTCATTTATTTATTTATTTCATTGACTGTCCTATGCTACAAGATCAAATCTTATAATTACAGCATAGGATTTTATAAAGCTAAACCGGTTAATTTGTTTACAAAAATTAAATGTAAATTTAAAATCATAAAAACAAAATCAGGACAGAAATTAAGCATATAATTTAAGAACTTCATTTTTAAATTTTAATGCGTTACTATATAGCTGAATGTGATATGGTAGTGCGTTCCAAAGGCGTATGGCATTGATAAAAAATTGCCACTCGGATACGAGCGTTCTATATCTAATGGTGATAATTCTTTTCCCCCTGCTGGATCTCCCAAATCTATGTAAATCATGTAGATACTCTGGTGTTTTCTCATACATAATCTTGTGTAAACATAAAATAGTTCGTAGTTGGAGGAGGTTTTCGAAAGAGATTGCAAAAAGTTTTGTGTTGAACGGGGTGACTGAGCCATATTTTCTTATACCAAAAACATATCGCACAATATTTCTAAAAACGGATTTTAGTTTACACTTACTAGCAGCATCACAATTTGAGAAAATTTCACATCCATAGAGCAAAGAGGGAATTAAATAAGCTTTAGCAAGAAGCATTCTAATGTTTAATGGGGTGCAGTGTTGAGTGGCCCAAAGTGTTCTTAACATTCCATATGTTCTTCCCACAACATTATTTACGTGATTTGTCCAAGAGAGGCTGTCATTGAATATAATTCCGAGATTTTTGACAGAAGTTACGACTTCAATTTGCTTGTTATTTAGTTTTACGTCAAAAACACGATCAAGGTTTAGTAACCGTTTATGAATAACAATTCGTTTCGATTTTTTCGAGTTGAGACACAGCCCATTTGCAGCTGCCCATTTATGTATGTTGCTTAAATCAAAATTAAGCTTGGAAATTGATGTATTGAGCATTTTAGTTGTGCTATCAAAGGCTTTCGAGTGATCGAGCAGTACCAAGAGAACCACTTTTCCATTATCTATTTGTTGCCTTATATCTTCGGAAACACTTAACAGAGTTGTGACACAGCTATGCTTTGGACGAAAACCCGATTGCCTTTCTGTAAGTAAGTTATTTCTTTTAACAAAATCGCTTATTTGAGAATGTAACAGTATTTCAAAGCCTTTGGAGAGAAATGGAAGGATTGCAATTGGCCTAAATTCCTTGTTTGATTTAGGTAATGGTATAATCTTTGCATATTTCCATTTAAGTGGATAAGAACTTGTTGTAATGATGTTGTTGAAAAGATATGTAATATAAGGTAGAAGAAATGGCAAAAGTATTTTTATGTATTTTGGGTGCATGTTATCAAATCCAACAGCATTTGACTTGATTCTTGAACAGCACAAAGCGATATCATATTGATTCACACATTGAAATTCAAATATCTCAACTAAATTGACAGATGGCCCATTCTCCGTTGGATTAACGATTGTATTTAAGGTTTGTAAATTTGTTGGTGAGGAATTGTTGAAATTGTAGTATTCGGGGTTAGAATCAACCACAGGTATATTCATAAAGGTGTCACTAATTTCGTTCACGTCGGCTGAGAAATTGCTGTTATTCTCTACTTTTCATATACCGATTTCTTTTATAGCCTGCCATGTTTTTTTGGAATTTAGCGCATTGGAAAAGCGTTGAGAATAGTATTCAGATTTTGTTATTCTAATTAGACTAGTGGTATCTCTTCTTAATCGTCTATACTCATCGTGCAACTCCGTGGTTTTAAAACATTTCCACCTTTTGTACGCAATATCTTTTTGCTCAATGAGACGCCTAATTGCTTGATTGAACCAAGGTTTAGAGTTGGTTGAAATACGTTTTTGTTTTATTGGGGCAAAAAAGTCATACATATGTAGTATATTACATTAATGAACGACAATTGTGAATCAACTGAGGGAATGGTATAAATCACATTCCAGTCAATACTTAAAAACTTGTTAATTAAAAGCTGCAAATTTAGGTTTTTAAAATCACAATGAGTGTGCTGTTCTCCTTCCCGTATCAATTTAAAATCATAGGATGCAAATATCAAGTCATGTTTAGAACAGCATGGCGCTGCAATTTGGTCATAGAGAAGAACAGACGAGGCATTTCCAACAAAAAATACATCCAGAAGACTATTTCTTGTTGTTGTGAAGTGCGTTGGAAGCCTATTATTTACTGGAGTTAGTCCAAGTGACATCATATTATCAGCTAAAAAGGTTTGAGTTAGCATATCTGAGTTGAAATCTCCAGAAATAAAAATATCAGTAAATGGCAAAATTATAGTTTCTAATTTTTTTCATAAACTTGGTTATATCAACGTTTCGATTTGGTCTATAAACGCACCCAAAGAGCATTTTTTTACCATGTGATAAGGCTCCACAAAAACATATTCAACCAAATCCTTGTTCTTTTTTTTCTCTTCCTCTTTCCTCTTATCAATCTCTTTCCTCTCATTCACAATTACCTCATCCTCTTTTTCATCAAAATTATCGTTTTCTTCATCCTTATCACCAGACTTACAATAAAACTTACAGGGAATATTGTTTCTCACAAAGATGGCAACGCCACCAGCTCGAGGCTTTCTATCAGCTCGGAAAGTATTATATCCCGTGAGTGAAATAAAACTGTCAGGTGTTTTTTCATCTAGCCATGTTTCAGATACACATATGACATCCATTGCAGAGCTTTCAAAAGTAAATCGAAACTCATCAAACTTATTATTAAGGCTCTGTGCATTAATACGACAAATTTTTACACCACTATTTTGCTTAGCAAGTATACGAACCATATTCATAGTCATATCCTTGGAACCACCATTCACACTATTTAAATTTGACATTGTTAAAATATAAAGAAAGGAAAGCCATAATAGTAACTCATATATTATTATGAATATAGGAAACAACTATTTTTTTTGCAATAAATATGATTTTGTTTAAGGAAAATTCTAATAAAAAGAAATACGTTTAAAATATTAAAGAACAAATAAAAATATAGTAAATAATATAGTAAATAAAAAAGTTTAATTAATAGCACTATTGATGTTTGAGGTATTATTAGGCGGCTCAAGGTTTCCATTCGATCCAGGAAAAATATCATTTAACTGATTAATATTATCCACACGGATAGCATGATCGGAAAAAGTACGTTTGACATAAACTAGACCCCGGAAAGAATACGCTGAATGTAGATGTTTATCTTTTTTTAGTTTCGACGCTTCCAAAAGTATTCTGTAGTTTTCAATGGTAAGACTTTCATTTACGAAAAAATACTTACCGGAATCAAAGCCAATAAGATCCAGTTTAAGCTGATTACATTCGGTTTGTTTTTTGAATGTAGCAATAGATCTTAAAACAAAATTTTTATCGTAGGGAGAAAACAGGTCAACAATGATTGCAGCATCTGGAGAGTTTTCTTTTTATACCCTATACCACTATGTGGTTTGGGTATAATGACTTTGTGCTGCTGTTTGTAACAACCAAAAATATTTGACCTAGACCCATCTTTAATTATACCGATCGAATCAGAATCACTTTTTGAGTTGATTTAACAATGTCCGTCCGTCCGTCCGTCCGTCCGTCCGTCTGTGTGTCCATGTAAACTTTGTAATCAAACTGCAGGTCGCAAATATGAATATATTTTGATGAAATTTGGCGTATAAGCTTCTATCGGCCATGGGATGAACGCTATTGAAATTGGTGAGAATCGGTGCATGTTCAGACCTAGCCCCCATACAAATTACCCCTATGAAATCGACATAAATTGCCATAAGATCCAAATTGTCGTATAGATCTTATTCAAATTGGGTTTTGTATGCGTTCATTACGTCCATTAATGAGTAATCCAAAGATGATCCCTTTGGCCCTATATAGGGCTGCTTCCCGATCTTCACTTAAATCTATTAAAAAACAAAAATATTGCACTGATTCTTCTCAGATTTTGTTTGTATATATTTTTGCAAAATACAAGAGACTTTGCCAAACATGATCAGGATCGGTCCATTTTTGGACCTAGTCCCCATATAGATATAGCATCCGATATGAACTTTTTCATATCTGCAGCCAAAAAAAATTTATAAAAATCCCACTCAAATTTATTTTTTGCTTATTTTCTATGTCCAGTTAGTTGGGCCTAAGAGATAGGGTTTATAAACGCATGGTATAGGGTATCGTATAGTCGGTCTAGACTGACCATAATTTTCTTACTTGTTTTCTGTTATTTTTATTGCCCAATCTGTAGATATTTTTCACGGATGGAGTTTGTATATTTACTGCTTGGCATATGTTATCAAAAATGCCATAAACGTCTTCATTTTGCGTAAATGGTACGGCACTAATACGTAGATCACAACCCACAAATAAATTTGCTTGCTTCATAGCTTGCAATTTTAATTCATCTATTTGTGCTTTCATGTCTTTAATTTCATTCGCAGATGATTCAATAGTTTCAATTCGCTGATTAGCACAGGCAAATTATTTTTTTAAATTGTCTATTATATTTAAGAGTTTATTTTCGCGCTCTTCCCATAACACTCTTATTTGTTGAATATGCTCATCCAATCTCTTATCAAGTAATTGTAAAATACTGACACGATTATTGGAGTCAAAATGTGAGTTTCTTGGTGTTAGTGAGTATCGAGCTGATTTGCTATTGCTCGCTGGAGAAACTTGTTGTAGTTCTCTAGAATTACAAGAAAAATGTATGTAGTATTTACATATTTCATCTATTGATATAAATAATGGAAATTATTTTGTATCTTCACTATCATAGTAATTCTAGTGCGGATGGCGGCAATAAGTTTTTTTCTCCTCACAATTTTACTCATTTGTGATACAATTGGGTCCGACCTTAGAAAGCTATTAAATATATCTTCGCTAGAACTTTCTCGATTGCATTTGCGGGAAATTTGCTCTCTGTAATTTGAAATTTTGTAAATCTTAATTTCTGGCTTCCTGTGTTTCCTCCGATAGTTGTACAATTGGAAAAACTGCACGCGATATTATTTCAGGACCATGAACAAAACATTTGTGCAATATGTAGACGTACTGACTACAAGAAACGACAATTAGTATTGTATGCATCTTTTTTATAAGCTCTATGTCAATTCTTCTAATTCCAGCAGAAAGTTCTACATTTTTATAGAATTGTCTTGCTGTATTACCATTATTGGGATTTCCAAAGCCAGGTTTTGACCTGTTTTCGCTTGAATTCGTAACTTAGTTTCAGCCACAACTTTTTTATCCTCTTCTGACCTTGCTTGCCCTTTTTTTATTGAAAGTTGTTATGGTAGGTGTAAACGACACTCGAAAACCATAAAGGACAGATAAGCAATCATATCTTCTATGAAGCTAAATTGCTGACTTGTTGCATTGCATATGTAAGACTTTTGGGTGGCTGATGCTTCCGTTATTGCGTTGTACACTTTCCCATCAATAATCACTAGCATTAAAACGTGGCTTATTTCTATGGTTTCTTCTCGTACCTGCATAATGGGATCATATCAAGATTTAATTTTTTCATCTACACTAGCTTTTTGAAATTTTAAATTAGTAATAGATTCTTTAGTGAACTCAATTTTCAGTGGCCTACGAAATATGGAAGAAGATCGTGGATTTTTCTATAGTATTTTATTCATACAAGCCACTTAAGTGGTTGGTTGCTTTGCAAGTTGACTCTTGAAGAAAATCCTTCAGTTAACAAGTATGGCGTGCTACAATCGTACCAGCAACTCTTTATTGGATAATCTAGAATTGATAAAAGGAAGCCTAGAGGATTTCATAAGACTTTTGTTTTGACAAAAACAAAAAACTAATAATCGTTGTTCATTGGAATAATAATCCGGTGAATATATTTTACTATTTTATTTCAGTACTGACTATTTTCATTTCCGGTGTTTGGAGTAACTGAAAATCGTTGTCACGATTATAAAAGAGTTGTCACGACCACGCGAATAATGGCTAATAAATCATCATATCATGGAAAAGATTGCCCGATGTGGGCAATATGGAGGTGAGACTTGATACGATTGTTTTACACAATTTCATGGTGGCAGTCCAATACATTGAAAATACATTGAAAGCTAAAAATATCTAAATCACTATAAATCTCATATATAACATGTAATTCTCAATACAAATAAAATTAATTCGATTCGTCTTATGATAACCCAAAAATCATTGCAGGCGCTGAGTCCCTAGGCCCCAATGAAAAAATGCCCCAAAAAAAATGAACAAATGCCCCAAAAAATTTGTATGGAATTTTTATGGTTTTTTGGGCACAAGTTAATTTTTTTATTCCAATTTGAATTATTTTGATGCATTTGTTCATTTTTAAACACTTTCTTCTATCTGTTTGTCGAGGGTCAACCCCATTGCACCTTATCCACTTGATCTGAAACTTGGCCCATAGTCTTGTTGTGACTACAGATTAATTTCGGGGTAGCCACGCACAGTCATGCATAGTCATGCACAGTCACGGAGTGATCTAATTGTCATTTCCCCTCATCCGATCGATCTGAAAATTGGTCCATACGCTTGCTATGAAAAAAATATTAACTTTGACTTAGCCACGCACAGTCACGCATGGTCACGCACTGTCACGGAGAGATTTAAAATGGATTTCCACTCATCCAATCAATCTGAAACTTGGTCGGTATAATTGCTGTAAAGAAATATTAACTTCGACATAGTCACGTACAGTCGCGCATAGTTACGCACAATCACGGAGTGATTTAAGACCCGTTTGCCCTTATCCAATCGATTTGAAACTTGTTCGGTTGACTTTCTGTGAAAAAAGATTAACTTTGACATAGTCACGCACAGTCACGGAGAGAGTAAAACCTCATTTCCCTTCATCCGATCGATTTTAAGATAGTCATACACAGTCACGCATAGCCACGCACGTTCACGGTTTGATTTAAACCCCATTTTCCCTCATCCGATCAATCTGAAACTATGTCCATACACTTGTTGTAACCAAAGAATGATTTTAAAATAGTCACGCAAAGTCACGCACAGTCACGGAGTGATTAAAAACTCATATGCATAAGCAAAGAAAGAGTTTTAATAAAAACTTTGTTTTTTGGGTTAGATTATTAATTTGAAAGTTTGGGGCTTAAATTCATTTTTTTTCAAGACTGATTAACAAATATACACCAAGAATAAACTACGAAACCGGTTTATGTTATTGATTTCTTTGTAGTTTATTTTCGTAAACTGAAAAAATATTAGGAATCGTTTGTAAATTGAAGTAATCAGTAAATAAAATTAATCGTAACGCTTTTGTCTTGAACTGTGTTCCCTGCCGCTCAGTTGTCGTTAATTTATTTATAATTGCCGCAAAAATTATTTTTTGCAGATTATTCCGATATTTTAAATTTTGGTGGATAAGAAAAAGGCAAAAATTTTATGAATGTTTTGCAAACATTGCAAACTCCGCAATGATGCTGCCGCAAAGAATACAGAATTTAAATGCGTTCATTGTGATTTATTATTTTCATTTGAATAAATATTTGACAAAAAAAAAACATTAAATAAATATATGTGAAAAATTTTGCGGAATGTCTTTTGGGGCGTAAGTTAATTTTTTCTTTGGTTTATTGAAAAATTGGGGCATTTGTTCATTTTTTGGGCCTTTTTAAGGTTTTGGGGCTTTTTTGTTATGCCCTAATTTTTTGTGGCACTTGTTCATTGGGGCCGAAGTGCTACCCATCATTCCAAAAAACATATTTTTACTTTAGGTTCTTTTAAATTAGTAATAAAAATCAAAATTTGTTTTAGAACTCTGTTATGCCTAAGTGGGTATTTCAATATGCATGCCATAAAATTGAACATGTAGCCTAGAGGATTGGACCTCTTCGGGTATTTTTTTTTAGATAGACTACATGTTGTGCTATAAGGAACCAAAAAAGTTAACGGGAAGACCACTCCCCAAACTAACCAGATTCTTTTATGTCAAAATTTATTTACTTTGTTAAATTATTGACTTTTCACCATCTAATGTTACCCCCCACTCATGCGGCCATGTGACTCTTAAATACCCTTTTTTAATAGCTTTATCTTTCTTCTAACAACTCGTGAAAAAAATATTGAAATACTTTCGGTCAGGCTCTAGCCAGAATTTTTCTAAGACAGCTCTATTTTTGTATTTTTCTACCCATTTAACGTTAATGGATTAAGAACAAAATTGGTTCATATGTAACTAATTCTGTAGTTATTATGGATCGAGTGAACCCTAGACTCAAGTATAAAGAATAATTCACGGAATTCATTTTGTTAATACCGCTGGAAAATAGAGAATTTCTAGAGCAGATGGGTGCTGGGAATTATGACGTTCTTTAGTTTTCATGACTTCTTTGTTATTTTTAAAATATATATGTTTTTTTGCATAAAATGATTTTGTAGGATTTTCAAAATTTAATTATTTGCATTTATGATTAATTTTGCTTTATTTTCTAAAATAGTACACATTTTAATTTTCCGAAAAACTGATTTAAATTTGGCCTGGTTTTCTTCTATGTATGACTAGGTAGTAGCTCCTACAAACAGACAATATTAAATGTCACGTTTGTGTTTAGTATTTTGTGACTTGTGGTCGGGTGATAAATTTTATTGTCTTTTTCTATAGAGTTTTATTTATATAACACACATGTTACGGTGCTAAATACAATAAATGTGAGTATATTTGTATGGAGTAGAACAAATGGTCACAGAAACTCACACATACACAGTTGTGTGTGCAATGTTGTATTTGTAATAATATTTATAAATATTTGAATTTGTATGTATATATGGTATATTAAAGTGTACACAGTACGTTCCTGTATACAGATGAACATACATAAATAAAAAATTATATGATTTCTCTGTCCATAGTTGAAGTTGTTGATTTTTTTTTTTTGCTATTTATTGCCCTTTTTCTATGGCTAAGTGGAAACAGAAGATATGGTAGGGATATATTATGGTAGAAGAAGTTTTTATTCATACACACACATACATACAGGCATATGTAAATATGTATGTACATATGTACACGTTCATATAAATTATTGTTTAGAATTTAAGTTTCTGCAGTCATTCATCCATATAATATGTAAAAGAGATACACTACCGTGATACAGTGATGTAAATTTATAATTTCTACATATTTTCAACTAAGTTTATTCTCAACCTGCGAATGACTCTTATTTAAAGTTAAGAAAGCCAGACTAACGTTCCACTGTGCCTCATATTTATTATGAGACTGCGGCCAAAGATTGATTTTTTGACGGCCATCAATTTAGAACTTAGTTATCTCTTATGAAATTAGTAAGCTGAGGAATGCAAAATCGTTAACTCCATTTCAACTGTGCTACTAGCAACAAGCTGATCCAAAGTATAGTTTTTCTGCATTTGGCTACAATCCAAATTAATTTTCAAGGAAGCTCTCATGGCATGCATAGAAACTATATACAAATTAATCCAAAGGAACCATATACAAATTCTGTGGTTTTCTGGAATAACCGCGTATGTCTATTTTTGTCAATTTTGAGTCAACGATGCCAAATATATTAATTTTTAATGTTTTTACATGTGTTAAATTTTTTTTTTTATTATTGACCATTTCTGAGCTTTTTTTCTTTAACTAAAGACGTAACTTAAATGTTTATTCAATTAATTTGCAGTACTATGGACCTATGTCAACCTACATTTGATCGCTGACAAATTATTTTCTACGTTGTTATTAATGGAACAAAATGCAAAATAATTGTGGATTATTTTTCAGTTTATGACCACTTATAAAAACTTGTGTGTTTATTTCTGTTATTTTTTGTCACTATTATTCTCGATACGTTGTTATGTTCTCATCCTAAGTCCCGTTAACTTTTTGTTGACGAACAAAAAAATCCATTTTTCAAGCAAAAACAACTTATGTCTATATGGGTGGTTGCATTGGTAGTTTTCTTTTTCAAAGAAAACGACGTTTGTCGACATAAGTTGTTTTATCTGCACACACTTTAATTGTTATTTACATATAGTTTTTTTTCCGTCATTCTCTAGGATCTATTCCTCTGAAGATTTTTGACTCAAAATTTTACATAAAGTACTTATTGCCCATATCTACAGGGCTGTTAAATCAAAAGCTCTAAAAACTTTATTCTAGAAAACCACAGAATTGGATATATTTTATCGAACATATTTCTTATGTGCGAGGGTGAATGTCCAAAAAATATAGGAAAAACGGGTATCAATAATTTTGTTTTTATGAGTGAACTAATGTGAACAAAAAGAAAAAATTCTCGCATAAAATTATTGTGAAAAAAATAACATAATTTTATATAATAACAAACAATATCTTTGGCATGATGTACGGCGCGATGCACTGTTTATCGCCCATTTTATAAAAATGGCAGACGATATTGCCGTTATTAAATTAGAAATTATGATTAATCCAGCAAGAACGTAATTAATATTTTTTACTAAAGGAAGTAAAAAAAAACATAATATAAAAGTTGGCAAGTTAGGGGTCCCCTGGGAAGTTAAAGTTAAATATTTATGCTATATTCACACGGACAGCAAGATTCGCGGTTCGCTCTCTCATTCACGGTTCGCGCC
Organism: Cordilura impudica; assembly: GCA_963682025.1. Taxonomy (NCBI): domain Eukaryota; kingdom Metazoa; phylum Arthropoda; class Insecta; order Diptera; family Scathophagidae; genus Cordilura; species Cordilura impudica. Next base: position 110,457,920 of record OY821517.1, read on the forward strand.
TGAATCATGATTGAATCTACATGATTCGCCATACAAAATTTTGAGAGCGAATCTACTTGGTTCAAAATGAACTTAGTTTTGAACCTAGCAACATGGAGTGTCATCTCCAAGTTTGATAAGAAATTATCGATAGTTTATCTGAACTAGCTGTCAAAAATATATAAACAAAGAAAAAACAAAAAAATAATCTGTCCAATAAAATAAATAGAAACATTTAACAAATAAAAAGTATATATTTACATATATAATGGGTCCGCCAAATAATGGAAAATAATTTCATTCAAATGGCTGCCTCGGCTGTCCTATTTTTAAGCACATTATCGATTGTGTGCAGATGTATTTCACCAATGGCTTCACGAATATTGTCCCTTAAAGTGTCAATTGTCTCTGGCTTGTTGGTGTAACACTTATCTTTGAGGGCACCCCATAAATAATAGTCCAACGGTGTCAAATCGCAGCTCCGAGGTTGCCAAACGACATCAGCTCTGCGGCTGACAATGCGATCTTCAAAAACAGGGCGCAAAACATCGAGTGTAGCTTCGGCTGTGTGGCACGTAGCGCAGTCCTGTTGAAAACAAATGTTGCCAATATCTTCCTCTTCAATTTTTGTGAACAAAACTTCGTTCAACATGGCTCGATAATGATCGCCATTCACTGTAACGGCCACTCCTTGCTCATTTACGAAAAAAAATGGCCCAATTATGCCTCTGGACCAAAATCCGCACCAAACAGTGACTCGGTTTGGGTGTATCGGCTTTTCAATGTATGCGTGCGGGTTTTCTGTGCCCCAAATGCGACAATTTTGCTTGTTTACATACCCGCCAAGATCAAAATGAGCTTCATCTAAAAAAATGATTTTTTTTGGCAAAATCGGCAACTTCTGTAAGTCGATCGCAGGCCCACTAAGCGAAGCGAAAACGCATTGGATGGTCAGTTGGCTTCAACGCCTGAACCAATTGGAATTTGTATGGCGTCATACCAAGGTCTTTATGCAAAATTCGTCTCAATGATGCCTCCGAAATGTTAAATTCTTGAGAACGACGGTGAATTGATGTTGATGGCGCTTCACGCACACTTTCTGCCACAGCAGCAATATTCTCGTGTGTACGCACTGTTTTTGGCTTTTCACGCTTTGGTTTATCGATGAGGATGCCAGTTTCTTTCACTCTTTTCACAAGATAACGAACATATGGAGCTGATGGCGCTTCTCTTCTTCCAAAATCCGTACGCAATTTTCGCACACATTCTGCAACATTACCATGATTTTCGAAGTAATGTCGCAAGATTTCCCAGCGTTGTTCAAGCGTATACACAACCATATTCGTTCAGCGGAAGGATAAAACTAATTATCTGTCAAATCAGACATGAGCTAAGTGTTCACGAAATAAGCACTAGTTGAAAAAAAAAGGTAATGGCGGACCCTTTATATTCAAATAAAAATGGAAAAAATTAAATAATGAAACGTAAAGCGTAGAAGGATGTGTTCAAATATTTGCACAAAAAATATAAACGTCAAAATGAAACAAGAACACTCGTCTGAACACCAAGGTTCACAATCATGAATCAGAGAGCGAATCAAGTGGTTCATTGTGCCGTCTGAACATGCTATTAGATGTAGTACTGGATAAAAAGTTACTTTTAATGAAAATATTAGCTTTATGATACAAAAAATTAATTTAGCAACAAAACTTTTATATTCAATTATGAACAGAGAATCGGAATTTTATATTAATATTTAGTTCTTAATACTTAAAACTGGCTCATGTATGGTATACTGTCTCCAACTGTCATTTAAAGAAATTACCAGTTAGCCAAACAAACTCCTAAACATTATATATAACCTTCCACACCAGTTTTCGATATCACTCCATGTATAATATTAACTGAGTCAATGACAAACCGTGATATTATTTTAAGCTGAGTACTTGTTATTATTGTTCAATGTAATATTTGTTTTTTTATGTTGGATGTAAATTAAATCCATTTTTAAATGTGATAAATAATACTCATGTTACTAATTTCCATGAAAAAGTCAACAAAGAATTGACGAAACGTCGGAAAGAAATGTAATTAAAATGCAGTTTTATTTACATTAAAAATCTTAGGCCGTATTAGCTTATTTTGAAATAAAAGAGACAAACTTCATATTTTATATCAAAATTTCGCAAATGAATGTCAATACTTTAGTTATCCTCCCTCCACGTCAGCTGTTTATGTTTATAAATCAAATTTATATATTTTTTTTTTTTTTTGTTTGCATTAAAAAAAAACCTTTTTTTCTTTCTTTATTTGATTTTTGTATGAACTTTTCCCTTCAAAGATATTATATTTCTTTGCAAATGTAGTATATAAACGGATTTAGAAGAAAATTAAATATCGTTTTTGGTACATCGTGTGAAGTAATTTTTTAAGCAATTTGTAATGATGTAGAATACCATAACCATCCCAAGGAAATACAAAAATTCGCACGAATGTGTTCTTATACCCTAAACTACCCAAGGTGTAAAGAGTTAGGGCTTATGTTTGTAAGTACGAAATATATCTGGCCAATACCCATCTTTTATTATACCTATCGACCAGGAATAATTATTAGAGTAGATTATGATATGTCCGTGCATCTAACCATCTGTCTGTCTGTTGTGTATTTGGCTATCAGTCGCAAATATAAAATTATTTTAATCAAACATAAGTTTTTGTCGGCCTTAGGACGATTTCTATTGAAATTGGTGAAAATTAGTCTACGTCAAAACCTAGTAGCCATACAAATAATGCCTACAAGACTGATGTAAATTACCATTAGATCCAGATTATAAAATAAGTATCGTTCAAATTTGACGTATGTGCACACCTCGCCTGAAGGGAAGGCAGGTTGACCTAAAATGCCAAAGAAATCTGAAAGACGGGTTTTGTTAACAGTTGATTTGAAAAGAAAAATCACTTTGAATCGAAATTCCAGCTGATCCTGTTTCTGAGATATGCGCATTTATTACTTTTTATGTAAGCACATATCACGCATACATGAAAAATGATAATATTGGTCCAATTCTGGTATTTTCTCATTGTGTGTGTCTGTGTGTGTGTGTATGTGTGTGTCTATGTGTGTGTGTGTGGGCAATATTTTTTTCATACCATCTAACGAGATAGATATCACGGCGCGCTTTTTTTAAAGTGGTATCCCCTGTAAAATTTTACAAATTCCGACCATAAGCCTAAACCATCGTTGTCCAATAATAAAATTCCCTTTTTAAATGATCAAGTATCACGTGAATTTTTAAAGTTTGGGTGGTCACTCCAGTGCTTTCTAAAACTATGCGCAGTTGATTCAAATTTTCATCTAAATTTGTAATGTCAGCACGTTGCATAGAAAAACGTGTACAATTTTATTCATTTTGCTACAAGCAAAAACGTATGGCTGTAACTTCAATGGACCTACGTGCTCATAAATTTTACGATCAAGCAATTTATCTGATTCTTCCGAAAGTTTCCTGCATGTATTACCCTCAAAAACTTCACCCTGGTAATTTTTTGCAACTAATTTCAATTTTGTTGGCCATTCCAAAATAATTGGTTTATAAATCCTTGTAAAAGGTGGAGTTCAGGCAGAGGGCATTTCCGGAGAACGTAGGTTACAGAAAGGTCATTTTCTTCATCATTATCGCTATCTTCATTTTCTATTTCTTTTTCGCAAAAAAGAGAGGTATGTTTACCGTGCTATGACATTCTTTCGCGCTATTTTTGTTACCGATACAATTAAATTACTGATAATTATCTATTACATTTTGAAATGTTTTAAGGATTATATCATCAGCCTCTCTTCTAAAAGTTTGCAATTCAGTAAGAGTAATATAACAGTAAGGGCAAGGGCATATTGCGGTTGCAGTTTGCTGTCCATTAATTATTAGCAGAAGTTTGAAATCAGAGCTAAATCTGAAAGGTATCTCATTAACCTTTGTCAATTCAAACAAAGTTTTTACATTTTCATAAGTTTCCTTTATTTGTGGAACAATTGCTAGTATTATTAATCTGTAAACACTGTTCAAATTTCTTTTCATTGATGTACTCCCACCAGTGAAGTAACGAATTCTTTTACTTTCATTTTTATCTTCTTTTCCTTCTTCTGTCAAAATTATTAAAGAAAGTTTAAAAAAACCTTGCCCACCATATGTCATCAACTTTTTTTTTTGCATTTTGGATCTCTGCAACATTTAGTTTTTCAAAGATTGAGTCAATAAGATTTGGTGCGTTGGCATAAACGACAGGTCTACCAACTACCTTCTTTATATTCGAAAGGGGAATATCTTCCTTATAGACGTTTTCCAATGAATTTGATTTTTCACGCATATGTTCTTTATAATCTTTGGGAATAGACTTTCTTCCAGCTTGATATTCCTCCAAACCTTCAGCAGTAAAAATGGTTTTCTTTTCTTTTGTGTTATTCAAAGTTACTCTCATTTTAGAACCCGCTGTATTCAAGATTATATCGCCATCAATTGTAGTACTATCAGGATCATGATCAGACAGTCTTTTCTTTAACATTGATGTTAATATTTGATTTTGTCGCTTTTCTGGTAATTTTTCTACTATGCCCATGATATTTTCACGAGTACTAGATGAAGAAGAATCTTCACCACAAGAGTGACGTATACCTTAGCATATTTTTTACAACAATTATTGTAAGTGCTCATAGAAATTTTCGTTTGAGCATTTTTTTTTTTGCGTAGAAGGAAGTTGAGTATTTGACGCAGCACAGTAAAGACCATTATTTTCATGTATTTCGGTATCGAAATTACGTTTGTAACCTTTGCCCTTAACTTGTTTTAAATAAGCTTTGAACCGTGCCATGAGACATATATAGCGATTACAATCAGAAGATGTTCTGGTTTCTTTCGGTAAATTAATGTCTTCATAATTAGGCATTACTGGAATCGGTCTTGCTGTAATATTCTTCTGGTGTTCTGTTATAGTTTTTCGACAAGAAGAACAAGTACTAAGGGGGAATTTAGAATTTGATAGATCGAGTCGTTCATTTGCATGATTTTTTATGAAATCAGAAAGATTCTTAGTTACTGAAAATTCTGAACGAGGACGATTGGCAAAAACTATTTTTTTGCGACATGGCGCGCATACTTTCAATCTATTTTCTTCGTGATCACATTAATGATCATTAAAATATGAAATATTTTTTTAAAGAGTATTTTTCTCCATAGTGTATTTTCCAACTGAATTATTGTGTGTAACCATATATATAAAATTCAACCAAGTAATCAATCAATATATACAATACCCCAAATTAAAATGCTTGGATTCTTAAGTTATTATATGCATGTGACCTCTGAATATCAAGTGTGGGTAGGTCTTTTGAACAACTTAATCTTTCAAGTGCCTTGAATAAAAATTAAATTGTAGATGGCGCTTATAGAAAATCCTTGAGGCCAAACTTGGCATAATTTAGCACAGGTTTGAAGCAAACCATACCAGACACAAAAACTATGAGAAAATGCCAGAATTGGACCAACATTATCATTTTTCATGCATGCGTTGATATGGGCTTAAACAAAATGTGAAAAATGCGCATATCTCAAAAACAGGATCACCTATGATATTGATTCAAAGTGATTTTTCATGTCAAATCCACTGTTAACAAAACCCCGCTTTCAGATTTCTTTGGCATTTTGGGTCAACCTGTCTTCCCTTCAGGCGAGGTGTGTGTGTCTTTATTAAAAAATAAATAAGTTATATTTCATATTTCATTTAAATCTATCAAAAAACAAAAATATTGTAATATATCTTTCTCAAGTTGGGTTTGTCTCTTCTTCTGAGTAAAATAGGTGACTATATCAAATATGATAATAGGTCCACTTTTGACCTGGTCCTCATAAAAAATCTGAATGCTATATTAACTCTTCTATATCTACAGATCACACATTATAAGCTGCGGTACTAAAACTTGGTTCATTCTTATTTCCTATATGCAATTATGACCTAAGCAGTGTTGGATCTAAGATCTTGCATCGAAACTGGTGGTATAAAGTATAGTGTAGTCCGTCTAAGCCGCCTATACATTCCTTACTTTTTTTTAATAAGTTGTTTAATTTTTTTTAAATATTTTGCAGAATTTTTTTTATATGTTTGCAATAATAATCACCAATTTTACTTTAAAATAAGGCACAGTTAGGCCATTGTATTAATAATTTAGTTATATATTGTTTTTAGTTTCAAATGTTATTTTGTACAGAATATACAATATATCTATTATAAATCATAAATTTTTTGAAAGGTATTGAGAGTAGTTTATTTTGTTTTTTTTTTTTTTAAGTTTAAAAATAATACATATTAATAGCCAAGGCAATTTCTTGTGACATATCCTACTCCCTCATTTACCAACTCATTTTAACAAATAATATATCAATTGAAAGTTATATCTTGGTAGATGTTCACCATGTTTAAAGATCTGTGCTTTGTTTGTGTTTATTAAAAAAAATTATTTGTTAGAAACCCCATTTATATATATTCGGTGTGTTAGGAAAATATTTGTAATGAAATTTAATGAATTCTTTTTAAAAATTCACAATTTATTGAATTTTAATGCAATATTCAGAAATTTTATATATATATATATATAGACTAAGAAAACATTGAGAGAAAAAAAATTTGTGAAAAAATTAATTTTCTTAGAATTCGCACTCCAATTTTGAGAGCTGGGCTCTGCTAGTAACACATATGAAAACTGCAATACTTCAAAATTTTAAAATAATTATTACATTTTTTATTAAAATTATCTGCTATGTATTAGATAATTGAGTAACAGAATATTAGAGCCAAGTAAGATGAAAATTAGCTAAAATAATTCAGAAAAATTAGCTTCAAGTTTCAAACAGTTAAAAGTGCGAATTCTGAATTTCTTTCGGTATTTGCATAGTGTTATATATCAATCGAAACATATTTAAAAATGGCTTAACATGATGTACAAAATACTTTATTTATTTAAACTATTGCACAAATTCGTTTGATATATATTTATGCAAAAGAATAATGGACTTTACTAAATATCGTCATGATCGGTCCATTTATCGACCTAGTCCCGATATAAAAATAGCATCTGATATAAACTGTTTCATATCTGTCATTAAAATTCAGTATATATTTATTTCATACATTCAATTATGAGATCTGCAAGACTGGATCTAAAGATTGACAATTCATGGTATACGAGGGCGGTCCAAAAACAACCTGAAGTGACAAATCAAATGCAAAACAAAATCCTTTATTTATTGGATTTTGGCCATCGCTATAGTGTTTGTGTGAACTGGTGCTAATCAATAAAAATTATCCCACGCGCAGATAGAAATGTCTTCTCCTTCTTGGGACACGATGCTCCCATTTGAGTCCACTGTTTTAATTGTTCTTTTGTCTTAACAACGTGATCCTTTGAAATTTAAATTAAATTTAAATTTATTTTGTAAGGTTGACACTTTTCACCAAAAAAATTTTTTTTTGTTCAAACTACTACAGCCATCTGTACCTCTAGTCGAATTGTTCTGAGACCATCCTCGTATATCTTATTACCTGCACTGATTTGCTGCAGCTCGAAAAATTCGCTTTCATATATAATGCAAGTAATCGGTACATAATATTATTCAAATATTAGATATTTAATTGTTCCTATACAGTAAGTCTAATGATTTTTTGACGCACACTGTGCTCCTCAGCATTGTAATATGAATCGAGATAATAAAATATATAGTTAAAACAAATTTATATTTAATTATCACACCATAATTTTATGCTTATAAAAGAATAAACAAATTAAACCACTGTACCACTGACATGTATGTGTACAAGTGTGCTAGAGCACATGATTGTTGGTCGTAAAACTTTTTTTAAAACTCTTTTGGCTATCAGTTAAAATATTGAAATGACAAAACTGCTTTGGAATCAGTCTGAATTTCATTTGGTTTATCCTTCCGTTTCCTTTAGTGCAACAACTACAATTTATCTCTATCAAGTATTTGCCACCAGCACAGTAGTTATTACAATCATGATAGTTATTTTTTTTTTTTTATGACGTACATAGCTATCAAATTTTTGACAGGTACTATTATTATTTTGGCAGGAAAATTTCCGATTTTATGTCTTCTTTTTGATGATATTTACTTTCACCACTGCTTTTCATAAAATGTTAAAGTCGATGTGTGAATGCATGAATATGGTGTAAGTATTTCGACTATATATCAACCATTCTGCCATGTAGAGGTAAATTAGTATTGTCATATTGATATGTTATGTACCGGTGGCTCCGGCCATAGATGGAAAGCATTTTCAAATAACTCTGCTAATCGTAAATTAAGAAATGGAACTTTTCACGCACACTTACATAAACACGCGACAAGTATATTAAAGGACGTTTTGAAATTGGTTTTGAATGAAAAATAACAAAAGTGTATAAACTGCTATGTTTCATATTGTCCTCCAGGTATTATTGGAAAGGTGAATTTGGTGCTATTTAAATTTCATTGAATACTTATGCAAATAAATTATAAAAGCAACCGCATATAAAGAAAGACAGAGGAAATGTAGATAATGAATTTCTTCATCATAAAGAATTTAACTTAAAATATTTCTTTAAGGCATACAGTTAAATAGAAACACACACAAATGTAATAATCGTTGTGTCAAGAAAATGATTCTAACAAAGTGATGTATGGCTAGATTTTACTTTGTTTTGAAGAAAAACACATTTTAATTTTATAGTTGTATTTATTCGACTTTTCAAATTGTTAATAAAACTTCATATGGTTGAACTCGAGGTCAATGATTTTTTTTATATAAATATTCCCCTTATTTAATCGATATTTCGATACTCTTTGAATATCATCATCAGGATTATTCCCTAAAATTTTTAACAAAAAACAATAACTTAAGTATATGTAGTATAAATAATAATAAGACAACATAACAACAATAATTATTACAATACTTTTAATATGAATACAAAAACTTACAGTGAATGTTTACATGAGAAAATAAATATTTTAAGCTATAGTTGCTTACACATTGTCATCTGTTATTGCACTGAAATATACTTAAAACTAATTATTACACTGTGCCTTTGTTTATCAAAAATCTGTAACTTTGAGCGTAACTATTAATATCAGCTTTAAAATTCATTATCTTTGTTGTTGGTGTATTAATAATGTGGAGCATTTCTAACATGTAACGGCGTCTACAGTTATTCTCGCTTTGTAATACTCTCACATCGTCAAAATTTGGTGAGTGTTTATTTTCTACACAATGTTGTGTCAGTGCAGATTTTTGCGTATTACTGTTACGCTTTAACCTTTGGTCTGATTTGTGGCCTGCTATGCGTGACTGCAATTTATTTTTCGTTGTGCCCACATAGACTTTACAGCTTCCAGCCGAATTATTAACTTTCATTCAAAACACCCAAAAAGGATAATAATAAACACAGCCAATAACCTCTTTAAGAGAGTATTAAATATTAGTGATAGAGAATTTCATAAAAATAATATAAATAAAATTAAAAATATATTACATGACAATAATTTCCCTAAGGAGCTTACGAACAAACTAATAAGAGATTTTAAATATGAAAAGCAAGACTGTCAAAAAGTAACTGAGGACCCAATTATTTACAAATCTTTAACGTACGTCGCTGGAATTTCCCAAAGATTTGAAAAATCACATCTATTTAATGGCGAAAATATTAGAGTTTCACATAAAACTGACAACAATATGGCTAAACTATACAGTAAAACCAAGGATAAAATACAGACAATGGAAATATCCAACATAATATATAAAATTCCATGCAGTGGTGGTGAAAATATGATATGTGATAAAGTCTATGTGGCCACTACGAAAAATAAATTGAAGTCACGCATAGCAGGCCACAAATCAGACCAAAGCTTAATGCGTAACAGTATTACGCAAAAAACTGCACTGACAATATATTGATTCTAAACGCCGATAAGGGCAATGTGATGGTGGCACTGGAAAAGAGTGATTATGATATGAGAACGAAACATATTATAGGTGATATGATGACGTATCAGAGATAGACAAAAGATCCCACAAGTCGTCTCCAATGGACGAATAATGAACTGGTTGAAGAACTTGGAAGAACAATATCATCACAGAATATGAAAAGAAAAAGTTTAAGAAGGATACTGCCACGGCTCCAGGAATATATGGTCTTCCGAAAATCCACAAAGAAGGATATCGTTTACGTCCTATTTGTTCTAGAATAAAGCCCCATCTAGTCAACTGTGCAAATATATAACCGGGATTTTAAGAAGAATCACAGAAAATTCAATATATAATGTTAAGGATTCAGTGCAATTTAGGAATAAGATTAGAAACTTGACTTTACAAGAAGATGAGAAATTATGTTCGTTTGATGTTGTGTCTTTGTTTCCTAGTATTCCTGTGGATCTAGCATTAGTTATAATAGAAGATAGATGGGACGAAATTGCAAATTATACAACTATGACTAAGACATTATTTCTACGAATTTTGAAATTCTGTATTAAAGATAATAGATATTTTAAATACGACGGAAAAATATATACCCAGAAAAGAGGTTTACCAATGGGATCACCGGCATCCCCTATAGTTGCTGATATGGTGATGGAAAGGCTTCTGGATACAGTTAACAACAACTTGGAAGAAAAACCTAAAATCTTGACGAAATACGTGGATGATATTTTTAGTATAGCTCGGGAAAGTGCAATTGAGGAGATTTTGAAAAAAATTGAATACTTTTCACCATAGTATTAAGTTTACAGTTGAAAAGGAGTGCAATAACAGATAACTGTATCTCGATTATCAGGGAAAATGACAATATTAAAATAGATTGGTATCAAAAACCAAGAGCTTCCAGCCGAATTATTAACTTTCATTCAAAACACCCAAAAAGGATAATATTAAACACATCCAATAACCTCATTAAGAGAGTATTAAACATTAGTGATAGAGAATCTCATAAAAATAATATAAATAAAATTAAAACAAGTAAGAGTGTTAAATTCGGCTATGCCGAATCTTTGATACCCTCCACCTGGGTTTTACGTTTACATTAATATCTGGACTTCTTGCACTATTTGTAACAAATGTATATAAAATATTTGAGTATGTAAACTCTTTGATAAACCTATTACTGAATTATTACAACAAATGCTCTGAATTTTCAGCATTTTATAGAGGTGTCTACATATATTAGGTCATAAATTGGCACAATGACTCCCGATTTATCCCATTTTAAATACTAACCTGATCCAGATAATTACAAACAATATTAAGTTTAACCAGGTAAATGGTTTATTTTGTAATTTTCTTTTTAATTTAAATTTTTTAATATAAAGGTGCATTTTATTTTTTACAAACCTTTTCAATTTTCCAGACCTATTAGTATAGGGCACATTTGTGAGTCCGCAAAGATCAACTTTCAACTCTTACTTCTTTTTATTGTATTAAATCTATCTTTGTGTCTTTAAATTAATTAAGATAATTAAGATGAAAATATTTAACAAACTGTTTTTTTTTTAGTTAATATCTGAACATTTTACTGATACAAGACAAAACTAAAACTGCCAAAAATTTCAGTCAAAACTATTTTGATTGTATTTGTTAAATATCGCATAATTTTTTTCAATTTTAAACTTTAAAGTCTTTTTAAGTCTGGTAATAACTCTATAATATGAAGGAAGTAAATATGTGGATTCTTTAATAACAATGACAAGTATAAAAAAACACTTTTTTGTGCATTACATTAAAATATTATAAATTTGAACATAATTAATTTTAGAAACATAATTAATTTTAGAAAAATGTCCGATTCGTTTTTCGATGATGCTGAAAACATATCAAAGAAATAGAGAACATAAATCAGATCTAAGTATACATGCTTATAACCACTGCTATAAAAAATCTTTTAAAACCAACAGTATTGCCATAATTTGAAATTGTAAAGATGCTAAATTGCAAAAAAAAGATGCTTAAACGTACTGGATGCTAAATTCTTTTTTCAAATTTCATTACCTTTATACTGAAAAATTATATACTTATTAATAAATTCTTTGGTTTTTAAATCGAAAAATTAATATAAAACATATGTTTCGATTTATATTTTTTAAATTTTAATTAAAATTATTTTGGATTTCATCTGAAATTTTTATTAACATCAAATTGAGTTTATTTTAAACTTAAATTAAATATTATTAATTTTAGAGGGATTTTTTTTTTATTTAAAATATAACAGAAATTACATTATCAAAAGATACGATTATATTAGAATAATTGGTTTATGGAATCTAACATTTCTGTGATGTCTTCATCTTCAAGTTCTTCTTGGCTCTGATATTTTTCTGACGATCGACTCTTATCAGCGACATCGGTATATTGTAAGTGTGACAGCACCGATTTTTCAATTTCAATCCTTCTTTTATACGTATTACAGAACATAACAACTCGGATTTTATTCTGTTCGAAGTTTGCTTTTAACTAAAGCCATTAAACTAAACAAACGTTCAACTTCGGCTTTTGAGAAAGACAAAACTAATATAGACAATACAAATATTGATAACTCCTAAAATGGATTTTCGCCAATAGAATTTTTCAATCCATAAAGAGGTTGTATTCAGTGTTGTATCCCAGTTTTGTTCTTTGATATAACTCCATTGGATTTGAATTTTTTCTGTTTCAGATGATATAAATTTAAACTCTTCTAATATATTGGTTATCTGTTCTTTTACCCGATTTAATGTGTTTTGTATTGAAAATTTTGGCATTTTTTTAATACAATAATATTTTTTGGCAATCGACTTTCAAATTCACTAAAAACTGTTGTTGGTGTTTACATTCTTCTATTTCAAAATATTTTGTTATATTTGTTGAAAGAAACGAGCAGTGTGGTAAAAAGAGTAGTACACAAAATTGCTGTACTACACTTTGAGAAATAAAAACATATCAATACCATTAAAATTATATATTCAAAAATTATGAAAAAACAATATCAAAAAAATATGCTAAAAGCAACTTTTTATTAATAAAAGATTCTAAGTTAGCATCTAGCATCTTTTGATAAATTTTGGATGCTAAACGACAAAAAAAGTTGCTAAGTCTAGCAACTAAAAAGCTAAAACGGCAACACTGAAAACCAAGAACAAATATTCTGTTTGAGTTGTAACATCTCATTTGCAAGCCATTTTAATTAAGCTGCGTTCACACTATGTGTTTTGCTTGTGTTTTTCTTATTGTTTTAGCACGTGCAATTTGTACACATAGTGTGCACCCTTTCAAAAACTGTTTATGTACAACACATTTGGCAAAACATATGTAAATTTTTCAATTAGAGCAGGTTCTATTTTGGCATGACAACCATATTAAAATACAATACTGCTTGTGGCGAAAGAAAAATAGAGTAAATTATAAAGATAAATATTGAAAGAAAAATAAATTGTTTAATATTAATTAACAATTAAAAAATATATTACTTTATTTTTAACAATAACTTTTTGTAAATTCACAAATTAAATCAGCTGTTGTTTACATTTAGAGGTTATGTCATACGGAAATACATATGTACGTTTGATCGCAAAAATGATGAATTGTATGTAAAACGCCAATTTTGACACACACGCCGAATTACGTATGGATCGTAAAACTGAATTTACATATGGAAAATACACACCTTTAATTGTGTAAATTTTAAATGCACATCTAACCATATCAAAAAGATGAATTAAACAGAATTGCAAAAATATTTTCTTTATAATATCTGTATGTTTTTTATATTATTCTTATGTAATTCTCATGATATTTTTATCTTATTTTTTATTTTTACATAATTGAAATTCAAAATGTACAAATTAAAAATAAATTTTAAAAAAAGTAGTGTAGGGAAAAAAGGGAATTTTTTTTATAAGCGTAGAGATTTCTGAAAAAATCTCCTGGCATCACTAGTACCTATTAAAAAACAATGTAAAAATTCACAAGACAACGCGACATAGACTTGCTTTGTTCAAAAGCTTCCATAAGACTGAATGAAATTGTTGCTTACTTTACTCTTTGGTGAGTATTTTCATTTTTGTTCGGCTGTATACATATAAGAAGCCAATTTGAGTTCGGTTTACTCGTGCTGCTATGCATATGTTTGTGTGTTAACAAAAATATACGATATCCCAGTCATCATTTCGAAGATTGTTTTAACAAAAATTACCTTACTGTGTCTTCTTCGAGCACTTTTGATGATTAAAAACTGCTTAATCACATGCGCTATTAGACAAAGACTAGATAATGATTTTTGCTTTCTCCTAGAAAGTGATTTAGAGAAAAATTACATTAAATAAGACTCAAAAATGAGTCGAAACTAATTAGAAAAGCGGATAAAAAGGACTCTCAAGAGCGGGTAAGGTAATATTTAATCCCAACAAAAGAATATTTTGTGATCAGCAAAAGGGCGCATTTATAACTGTTTTAATAGCACATATGAGTCAAAAAGACTCTACATGATCATTTATTGCATAAAATGCTTACAGGGATTTTATTCACTATCTGTAGAAACAGGTTTTTTAAGTAAAACAAATATGCATACAATTTCAATTCTATTTCGTTCACAATGGCACGGTCACTTTGTTTACTAGCTACTAGTAAAATAAGAAAATAGTATTATAATACACCGTAATGATGAATTGTACTTCTCAATTAGTTTATTTTTAATGTGCCATAAGAAGTTCGGTTTGTGCTAAGAAAAGCATGAATATATGTTTCCCAGGGCGAAGCTTCATCATTGCACTATGATTGAGTTGAGCTCCGCGGCTATTCATAATGTGAATAGCTCGTGTCAAAAATTTTTGGTAGTTGGGAATGGCGTTTGTGTTAAGAAAGGCATAAACGCATGTTTCCCAGGGCAAGGCTCGATCATTGCACATTGATTGAGCTGAGCTCCGCGGTTGTTCTTAATGTGGATAACTGTTGAAACAAAATTTTGGAAATGGCGTTTGCCTCCGTTCCGACATTAAATAACAAAGTTTAAAAATTTATTGTAATTAAAACATCTGACAAAAAATAGTATTTTTCTAAACAACAATTTTTTTTACAGGGTAAATAAATATTTTATGGCTTACCTACCTACTTCTTTTGAAAGCAAGTATGCAGGGTTTATACATGTACTAAAAATACAACTCTTAAAACCATACTATTTTTTCAACTCTAAAAATTTCAGAATTTTGTAAAAATAAAATAAAATACCGATTTATTTTAATATGCGCTTATTATGGATATACATATACAGAATATATGAATATTATTTATAGTATTTTGATATTGGCAACAGTAGTATGTATCAATTTGTAACATTTTGTGATGTTATAAAAATCGCAGAATATTGATATTGATTTTATATAGTTTCTTTTATTAATTAATTAACTTAAATATTACACCAAAAAATATTGATATTGATGAATTTTTATCTTATTAACACAACGACCACAAAAACAACATGCACAGCTATGACAAAATACAAAATTTAGGAAAACAATATAGGAAAACGTCATATTTTTTTTACCTTTTCAGTGATTTCTCGGCACCTATGAAACCTATTGTCATGATTTAAAAACAGGAACCTTCTCAAGATGTTAGTGAATCATTCTCACTAAAAACAAGCGCCCTATCTGAACTATTGAGGGAGTTATCACAAGAACACATATTCAAATCATATTTTCTCATGACTTTTTAATTCTTCGCTCAATTCTCGGGACCAGATTAACCGATTGGACGATTTTAAATAGCAAACTTCTCAGGATGTTAGTGAATCATTTTTTATACCAAGGAGCACCCTAGCTATCCGATTGAAGCCGTCATCGTGATTTCCACAGACGGACAGACGGACAGACGGACAGCCGGACAGACGGACAGACGGACATCGCTACATCAACTTCGCTTGTTATAAGGATCACAAATATATATATTTTATGGAGTCCAGAATTTTTTTTCTAATTATTACAAACGGAATGACAAACTTATATATACCCTCTGCACACTGGAGTGGAGGGTATAAATATATTACATGACGATAATTTCCCTAAGGAGCTTACGAACAAACTAATAAGAGATTTTAAATATGAAAAGCAAGACTGTCAAAAAGTAACTGAGGACCCAATTATTTACAAATCTTTAACGTACATCGCTGGAATTTCCGAAAGATTTGAAAAATCACATCTATTTAAAGGTGAAAATATTAGAGTTGCACATAAAACTGACAACAATATGGCTAAACTATACAGTAAAACCAAGGATAAAATACAGACAATGGAAAGATCCAACGTAATATGTAAAATTCCATGCAGTGGTGGTGAAAATATGATATGTGATAAAGTCTATGTGGGCACTACGAAAAATAAATTAAAGTCAGGCATAGCAGGCCACAAATCAGACCAAAGGTAAATGCGTAACAGTAATACGCGAAAAACTGCACTGACACAACATTGTGTAGAGAATAAACACTCACCAAATTTTGACGATGTGAGAGTATTACAAAGCGATAATTATTATAGACGCCGTTACATGTTAGGAATGCTCCACATTATTAATACACCAACAACAAAGAAAATGAATTTTAAAGCTGATGTTAATAGTTACGCTCAAAGTTACAGATCTTTGATAAACAAAGGCACAGCGTAATAATTAGTTTTAAGTATATTTCAGTGCAATAACAGATGACAATGTGTAAGCAGCTATAGCTTAAAATATTTAGTTTTTTTCATGTAAACATTCACTGTAAGTTTTTGTATTCATATTAAAAATATTGTAATAATTATTGTTGTTATGTTGCCTTATTGTTATTTATACTACATATACTTAAGTTATTGTTTTTTGTTAAAAATTTTAGGGAATAATCCTGATGATGATATTCAAAGAGTATCGAAATACCGATTAAATAAGGAGAATATTTATATAATAAAAATCATTAACCTCGAGCTCAACCATATTAAGTTTTATTAAAAACACATTTTTTTTTGTTGTCTGAACTTAACCAAATTCCGTTTATATTCCATTTATTCCATTTATTTTATATTTATATCAAATTTTCAACGGAGAAAAGCTTAAGTATATACAATTATATTTCATGCAATTAAATATAAACTGCGATATTCAAATTGGCAACCAAAGGGTGATTTTTTAAGAGCTATAGGAAAGTTTTCCAAAAAAAAAAACACATAAAATTCAGAAAAATGCATGAAATCTTTATTTGAATCGATAGTACGGTCCATATAATTTAATGTTTGAAGATTATTTCATGCAAATGTTGACCGTGACTGCGCCTCAAATGGTCCATCCGCTTAGTCCAATTTTGGCATACTCTTTCCAACATTTCGGCCGGTATCTCACGAATAAATGCTTCAATGTTGTCTTCCAATGCGTCAATTGAATCGGGATTGTCTGTATAGACATGAGCTTGAACATAGCCTCACAAAAATTAGTCTAAAGGCGTTAGATCGCACGATCTAGGCGGCCAATTGACCGGTACCGAACGTGAAATAAAATGTTCACCGAACTCGCCTCTCAATAAGTCCATTGTTGCGCGTGCTGTGTGGCATGTGGCACCATCTTGTTGAATCCACATGTCATGCAAGTCAAGCTCTTGCATTTTGGGCAAAAAAAGTTGGATATCATCTCTCGGTAGCGCTCACCATTCACAGTTACGTTACGATTCGCATCATCTTTGAAGAAGTACGTCCAATGATGCCACCAGCCCATAGACCGCACCAAACTGTGACTTTTTCTGGATGCATTGGTAGCTCTTCCAATGCTTCTGGCTGATATTCACTCCAAAATGGACAATTTTGTTTATTTACGTACCCATTGAGCCAAAAATGAGCTTCGTCGCTGAACACAATTTTTCGGTAAAAAAGTGGATCTTCGGTCAACTTTCTAAGAGCCCATTCACCAAAAATTCTACGTTGCGGTAGGTCGTTCGGCTTCACTTCTTGCACTAGCTGTATTTTGAAAGGCATCACACCTAAATCCTTCCGCAAAATTTTCCACGTTGTTGAGTAACAGAGGCCCAATTGCTGCGAAAGGCAACGAATCGATAATTGATGGTCATCATTAACACTGGCCGATACAGCTGCGATATTTTCTTCAGTTCGCACTCTACGTAAGCGTGTTGGAGGTTTAATGTCCAACAATGTAATTTGGTGCGAAATTTAGTCACAGTAGCCCGAATAGCTGCTTCAGTGGGTCGATTAAACTGACCATAAAATGGAAAAAGCGCGCGATGAACTTTCTTAACAGAGCACGCATTTTGATAATAAAATTCAATAACTTGCAAGCATTGTTCGTTCGTAAGACGATTCATGGTTAAATTATAGACCGAAGTGAAGATGTTTGACAGTAAAACAAAACACGAAACGTTCGTCAACTGTTTAGCTAAAAAATCACCCTTTAAATACGGGTAACTGGCTTGTGATTTTGGAGAATCAGCACACGATCAGGATATGTAATTAGTCAATTTTTGTAAGCAAATGTAATAAAAAAATTATAGGACGGGCCAAAGGTCACCATCGGGTTTAAAAATTAAACAAATTTTTCGTTTATATATATTTTTAATATTTTTTTTTTAGATTACATAAACAACACCTGGAGATTAAATACTGCAGAGAAAGAAAAAGATCAAAGAATCAGAATAATGGAATTGTATTATTTAAATCAGCGGTCAATTTATTAAAGCAAAGAGCATATTGTCGCCATATTACCCTTAGAAGAGATTTGCCTCAAACCAGACGACCACGTTTAATTCACTCAGAGGAAAATATTAATGTCGAGAGCAAAGTGTTATGAAAACACCAGAAACATCTACCAGAAGGCATTCTGCTCGTACGTCGCTACAGCATAACATCTGAAAATATTATGTTGCCTTACTTCTTCAAAAATAAAAATGGAAGTGCTGTAACCGTAAATGGAGGGATGATAGATTATTTTTTATATCGTGCTACTGAGAAAAGACCTGAAATGTGGTTTCAGTGGGATGGAGCCACTTCCCCAAGACATAGTAGCACTTTTAAGGCAAATTTTTGGAGAGCGAACAATTTCCAGATATTCGGATGTTAATTGGCCACCACATTTGCCAGATTTTTCAGCATCTCACTATTCTCTTCTTAGTTATTTCAAAGAGCGAGTATATGTAAATAAGCCCGAGACAATCCTTAAACTGAAAGCCAACATTATTGCGAGGCTGAAAATGGGTGTCACTTAACTAACATTATTTTCCATATTTAGGGTAAAGGAATTTACATTTTGTACACACTAGTCGTCATAATTATTTTGACAAAAACAAAATGATGCATATTTGTATTAAATTTTTAGTTGTCTTAATAGAATATAATTATTTTATTTTGTTTTGTTTAGATATTGCTAATGTAAACTAAAAAATAGCTCAAATAAAATAGCTTCATAAAAAATTAAAAAGATGCGAATGAAAGTAATTTTGAGGTGTTGGCATAAGTTTTTTGACCATTTATTATTACTAAAAAAGAAGCTAAATATATAACAAATATATACAAATTTGAACATGAGTTAATTTGACTTCAATTACTTTTTGAAGGCATCTTGGAGTTGAGTCCAGTAAATTTTGAAGGACCCCTGAGGATATCTCATTCCAAAGGAAAGTGACCTCGGAAATTGTCTCTTCTTTGATTTTATGTAAATAACCAATTCTTTTGCGTTTGATAAGAGACCACACCTTTTCAATAGTATTCAAGCTTGGACTATGGGGGGCCAGTCCAGAGTAGT
Organism: Cordilura impudica; assembly: GCA_963682025.1. Taxonomy (NCBI): domain Eukaryota; kingdom Metazoa; phylum Arthropoda; class Insecta; order Diptera; family Scathophagidae; genus Cordilura; species Cordilura impudica. The sequence goes on from OY821517.1 coordinate 110,477,729, forward strand.
AGCACCAACATTCTTCAAATATTTGGATATCATTCTGCTTTTGTGGCATGGGGCATTGATAAATGATCCTCCGATCAACCTGTCACCGGAAAGGAAAGCGTTATCATTTAGGGACCTCAAATATTGGTCTTAGTTCATCGAGCCGGCGATGGAAACCAAATCACCCAACACATTGTTCGCAATGTACCCCCAGAACATGACATTGCCCCCACCATGGCTCACTTTTTGGCCTTCCTACCTGTGGCAGCCTTACAAGAATCTTTTGTTTTGATTAATTGAACTCAAAGGAGCCTTGATCTGTCCATAGAATGCTTCTCCAAAACTACCTATTTTGGCTTCTGAAGATGCTCCTTTGTAAAGTGCAATCTTTTCAGCTTGTTTGCATCTGATATGGAGGTATGTTTCTGCTGTATATGTTTTAAAATCTCCGTCGTTTAAAGGTCGCCGAACACTACGCTTATTGATTGGACTCAATTACAATGTCTTTTACTGCGACGCCAGAATAAAAGTTGCCAATATTTAAGCTCTAGAAACACAGCTTAACTCAGCCGTTTTTCCCGTGGTCTCCAATGACTTTTATTCAATATTTTATTCGAATATTATAAAAAAATGTCAATAAAATTTAATTACCAAAGTTATTTGATTGTCACTTGCTAAACCGTGCGCGAACACTCCACAAAAATTTTACCAAAATACTTATGCCACGAATAAATTCGCTGTCTGCTTGCTTTCTTATCAGCAGAAAGAGAATACAAACCGTAAACGACAAAATATTTGGCACGCATATAGCTATAAATATGCATTTTATTTTGCACATAACCCGTGTACCATTACATCATGCAATCGAACGAACTGGACAAGAAGACATCACAGTTGCGTATGTCAAAATAATTATGCCGACTAGTGTATTTCAAAATCTAAAAAAAAAAAATAAAAATAATAATAATAATAATAAAACAAGAATACAAATAAAGAAGTTATTAAATTTGGCCCTCCCTGTAGTAACTTCGCAAAAAGTTGCGATGCATACAAAATAACACTTCAACGATTGACGAGATAAAACAAATTACAACCTGAAACCTATACACATATCGTAGAGGACCACGCCAGACCATATAATGTTTTCATTTTGAACTACTGCTTGTTTTGAGTACCATAATGGCAATTTCAGCTCTGTTAAGACAAAATTGAACAAAGTTATTTAATTGGGCTACGGAAAGCTTTTATTAAGATTAGAATTTTTATCAAAATAAAAACATCTATTGTGAAGTAGTTAATTTGTCTCGGTCGGTCGGTGGTATAATTGGGCCATTTCAATCGAAGTTGCGGAAGCAAATGCGCTACTGTAAGCTATGGATCTGGACAACATTTATTTTCAACATGATGGCCCCGTTGTGCCATAAAAACCGTGAAACAATCGATCATTTGCATTTAAAGTTATAAAATCGCGTTATTATCTCGGCATTATGGCCGTCTCGCAGATGGGCTCGTTGGACAATTATTTGTGGGGAGGTGTTAAGGATAAGTGTTGGGCTAATTACGTCGATTCAGGTACTGAAAAAGGAAGTAAGTGCAGCCACCTGTACAATACAGCTCAAATAAGGTGTAAGAATACTAGAAAATGGGCAAAAGCCACAAACCTTTTTGTGAGCTCAATTGTAATTAATGAAAGAATTAAAGGTGTTCGCCTTGTGATCAGTTGGGGTGGCAGCCATTTTTTATATATCAAGGAAAAAAAATATATATCTGGAGAATCTTAAAACATTATGAAAGTCCATAGGCCCCGGTATTCGTGTTAATTGTCTATTACATACAGAAATATATATACTACACATAAAAGTTAGTAAAAGTTTAAAGAATAATATTAATGTGGTTTTTCTAAATCATATGAATTACGCTGCAGCTCTCAGTAAATGAATCATTGAAATAAAAACAATGAGACCCTATCTCTCAGGCCCAACTAACTGGATATAGAAAATAAGCATAAACGAAATTTGAGTGGGATTTTTATTAATTTTTTCGGCTGCAGATATAAAAAAGTCCATATCGGAAGCTATATCTATATGGGGACTAGGTCCAAAAATGGACCGATCCTGACCATGTTTGGTAAAGTCTCTTGTATTTTTGCAAAAATATATACAAACAAAATTTGAGAAGAATCAGTGCAATATTTTTGTTTTTTGATAGATATAATTGAAGATCGGGAAGCAGCTCTATATGGGGCCTATGACTAAGAGTTGTCCAATAGGGATCATTTTTGGACTACTATTTAATGGGTGTAATAAACGCATACAAACCCAATTCGAGTAAGATCTATATGACAATTTGGGTCTTATGGCAATTTATGTCGATTTCATAGGGGTCATTTGTATGGGGGCTAGGTCTGAACATGGACCGATTCTCACCGATTTCAACAGCGTTCATCCCATGGCCGACAAAAGATCAAATACCAAATTTCATCAAAATATATTCATATTTGCGACCTGCAGTTTGATTACAAGCTTTACATGGACACACAGACGGACGGACGGACGGACGGACGGACGGACATCGTTAAATCGAATCAGATAGTGATTCTGATTCGATCGGTATAATTAAAGATATATTTTTGGTTGTTACAAACAGCAGCACAAAATCATTATACCCGAACCACATAGTGGTATAGGGTATAAAAATATCAACGAAAGTAAAAGATAATACTAAAAAAGTTTTAATAACCATTTAGCGTCCGTGGTCCAATAAAAGACAACAGAGTTTCTAAGCCCCCTATTAGTAAACTAGTAAGCAAAAATAGTAAACATTTATACATTAAATTTAAGCGCGATTGTCTTGTATATTTTCCAGAAAATATGTTAAAGTGTCCACGGCTGCGAGACTAGGTCCAAAAGGGTCGTTTCAAGACCATATTTAAGAACACCACTAAGGTGTTGCAACAATAAATTCATTAAATCGTGCCCTTTTAGCCGAACTATATTTTTAGCGAATATTATTAACATTTGACCACCCAGTTAAACAGCTACTATACTGTCAAAAATTTGAATGTAGTTCATCATCAAGTAAAGAACTTAAACGTAAAATACTGTCAGTTAATGTTCCACTAATTAACATGATCGCTTTGTCTATCTGTTTGAAGTGGATTTTTTAACTTAATTTTCACGAACTTTTTACTGTGGTTGAAAACGCAGTACTTAATTCTTTTCCTCATAACTTACCTGACAGCAGAGTTTTGTAACTAACTTTTTACCAAATTCACGGCTATTTAGGGCTCTAAAACAATATGACAATATTTACTTTCTATATCATCACATCACCAATTCTCGCGGTAACCCGAAAGGCAACAAAAGGATATACTAACTTTATATTTTTTATACTGGTCAACTCAGAATCATTTTCTGAGTCGATTTAGCGATATATGTCTCTCCGTCTGTCCGCATGTGTGTCCACGTAAACTTCGTAATCGAACTACAGGTCGTAAATACGAATATATTTTATTTAAATTTGGAATACGAGATATTATCGGATATAGGGCGAACCTTCTTGAACGAACCCTGTTGGTGCGGATCGTTGTATGCTCGAACCTATTCCCCATACAAATGACCTCTATGAGATCGATTCAAATCACCACAAAATCCAAATTATCATGTAGATTTTGGTTAAATTTGATTTGTGTGTGTTTATTGAATCCACTAATCAGTAGTTAAAAAATAAACCCTGTAGGATAATTCTAAGTAATAGCCCGTATATAAAGCTAACCGATCTTCACTTAAATCTATAAAAAAAAATAACAAAAACATGGTTTTGCAAATAAAAACTGACATAACCAAATATGGTTACTTCATGGCATAACAGGATTTTGATCATGCATGTCGAATAACACCCGAGAAAACGGCTTTCAAAGTGGATGAAGAAAAGATATTGTTTGACTTTAACTTGGCCTCTGAAACAAATTAATTGATATATTTTAGTAGTGTGCAAACATATTTAGCCAAATTAACTTGAATAAAATTGTAACTAATACATAAAAGTAAATATAAATAACATAATAATTTATAATATTATGACATTAATAAAATATGGCATAGAATATTAAAAAAAAAATTTATTATAGTGGAATAATTAGTCATTTATTGTTCGGTTTAAGATCATGTATATATTTTTTTAATGAAAGAAAGATAATAATTTTTGTAATGTAAGAGATATATTGGAAAAAAAAAATTGAAGACAGCGCTAGATGGATTAGCTACTTTCGAACAAAGCGACTTGTTCATCTTCAGCATCCTTCTGCCTATTACTTTAACTCATGCTTAATCAACTATTTAACTCAACATTTGAAAGAAAAGAACATGAGAATTTTTTTTTTTTTTTCCAATACAGATCAACAATACATAACAATAACATACAACACATGAGGTACAATGCATTTGTGTAATCTGTTAAGATTTCACATGCCATTACAGTTCCATCTAGAGGACAATGGCAAAAACAAAGAACTGTTCACATTACAAGACTTGTAATTGATCTGGCTATTTTAATCAAGAGAAAGCTAAAAATTGGAAAAGCTCAGCTTGTTCGTACAAACTCTCGTAAATAAAAAGAAAAACATTTCTCATGTTCTTTTCTTTCAAATGTTGAGTTAAATAGTTGATTAAGCATAAGTTTAAGTAATAGGCAGAAGGATGCTGAAGATGAACAAGTCGCTCTGTTCGAAAGTAGCTACTCCATCTAGCGCTGTCTTCAATTCTTTTTCCAATATTTCTCGTACATTAAAAAATTATTATCTTTCTTTCATTAGAAAAAAATATACATGATCTTAAACCGAACAATAAATGACTAATTAATTATTAAAAATTACAAAAAAAAAAGAGAAACATGTGTATATGTAGAAATAAAATTTTTTAAGTTATTAAAAATTAGGATATAAAAAATTAATAATTGTGATATAAAATCTATAAAAGGAAAACTACCAGCAGTATTTAATTAAAATGATTAAAAATCCTTTGTTATAACTCATTGCGTTGCTGTTTATTTGTTGCCTATGTTGAAGAGCATTCCAAAGACGACAAACATTTTTGAGGAACCGCCATTCAGGCACGAGGCCTCAAAATTTGAGAATTATGAAATTTTTATGTGGTTTGGGTATAATGACTTTGTGCTTCTGTTTGTAACTACCAAAAATATTTGACTCCGACCCATCTTTTATTATACCGAACGATACAGAATCACTGTCTGACTTGATTTAATGATGTCCGTCCGTCTGTGTGTCCATGTAAAGATTGTAATCAAACTTCAGGTCGCAAATATGAATATATTTTGATGAAATTTGGTATATAAGCTTTTATCGGCTATGAAATCAACATAAATTGCCGTAAGATCCAAATTATCATATAAATCTTAGTCAAATTGGGTTTGTATGTGTTTATTACATCCATTAATGAGTAGTCCAAAAATGGGACAACTCTTAGTCATAGGTCCCATATAGATCTGCTTCCCGATCTTCACCTAAATCTATCAAAAAAACAAAAATATTGCACTGATTCTTCTAAAATTTTGTTTGTATATATTTTTGCAAAATACAAGAGAATTTACCAAATATGGTCAGGATCGGTCCATTTTTGGGCCTAGTCCCCATATAGATATATCATCCGATATGAACTTTTCATATCTGCAGCCTAAAAAATTAATAAAAATCCCACTCAAATTTGATTTATGCTTATTTTATATATCCAGTTAGTTGGGCATAAGGTATAGGGTATCGCATAGTCGGTCTAGACCGACTATAATTTTCTTACTTGTTGCCTCTTGACGAGCTAGCAAAGCGTATATTTTGATAAAGATACTGCGGTTTTTGAGAGTATATAACTTTTCGAAAACATATCAAGGTTGTAATCTTTAACAAGTTTTCAAACGAAACTCCATAGAGAATCTTTGAATAGGACAATTTTTGATCTCGCTTTTTAAGTCCGTAAACATGTCGTATGATATTGTTATATAAAACTTCAAGTTTTTTCTTACTCATGGAGTCACAATTACAAACAATTCACAACTGTATGTAAGACTTGGAATCAAATAAGCTTTCGCGAGTAGCATTCTTACTTTCAACGGCGTAAAGTACTGCACAGACCACAACATTTTTAATTTGACATACACTTGCACAACCAGAGCATTGATATGGTTTGACCTAGTTATGTTACTGTTAAACACTATTCCCAAATTTTTTGCCGTTCGTACAATATCGATTTTCTCGCTGTTTATAGTGGATTTACCATTTTCTTGTGAATTACGGTACATTTGGATTTTCGTGGATTCAAACACAGGCCGTTTGTTGATGCCAAACTAGATATGTTGTTTAAATCGTAATTGAGTTTATTGATGTTTTCTCTGATTGATTGAACTGGACTACTTAAATACAATTGTACATCGTGTGCCTATATGTGGATCTTGCAGTGAGATAAATGTTATGGCAAATAATTAGCGTAGATAGAAAAAAGTAGCGGTGCCAGAACAGGTCCCTGAGGTACACCCCTTGTTAGAGTAAGGGAATTGGACTCAATGCCATTTAAACATACCGATTAAATGCGGTCAGTGAGGTAAGATGACATAAGTTGTGACAATTTTGATGAAAATTTAAAATGTGACCTTAGCTTTGTATATAATATTTGACGGTTAACTGTGTCAAAAGCCTTGGGGTGATCGAGTAGCACCAAGAAATTAATCTTACCATCATCTAGATCATGCCTTATACTCTTCAATACGTTAATTAAAGCAGCTACACAGCTGTGATTAGGTCGGAAACCTGACCGTCGGTAAGACATCAGATGATTTTCATAAACGTGAAACTTATCTGGTGATGTAAAGTTGTTTCTAAAGCTTTTGAAAGAAAACTTAAGACTGATATTGGTCGGTACTCAATGTTTGATTTTGGGACTGGAATTATCTTCGCCTGCTTCCGTTTCGTAGGGAAACAGCTAGTTGTGATTACTAGCGTCCCACCTGGCAGAACGAAATTCAGTTTTTAGTTCTGGTGTTTTAAAACGCTTCCATCTAGAGTAAGCTAAATCCTTTCATTGTATTGTATTTAGAATAGAAAAATTGAATCACTAATTCTTATCTTTGCCCAAAATTTGGCATGATTGTAATGTGTAATACATTTTCGGTGATTTTATTTGTATTGATAGCTAAGCGCGTATAATGAAATACCCCAATAAACTGTGTTTTGTTCTTTATGTTTAAATTTGTCTATTACAAATATCAGCTGATTTTATAGTTCTGTTTGGAAATTGCTCAAATAATTTTTCATTATTTTTGTAATAAACTACTAACTAGTCTGTCTAGACTCAATAAATAAATAACAATAATCTCTTATTTAGTGCAACTATGGCTTTACCAAGTAAAACTGGATATTTATGGGGCTGAACATGCACCAATTTGCAATAATTTAAACTAGCAGATTCCAGCCCTCGAAATTCAAGTGTAAATTCTCTGAAATTTTATTTTTTCATTAAAAAAAAAGACCCTAAATATATGCTTATCAATTATAGCTAATTCACAAATCACATTAACAAATTTAATAAACACACGCACAGCATTGTATAATTTTATGTATGTGTTAGTAGCAACTTCGAATGCAATTTACTCAAAATAAAGGAAAAAATTTAAAAATCTGTAAATCTGCAAAACAGCCAAGAAGAAATACCTTTCAAATAATATATGTTTGGTAAAAATCGGGATAAAATGGTAGAACAAAACATCGGTCAAAAGAAATTGCCTAGCCTATTAATATTATAGATAGCTGTCGTTACGACAAAAGTTTATAAAAATACTAAAATACAAAAAAAAAAAAATTTTTAATTGCAACCTGTATAGTTTGTGCAAAAGTTTACAGGGATAGTAGGAACATAATTTTTTCGCGTCAAATATCCATTCCTATTGATGTTTGGAGAAAATGTATACCTATTGTAAAATATAAATTATTAATAATGTGATTCTGAAGTGATCAAATGCAAAGGCACAATGCCGTGACAGCTATACCGAATTCGCCTCAAACTTGTTACATGCATATATCGGTGTTCCTTTTTTTGGGTAGACTTTACAGGTCTATGTTTCTAACTAACCTAAGGTTGTTGATATAATTGTAATAATTTAGATGAAAGAGTGAGATAATGTTGGATTTATTTGATGGTGAATATGGACGTCCCATATTTAGAGCTATAATGTCGAATAAGACATTTCATTACATGAATAGTATTTTTCGGCTTGATAACATTATAAGCAGAAATCAAAGAAGTTCACGGACAGATTTGCTGCAATTCGTGATATATTCGACAAATGTTCTGAACTCTTAGCTGATTTTTGTAATCCATCTTAACATGTTACTGTTGACAGGCAATTGCTAGGTTTTCGTAGAAGATGCAAGTTTCGACAATATATGCCTTCTAAGCCTATACGATATGGCTTTTAGTTCGCTCTGAAACTTATTACGTTTCGAAAATTCAACCATATTTGGGTAAACCAGTTGGTGGTTTAGCTGAAAAAAATCAATGTGAACGTGTAGTTCCGAATTTTGTTCGCAGAGTGAAAAGTCATAACATAAAAATGGACAACTTTTTCTCGTCTTACGAACTTGGTCAAAAATTGTTATCCCAATGGTTGGTACAATGCGCAAATACAAAAGAAGCATCCCACCAAAACCTTTACATTTACCGAAAACATAACACTCGTATCAGATATCGGCAGAAAGAGAATTGCTTAGTACTGCACACATGCCTCGAATAATGTAGAATCTGATGGAAAAAAGCTGCCATTCAATTTTATAATAAAACCAAAAATTCGTTTCAATGATTTTTATTTTAATTTTTATTTCATTGATCACCAGCTATTAAATATTTTATGTTATAGGTGGCGTGGACACATTTGGCAAATGTTGTCTTGTTAGAGTTCTAAAAGAAAGATGGCCGTTGACAGTTTTCACAAATAAGATCAATGTCTCAGTTTTGATTATATTCAAAGATTATTATTATACTCAAGTTTGTGGAACTCAAATTGGCAAACAAACAAACAAACAAACAATGGAACGAGTTTTCTTGTGTGAGCTTGGAATATCTCTTACATTAGCAGCAATTTACAGAATGAATCATTGGGGAGCCCAGTTGCACAATAGCCCAGTCCACATCTTCAATGTTTCTTAAATCTTCAGAATCTGGAGAGCGCACATCAGTATCATCCGATTCCTCCAAAAAGATCAAAATGTGTTCCTCTGAATATCAAAGGAAAAGCTAGATGTCACATATGTTATTACGAGAAGTCGAAAACTAAGAACAATGTAAATAAAACGATGTGCTCTTTGTGCCAAAAAGGTGTATGTAAGCATACTAATAACCGTAATGTTTGTTTAACATGTGTTGAAGAGAAACTAATTTGATGCAATAGATAACAAAATGTAAAAATATATGTTATTGATGGTAAATCATGATTTTGAATAACATGTTGCTAGTGCAAAACATGTAGACATCCCATATGTGTGGAAAACGACACACGAGGGTAAACAACGTAAGTTTTTTGAGGGTGAGATAAATGTTAATTATTTTCGGTATTTACAAACACCGGCAAAAGCGTCATTAGAACCACACGACAGAAAACGATCCTCAAAGGGCTATCTTATATGGGGGATTTCATGTCAAGTGCACCAACTTTTGACACCGATGTCTTCCGCTCGGAATGAAATTTGCACCAAGGTTAGTCCTATTAGATAGTAGTTTAGACACAATTTTTCAACAAGATCAGTCCAGATCTCTCTGAGTTAGAGGGGATCAAAATTTGACATTTTGGCCAAACAGGTTTTTTTTCTCATCCATGTAACTTATTACCTATTGTTCTTAGAAAATTTTCTCCCAAATAGTTTAGATAGCTATTTCTTCAATAATTCGGAAAATAATACTTTAAAAAAAAAAAAAATTTGTAGACTTTTTTTTTTTTTTTGCTAAATTAAAGCATTTTTAGCCTTTTTTCAAAAAGGGCATTTTTTTTTTTTTCATAAGAAAGCTTAGGATTTTTCCTTTAAGAGCTTTTTGGTCGCTTAGTGGGAAGGGAGTAAGATATTTATCAAAATAAATGTTTTGTAACTCAAGACAACGGTTTTTCAATTTTTCACATATGCACAATTTTGAATTTTTTCCTATTTGTGTGTAAAACCTTACAAATACAACTTATGCTGAGAAACTAGACAAATTAAACTTTCAGAAGGTATGTAACATACCTAACTAAAATTTTATACCCTCGATACTGTAATACCCAGAATATGTTAACCTCAGGAAAAAAATCGCTTTTTTTCTATAGAAATGTTGAAATATTATTATTTTTTATTTATTTTTAATAATAATTAAATTAATGTATAATAATAATATTAAAAATAAAAAGATAAATAATTTATTAAAATGTAATCTTAATTGCATTAGATCCATTTATATCATAACTATTTTTATACTTAATTTATTGTAGCTGATGAAGTATTTAAGTCTTGTAAATTTTTAAATACCCAGTCTTTCATCCAGCTTTTTTGTCGCCTTTATTTACTGCGTTTTTTTTTTGTCAATCCTTTCTTGGCGTTACTAGGTTCAGCTGTTGATTTCGCTGCTGGTTTATTTGTTGTCTTTGGAAAGAAATCGCATTGAAAAGAGGCAGAAAACTTTTTCAACTTGAGTCTTCCATCGACAAGCGGTATAAAAGCATGGTATTGAGCGGTGCCATCGATTGTTACCGCAGCATCGAATCTGCTCTTCAGTGTTTTCAATGTTTCCTGATGATCCTTTTTGCTACTAAAAACTATTTTAGTTCCTTTACAATAACTCTTTGCCCAATGGAATAAAGCAGTCGCATCTAAGATGCGATCTTGATGAGAGCACTGGAGACTATACTTCGCTGCATTTCTTTTTAGGTTTGCTCCAGTACCATCACATGGTCCTTTACCATGAGCACTAGGATGAAAATGCCACTCAGCTGGCATTCCAAAATCTTTTTCATGGGCCATAAGATTTGCCAAGCTACTTTTGTTTTTAAAATGTTGACGAGCTCCGTCCGAAACGTAGTATACCTTCTTTACTGTAAATTTAGATTTTAGAAATTTAAGTATTCTCTTCTGGTACTCATAAACTGCAACGGTATCATGTTTTAAATCGTCGGATATGATTGCCATACTTTTGTGGTCCAGTTTTTCATCTTTCATGTAGTAAATAACTAATGTGAATATAGTTGCTTGGTCGTTATTGAAGTGGAATGCTTGTATGGCATCCTGAAGAACATATTTATAGTTTTCTGCGAAATCATATGAAATAACGAATTCCCCAGACTTCAAATGTATCTTCAAATCCTTGAAGAATGACCATTGCTCTTTGACTAAAAAGTCATGGTTTCTCAAGTTTAGCAATCCTGTACACATTTCTTCCACAAAATCATCCACATTTAAAATGATTGTTTTCAATGTGCATCTGTCAGTCTGATTCCAAGAATCAAATTTGACCTCCTCTATATATTCTCGATCTAAAGAGTTGATTAAATTTTCTTTGATGAATGTGGTTTTCGGGCAATTGGTACATACATTCACCTAAGTGGCAAGAAGTTGTTGCGTTAGTACACATAGTCAATTTAAGGCAATCGCGGAAATCGTGTAAATCTTCTGCCGAATCATCTGTTAAATACTTTAAGTTGATTTCCTTCAACATCAGTTTAACATTTTCATGGTAAATGCAAACGCATAATGTGTGAGTTCCGCTGCTTTCTGCCAAAACGCAATGTTTTGTCCTCATTTGGGTTAATTTCGTGAAGCCAATTCTAACATCCTCGTGTTCAGATTGCAATGTTGCAAATAACTCTTTCAGGTTACAGATAACCATTCTCTTCTGTTATGTTATGAAGGTGTTACATACCTTCGGAAAGATTAATTTGTCTAGTTTCTCAGTATAAGTTTTATTTGTAAGGTTTTAGACACAAATCGGAAAAAATTCAAAATAGTGCATTTGTGAAAAATTGAAAAACCGTTGTCTTGAGTTACAAAACATTTATTTTGATAGATATCCCACTCCCATCCCACTAAGCGACCAAAAAGCTTTTAAAGGAAAAATCCTAAGCTTTCTTATGAAAAAAAAAAAATGCCCTTTTTGAAAAAAAAGGCAAAAAATGCTTTAATTTAGCAAAAAAAAAGTCTAAAAATTTTTTTTTTAAGTATTTTTTCCGAAATATTGAAGAAATAGCTATCTAAACTATTTGGGACAAAGTTTGCTAAGAAGAATAGGTATAAAGTTACATGGATGAGAAAAAACACCTGTTTGGCCAAAATGTCAAATTTTGATCCCCTCTAACTCAGAGAGATCTGGACCGATCTTGTTGAAAAATTGTGTTTAAGCTACTATTCCATAGGACTAACCTTGGTGCAAATTTCATCCCGATCGGAAGACATCGGTTTCAAAAGTTGGTGCACTTGACATGAAATCCCCCATATATAAAAATTATTGTTTTTTGTTCTTTATAGTATAAGAGACCACATCACTGGACCGATCATCTTAAAATTTTTACAGAGGGTAACTACCTATCGGGAAGTAAAAATAGGCTATATTTTTTGGATTTTTGAAGTGGGCGTGGAACCTCCCGTATAAAGTGAATTTTTAACATCTAATTTTAACATATAATATCTGCATTACTTTTATAGCCAGAGCTCTGAAACTAAGTAAATATACTTATTAAATTAGACTGAAGAGTTGAGAAAAAAATGGGCGGGATCATGTCAATGGGCGTGGCACCCACCATGCAAAGTTAATATTTAATGTCATATATCTAGAGTAGTGTAATATGTAAAGTCTTTGGAGTTAATAAGTTATCAACCTTAGTACTCGGAGAAAAAATGGGCGGAATAAAACCAGTGGGCGTGGCACTTTGCATATATGGTAAATACATATCATCATATATCGACAGTATTATGAGGGCCAGAGTCTTGAAACTTTCCGCACGTAAATTGGTTATTAATGTGAGTAGTCGTACCAAAACGGCATTGGGTTATTGGGCTTGGTACCTCGCATGCAGGCTTGAAACTACGTGTGAGTTCACGAATTATGAGTGTGAGAAGAAATATAAAAAATGGTCGGGATCAAACCAATGGGCGTGGCACCTCCCATACATGATATATATACATCATTATAATTAACAACAAAAATATTCACTAAAAATAGGTTATATGGCAAAAAAACGTTTGCCGGGTCAACTAGTAGCGTATAATGATATTGTACCCTTTGGGGAAATTTTTTTAATAAATTCAAACTTCATATGCTGCTTGCGTAGATAGTTATTCAAGACCAGCACTTCCAATATTTTTCTTCAAAACCGTCAATTGAAAGCGCGAAACCTTCTTTGACTAAATAAGTATATTTGTTTTATAGGAAAAAAAAATTCCAGTTTTTATTACTCCCTGAGTGGAGAATAATAAATTCGTTTAGGCAAGCCTATCTCTAGAAATTTCTGCAGAGAATTGTACACCATCTTTACTTCCATCAATAATACAAAAATAAGATAATATATTTTAAATTAAATTAAATGCCTTCGAACCAAAATCAAACCATGAATTAATATAAACCTTTTAATAGAAAATTTGTATTTTTCATAAACTTAATCTTGAAGAAAATCGCAAGTTTATTATCATTCAACAAACTAATCATATATTCTGTTGGTTGGTATTCTTATTATAAACCGAAGGTAAAATTAATACTTTATTATTATCACCATTAAATTTTATTGTTTTATTAAGGTATATTAGAAAACAGGTCGTCAAAGTCAAATACAACAACAGTTAGTTATCATCAGACCCTGAGTTGAGTGCGGTGTTGCTGGATGTTTAGTAGCACAACAAAGCATTGCAAATGTTCCGCCTTCAAGTCAAATATGTAATTATAATATTTTTTATTAGCTTATCTGATCCTTAAAAAAACAAATAACATAAATTTCAACATTTTCTTTATAATCATTTTATGTACTTTTTATATCATATATCACTACGTGGTGAGTGTATACTGAGCTTGTGCTGTCGTTTGTATATACCAAAAATGTTTGACGTAAACCCAACTTTTATTATACTGATGGACTCAGTGTCGCCTTCTAAGCTGACTCAGAGATGTCCGTGTGTCCATGCCAATTTACCTTTTAACGACCATAGGGCTAAGACTATTGAAAATGGTGAATATCAGTGCATGTCTAGACCTAGACCCACTTAAATTTTCGTAAGATCACTTAGTGTGCGTGTAGTAAACAAATAGACCCTGTACGATCATTTTTAGTCCTAGGCCTCACCTAAAGCTGACTCCCGAACTTCAAATTTTATTAAAAAGCAAAAATTTCTCATAGAGTTTTTCTGATATTGTCATAATCGGTCAAATTTTCGACCTAGTCCCCATATAAAAATATCATCAAATATGAATTTTTTCATATCTGCATATCACAAATTAAGAACAAGAGAACTAAAATTTGGTTATTCCAGTTGTTGCCTCAGCAATGTTGGGTGCAACACTCTATCGCATACTATAGTGTATTTTTTAATCGGTATACTCTGAGTATAATTTTGTTTACTTATTTTTGTTTGCTTTCTGCCGACTAACACCATGTCTATGAATTTTTTATGATTCCAGTACTCTACAATGGTGTTTGCTACAACAATGCAATGTATACACAGGCAGGAATACAGGCATCATATTCTCTACAGGATAAGTTGATGTTACTTCAGTAGCTGTTGCTGTTGCTATTGGTGTTTGTGCTTCACAATACTTGGAAGTGTTGTTGCGGTTGTGCTTATTATAAAAGAAAAAAATGTTTATATGTGATATGAGAAGTAAGTACATTTTAGTAGCAGTAGCAACAACTAACAACACAAACAATAGGAAGACAACAGCAGGTACTTTATTTTGTGTAACACAAAACAGAGGTACACAATCTGTTAAATTTTATCAAATAATAGGCATTTATTTTAAGCTCAGTTCTCTTAGAAAATATTCCCTCAGAAAAACAAATATAAATATAACCATATTCAAATAAAAACAAGTAAGAAAATTATGGAGGGCTTAGACCGTCTAAGCGATACGCAATACAGTGACTTTATAGAAATGGTCTTAGGCCCAACTAATTGGATGTCTAAAATAAGCATTGTTATGAATTTAGGCTTTTGTAAAATTTCGTCTTCTTAGAACAAATATATATTAGACTGGTTCATACAGGTATGCGATTTGCAAAAGTATCTCAGATTCTCGTTTCGGCAAAAAAAAAATAATAAGTGTTAAAAAATTTCATAAAAAAGTGAAAAACTCGGAGAGCTCAAGCCATAAACGAACATTTTGAGCCAATTTGAAATTTAAAGAAATTATACTTTTGATAAATTGTCTGTAAATTGTTGTCGTTAAAAAAACTTTTCCTGCAACAATTTTTTTAGGGGTTTTTTGGTTTGTTTTAATGTTGATAAATAAAAATAAATTGACCAATTTTTTAAAATTTTCCGAGTTTAACTATTTTTTTCCACCTTTTAACACCTGTTTATATTAATCATCAATGTTCTGTGTTGTAGATAACTTTGTTAAGTTTCAAAAAAAAAAAAAAAAAAAAAATTAAGTGCCTAGCACTTACCGGTCAATTTTAACAGCTATTTTTGTAAACTTATAAATATTGAAAAAAAATTTAATTTAACAAAATTTCGTGAAAAACAAAGTTTATTAACGATAATTCATTTTTAATCAGTACAGATTTAACTTATAATGAAAATGAAAAATATTACACTGATATTAAAAGATTACATGAAATACATTAGCAAGCTACTGAAATTTGTCCATTATTGTTGATTTAATAGTATTTGGAAACTCTTTACGATGTTCTTCAACAACGAGAAAAGTTAGTTGTTTTTGTTCCTCGTTCTTTGTAAATTTATTATTATATGTTCCTGCTAGCGCAACTGCTCTTTCAGCAACATCATTTACTACAAAAAGAAGTTGAGCTATTTCTTCTGCTTTTTGGTAACTTTCATCAGTATACCATTCCGATGGATCAAGATCTAAGAATTCTTTTGAGACTGATACGATGCTATTATCAAACAATATATCGAAGAATTTTTTAGTATTTTAATTTGTTGCTGTGGAATAAGTTTTAGATTTATTGTGATTCTGTTTTGTATTTGTGCTGAGCCTGTCCTTTCTAATGCCTGAATCATCAATCTTTTTGTCTCAACATCAATAGTTCTATCAAAAAACGCGAACCCAATTAGCACTTCATTTAAATACCAAGTATGACGAATTACAGCTTTTAGAACTCTATCTGCAACTTCAATATTAATTTTTTTATAAGAAATTAAGTCTTTAATTTATTGCAAATCAATTTTTGGTACAATTACAGGAATGCTGCATTGAAACCAGTAATTAATGTATATTCTCAGCAGAAATATGACAAAGTCTTGAATACCACTTAATTCATTTTCTGAAATAAATTAAAACACAGAAATAGTAATTTTAGGTTAAAACATTGAATACTAATATAAATAATATTTATATATTTTACAAAAAAATTCTTATTTTCGATCTTTATCATTTTAAATGATTAAAAGTAAAAACATTTGATCTTGAGCCTGAATAATTTCAAACTCAATCATTTAATATTTATATATTTATTAAATATAAAAAAAATTTACCAGTTAAAGAAAACTGCTTTCGAAACAAATAAATCTTTATGCAATATATTGCTTTTCCCATCCAGCGAGCTCTTGATACAGCACCAGGTTTCCGCACTTGACCTGCAATCGGTACTCCAAGACACAGTAGCGATAACTCCAGTAACTCCATATAGTCGTGTCGCGCCTACCTAATCTCTATTAAAACATTCTTTATAAGTTTACAAAAATAGCTGTTAAAATTGACCGGTAAGTGCTAGGCACTTAATTTTTTTTTTTTTTTTGAAACCTAACAAAATTATCTACAAGACAGAACATTGATGATTAATATAAACAGGTGTTAAAAGGTGGAAAAAAATAGTTAAACTCGAAAAATTTTAAAAAATTGGTCAATTTATTTTTATTTATCAGCATTAAAACATAAAAAACTCAATTTTTTTGGTCGGAACCACACATTTTTTTGTTTACCATTCGATTGGGCATACCAAAAAACCGCTAAAAAAAATTGTTGCAGGAAAAGTTTTTTTTAACGACAACAATGTACAGACAATTTATCAAAAGTATAATTTCTTTAAATTTCAAATTGGCTCAAAATGTTCGTTTATGGCTTGATCTCTCCGAGTTTTTCACTTTTTTATGAAATTTTTTAACAGTTATTATTTTTTTTGCCTAACCTTTCATTTTTTGTTAGGGGAGCGAGAATCTGAGATACTTTTGCCAAATGAACCGGTCTAATATATACAAACTAAATTAAATAAAATTCTTGGAAAACTAATTAACGGCTGTAGATTAGAGTGAGCCTTAAAAAAGAAAATTCGTGCCGGAAATCGATTGAAAATTGCAAGTGTGTTTATATGGGGAAAATATGACCTTTTTAAGATCTTGTGAAAATTTCGCTCCACACTTAATTTTTCCGACAAGTTGTTATATGAATCAGTATCACTAGTAAATTATCTTTTCCTAAAATTATAAAACTTCAAAATCGAATCAAAACTCGTCAAGAAATAGTAAATGACCCAGAACACTTTTGTGCAAAAAACTAGGTCATGAAATTTAATGGCATTTTTTTCAAATTTGAGAAATTGATTAAAGCCATAATTTATTTCGTCTCTATACTTAAAGACCGAAAATAGGAAATTTTTTTGATAAAATTTTGAAAAAAAAATTTTCTTAAACAAAATTTAAAAAATGGATCTGGCGCTTTAGCGTTTTGTTAAGAACTCAATAGAGAATTACTCTGTGGATTTTTAGGTAAATCTTTGTGGCAGAATTTTTTTCATAAGGATTTTATTTTTGCGGATTTGGAGAAAAATGGGATTTTTGTGAAATATTCTGTATATGTAATCTTTACAAATTCTTTATATCAAAACTTAATCAGTTCCCTACTTTTAAATACTACATTTTATCTTAATAGCATAGGGTTTCGGAAAAAATTATATGAATTTATTAACCCTTTTGGAATTGGGGTCACATATGACCCCAAGCTAATAAAAGACAATTTATTAAAAAAATCAAATATTTTGCAAACAGTGACGAATTTTTAAAAAAGTTATTTAATATATTATAAACAAATACTTGTGTCTTCCGCTGCTTAAATTTGGGATAAATAATTAAGGCAGAAACCGAAAATTGCACCAAAGATAAGGTAAAACTTATCATGGAAGCAGGTCAGTTTACTACCATGATCGAATCGGTCAGCCAATTGGTCAACAGTTGCACTGAAGCCAACGGTCAGCAGGATACTATTATGCACTATGGTCCCTTTAATAATTCCTATCCTGGAAAGAGGAGAAAATTCCGTTGTAGAATTAGAAAAATTTGGTATAATGGTGGCAAGAATAATAATTATAGGAACACTAATCGTTACAATAGGGGCCGAAGTTTACAACTTCAAGTAGAAGAGATGGAGACTTGCTATAGACTATAACGCTACACAGAATGGATGACAATTTAGATCAACTTGGCAGGGCAAAATATTTTCCTTGTCTCGGTTTGATATCCGTATTCCATCAGATAAAAATAGAGAACGATTCTAGATATCTAACTTCATGTTTTTTTTTTTTTTTTTTACCCAACACTCAGGGGATGCTCCCCACATATGCATGCATTGCGGTGATTTCAGGAAAATAGGATATGGGTAGGAGGAAAGAGAGAGAAGTGTTTGTGTATATATGACTTAAATTTAATTAGATTATAACTGTCAGGAAAGACCTGTGCGGAGAGTTTATTCCGCATACGGCTAGTTCGACTGCAAAACAAGTTCTCTCTATAATGTGTTGTGCGGTCAGCTTGACAATAGACCACAAGCGGATATGATTTACTTGAGAAGCGGGTAGAGCGAACTGAATCTCGAGAACTTGTAATAAGTTCGCTAATCTCAGAAGAACATTTCCGATGGTAGTATCTATAGAACAATGCTACACAACCCATATTCCGACGATGTTCCAATGAGTCAATAGAGTTGGATACCATACTGTCATTGATGAGCGCCAACGCCCTCCTTTGTACGCGGTCCAGTGACTCCAAAATATACTGAAGCTCCTGGCATATATTGGAGTTGAATTCTGTTTTCGGTCGAATGTATGTGGTATAGATTTTAAGGAGATTAGAAGGAACGATGTAATTTTTTTACCGTTTTAGAAAACCAATGTTCCAACGAACATCACATTGAATTCTCAGGACTAGTGCATCAAGAGTATCCGATTCCTCAACATGTATACAGACGACATTGTTGGATCCATGTCCCTATGGGTCAACATACAACATTGAGTCTTCAGCGTATTAAAATCAACCCTATTAAAAAGTCTGACCAAGAAGGTCGTTCAGGAAGATGAGGAAAAGAGAAGGAGAAAGAGCGGAACCTTAGGGTACCCCTGAATTAAGCTGAAACTCATTAAATGAGACCCCATCAATAACAACACGTGTTGTTCAGTCTCTGAAAAAACTCGATATAAATCGAGAGAAATCATTATCGACCCCAAACTCAATAAGCTTAGATATCAATGCACCGTGCAACACACGATGGCATCCCTTGCAACCAATTTACTTTCGCCAAAATTGCGAATAAATCGACTCCAGTGCTCAGAAAGTAGAGCTACCAGGTCTCCCGTGGAAAGATTTCTACGGAAGCCATACTGTCGACCATTAAGAAGTGAGTTGGGCTCTAGGTAGTTCACAGGATGGAAATTGATCATGCTCTCCATCACCCTTGAGAGCGGAGAGCAGATTGAAATTGGACGGTAATTATCAGGGTTATTAGCCGTACCTTTTTTAGGGATTGGTTGGACATTATCAACCTTCCAGCAAGAGGGAAAGACTCACGCACGGTACGAAAGGCTGAAAACGTTAGCCAATGCACTGGCTAGCGTCGAAGAGCACGGTTTTAGCACTAGTGCTGGTATACCATCCGGTCCCGAAAACTTATTATTGTTGATATCCGAAAAACCTTTTCAACTGCACGTGCTCGAAAGAACATTGTAGCCATAGTACAAGATACCCTTTGAAATCGGGCAGATGTTGATCGCTATCCGGCTAAAACGAGTTTTTTTTTTGCAAAAAGTTCAGCTAAAAGCCTTATCAACCAGCCTTATCAACCAGTTCAGTAAATATTTAGTCATTTATTAAGGGAGTTGGGATAGCAGAACTAGCATTATTCTTTACCCTTTTAACAAATGATCAAAGGTCCTACTACCCCGAGAGGCAAAGAGAACTTTAGCACTTTAGACGCTGATCGTAAAGAAACTTTTGGCGCCTTAGTGTTTTGGCACATTCAGTTCTTGCCTGTTTGCGTTGCAGTTCAGTGACGGAATTTTTATCTTCACGCCAATATCTGAATGCTTTCTCTCTGAATCTAACTGCATCTCTGCAAGTCTGGTTAAACCAATTACCGAAATAGGCTTTGATGGAATGAATAATCACATACCATGCTCTATTTTTTATATAGCTTCACTAGACTAGCATACGGTCTGAAAATTGTCCCTAAATATTTTCAGAGAATGATGACCATTGCTTTTAGTGGTTTAAAGCCGTAACAAGCCTTTTTGAGTATGGACAACATAGTTACCTTCGGCTGTTCAGTGAAGCATATGCTGACTAACTTAAGGAGCATTTTGAATTGGGTCGTGAGCACAATATCATATTGCATACCGAATGATGTTCATTCTTCATGAATGAAGTAACATACCAAGGCCATAAATGCACTAATAAAGGCGTACTCCTAGATGATAGTAAATATTCGGCGATTACATATTATCCAACACCCACAGATGCAGATAGTGCATAGAGATTTGTAGACTTCTGCAATTACTATAGACAATTTACTAAAATTTTTTCTGAATATACAAGGCACCTCGCTAAAAAAGGAGTACCACTCGAATGGACAAAAGAAAGCAACAATGCTTTCAATCAACTTAAAATAACATTAAATATAACATTGGTAAATTGGTATTTATTGAGGAAATCTGTGAATTTATTTCAATTAATGAATTTAAAGAATGAATGAAATAAAAATTGCGCTACTAAATAATGTGACCCAAATTCATAACAATGCTAAAGCTATTCAGGATACTATGGAAAGATACCACGACAACCCGTTGAAGGTGGACACTGTGGAATATACACAAAAATTGAGAAAATAAGACGGCTAAAGATATAAAATATTGCCACAAGTGTGAGACAGCTAAAATAACGAACTATATGAAATGTCCAATGACATTTACGATGACATTGATTTTTATACAATATATAGATATATACTTTTAGTTCTCTACACGGTTTAAAACACGAAAAATTATGGCATCTACTACTCGAGTAGCTCATCAGGACAAACTCATTATACCGTGGCCATTGAGTGGTATAGGGTATACTTAATCATTCTTTCACATAACGAAGAGATGGGAAAATATAATTATTGAATTCAATTTTTAAAACTTATAAAATTTCATACAGTTTGAGAGCTACTGGTTTATCCGAATATGTGTGGTATTTGTATTTAATGTTACTACATTAATGCGATAGGGTAAGGGTAAGAATTATAATGGCTGGACCTTAGTCTAATTGTACTAGTAATCGCAAGAAAATATTTTAAATAGGCGGCGGGACATCGGTTGTTTATGTATATCTGGTTCTGTTGTATAATGTATTTTGAATGTTGTTGTTTGTGTATATGCCTGTGGTGTGTTAGTATGTGTATTAAAATAATATAAATGGAAAAACGAAAGGTCGACATTTATTATGAGGTTTTATCAGCAAAAGACATTTGTCCTGTTCTGTGTTAAAAATTTCGTGCTGTTGATTTTGTCTGAGACCGTCCTTCGTACTGCTTTCCCTTTGTCATCTTTTTCTTCTCATCATATTTGAAGAAATTATATTTCCTCATGTTTTTATAGTTAATGCGGTATTTGTATGTATGCGGCTATTGTTGCTATTTTTATGATTACTGTTGTTGTATCAACCGATCAGATGTTGTTTGTTTGTACATTTTTTTGTCATTCTACCATCCTGTTTTTTGGTTTGGGGTTTCTTTATCTTAAACTACACAGTCTGATGATGTAGAGTGGTGGTAAAGTTAAATAAAGTTAACTACTAACATTTTCTTACCTTATAGTTATACATGTAAACGTAGGTATTATAGAAATGTCAGATATGTGCGATTTTATAATAAACCCAAAATACTACTGCTAGCACGTGTCCATTTTATAAAAAAAAAAATTATATTAGCAAACAATGTGAATGACAAAAAATGACTAAAATATATTACGTTAGTATTTAAAGTCAACGATTATTTTATTCTTTTGTATATAACAATTTAAGTTATTAGGATTCTTATATTCCGTACGGAAAAGAATTATAAATTTATTGCAAAAGTTTTATTATCAATGGTTCATATTTTAATACTTTTTTACTACAATGTTCGTATCTATTGTAGTAAAAAAGTGAATTAGATTTTAATATTTTTATATCTGAAATAATTTTGTGTATTTAACTGTGTAAATATAAAATATAATTTTATAGTTGATATAATTTTGCTATATTTGCTATACAAAATTGCTACTTATTGTAGCGGAATATTGATTTCCATTTTATATGGATGATACGATAAGAAGTCAAAGCTGAATTGGTTGAAGTTTATGCCACAACTTCAGCACTATGTAAGACTATTAATAATAGGGAGATGTGATGCTTAAACGTCTTAGTACATAAACAAGTGATAAACGTCAAATAGGGGCATCGAATTGAGGTAATGTTCAACAAGTGGAAGATGTTGTGGCAATATTCAACCACTGAAATAAAGGCTCCCACAAATGAACAGTTCAAACAGAAGCTTGCAGCGTGTTGGACCGTCGCACAGTGGCGCCATTTGAGTTTTGTCGTTGCAAAAATCATATCTTTTGAACCGAATAACATAATTGAACAGTTTAAACAGCATATGATAGATAACTGTTCAGCCTATGAAATGAGCGTTCGGAAAAAGGTTGCTACGCTTTGTAGGGGCCTACTTATGGGTTATCAAAGTTAAAATTTGTAGAAAAATCAATTTTATGGTAACTAAAAAAAATTATTTTTACATTTTTAGATTGTTTTTATTTTTTTTTTCTTTAGAGTTTTATGTTTTAAATTATTACCCAATAAATTAAAAAAAAATTACTTCTTTTTTAAATTTATTTTTTAAATTTTCTGTAAAATATTCATCACAATTCGTAAGAGAAGGTATATCTAAAAGACTAATCATTTCTAAACTATAATTATTTTCTAACTCTATTCGTGACTTCACATGCCGCAGGGAAGAAATAAGTGGATCGGAAGATGCTGCCAACATGTTGAAGAGGTCCTCATTTTGCCTTACCCTTGATGCTTTGAATGTGTTCTGCAATCTATATTTTTTATAAAATTTGTTAAGAGACTCCTGTGCTTCTTCAGAAAGCTCTCCAATTGGCAAAGACTGGCACTCAATTATATCTTTGCCATGCGCCAATATTTTATGGACGGTCGGGGTCAACTTTTTCTGTGGATACATTTCTGCTAAAAAAGATGCAGTTTTCGATGCCTATTCTCCATATTTTGTAGAATTGACATTTTCTTTGCAGTTTAAAACATTCAAGATCGTTCCCAATCTTTTCACGATTTGATTGTCAATTCCAGTGATTCTAGTTACTGCCTCATCATTTTCAAAAAATCTCCTAGAAGTGTTTCCATCGTTTGTTTAAAAAAAGCATCCTGTATTTGCTTCTTTCTGATCTTTTCCTTATCCTTTATTGATGTATTTTCATCGAAGTTTTCCTACTCTTGTGGTAGGATATACGCCAGTTTTAGCAAGAACTCCATACACCTTATCCTTGCGTGCAATGGTGACACTCCATATTCGTAATTCTCCTCGTTTGTAGAATCATTTAAATTACCAAAGTTCTTCTGACTCTTTTTGCAAATCGGGCATGACAATGTTGAGGTTGTTCCTGTCAGTTCGTTTACGACTTTTCCGTCAACCATGCAGCTTTGTAGGCTTAATCTTGCTTA
Source organism: Cordilura impudica (assembly GCA_963682025.1). Classification (NCBI taxonomy): domain Eukaryota; kingdom Metazoa; phylum Arthropoda; class Insecta; order Diptera; family Scathophagidae; genus Cordilura; species Cordilura impudica. The sequence continues at coordinate 110,501,916 of OY821517.1, forward strand.
TTTGTTCTTCAATGTCCTTCACCGTGGTCCTTGTGAGTTCTGCCGATTCCCTTGCAAACTGAAACATTATTGGTCGGCAATAATGCACTGATGATGGACGTGGATTTTTCCAGTGTAGGGAAACATCACATTTTAGCCGCAAAGGAACAACAGATGCCATAAACATATTTCCGTCAGATATTGTAGCGTCATCGGAAGACATCCTTTGCTTATAAACGCTTTGTCCGGATGATCCAATCCAGCCCCATTTGCCGATCAATGTCAGTTTCTCAGGAACAATTTTCACCTCATTTTCAGGAAGTTCTGAATGGTTTGATTATATTTCACCCATTTTGCCTTAATATTTGCATATATCAGATAAAAATTATTTTTTATAATTTCGCTTCTCTCAATATTTCCGTATAATCTATCAAGTTCTTCTAAAGCAGCTTCCGTGAAAAACTTTGGTGCGGTTGACCTTCTAAGCAGTTCAAATAATTTTAAATTGTTTAACGCCATGGTATCAGTACTTGTTGCGCCAACTTTCAGTCGTAGACTAATCCAGGCATTATGCTTATTTTGCAATATATAGGCTTATGCTACCATGCCTAAAAATTTACCTGTTCCCTGCATACATATGGATTTAGGCTGAATTATGCAATTTTGATATTATGCTCGTGTCTAAATAAGATTTGTGCCTACCTGGAGGGACCATAAGTCAATATTGTTCTTGACCATTTGTACTCCAAAGTAATTTTTAAGTGAGGTGCGTACCTGCGAATTTCAATGAGTAGTTTTTTGTGCATCCTGTGTCTGTAACAGAATATTGGGAGTAGACTTTGGCAGAGGCTCACAGGTAGACAACCGACTTAAAATGCAATTTTCAAACTATTAGATCAAACTACTGTCAGTCAAAACATGCAAGGGATGCACGCCATACAATTTCTGCAACCATGTCTTTTTAAACTTTTTTACTTCTAGAAGCCAAACGGGCACGTACGGGCAGATAAAACTTTTTGAATTATGTAAAGAAATAATCAAAGAACATGTTTTGCAAATATGGCAAATATAGAAAAATACAGATTTTTTTTATTTTCCGTCAAAGTTGAAAAATAGTGAAAAAACGGATAGTTTTTAAATAGTGATTTACCAGGAGAAGCACAACGCAAATAGTTAATTTTTGTTTTATCATTATACATTTAATAAATACATCAATCAACACAAACAAAAAATAAGGCGATTCGTTACCTATTTTTCGTGATATTACACCTGAAATCGCAACAAATTGACTAAAAATTGTGTGTTTTTTTGAAAACCGAAAGTCGGTCAACTTTGAACGGTTATATCTCCTAAACTAAAAATGTGATATTATTAGGAGTATCATATTTGAAATCACTGAGAAGTTTCCTATAACATGGGTTTATTCAAAACTTCGTCGGCGCACACGAAAATTTTGATTTTTGCAACCTCGTTTGCTCTACGGGCGCCACTGTGCGTCGAACAATGATTTCATGAAAATTGAACTTATCAAAACGATACATCGATGCAAACTTGCTTAATCCCTATCCACTGGAATCTACAGAATTAACCCCTGTTTCTAAATCGGTCAAAAAAATTCTGAGTTAGATGGGTATACAAAATTTTATAATTAGAAGGTAATCAAATAGTGCAGCTACAAGAAGAATGGAATATAAACCAGTACTAATATTATAGTCGGTCTAGGCAAATTACACGATACCCTATACCATGTTTCATAGACCCGATCTCTTCGGTCCAACTAATTGGATATAGAAAATAAGCATACCAAATTTGAGTGGCATTATTATTAAATTTTTTGGCTGCAGATATGAAAAATTTCATATCGGATGTTATATTTATATGTGCACTAGGTCGAAAAATTGTCCGATCCTGGCCATATTTGGTAAAGTCACTTATACTTTAAAAAAAGTTATATTAACCAAATTTGAGAAAAATCTGTGCAATATGTTTGTTTTTTGATAGATATAAGTGAAGATCGGGAACCAGCTCTATTTGGGGCCTATGACTAGGAAGTGTCTAAGGCATTATTTTATTGAATATAATAAACACATACAAACCCAATTTGACAGTGATCTATATGAAAATTTTGATCTTATGGCAGTTTATGTCGATTTCATATGGGTCATTTGTATGGGGACTAGGTCTGAACATGAACCGAATTTAACCAGTTTCATTAGGGTTTATCCTATGACCGGTGAAAGCTTATGTACCAAATTTTATCAAAATATATTGATATTTGCGACGGACATCGCTAAATCGACTCAGAATTGATTCTGAATTGATTCTCAGAATTGATTCTGAGTCGATCGGTATTATAAAGGATAAGTCTAGATCAAATATTTTTGATAGTTACAAGCAGCAGCACAAAGTCATTATACCCAAGCCATATAGCGGTATAGGGTATAAATAGCGTTTATATACGATACCTCTCTTTGGTCTGGATATCTGACCCAGACCCATATTTTATTATATCGATTAAACCGCTTTTCAAAATTACATTATGAGTAGAGTTAGCGATGCCCTCCCATCTGCCTGAGTGTCCATGGATGACTTAGCTAACATTCAAATGTTAACTTTTTCATATCTGCTGCCACAAGTTCATGACAATATCATTATTTATGCTTGTATTTGACATCCCATTACAGAAACTTATTTTATGCCTTTGCGTTGACGGTCTAGATCTGCTACATATTTCCCACTTGTTATTTCTATTGTTACAAAGGGCCTTTCCAGCCAAAACCAAACTACTATTACTTCTTTATTGAACAGTTTTTCTCTTAATTTCTTGGTAGACTTTAAAATTGGATTTTCGTATTTCCGATATCCGCAGTATTTTATGAAAATTTTTTCGTATATTTAAGGGAATGGTTCCATTCGTTAATTGAATTTTTGGTTGTTGACCAGAATTTCGCTTTTTATTAGTTATAAATTTTAAAGTTTCATTTTTATTTAATCTTGAATCTTCTGAATTCCGATCGAAGCTCATTTAGTGAGTTTCATCCAAATAGTTTTACATTTGCTACCTGTGTTTGCATAGATACGGTTGGACGTCATTTTACCAACTCAGGATATGATTATGAAAACATTTGCAAAAATATTTGATGAAAAGTATTTTATGTTTCAAATGTTCCTTCTAGATTTGAAAGTTCTAAAGTTAGTTATTGATATCAAATTTGTATTCACTGATACATGATAATCAGCCTTTTCGTATTTAAAGCATATGGTAGCAAAACACCATGCCCGCCTTGCAGGTACATACATTGCACTGTGGCCGGATTTGCCATATTTTTGGCATAAAGTAAAAATTTTCATGAATGTATTTTCTAATTTTTGCTAGATATTCTTAAAGTACATGGTTTTAGTACATTTATTTCAAAATTAAAAATAATCTGATGGCAACTCTGTTACTTTACTACGGCTGCAAACTGCAGTGTTTAATTAACAGCTGTTTTTATACCCTATACCACTATGTGGTTTGGGTATAATGACTTTGTACTGCTGTTTGTAACAACCAAAAATATTTGACCTAGACCCATCTTTAATTATACCGATCGAATCAGAATCACTTCTGAGTTGATTTAACAATGTCCGTCCGTCCGTCCGTCCGTCCGTCTGTGTGTCCGTGTAAAGCTTGTAATCAAACTGCAGGTCGCAAATATGAATATATTTTGATGAAATTTGGTATATAAGCTTTCATCGGCCATGGGATGAACGCTGTTTTGGTGAGAATCGGTTCATGTTCAGACCTAGCCCCCATACAAATTACCCATATGAAATCGACATAAATTGCCATAAGATCCAAATTGTCATATAGATCTTACTCAAATTGGGTTTGTATGCGTTCATTACATCCACTAATGAGTAGTCCAAAAATGATCCCTTTGACCCCATGTAGAGCTGCTTCCCGCTCTTCACTTAAATCTATTATAAAACAGAAATATTGCAATGATTCTTCTCAAATTTTGTTTGTCCATATTTTTGCAAAATACAAGAGACTTTACCAAACATGATCAGGATCGGTTCATTTTTGGACCTAGTCCCTTTATAGATATAGCATCCGATATGAACTTTTTCATATCTGCAGCCAAAAAAAATTAATAAAAATCCCACTCAAATTTGGTTTTTGCTTATTTTCAATATCCAGTTAGTTGGGCCTAAGAGATAGGGTTTCTAAACGCATGGTATAGGGTATCGTATAGTCGGTCTAGACCGACTATAATTTTCTTACTTGTTTTTTTATCAAAAATAGAAGAAAGTTTTTCTAAACTTCGTGCTACTAGGAAATTGATACAAGTGAACAAAAAAATTTTAAAAAATATGGAAAATGAAGGTCAAGGTATGTAGAATGTAAATTATATGTAATTTAATGTCAGTGTTTGTCATGTGGTAATTATGTGAATTATATGCGGTAAGTGTTACAATAGAGAAAACCTAACGAACTTGACAATGCCTCGTAGATCGAAAACTGACTTTCTGCCAACTTGTGCCAAAATGTATTTATTTACGAGTAAATTAGAGTCTGCCTATTTTAATATGTTATTAACGTTTTTTGCCCAATTTTGCCCATTCTCCAAATATTTTGGATTTCCCAGTGAATTTAGCTTTTAGCCGTTCAACCTTGCTACAGGTTTGACTGAATAATAAGCGAAATGCAAACGCTGTTTCAAACTGGGTATTTGAACAACTTGGCACAATGGTATTAGTATTGCTAAAAAAAGAGATGCTTTGAAAAAAATTAGGAGTTTTGAACTTTATATCAAGAAAAAAATACCAAAATGTAATAAAACTATATCTACTTTTAAAACTAAACATGCCAAATGGCTCTCATCCACTATGATGGTCAAACTTGATAACAAACACGCAGAAACAGATGCGGGACCACGGCTTAAGAGAAAGCTGGCATCCGAACTAGCAGAAACCCACGAACATGAAACAAGTCTGCTTGTGCATGTACAATGTATCAGCAAAAAAATCCAATGAAAAAGATACGGCATTTTATTTAAATGAATCTTGGTTTACTTCAAATAGACCAGCTGAAATAAAAAAAAATTATTTTTGAATGAACCGATCTCTCTTACACCAAATGAAGCTCTTTAATTTTTTCTGTAGACCAGCTGGAATAATTGCAACAGAAACCGCTTCGCAAGTTTCTTTGCAAAATTTGCTAAATCACACTGCCAGTCGAATACTACTTTTGCAAGAGGAAGTATTTGCACAATATCCAGAAATACTGATGTCATGCTCATCCTAAGTTATGGACTTGACGGATCAACTGGACAGGCCATATACAAACAGCGATTTCAAGAAAATGAACTTTCATCAATGGATCAATCACTATTTGTAATAACAGTTATCCCACTAAAAATAATAGACAAATTGGGAAAGGTTTTGTGAATGAATTGTACACCTCAGTCTGTACGATTTTGTAGACCCCTTAAAATGGAATTTGCTAAGGAAAGCAAACAACATATTATTTCATAAAAAAACAATCTGGACATACAAATACAAGAATTGACGCCATATATTCTATTTTAAATGAAAGAAATATTACGATTTCTTATGATCTGAATATGACCCTTTTAGATGGCAAAGTTTTGAATATTTAAACGGGAACTAACTCGTGTCAATCGTATCCAATATGAGGCGCTACTGCAAAGCATTTTGTGAAAACTAGAGACATTAATTCGGAAATATTTAAGCCAAAGTCTGGTACCCTGAATTTCGGTGTCAGTCCACTTCATGCTTGGATACGCATACTGGAGTTCGTATTAAAAATTTCTTACAGGATTGGATAAAATAAATGGCAAATAAGGGACAAAAATGAACAGGAGGTGATGAAGACTCGCAAACAATCAATACATAAAAAATTAAGGAAAGAAATGGGGCTACTTGTGGATATGCCAAAACAAAACGGTAGTGGAAGCACTAATGATGGTAATACTGCAAGGAGGGTATTTTCAAATAAACAGTTATTTGCATCCATTTTGGAATTTGATTTAGGTGTTCTTGAACATTTTCGAACAATTTTAATAGCAATTTCCTGTAAATATAAAATTAATGCCCTTAAATTCCACCAGTTCTGCGAGAAAACTATGACATTATATATGTCTAAGTATCCATGGTATCCGATGTCGCCAACAGTTCATAAGATTTTGGTTCATGGTTCCCAAATTATAGCTGTATCTCCTTTTCCTATCGGATGCCTCTGCGAAAATGCTTCAGAAGGGCGCAGAAAGATTTATAAAGAATATAGGAGATCTCATGCACGAAAAAATAATCGAGTTAATACTATGGCGGATGTGTTCAATAGGTCAATGGATTCTTCGGACCCTTTACTTTCTAGTATTTTTATTAACAGAAGATTTGCCATATCAAAAAAAAATATATTGCCAAAGGAAGTCATTGCGCTACTTGAGCTCCCGACTTTTGATACTGACCAAGCAAATTATGTTACCGATAATGATTCTGATGAGCAGGACATCGAATTAGATTATGATTCTGATAACGAAAATTTATATGGATTAGCGGTTGAGTTAGGTGTCGAAGATGAATAAATAAATTCTTAGTACTAAGTCTGAAAAATATTTATGTGAGTAAATTGTTATTATTTTTTATACATATTATGGTAATATCTTTTTTCTTAGCTTACAGATTTGGCGAAATATAACGCATGGTTATATTCCAGACGTTAAATACGAAACGTTATTTAGCTAATTAGAACATCTACCTGCAACTTAGCTTTATACGAACGGTAAGAGTGGGCGTAGTCGTATCGATCTGCAAATTTTAACGTTTCTTAAGAATATTATTATTAGTATATGTACCAATTTACAGTTCTGTAGCATCTTTATTAGACTTTATGCCAAAAAAAAAATGCATTTCCGGCCATAGTGCATTGGTAAGCTTTCGACAAAGTATTTTTGATTAATAAACAGCAAGATTAGGAGAGGGCCAAGGTGACTCCCTTGAAGAACACCAGAAGTAACTTCTATATATTTCGATTTAGAGTTATTGAAGATTACACCTTGATTACAATGTTTTAAGTAAGACCGAATCCATTTTAAGAAGCTTCGCTAGCAGTAGATCATGGCTGACTTTACCAAAAGCTTTGCTAAAGTCAGTGTAAATATCATCAGATTGTTTATTTTTGCAGAATCCAGAATTTATGTAAGAAGTAAATTCCATTAGATCGGAAGTCGTAGACTGTCCTTTGCAAAATTCATGTTGAACTGGTGATAGAATTGATGACATTTCGTTTGATAGTATATCAGTTGTAATTTTCTAAAAAATGTTTGTAAAACATTAAATTTTAGAATTGCTCAAAAATTAGTAGCATCACTGCGGCTATCAGACTTATATAGCGGGATAAGAAACTAGATTTTCTAACACTTTGTTAAGGGAGTAGCCAAAACTTTGGCACAATATTTTAAAATCCAAGAACATACAAAACAACTAAGCATGGATTATTAATTTATGTCAGCCTTGGAATATCATAAGGATATCGTGTGCTGATTAATATCATTGTGGAAAATGTAGCCGCAAAGAATACAGCAAAAACATTTGAAATACCTAGATCGTGTGAAAACACAGTACCATTAGTTTTCATAGTGGTTGGATGTGATGTAATTTTACGTTTAGAATTTACAAAATTGTAAAACATTTTTGGATTTTTCTTCTTATATTTGAAATCATCATGAAATAAGAAAATTATCGCAACGCTATTTATTTATTTATTTTTATTTATTAATACTAAATAAATTTACAAGTTAGTAATACTCCATAAAGATTAGAGAACTGGTTTCAGAGGCCTTCGTCCTTACATATTTACATAACGATATTTACGTACAGTTATACAATATATGCATACGTTTTTTTAAAATTTCAAACGGTAAATATTTCTTAATAATTTCAAAGTCAAATTCTTTTATTGATTCTAGAAGGCTATTTGGGAGTGATGTGGTATTATAGCAGAATATAAGCTGTGGCATCGTGCGCTGGATTTCAAGATTTATTATTTTCTAGGTTATAATAACTTCTGGCTATCAAATATAGACTTTGGTATTTTTTTTTAATTTTAAAACTTTCTTTATTCGAGTTTCATTTTATACCCTATACCACTATGTGGTGTGGGTATAATGACTTTGTGCTGCTGTTTGTAACAACCAAAAATATTTGACCTACACCCATCTTTAATTATACCGATCGAATCAGAATCACTATCTGATTCGATTTAACGATGTCCGTCCGTCCGTCAGTCCGTCCGTCCGACCGTCTGTGTGTCCATATAAAGCTTGTAATCAAACTGCAGATCGCAAATATGAATATATTTTGATGAAATTTGGTATTTAATCTTTTATCGGATGAACGGTGTTGAAATTGGTGAGAATCGGTCCATGTTCAGACCTAGCTCCCATACAAATGACCCCTATGAAATCGACTTAAATTTCCATCAGATCCAAATTATCATAGAAATCTTAGTCAAATTCGGATTGTATGTATATATTACATCCGCTAATCAGTAATCCAAAAATTATCCCTATTGGACAACTCTTAGTCATAGGCCCCATATAGAGCTGCTTCCCGATCTTCACTTAAATCTTTTAAAAAACAAAAATATGGCACTGATTCTTCTCAAATTTTGTTTGTATATATTTTTGCAAAATACAAGAGACTTTACCAAACATGGTCAGGAGCGGCCAATTTTTGGGCCTAGTCCCCATATAGATATAGCATCCGATATGAACTTTTTCATATCTGCAGCGGAAAAAATTAATAAAAATCCCACTCAAATTTGGTTTATGCTTATTTTCTATATCCAGTTAGTTGGGTCTGAGAGATAGGGTGTCTAAATGCACGTCGGTCTAGACCGACTATAATTTTCTTACTTGTTAATGTTAAAATTACAGGTCATAAGATCTTACATAAGTATTTCAACAATTAAAAATACGGCAGAGCCTTAAATTAAAGCAAAATATCACAGCTTAAGGAGGAAAAATAGATACAAAAAACCGTTAAGAGACTTTGATCAGTTAGGCTATTGCTTTTATTACATTTTTTCTAGAGCCTGTTCTTACGATTTTTCAACCATGTCGGTGCATATATATTCCACCGAGGAGCATTTGCTTTATTTATTTTCATTAAAGGAATAGTTTTCGTTATATCTGTTGAAAGTATCTTACAAAAAGTTGGATGTCTTGATCAAAATTACTTCCATCGTTTGAAACTGAAATGGGTTCAAGCCAGTTATAGTAGGATAGTAATTGATTTAATATCCGGAGGGTAATTCATTCAAAGCATACTGGTTCAGAAACACTAGAAGTTTTTTGTTATCTGTGGGAATTGTGTGGATATTAAAAGTGTTGGATGATGACAATCCTCAGGAAAACGTAACGGATTTGTTCAAATTACTCTGAATAGTATAGGGTTATATACGAACACGTGATTCAGTATTCTATAATTTCAGTAGAAAGAGCACCGTTCCGGTTGTAACCTTTGTATTCAACCTTATTAACGTTTATGTTGACTCTGAGTCTTTATACCTTAAACCACCATGTGATCAGGGTGTAATGACTGTGTACTGATGCTTGTAACTACCAAAAATATTTTACCTAGATTCATCTTTTTTTATACCGATCTACTCAGAGTCAATTTCTGAGTCGATTTAGCGATGTCCGTCCGATCGTCTATTTGTCCATGTAGACTTTTTAATCAAAGTACAGGTCTCAAATATGAACATATTTTGATGAATTTTAGTGCGTAAGTTTATATCGACCATAGCACAAACGCTTTTGAAATTGCTGAAAATCAGTTCATGATCCCTGTCGAATTGTATTTGTGTATTTCCATTACATCCACTTATCAGTAGTCTAAAACTAAACCCCCTAGCACATACGGCCATAGCCCTCATAGGAAGCTGATTCCCATCGTAACTTAAATCTATCAAAAAAATAAAAAAATAAAATAAAATCTTCCACACATTTTTCTCAAATTTAACTTGTGTATATTTTTGCATATACATACATCGACGGTATCGGTCCGTTTTTGACCTAGTCCCCATCTAGATATAGGATCCGATATTAATTTTTTCATAACCGAAGTAAAAAAAAAAAAAAATTTTAATAATGTAGTTTATGCTTATTTTCTATATCTAATTAGTTGGACCTAAGAGCAGGGAGGTTTTAGTGCATGATATAGGGTATCTGTGAGTCGGTGTAGACCGATTATAATCTTCTTACCTGTTTGCTTTTAAAATTAAATTTAACATAGTTTATAGATTCAATGATAAGAAGTACATTGGTTCTAATTATAGTACATTGAAAGTAAAGCGCAATATAGTTGAATACCTTATATAACTATTTTTTGCTGCTTAAAGTAGTGGACTAAAGTAGATAAAGTAGATGATTTTTTAAAGCATAAAACTAAAACATTCTTCTTCAATAAAACCTAAATACAATAGTCTATATAAATAAGAAATTAATAAAAAAAAATCGTACAAATTGTGACCGCTTTTATCCAGTTTTGTCCATATTTCAAATTTTCGTCAAGTTTTTGGTTTAATATTTTGTCCAAAGTCCTCTGTTCTTTAAAACAGATTTTATGCGATTAGACATGCTTTCCACAAGATTTTTAAAAGTTTGAGGTGGAATATTAGCCCATTCCACTAAAACTCTTGACCAACGATCATCTAAGTTGGTCGGTGCTCGTTCGTAAGGGATAGTCTTCTTTTTACAATTGCCCATAAATTCTCAATAGGATTGAAATCGCAGCTTCGAGCTGGCCAAAAATGTGTCGAGTTCTTGTTCAGCAATCCATTTATGACCAATTTTGGCTGTGTGCTTTGTATTCTCATCTTGCTGAAAATTTATTTCTTTGCAGGGTAGGCGCAGCTTTCAATAAAAACGGGCACAATGTTCTGCAAAATACTTAGATAATACTCCTTATTCATGATTCCTTATATTTTCACCACAGGACCAATGCCCCACCAAGTTAAACATCCCCAAACCATTACACTTTCACCACCATATTTCACCGGTTGCTGGACATGGTGTCGCTGAATGGTTTCACCGGGCCTCTTCCAACAATATTGTATGCCATCAGATTGGAAACGATTAATTTTTGTTTTATCCGACCAAATAACTCTTTTCCAGCCATCAGTTGTCCAGTTTTTATGAGTTTTGCACAAACTAATTCGAGCCTTCACATTCATGTCTGACAGTGCAGGTTTCTTTCTTTCACAGCATACACAAGTCCAATTCTGTGCAAGGCCCTCCTTAGTGTACGATCACTTACCAATTTGTCCAGATCTTCGGTGTTCTAGCGTTTCGAGAAATTATATTTCGTTCCACCAAACGAGCATCTCCGTCAGAGAGACATGAATCACCTTTTTCGCTCAGTCCTACAATGTCATCTTCAAGATTTTTTGATATTTTTTTAATTTTTTGGCCGTTCTAAACACTTTCTAAATATTTATGAAAATCATATGTGTTCGCCTTCTGACTTTTTAATCTATACTAATATTATAAAGAGGTAATGTTTGTTTGTTTGTTTGTTTGTTTGTAGGAGGTAATCTCCGTAACTACCCATCTGATATTCCTGAAATTTTCACAGAGCCTTACTGCGGATATGGGAAGTGCTATAGGCTATAATTTTTTAAATATTTTTAGTGGGCGTGGCACCTCCCACACAAAGTAAATTTTTAATATCATATACATATATTGAGTATTATGATAGGGAGAGCTTTGAAAATTTGCGTGAGATCACCTATTGTAAGTATTAGTAGCTACGCCGGAAATGGGCGGGATCGGACAAGTGGGCATGGTACCTCCATGTCCAAAAATTTGTCTGATGCCACCTATTATTAATGTGAGTAGTCGGACAAAAAATGGACAGTATTGGACCAATAGGCGTGGCACCTGCCATCCAAAGTAAATATAAAATGCCATATATCTGGAGTACTGTAATAGTGACAGTTTTGGAATTTTGTGTGAGCCCATAAGTTACTCATGTGATTAGTTAGACGAAAAATGGGCATGATTGGAGCAGTGGGCATGTCACCGCCCATACAAAGAAAATATATGGTATCCTATAACTGGTGTACTAAAAAAGGGAAGCTTTGACACTTTGCGCGACCCCATCAGATCTTATTATGAGTAGTCGGACAAAAAATTGGCGGATTCACATCAATGGGCGTGGCACTTCCCATGCAAAGTAACTATTTAATGTCATATATCTGGAGTACTGCAAAATAGAGAGCTTTGCGGCTTTGCGTGAGCTCATAAGTTCTTTGTATGATTAGTCGAACAAAAAAATGTGCGTGATCGAAACAGTGAGTCCATCAGATATAAATGCGAGAAGTCCAATAAAAATTGGGCGGGATGGGATTAGTGGAGTTGGCACCTCCTACATAAAAAGTATGAAGTACTACGAAAGCGACAGTCATTTAACAAGTACATTAGTTATCAATGTGATTTGTCGTGGAAAATATAACGCCAAATTCAAAAATTGCCAAAATCGAAAATCGCGAAAAATCAAAATCGCCAAAAGAAAATCCTCAAAATCAACAAGTAAGAAAATTATAGTCGGTCTAGACCGACTATACGATACCCTATACCATGCGTTTAGAAACCCTATCTCTTAGGCCCAACTAACTGGACATTGAAAATAAGCAAAAACCAAATTTGAGTGGGATTTTTATTAATTTTTTTGGCTGCAGATATGAAAAAGTTCATATCGGACGCTATATCTATAAAGGGACTAGGTCCAAAAATGGACCGATCCTGATCATGTTTGGTAAAGTCTCTTGTATTTTGCAAAAATATGTACAAACAAAATTTGAGAAGAATCAGTGCAATATTTTTGTTTTTTAATAGATTTAAGTGAAGATCGGGAAGCAGCTCTATATGGGGTCAAAGGGATCATTTTTGGACTACTCATTAGTGGATGTAATGAACGCATACAAACCCAATTTCAGTAAGATCTATACGACAATTTGGATCTTATGGCAATTTATGTCGATTTCATATGGGTAATTTGTATGGGGGCTAGGTCTGAACATGGACCGATTCTCACCAATTTCAATAGCGTTCATCCCATGGCCGATAAAAGTTTATATACCAAATTTCATCAAAATATATTCATATTTGCGACCTGCAGTTTGATTACAAGCTTTACATGGACACACAGACGGACGGACGGACGGACGGACGGACGGACATTGTTAAATCAACTCAGAAAGTGATTCTGATTCGATCGGTATAATTAAAGATGGGTCTAGGTCAAATATATTTGGTTGTTACAAACAGCAGCACAAAGTCATTATACCCAAACCACATAGTGGTATAGGGTATAAAAATGGGCAAAATCAAAAATCGCTAAATAGAAAATTTGTCAAATGATATTCTAAGTTCAAGGCCAATAGTTAAGTGTTGCCAGATCTAATATGGATAATCCATCTTCTCATGGGCAGCTACATGTACTTTGCTCCAGGGTAGAATCGCCGAAAAATCTGATAATTGTACCGAATTAAAAAACGAAGCACACCGGGTTACATCTAGTCTCTAATAAAATAAAGATGCTGTTCCTATACACATTTTCTATTAAACACAAAATTCCAACAAAAAATTCAAAACTAACGGGACTAAGGATAGATAAACAAAAAATGCAAAGAGTGGACAAAACTGGATAAATGTGATTATGAAACACATATATGTATGTATATTTATTTCATGTTTATTTTAAATAAATTATTTATTTTTTTTTTACTATAAATAATAAAGAGAGTTTATGATATACAATGGAAAAATTTTACTTGGATATCACGAATTTAACAAAAATTATTAAAACAGCTATAAAAATATTTAATTATGTATCTACTTTAGTCCACTACTGTATATTAAAATTTATTTCTTATTTATAGTCAGCTGATGACGGACTTCTGTAGCCGATTTATAACCACATTATTCACTTCTCAGCAATTGTTTAGTATTCGCAAGGGTCATCTAACATTGCGAGTAAGCAAGTTGCTTTGATGTTCCTTTTGAAGCCAGGAGATGTCACTAAGTCCTTTGGAAAATTTTGTTACCTGGTAAATTAACTCCGACTTAACGATATTTATTTTATTTTGTGGCCGAAACTGCATTTCTTTCCCCAAAATTGAACAGCGAATATTTCTGAATCATCAATTCTATAGCAAATTATTTTTTGCGACCAGTTGGATTAATAGATTCACAATGATAGAAAGCCATACAAAGCAAGATTTTACGCATAATTATATTTCATACTAAGTTTCCCTACATACTGCGAGTTTTATTCGAGATATTGTTTCATTACCGAAAAAAGTTGAAACGATAATATGTCATTTGTAAAGGAAGTTGTCAAGCCAGTCAAATGATTGTTCCGGAATATCTATGTTAGCTTTATACAAGCATGTATTGACGCTGTGGACTCTCTGATAAATTTAATAAAAAAAAATTTGGTATTATATCTTTCCACTGTTGTAAAATTGAAAAAAAAAAAAAAAACAAATGCATAAAGATTTTTGTGTTTGGCATATTGAAATTCAATTAAATATTGCAAAAGCCATACGCATACATGAACACATATAGATGAATATAAAAATGTAAATGTATGTGGAATTGTAGAATATTTGCTTGGTCAGCGATATATTTTTGGGCTCATATAATTGAGTGTATAATATATATGTATATATATATATATTTTTTTTTTTTGTCAGTTATAGAAGTAACAATACATAAGCTGCTTTATGTTGTACAAGAAAAATAAACTAGATATAGGTTTTATTTTACTTGGAATTGTAACATGTCCATTATTGTATTTTATTGCGTTAATATTTCAAGTATCAGCATAAAACTATGGTATATTTTACACACGTGAATAGACACTCGTACATACATATGTTTTTAATAAATGTATGTTTTGCTGGGAAATACATACGCACATAAATATATAAAATTTTTGCAATACTTTAGAAACGTACTCTTATTTTTTGCTTTTCAGCTTATTTTTTTTTTTTACAAAGATATTGTAATACATTGATACGCTGTGTTTCACATATGAATTGTATGTTATATATGCAATGAATATATGTACATATAAATATATATAAATATATATAAATACTAGCTATTTTTACCCGGTCTTGCCCGGGATCCAAAGGCCTTTGACTTGAAAAGTGGGTCACTATGCTTACCAGGCGCTGGGCACTTACTGCCTAATGAACAAATTCCTCAAAAAAATTAACTTTCTCCCCGAAAATTTGTATGGGAATGGGGAATTTGTTTATGATGAAAAAAATTCCCCAATGTTTATGTTTTTTGGGGAGCAAATTCATTTTTTTTTTTTTCAATTAAAATTTTTTGATTTTTTAATTTAGACATTTTTTTAAAAGACGCTGCAGCAAAAAAATTTAAAAATGAGCTGCGTAACCGCTTGAATTTTTTTTTAAGTTTATTTATTTTGCAAACACCAAATATAACGGGATCGTTTGCAAAATAAAAGAATCGGAAGTTTTAAAAATTGAATTACATTCAATAAGTGATCATCGCTGAGCAGAGTCGTCAAATTTATAGAAGTTTCAAAAATGGAAAACGAATACGACGTTTAAAATTGTGCCGCAGGGTTGCTTTAAGCAACTACTTTTTTTAATAATTGTATATTTATTCAATTGGTTCCATTATAAAATTACAAATTTATGCGCCAGCGCCAAAAATGGCTTTAAAGAGACTAGTAGGCAACTAAGAATAAAAAAAATTACATATACATTATTTTACTATACAATAAAAAATACACAATTATGTTACATTACAATTTGTAAGAACAATTTCAAAATTTTGCGAAAAAAAATTGTTTTAAGCTATTTTTAAAAGTAAACAAAACTGAAATGTTTTTCAAATTATCTGGTATATGATTGTACTTAACTGGGCCTACAAATCTTATACGTTGCTTGGTTAATTCAAGGCGACATCTTACTACACATAAATCCATCGCTTGTCTTGTATTTCTATGAGAATGTGACATATTTGGAGTAAATCGTATGGTATTAGATCCAATACCATTAATAGACTTGAAGACATAAATCAACAGCTGCTGCTTTACAAGTCCTTTACAAGTGCTTATGGTATAAATTTGGCCTATTTTGATCACCAGGTAATTATTGCAGATACGTAGATAAAATTCATCATAAGACTTTTCACTGAGCTGTGTTCAGCGAGCGAGTCGCCTCCGCGTCCACGCGTTTGGCAGCTACATCCGTTCTGCCGCGCAGTTAGCGTCAACTAATTTTAATAGCCAAAATATATATTTCGGATCATTCCGATATTTTAGTTGAGCTGTGTTTGCGAGCGCATCGCGTCCGCATCCGCGAACCGCTTCCGCTCGTTTGGCAGCCGCACCAGTGCTGTCGCGCAGTTATTGTCAACTTATTGTAATTGCCAAATTATATTTATCAAATCATTACGATATTTTAGCTAAGCTCTGTTCCGCGAGGCGTCGCGTCGCGTCCGCGCCCCGATTACGCGCACCGAAATGATGCTATTGAAAGGAATACAGATCTATATATATAAAATTCATTTTCTGTTTGTTTGTTTGTTTGTTTGTTTGTTTGTTTGTTTGACCGCTATACAAATTTTTATTTTTCAACGGATTTTCCTGAAATTTTGTACACAAGATCTCTATACCCCAGGAAAGGTCGCCGTATACTTTTTACCGGCCACGCCTACTTTTACGCCCACTTTTTATGTAAAATTCATTTTCTGTTTTATTCATATTTGTTCACTATACAAATTTTTATTTGTTAACAGATTTCTCTGAAATTCGGTAAACAGGATCCCTGTATTCCAGCCAAGGTCACCATATTCTTTTTCTCGACCACGCCTACTTTTACGCCCACTTTTTATATACAATTCATTTTCTGTATTTTGGTATATTTGTTCGCTATACAAATTTTTATTTTTCAACGCATTTCTCTGAAATTTGGTACACACGATCTCTGTACTCCAGAGAGGTCGCCATATGATTCTTGCCGGCCACGCCTACTTCTACGCCCACTTTTTATACAAAATTAATTTTCTGTTTTTTGGTATATTTGTGCACTATAGAAATTTTTAGTTGTTAACAGATTTCTCTGAAATTCGGTAAACACGATCCCTGTACTCCAGCTAAGGTCACCATATACTTTTTATCGACCACGCCTACTTGTACGCCCACTTTTTATATACAATTCATTTTCTGTATTTTGGTATATTTGTTACTATACAAATTTTTATTTTTCAACCGATTTCCCTGAAATTTGGTACACACGATCTCTCTGCACCAGGGAAGGTCGAAATATTCTTCGTACTGGTCACGCCTACTGTTACGCCCACTTTTTGTATACAATTCATATTCTGTTTTTTGGTACATTTGTTCTCTACACAATTTTTTTTTTAAACGGATTTCTCTGAAATTTGCTACACACGATCTCTGTACTCCAGAGAGGTCGCCATATGATTCTTGCCGGCCACGCCTACTTCTACGCCCACTTTTTATGCAAAATAAATTTTCTGTTTTTTGGTATATTTGTTCACTATTTTTATTTTTCAAGGGATGTCTAAAATTTTGTCAGACTATCTCTATACTACAGGGAAGGTCACCATATGCTTCTTACAGGCCACGCCTACTTTTATTTGTTTCTTTATTTGATTGCAGTACAAACTTTTATTTTTCAATGGTTTTCTCCGAAATTGAGTACATATTCCAGGGAAGGTCGTCATATGATTTTTACCGACCACGCCTACTTTTACGCCCAAGTTTCATATAAAATTCATATTTTGTTGTGTGGTATATTTCTTCCCTATACAAATTTGTACTTTTCAACGGATTTCTCTGAAATTTGGTTTACAGGGAAATAACTACACAGTGAACAAATTCCCCAAACTTAAAAAAAAGGTAAAAGGAAATGAACAAATTCGCCATTTTTAATCGAAATGAAAATTGAACTTACTCCCCAAATACATTCTTAAATTTTTACATATTTTTATTTAATGAATTTTGTTAAATATTTATTTTAGTAAACATTTGCATACTGTTCTCAATATATGTCCTACAATAAATGCATTTCCTGAATATCGGAATGATCTGAAAAATATATTTTGACAATTAAAATAAGTTGGCAACAGCTGCGCGGCAGCACAGGTGTGGTTGCCAAACGCGCGGAAGCGGCGCGCGGTGCGCGACCGCGGCCTCGGACGCGACGGATGCGGACGCGAGGCGCTCTCGGAACACAGCTCAGCTAAAATATCGCAATGCTCTAAAAAATATGTTTTAGGAATCAAAATAAGTTAACG
Source organism: Cordilura impudica (assembly GCA_963682025.1). Taxonomy (NCBI): domain Eukaryota; kingdom Metazoa; phylum Arthropoda; class Insecta; order Diptera; family Scathophagidae; genus Cordilura; species Cordilura impudica. Next base: position 110,520,275 of record OY821517.1, read on the forward strand.
AGAACTAAGCGGCAGCACGGGTAGTAGCTGCGAGGAAGCGGCGCGAGGCGCGCGGACGCGGACGCGACGGATGCGGACGCGACGCGCTCGCGGAACACAGCTCAGCTAAAATATTGCAATGATCTGAAAAATATATTTTGGCGATTAAAATAAGTTGACAACAACTGCGCGGCAGCACGGGTGTGGCTGCCAAACGCGCAGAAGCGGACGCGACTCGCTCGCGGAACACAGCTAAGTGAAATGTCGTATGATAAATTTTATCTACGTATGTGAAATAATTACCTGTTGATCAAAAGAGGCCACACATATACTATAAGCAGTTGCTTAAAAAGAAACCTTGCGACACAATATTAAACGTCGCATTAGTCTTTCATTTCTGAAACTTGAATTTGATGTCTCTGCTCAATGATGATCGCTTATTGAATGAAGTAATTCAATTTTTAAAAGTTCCGATTCCTTTAATTTGCGAACCATTCCGTTATATTTGATGTTTATAAATAAACTGAAAAAAAACTTAAAGCGGTTTCGCCGCTTATTTTTGAAGCATTTTTGCTGCAGCATCTTATAAAAAACTTCTAAATTAAAAAATCAAAAAATTTTTAATTGAAATAAAAAATGAATTTACTGCCCATATAAATTTTGGGGAGAAAGTTCATTTTATTGGGGAATTTTTTAATTGGGGACTAAGTACTCAGCACCTGGTAAGCATAGTGAACCATTTTTCAAGTCAAAGGCCTTTTTATTCCGGGCAAGACCGGGTAAAAACTGCTAGTATTAAATAAATTTGTTGTATGGAGAATTTGATCATTACTTTCGGGGACATTTTTGCTTTAATTTGGGGAATTTGTTCATCGTGAAGTTATCCCCAATTTTTGGGGAATAATTTAATTTTTTGGGAATTTATTCATTGGGGACTAAGTACTCGACGTCTGCTTACCATTACAATTAACTATGTTTATGCATGGAGTATTTTGAGTGCATGATGTCTAAAAGTTATGAATTTTAGTTATTCTAGAGCTTTGTGATATAGAACATTTCTGGTTTTTATACCCTCCACTCCAGTGTGCAGAGGGTATATATAAGTTTGTCATTCCGTTTGTAATAATTAGAAAAAAAATCTGGACCCCATAAAATATATATATTTGTGATTCTTATAACAAGCGGAGTTGATATAGCGATGTACGTCTGTCCGTCTGTCCGGCTGTCCGTCTGTCCGACTGTGTAAATCACAATGACGGCTTCAATCTGGTAGCTAGGGTGCTCGTTGATATAAAAAATGATTCACTAACATCCTGAGAAGGTTGGTATTTAAAATCGTTCAAATTAGTTTATCTAGTCCCGAGAATTGAGAGAAGAAGTAAAAAAAAAAAATTCCTGAGAAAATATGATTTGAATGTGTGTTCTTGTCACGATAACGCCCTCAATGGGACAACTAGGGTGCTCGTTTTTAGTGAAAATGATTTACTGACATCATGAGAAGGTTTCTGTTTTTTAAATCATGACAATAGGTTTCATAGGTGCCGACAAATCACTGAAAAGTTAAAAAAAATATGACGTTTTCCTATATTGTTTTCTTAACCCTTATGTGTGTGGAAAAAAAAAACACATTCTATAGGGTGGATAGGTACCTGGGTACCTTCATGCAAATTGTATGAGAAATGTAATTTTTTGTCTTGTATTGTGCAAAAAATCGATGGTTAATGATATAATATTAGAATTTTACTCCCCTTTAAATATATTTTTAAATCTGAAGCAAAAAAATAAAAATCTTATTATGTGATTCCCCGTATAATGAATGAGCAAACACTACGTATTTTCTTTTGTTGCACATATGAGATACGCACATCTCCGCAGTTTTTATTGACATTTTGACATTGATTTTGCATGAAGAGTTTCATTCGAAATAATTTTTCACCAAGTAAAGGTGCGTAGTTTTTTAAAAGTGCATTTTTTATTTCCGCAAAATGATTCAAAATATAAGAACACGTTCTAATAGATTTTCGTCAACCGAAATTCGTGAGATGTTGTGTGAATGTGAAAGTGATGAAGACGAATTTTCACCATCTGATATCGACGATGAATACATTCCACCAGCTAACGACGCAGCATCGGAAGGTTCAGATGCTGAGCAGGTGGGATGCATTGAGGCTGCTGAGGATTCATATGATTCAGATGATAGTGAGGAAGAAGAGCCAAACAATGAACTCTGTGGTAAAGATGGCACTGTTTGGGATCTTAAACCTTTTACTGAATCGCAACCAATAAACCGAAACATTTTACGTCAGCGTAGCGGCGCAGCCCTTGGCAGCAATATTTTAACAGCACAGCAAATATTTAAAAGCTTTTTGTCGACCGAAATGTGTGACATAATTTTACGCGAAACAAACCGAAAAGGAAAAAAAATTATTGATGATTACAATCTTAACATGACACATAAGTTTCCAAACGTGGCCGACCGGCCAAAAACAAAAATATTCCAACCATTTACAGAAGAAGAACTAGACGCCTTTTTTGGAATTTTAATTTTTTGTGGAGTGCACAAATCTAATAAGGAGCATTTGTCAGAATTATGGAAACCTATTCATCTACCACTGATTCGAGCTGCAATGCCTCTTGATAGATTTAGAATGATGTTGCGTGTCATCAGATTTGACAACGATGCCACTCGTGCTTCACGTGCCGCAACTGATAAAGCTGCAGCCATTCGAGATATTTGGGCAATGCTTAATGACAATTTACGTAGAAATTATAAGCCAGGCGAGAACATACTTCTAAACGTAGGACATGTCGATGGCCGTTAGCATTATTTTTCAATATTATCGATGTAGCAGCATTAGCAGCATACATCGTTTACATGGAGTACAATGCCCAATTTACTTCAACTGACCGTCGCAGACTATTTTTGAAAGATTTAAGTTTTGAACTATGTAAGGACAAAATTGAACGACGTGCCAAAAATTCAAATGTAAAAAAAATCGATTCCACTCGATCAGCAATACAGGTTGTATTGGGGCGAGATATTTCAACAACAGCTGTTACTAATGTAGAAACTCGAGATAAGAATGGCCGTATTGCGGTTGTGGGTAGTTGTTACCTATGCTCTAAGCTTACAAAGAAGCAGAGAAAAACCAGAAAGGCTTGCAAAAATTGCTTCAACCCTATTTGTAACGAGCACTCAATCAATCGTCCCATATGTAACAACTGTTTGGATTAATTTTTCTATGTCTTTTATTTATATTTAAATTATATTTTTTTTTGTGTTAAACCTTGAAATAAATTTTTTTATGAAAAATAATTTTTTTTATCAAAAATAAACCTTGAATAAATTTTTTTTTATTGTAAAACAATTTTTCTTTTATCAAATAAAGTTTTATTTAATGGTATTTCTAAAAACCAAGTCAAATAATTTAGATTATCACACGTTAGTAAAGCAACTAATTAATTTTTTTCATGTGCCTCCATATAAAACGTATACAGGTACCCAGGTACCTATTCACCCTATTGAGGGTGCAAAAAGCAAATTGATATGCCACGCCCCCCCCCCCCCAACTGATATTGTATATAAACACCTATGAAAATATAATAATAACAAAAAGTTAGGAGTTCTCATGAAATTGTAGAATTGTAGACTAAAATCTTATATAAAAAATTTCGATTTGAAAACGCAATAGGTACACAGGTACCTGTCCACACACATAAGGGTTAATTTTGTATTTTGTCGTAATAGAAAAATTCATCAATATCAATATTTGTTAGTGTAGTATTTAAGTAAATTTATTAATAAAAAAAAATATATAAAATCAATATGAATATTCTGCGATTTTTATAACATCGCAAAATGTTACAAATTGATACATACTACTGTTGCCAATATCATAATACTATAAATAATATTCGTATTTTCTCTATATGTATTCCATAATAAGTGCATATTAAAATAAATCGGTATTTTACTTTGTTTATACAAAATTCTGAAATTTTTGAGAGTTGCAAAAATAGTATTGTTTTAAGGGTTGTATTTTTAGTACATGTATATATAAACTCTACATACTTGCATTCAAAAGTAGTAGGTAAGCCATAAAATATTTATTTTAATAAAAAAATTTGTGTTTAAAAAAATACTATTTTTTGTCAGATGTTAATTACAATAAATTTTTAAAATTTGTTTTTTAATGTCGGGACGGAGGCAAACGCCATTCCCAATTTTTTTTTTCATTTTTTATCCACATTAAGAATAACCGCGGAGCTCAGCTCAATCAATGTGCAATGATCGAGCCTTACCCTGGGAATTATGCAATCATGCTTTTTTTAATACAAACACAATTCCCAACTACTAAAAATTTTAGGCACGGGCTATTCACATTATGAATAGTAGCGGAGCTCAACTCAATCAAAGTGCAATGATCAAGCATCGCCCCTGGGAAACATATATTCATGCCTTTCTTGGCACAAACTGAACTTCTTATGGCACATTAAAAATAAACTAATTGAGAAGTAAAATTCATCATTACACTGTATTATAATATTTTCTTATTTTACTGGTAGCTAGTAAACAAAGTGATCGTATCATTGTGAACGAAATAGAATTGAAATTGTGTGCAGATTTGTTTTACTTAAAAAAACTGTTTCTACAGATAGTGAATAAAATCCCAGTAAGCATTTTATGCAATAAATGATCATGTAGAGTCTTTTATAACTCATATGTGCTATTAAAACAGTCATAAATGCGCTCTTTTGCTGATCAAAAAATATTTTTTTGTTGGGAGAAAATATTACCTTACCCACGAATCTTCTTGAGAGCCCTTTTTATCCGCTTTTCCGATCAGTTTCGACCCATTTTTGAGTCGTATTTAATGTCATTTTGCTATAAATCACTTTTTAAGAGTAAGAAAAAATCATTTTCTAGTCTTTTTCTAATAGCGCATGTGAGTAATCAGGTTTTAATCATCAAAAGTGCTCGAAGACAGAGTAAGGTTATTTTTTGTTAAAACAATCTTCGAAATGATGACTGGGATATCATATATTTTTGTTAACACACACACATGTGCATAGCAGCACCAGTAAACCGAACTCTAATCGGCTTCTTATATGTATATATGAACAAAAACGAAAATACTCACCAAAGAGTAAAGTAAGCAATAATTTCATTCAGTCTTATGGAAGCTTTTAAACAAAGTAAGTCCATATCGCGTTGTCTTGTGAAATTTTTACATTGTTTTTTAACAGGTACCAGTGATGCCAGGAGATTTTTTCAGAAATCTCTACGCTTATGAAAAAAATTCCGTTTTTTTCCCTGCACCCTCTTTTTTCCCCTACACTACTTTTTTCAAAATTTATTTTTAATTTGTACATTTTCAATTTCAATAATGTAAAAATAACGTAAAAACGAAGAAAAAAATATTAAAATTAAGATAAAAAAAATATCATGAGAATAACATAAGAATAATATAAAAAAGAGACAGATATAATAAAAAAAAATATTTTTACAATTTTGTATAATTCATCCTTTTCATATGGCTAGATATGCATTTAAAATTTACACAATTAATTAAAATGGCTTGCAAATGAGATGTTATAACTCAAACAGAATATCTGTTCCTGGTTTTAAAAGATTTTTTATAACAGTGGTTATTAGCATGTATACTTAGATCTGATTTATCGCATTTTAATATTTTTTCACAAGCCTTGCATCAGCATTTATAGTCGTCACCTTTGACCTGTTCCAGCCATCCATTAGCTTCTCGTCTCTCAATTAACTGAAGCAAAACATTTTTTCTTTCTGTATTTCTTTGATTTCTTTTTCTAAAATTAATTATATTAAAATTTATAATATTCTAATGTAAGCACAGAAAAATATTTTATACTTGTCATTGTTATTAAAGAAGCCACTTATTATAGAGTTATTACCAGACTTAAAAAAGACTTTAAAGTTTAAAATTGAAAAAAATTTTGCGATATTTAACAAACGCATTCAAAATAGTTTTGACTGAAATTTTTGGCAGTTTTAGTTTTGCCTTGTATCAGTAAAATGTTCAGATATTAACTAAAAAAAAAAACAATTTGTTAAATATTTTCATCTTAATTATCTTAATTAATTTAAAGACAAAGATAAATTTTATACAATAAAAACAATTTCAACAAGAGTTCAAAGTTGATCTATGTGGCCTCACAAATGTGCCCTATACTAATAGTTCTGGAAAATTCAAAAGGATTGTAAAAAATAAAATACACTTTTATATTAAAAAAATTTAAATTAAAAAGAAAATTACAGAATAAACCATCTACCTGGTTAAACTTAATATTGTTTGTAATTATCTGGATCAGGTTAGTATTAAAATGGGATAAATCGGGTGTTATTGTGCTAATTTATGACCTAAAATATGCAGACAGCTCTATAAAATGCTGAAAATTCAGAGCATTTGCTGTAATAATTCAGTAATAGGTTTATCAAAGTGTTTACATATAAGTATTTTATATACATTTGTTACAAATAGTGCAAGCAGTCCAGATATTAATGTAAACGTAAAACCCAGGTGGAGGGTAAAACCCTATCTCTTAGGCCCGACCAAGTGGACATAGAAAATAACCATAAACCAAATTTGAGTGGGATTTTTATTAATTTTTTTGGCTGCAGATATGAAAAAGTTCATTTCGGTTGCTATATCTACATGGGGAATAGGCCCAAAAATGGACCGATCCTGACCATGTTTAGTAAACTCTCTTGTATTTTGCAAAATATATGCAAACAAAATTTGAGAAAAATCAGTGCAATTTTTGTTTTTAGATATATTTAAGTGAAGATCGGGATGCAGATCTATATGACTAAGAGTTGTCCCATAGGGATAATTTTTGGACTATTCATTAATGGATGTAATAAACGCATACAAACCCAATTTGAGTAAGATCTATATGACAATTTGGATCTTGTGGCAATTTATGTCGATTTCATAGGGGTCATTTGTATGGAGGCTAGGTCTGAACATGGACCGATTCTCACCAATTTCAATAGCGTTCACCCTATGGCCGATAAAAGCTTATATACCAGACTTCATCAAAATAAATTCATATTTACGACCTGCAGTTTGATTACAAGGTTTACATGGCCACACAGACAGGCGGACGGACGGACGGACGGACGTCGCTAAATCGAATCAGTTAAAAAACCGGATTCGATCGCTTTAATAAAAGATGGGTCTAGGTCAAATATTTTTGGTAGTTACAAACAGCATCACAAAGTCATTTACCCAAACCACATAGTGGTACAAGGTATAAACAGTCGTTTCAGGAGTTTCAGATTCAGTAGATTCAGCTTGTCTTAGCCGCTGGATTTTTGGACGCACTTCAGTAGGTTCAGGCATTTGCACTTCTCTTCATAAAGCTTGCTGAGCTGCATTCTCAGAGCTTGTCGAAATAATGCTATTGAATAGAATACAGATTTATAATGTGTTCATTTCAGGACAGATATTGAGATCAGTATGCAAATTTTCACTTAAATACGAATTTGGGGAGTAAGTTCATTTCTATATTTCGCTCAAAAGAAGGGGAATTTGTTCATTTATTTTGAGGACCTTGTTCATCGTGAAGTTATTCCCGTTGGGTACCAAATTTCAGAGAAATCCATCTGTTGAATAATAAAAATTTTTAAAGCAAACAAATATATCAGAAAACAGAAAATGAGGTTTGTATAAAAAGAGGGCGTAAAAATAGGCGTGGCCGCAAGAACCACATGGTGACCTTGCTTGGGGTACAGAGATTCTGCCTACCAAATTTCACAGAAATCCGTTAAAAATAAAAATTTGTATTGCTAACAATTATAGCAAAAACAGAAAATAACTTGTATACAAAAAGTGGTCTTAAAAGTAGGCGTGGTCGGTAAGAATTATATGGCGACATTTCCTGGAGTACATATATCGTGTCTACCAAATTTCAGAGAAATCCGTTGAACAATAAAAATTTGTATAGCGGCCAAACAAACAAACAAACAAACAAACAAACAAACAAACACAAAATGAATTTTTTATATATATATATATATATATATATATTTATATATATTTATATATATATATAGAAAAGTATCTATATATATAAGTATCTATATGTTGTGCTTTCTTGTGATATTTTAATAATTCCCATGCATGAGCTGTCAGTATGTTATTCAGGAATAAAGCTGTTTTCCTAAACAGGATATTCACAGGCATTGGCACACCATTTCTTTAAAATCGTATTGGTGGCTAAAGAATATTTAGATACTTACTGACTCACACATCAAGCTGTTTGATGGGTTTATGTTGCAGGATAAAAGTATAAATAGGAAATGCGCAAATAGCAGCATAAAAACTGAACTTCTAATGCAATTTACCGTATTTGCTTTTTGATGTTTCTTATATTATGGTGGTACTTATGTTAAGCACAAGAACCAAAAAAATGTTTAATACTATAATATTATGCTCATATTGAAAAATACATCAAATATGAACACTTTTGAATAAATAACAAGTAAGAAAATTTTAGTCGGTCTAGACCGTCTATACGATACCCTATACCATGCGTTTAGAGACCCTATCTTTTGGGTTCAAGTAATTAGATATAGAAAACAAGCATAAACCGAATTTAAATAGCATTGTTATTAATTTTTTTGCCTACGGATATGAAAAATTTCACATCGGATTCTATATTTATAGGTGTACTAAGCCAAAAAAGTTACCGATACTGACTATACTTGGTAAGGACATTTTTTTTTTACAAACGCATCTACAAACCAAATTTCAAAAATTTGCGTTATATTTTCATTATTTGTAGACTTAAGTTAAGATCGGGAATCAGCTCCATATGGGCTGAAGACTAAGAAGTTTCCTATAGGCTTTATTTTTGGACTGTTGATTAATGGATGTAATACACACACAACAACCCAATTTGACCGAGAGCTATATGGTAATTTGGAACTTATGGCTGTTTAAGTCGATTTCATAGGGGTCATTTGTATGGGGACTAGGTCTGACCACATAAACGGGTTTCATTCAATTTCAATATCGTTCACAGATAGAAGCTTATGCACTAAATTTCATCAAAATATATTCATAGTTGCGAACTGTAGTGTGATACCAAAGACAGAAGGACGGGCATCGCTAAATCGACTCAGAAAGTGATTCTGAGTCGATCGGTATAATAAAAGATAAGTGTAGGTCAATCATATTTGGTTGAAGTTTTTGCTATAGTTGAGCAATAGCGCTTATTTATAAGTATGTAATCAATTTGATTCTTCACAATGTTGCCTCTTCTATCCTGTGGGGATTTCCAGAGTCGTCTTGGTGGAAAGCAGAACAGTGTGTTATACATTGTCATTTTGTATTCTTGACAGAATTGCATTAGTCTGTCGCCATTTCTTTCTCATAATCCCTATTTTCCTGTTGTACCAGGTACTTTATCTTCCACAACTTTTGCGTTGAAATCTCCTTGAATGATGATTATGTCGTGAGGTTTCGTCATTTTCACCATAAAAAACTTAAATTTCTTCATCACTTTTATCAGCAGTGGGTGCATATGTTGGAATAGTATTTATATTTAATGGTTTGGCTTCTAGCTTTATAAGCATGACTCCGGATACGTATTTCTCTATGTTATTTTGTACGATAATTCCCATGCAATTTCTGTGATTATTGTTAAGGTTGCCTGAACAGTACAGTTTCACATTTTGGGAAGCAAATTCTTCACTATCTGGCCACCACGTTTCACTTATAACAAGTATATCAATTTTAAGCCTGTTAATTTCGGCTATGGTATTAACTAGTTTTCCAGCTTCATAAAGACTAAGTACATTCCATGCACCGATATTCAGTATTTGTTTTGTTTTACCTCCGGGGATTCTTAGCACCCTCGTATTTCCGGAGATTGAGGGCCGTACGTTATTGTTACTGTTCATTTTATGACTTAATACCCACAACTGATAGATAATTCTGCGGGTAGAGAAGTATAGGCAAATGTTACAATTATGAAACCAGTTTCTTTTAGTTCGTTATATATTTTTCTTAAAAATTTGTTTACCTTATGTGCGTTTTGCTTTTTGAGTTCATGTAGAATTTCTTCTTCTGGTATATTGCGTAGGTCATTTGAATTTACGATACCTCAAACAAAGTTGAGAGATTGATGTTTGGACATTTCAACACAAACAGAACGAGGTTAATTGAATTAAACTCCTGGATTGAATAAAATGTTTAGTTTTTATTAGAACTGTTCCATTTAGTAATTTCTTGCTGGTAACGACTTCGACGAAATATGACACTTCTGATAAAGTTTTATTTTACTATTCACACGTTTCATCAAAACGTATTTTGGGCCTGGTATTAAAACTGCACAAGTCTTATTTTTGTTCACAGTAATGGCTAGTTTATGACACGAGATTATATCATATATTTTAAATGATAAGAAAAACATTTGGATTGATTACAGATCAGACAAAACAAGGGATAGACAATACAAATGATGGCAATACCGCAAGAAGATTCTTTTAAGATCCACAAACAGCATCTGAAATAGATCTTTTTTTCAGATTTGAAATAATACTAGAAGTACTTTTGGATATAGAAGGGGTTTTTAACAACATCACACCGGACTCGATAATAGCGGCACTATCTTAGTCTAGGAGTGAATTCTGTGATCATCTCATTGATTGGAAATCTGCTTGTCAACAGGCGGATAACGTCTAATCTGGGAAAGTCGGAAATATCCCGATTTGTGAACAGGGGAACGCCACAAGGTGGCGTTCTATCACCACTTCTCTGGAACTTGGCGCTAAACCCAGTGCTAGTATCGTTGGAGGGGCAAGGCTGCAGAGTAGTCGCATATGCTGACGACGTGGCCATGGCCGTAAATGGGAAGTTTCTATATACAATTAGAGATATCCTGCAATGGGCTCTCACACAGCTATCTATCTGGCCAAGGGATTGCGGTCTGGGTGTTAATCCGACCATAACGGAACTTGTTCTTTTCACTAGGAAGTATAAGATCCCTACATTCGATCCCATTTCTCTCAACGGCACTGAAATCGTCTTCTCTGATGGAGCCAAATATCTTGGCGTATTCCTGGACAGGAAGCTGAACTTCAGACGGAATATGGAGGAGCGGGTGAAGAAGGCGACTATAGCTTTATACTCCTGTAAGAAGGCCATTGGTATGCGATGGGGCTTTAGTCCGAATCCCGAATCCCGACCAGGGAATCTTGGTCTGGGAGGACACCAGGCAGTATTCGTTCCGTAAATTTCTATACTGACGGATCGAAATTGTGCGGTCGGGTTGGTTTTGGAGTCCATTCAGGGGAGCTTGGACTAAATATGGCTAGAAGGTTGCCAGACCACTGCAGTGTATATCAGGCAGAGGTACTGGCAATAAAGGAGGTTGCTGACTGGTTGGGTCGGAATATTCTGTTTTCGACCGCAGTCAACATCTGTTCTGATAGTCAAGCCGCGGTAAAATCCATGCGATCAATGTTCCTGAAAATGAGAACCGCCCTTAGCAGCCGCACGTCCTTAAATGAGATGGCCAAGCAGTTCGACATCAGGCTCATATGGGTCCCAGGGCACAGGAACATACCAGGAAACTGCAAAGCGGATGAGCTGGTAAGACAGGGTACTACCTTACAGGTTCCAGCGTATTTGGAATGTGTTGGTACACCCCTGAAATCGTGCAAGCTTGAACTTCGGCTTCGCACCCCCTGGCATAACGAATAACAGATGGGCTAATGGATTAACGTGTGGGATCATAAGACAAATCTGGCCTGCTCTGAATCGAAAGCGTACAAATGCGCTATTATCACTCCCCCGTGAGGAGATCTCAACGGTAGTGGCTGTTGTTACTGGGCACTATGTAGAACACTTCCTCTGTCACTGCCCGGCGCTATCCAGAAGAAGACTACGGACATTGGGTTCGGGGTTTCTTCACGATCTCTCTGACCTCTCAAACGTGGAAATTTCACTTCTTAGGGGCTTCATCAGAAGCTCGAACTGGTTCTTCGGTGGGGACTGAGGGGAACACCCATTCGTCCCATGGTATCACAACGGACCCCAGAGTCTAAGTGTGCTGGTTTTGGATCAGCAGCCACTTCCAACCTAACCTAGAAGTACTAGCGTGCAATAAAGAAATAGACTAGAAATTTTGGAGGTTATGCCAAGGGAACTGCAAAAATATATACAACCACGTACCCATGGAGAAATATGTATGCAACAGTTCACAAAATCCTTTATCATCTAGAAGATGTCATTACATATCATTTGGTGACACTTGGAGATCTATCAGAGGAGGCTCAGGAAAAAGGAATAACGATTACGGATTTTACAGAGAGCATTATAATAGAAACATTTCACGAAATTCCACAAATAAAGATATATTTAATATATTATTGGCAACGTCAGATCCGTTCAACGCCAGTGTTCGAAATCGATAAAAAGTGGAACATCGGGATTTAAATGAAGAAGTGAAAAAACTACTAAAGTCTAGCATACACTATCACACTTTGCAATGCGACCTGTCAAAAATTCGAGTATTACGAAAAAGTCGTATCATGTAAAAAACTTATGTTATGAAATTGACAGTCTGTAGTATTAAATTTTCGAAGTCCGATGGTTTTAGAAACATTTCTAAAAACTTACAATTTCCATCGGAAACGAGTTGTTTTTTTGGCAGAATTAAAAAAAAAAAAAATGGTAACAAAAACAAAGAAAGTGAAAATAAAATATAAATTTCAAAATAAATCTACTGGCTATTCTTAACAGCTGTTTTCATAAGACTTAAGTGTGATGATGTAAATGGCCTAAGCATGCAGAAATAATGTCGGTACAACTTTGTGAAATTCCGACGAATTTCATCGGATTTTTATTTCGAAAAATCATACGTCTGAGTGGTATCGTGTAAATGGGCCTTAAAGAACAGAAATTACACAGAACAAAATGTGGAATATTTGCAATCAATATTTGAATCAAATTTATACTAATTATATTTGCCTTTCATTGTTATTTAAGTACGAAAAACATGGTGTTAGTGAAAAATAATAATAAACAGAACCTCCTATTGTTACAATTGCTATTAAAACCAATTGCAGTTTTTTTTTTAAGGATTTTTGCCCACATATATATGAAATGTTTTAAAAAAATAAAAACACTTTCAAAATCAGAATCATTGCGCTAATGATCAGTAGATTTATTTTGTAAAAATTAACAAATATGACAGTAAAAAATTATAATTTTTTCTGCAGTAATAGCAAGACTTTTACATAATATTACTAACGTTTTTTAACCCTACGGTCCATAACCGGGTACGCGGGTAACAATTTGAACTTTAAAGTGCTGCTGTTCCTATAATATTGAAGATATCAACATAAAACTCCGTATCATCACACATTTCGACTAAACTTAGTAATAGAAAAAAGTTTATCAAATTTGGTTAAATATAATAACCAAAAAATGGGTTTAATGTTTTTGCATACAGTGGTCCATAACCAGGCTACCCGGGTACCTGAGGGCAAATTACTTTATATTTCAAAGAAAAAACGTTTGTTTTATTTTTATTTAGTTTCATAATGTTTATTGATGTGTTAGATTTGAAATGTAATTGTTTCTTAGTTGAATTATTTATATTTTATTCATTTTAACTTATTTCTAAATAGATGTAACCCGGTGTGCTTCGCTACACCCTCCCCCTCCGAATCGTTATGAAAGGGCTCACGCAAAGTCCCAAGGCTCTCACTAATACAGTAATTCAGATATATCACATTTAATATTAAGTTTGTGTGGGGGTACCACGCGCATTTGTCTAATCCCGCCCATTTTTTGGTCTGACTACTCACGTTAATAATTGATGACCTGAGACAAATTTGCAAAGCTTTCTGTATCATAGCACTTAATATATATGATATTAAAAATTTACTTTGTATGGGAGGTGGCACGACCACTAAATATTTAATATTATTATGTTAGTATAGATTATTAGTATAGATTTTTTTATTTCAATGCTTGCTGATGCTGATATGCAATGTTTTTTGTTTTTTCATTCGGTACAACAATTATCAGATTTTTCGGCGTTCCTACCCTGAAGCAAGGTACATGTAGCTGCCCATGAGAAGAAGATGGATTATCCATATTAGATCTGGCAACACTTAACTATTGGCCTTGCACTTGGAACATCATTTGGCAATTTTTCTATTTAACGATTTTTGAATTTGTACATTTTGCTTTTGAAAATTTTTGTTTTTTGGGCGATTTTTATTTCTCGCGATTTTTGGGTTTGGCGATTTTTGATTTTGGCGATATATTTTCCACGACAAATCACATTGATAACTAATGAATTTGTCAAAAGACTGTCGCTTTCGTAGTGCTTCATATTTTCTACATACGAGGTGCCACGCCCAATAATCCCATCCCGCCCAATTTTTATTGGACTACTCACATTAATATCTGATGGACTCATGCAAACTGTCGAGTCTTTCCCTTTTATAGTACACCAGTTATATAATATTAGGTATCTACTTTGCATGGGCGGTGCTACGCCCACTGCTCCGATCACGCCCATTTTTTTTCGACTAATCACACAAAGAACGCAAAGTTACAAAGCTCTCTCTTTTACAGTACTCCAGATATATGACATTAAATAGTAACCTTGCACGGGGAGTTCCACGCTCGTTGGTGTGAACCCGCCAATTTTTTGTTCGACTACTCATACTAAGATCTGATAGGCTCGTGCAAAGTGCTAGTTATATGATATCACATATTTACTTTGTATAGGTGGTGCCACGCCCACTGCTCCGATCTATAACTTATGGGCTCACATAAAGTCCCAAGACTCTCACTATTGCAGTACTCCAGATATATGGCATTTTATATTTACTTTGTATGTCAGGTGCCACGCCTGTTGGTCCGATACTGCCCATTTTGCATCCGACTACTCACATTAATAATAGGTGACATAAGAAAAATTTTAAAAGCTCTTTCTATCACATAACTCGAGAAATATAATATTGAACTATTACTTGTATGGGAGGTACCACGCCCACTTATCCGATACCGGCCATTTCCGGCGTAGCTACTAATATTAACAATAGGTGACCTCACACAAATTTGCAATGCTCTCCCTATCATAGCACTCAATATATGTATATGATATTAAAAATTTACTTTGTGTGGGAGGTGCCAGGCCCACCAAAAATATTTAAAAAATTATAGCCTATAGCACTTCCCATATCCGCAGTAAGACTCTGTGAAAATTTCAGGAAGATCAGATGTGTAGTTACGGAGATTACCTCCTACAAACAAACAAACAAACAAACACACATTACCTCTTTATTATATTAGTATAGATATATGATGGAAAACATGGAAATATGGAAAATATTTTGATATTGGTTTTTTGTTGATCGCAAATTGGTTTCTTGCAAACGCTGCAGACTTTTCTCGTCTTTCTTTTCCTCTTATCTGGCAAAGAAATGCACAAATAACAGCTTCCTGTTATTGGATTCATGCCATCAGTAGAAGCGGCTGTAGAAGTAGATGGTTGGTATAGGTTACCGTCTCCACTGGTCTTCCCAAAAAAGCTCTTAATTGCTGTTTTGGTGGAAAAGTGGCGCGTTACTATTTCTTCTATTACCGGCACACACAAATCTTCAGCAAGATGACGCAAAAAGCATTTCTCCATGTTGTTTGTTATTCTCATAAAATATAGTGTATGCCGCGAAAGCACTAACATCGAGCATGTTGTAGAAAAACGACAAAGGCCACCTTTTTGTGTGTCTCTGTGTGGTATACTC
The DNA here is from genome assembly GCA_963682025.1 of Cordilura impudica. Taxonomy (NCBI): domain Eukaryota; kingdom Metazoa; phylum Arthropoda; class Insecta; order Diptera; family Scathophagidae; genus Cordilura; species Cordilura impudica. The sequence goes on from OY821517.1 coordinate 110,536,065, forward strand.
CCGAAGCGTCTGATCCATAACATCCACGCCACCTTTCGTTTTGTTATAAAAATTGACGAGTTCTGGTTTGCATTTTCTTCTACAGTTGCATCATCATGCACAGTCGACAACATTAATACGGAATTTTTTTCCCTCTGTTTGTATGTAACCATAGTCACCTTCTCGTGGAAACCAAATTTGCTTGTCCCAATGGTCCACCTCTTATCGCCTTTCGCCGCAGTGTTCCGACAATGTTATGTTTGACGGATATCAGATGCTTTGCCAGTGGCAGCGTCATAAAAAAATTTGTCCATGGTGATATTACGTCTGCTACCGTGGTATGACCCAACCAAATCTCTAACTACTCTTTCGCCTGTTTGCCAGCATATATTTGGCCATGAAGAGGATATGCATTTTCAGCAACGCATATCCACCATACCCTGATACCGTATATCGCAGGCATCGATGGAATATACTGGGTAAATTTCGTTCTGCCGCGCTACGGATACAATTACATACATAATATTTTGAGAGATTGGCGTTCAACATTATCCAAATATCTCGTATTGGAGCAGGTTTGTGTGTGCGCTGCCTCTCGTTTCTTGCTCTCGCATCATCAAAACGTATAAAACGAATAAGATCCCAGAAGCGGTTTACTCCCATTGTTGCGCGGAATAGAGGATGAGACAATTGCGTCCATAGGTCCCTTGCATTTTCATCATTGGAATAATTTGCGCCTGCCATTATCAGCATCCCAATGAATGCGTATATTTCTGCCACTGTCGTATCCCTCCACTTCAATTGACGCTTTGTTGGGTTTGCTGCATTGTAGGCATCATAATTTGAATTGGCTTTTTTGTTGGTATGACGCACGATTATATCGACCATTTCTATTGTAAAATAACTCTTGAAGCATTCCATACCAGTCATACTTTCCGTCATTCGTAATGGACCACGGCGAGTTCTAATGATGTTGTGACTCCTTATTTGTTGATAAACAGGTGGTGTTGGTTGCCATTGAGTACCATCACGTGCAATCATACTTTCTATTTTGCTTGATGTTGGTACATTTTCTTCAACCATATCTTCAACCATATTGTCACTTTCATCATCAAATACATCTTGCTCAATTTGCACTGGCGTGTCAATAGCGGCTGGAATTTCGTTGTCATTGTCCCAGTCTTCACTCTCTGAGTCTTGCACTGCTCCAGTAAATACCCTTTCTTCTTCCTCAATTGGCATTAAGGTGTCGTCACCCTCATTGATATCATCAAGTAAAGACTCAATATTATATCTGTTTCCGGCTTCTTCACTCAAACGCAGATATTGTCTTTCAGATAAATATTCTATTTTGCGGTTCATTTTTCTTCAACTTCACTGTTCAACTGTTCAACTTATAATGACGAAATAATTGAAATCTATTATTTTTCTAGCGTAGCTGGACATTTGCTACCTAAAAACACAAACAATTCACAAGCAGGTACCAAAAACAAGCAAAAACCCAAGCCTTATAAAACCAGTTTCTGTTTACTTTTGGCACAAAATGCCTATAGAAACCAGTATTATCATACAAACATGAAATTTGTAAAGTTGAAAACTAAGCATTTATAATTATCTGTACATTATTTTATTTGAATATAAACGAAAAACTGCACTAGGTACCCGGGTACCCTGGTTACGGACTCCCGTTCATCCAGCTGGTTATGGACTGTAGGGTAAAAGTGTAGATATTTTTTGAGTGTAAAAAAATTTGCAATTTGAAGCAAAAAATTTTTAATTTTTCCGTAGTAATACCAAAAGTTTCCAGTTGAGTTTACTATTTTTTTGAGTGTAGCACTTTTTTTTTAGTGTAAACATTAAAAAAAGTCCCATTATTACAAAAAATGCTTATAATTATTATTAAAATCCAAATACGACATTTTCTAATAAATAAATAAAAACCCATATTTCACGCAAAAAGTTAAAAGATATGAAAACTTCGACTTTGACCTAGAATTTATCAGAAGTACTCAATCAATTGTAATGAAATTAAAACAAACTCAAGTTCAACTAAACAGAAAAATAATTAATTACTTGATCGATTCTTTAGTTACAGAATTTTGGCCAATGAAAAAGAATGTTCAGCCACTGTGCGCCGTCGCATGTTGTGGAACGCTATTCTAAAACTTTGTCTGCGTTAAGAAATCAAGGAAAAAAAAACAAAAAATTAACCGCAAATATGGAAAAGGCGATTGTTAGAGTTATTATCAAAAATACGTCCACCAGGAATATTTAAAAAAACGGAACGATTTTTTTTTTATAAAAATCCAAAAGAAATCAAAGGTTGTAAAAGTTTCAAAAGAGTAGAGGGTAAAAACATATGAAATCAACCGAAAATATTAACATTTGTGACCTCATCACCTCCAAATTTGATAAGATTTTGTACACATGATCTATGGATCGGCACAATAATATTTGCCAACTTTCAGATATATACCCTTCGAACTTTCAGAATTATGGCCATTCCAAGTTGGCAAAAATCAATAAAAATGCACTCAGATGCCTTAACACAATTTTTAATATCTCGAAAAGTATTCATTGCACGTTAATAATCAAGGGCTCATTTTACAGACTAAAACATGCGCCATTCCAAAAAAATTTTTTTTTCAAATTTTCGATCAAGGATAATGTAAATAAAAAAGGACTAAAATTTCCAAAGGATATTTCTCGAAAATCAATATTTTTAAAAATTTCAAAAAAATATATGTTAATTCTTATTATGTTTTGTACAAGTCTGTCAAATTTCAATGTGGAGTCTTTATTACAACATGAGTTATTAAGAAAAAAGCAGGCGAAGGTTTATGTATTTCATGAAATGTACCAAAATACAAAAAGGTGACAAATTACAAAAAGAAGGACAAATCACATGTAACGGAACTTTTTCGACTTTTCTTTGCTTAAACTCTTTTTCTCCATTGCTAAACCTTTAATAAAAAGTACAACATAATGTATTATCATTATTAAACACTTTATTACAGCATATTTATTTATTTCTGAAGGATTTCAATTAAAAAATCTGCATCTGCCGCGTATCGCTTGACTTTAATTTTTTTTTATCTACAGGTTCAATAGAATGCAGCTTTTGAGTTCCAGGAATAGTACGCAAATCTTTAAAACGAATTTGAAGGAACCGTGCTTCTTCTTCGTGGTCTTCTAGAGTTAAAAACTCGAAATTACAGTTCAAAAGATTTTGCAGGCACCATTCATATAATTGTTTTGGAGTAGTTATTTGATCTTGTAATGGACGCTGTAAACTAGCTCGACGTGCCTCTCTCTTTACGGTACCTCCAAGACCGTCACTTGGGCCTTTTCCATGGCTTGTTGCAAAAAAATGCCACTCAGCATTACATCCAAAATCTTCCATATGATAACATAAATTGATAAAGTTCTTTTTATTTTTAAACTGGGCAGCACTACCGTCTGAAAAATACGTGATTTTCTTCGGGGTTGTTTTAAACTTTTTTCTCAAAAATACATTCAGGTGGCGATGGAACAGGTGAACAGCTACAGAATCGTGTACAAGACAATCAGATATTATTATGAAGTTTGTATGTTGTGTTTTTCCATCTGATTTAAAATAAATAGCAATTGGGTATAAAGTGGCCTGAGAGTTGTTCCAGTGAAATCCCTGGACTGCATCCTGAATAGTAAAAGAAGCATTTTCTGAAAAATCGCAAACTGCTATATACTCATTTTCTTCCAAATTTGATTTTCTTTCGCTCAGATATGCTGCCTGCTGTTTTGCAATAAATGAATGAGGTAATAGAATTTCAAGTTTTTCACATAGGGAATCCACAAAAACGTCGGCTTGGCCAATCATGGTCTCCAAATTATCCCTATCTACACTTACCCATTGTTTATATGTTATTTCATTAATATCATTTTGCTCTAGTAATTTATTTAGTTTTGCTTTTAAATTTTCAATTCCTGGACACTTGTTACATTTACGTAGGTGACACTTTGAAGAAGATGGAATGCATGTCATTTGTTTCAAACAATCTTTGTAACATTCAAGCTGATAACTCGGAACACCAGCAGTTAATTTTTTTAAATTTATGGCATCAATCATCAGCTTCACATTTTGAAGCTTTGTACAAACACACACGTTATGAGATCCACTCGCATTTGCTAGAATTATATTCCTCGGACGAAGTTGGCAAAACTTGGAAATACCTATTTTTATTCCAGCATGTCGTTCCTTGAATAAGGCGTACATTTCTCTTAAGTTTCCAAGCAAAAGTCTTTTATTTTTCCTGACTTTTGTACCATTTTCAAAAAAAGACACGAAATCTTTCTGTCCGGGCATACACCTGCTGACGTCATCGGATTCATAAAAGGATTTTACTAAATTGCTTGTCACTGGTGAAATTGGACTTCCCAGTTTTGGGTTAGGCGTACTCATCACACCCTTTGTTTCAACCAAATGCTTAACTTTTCGCGCGATATAGTTTGTAACCATGAATTCTTCCTCAGTTTTATGTATTGCCCAGCTTTTTGGTAAAATTGTTAGCAGTTGGATTTTCTCACTATTTTTTGTTAATGTTTTAAACTTTTCTTTTAATTGTTCTATTATTTCGGATTGTGGGCACATATGCGAAGTTGATTGTGCTGAACCGTGGAAAATTTTGTCTTGAATCGAATCACTTATTTTCCTGAATTTTGCATCTCTGTACCGTTTTTGATGTAACTTCTTCTTTTTTATCGGAGATTGTTCCAGATACGGTAAAGATTGGTTTAATTTTGAAATAGCAACTTCTTCCGTGCCTGACACAATGTCATCTTCTTCCGTGCCTGACGCAATGTCATCGAAAGTATCTACATTTTCGTTTATGTCTGAACCTTCTTCCAAATTAGATTTATTAGATTTCTTCAGATGCGAAAATTTTATTCTACATGTCCCACAAATTTTATTTGAGATCGTAATGTTTTTATCCTTAGTATACTGTAGCATCCATTCTTGGACTTGTCTTAAACTTTTATTGCACCCAGTGTGACCGGATTAAAAGGATTACAGCAAAATGTTGAATGGAATGGCATATTTTTTTTTTAAATACCACAACCGAATGAATTGTGCACGACTTTTTTGTATTGACAATAATTATAATTTATTTAAATATTTAGTCTCTTTTTTTTTGTTTTTTCAAACGATCAAGTCACTTTAACACTATAACACTTTGACGTTTAGCACTTATGAAATCTAGTATTCAACTGAAGTTTGACTTACAGTCTCTGAACGATTTATACTGTTTTTTTTGGTACAAAAAATAGATTACAGGTAAAAAAATACACGCCTTGCTTTTCTTGAATTGGAAAATTTGCGTGAACTACGGGTCATAAAATGTTTTTTAAATAGGGACTGAATTTGCTACTGCCAATAAGCCGACCGCAGGTCATAAAATATTTGTAAATTTTTTGTGTGAACAGGCAATAAATATTTCGTCTAGGTTGTAAAGTCGAAAAAGTTCCGTTACATTTGATATGTCCTTCTTTTTGTAATTTGTCACCTTTTTGTATTTTGGTACATTTCATGAAATACATAAACCTTCGCCTGCTTTTTTCTTAATAACTCATGTTGTAATAAAGACTCCACATTGAAATTTGACAGACTTGTACAAGACATAATAAGAATTAACATATATTTTTTTGAAATTTTTAAAAATATTGATTTTCGAGAAATATCCTTTGGAAATTTTAGTCCTTTTTTATTTACATTATCCTTGATCGAAAATTTGAAAAAAAATTTTTTTTGGAATGGCGCATGTTTTAGTCTGTAAAATGAGCCCTTGATTATTAACGTACAATGAATACTTTTCGAGATATTAAAAATTGTGTTAAGGTATCTGAGTGCATTTTTATTGATTTTTGCCAACTTGGAATGACCATAATTCTGAAAATACGAGAGCTACGATACTGAAAGTTGGCAAACACTATTATTATGTTTAACTTTCCCTTCGTACCAAAATTCATCCAATTCGAAATCGGTGCGGTCAATTCATTGGTTGATTTCATATGTTATTACCCTAGAAGAAAATCATAAAAATTAGAAGTCATATGAATTAGGAAGTTGTATGAACCATTTGCGCTGATGTTTGAAACTACCAAAAATATTTGACCTAGCCCCATCTTTATTGTACCGATCAACTCAGAATCGCTTTCGGATTCGATTTATATTTCTTGGTAAAATTGGGTAAATAAGACTTTATCGGCTATATGATAAAGCTATCGAAATTGGTAAAAATCGGTGCTTGCTTATAGCTAGTCACCATAGAATAATTTAAATTGACATATGATCCAAATTAGCATATAGATCTCGGTCAATTAGGGTTTGTGTGTATTTATTAGTAGTCCAAAAAAAAACCCTATAGAACAATACTTAGTCATAGCCTTCATATAAAGCCACTCCCGATCTTTACTTAAGTCTATCAAAAACAAAAATATTTTACATGGTTTTCTCAAATTTTGTTTTTGCATATATGACCCTGCCTAATAAAACCAACCTAGTGTGCCAAATTTCATGAAATCACTTTTTTTTGGATGACCTTCAATGAAAGACCTTTATGAAAGACTTTTAATTTTCATATGAATCCGCTTGCAAGACTCAAAAACATCGCAAATTAATGTAAAAATGAAAGCGATGGTGATAAATCATCACGTTCAATATCAAATACATTGCACGGTTGATCAAATTCCTCATACTCGCAAGATATTTTCACAATAATTAAAAAAAACTCGGAGTTCTACCACTAAATGATAAAACAAACCTTTAAATCAATCAAAACAAACAAAGCAAAGTAATCATTCAACAATGAAATGCGTTTTACTCCATATGCAGGGTCACATACGTTTTTGCAAAAAGTTAAAAAAAAAAAATATAGTAATAAAAGTTCCACTCAGATTTGCTTTATGCTTATTTTCTGCACCTAATTATTTGGACCTTAGACCAATTATTTAAACGCATTGCATAGCGTATCGTATAGTCGGTTTATTTTCCTTACTTGTTTTCATACATTGTTTTCAAATACAAATATTAACAGCACTTAAACACAAATATTCAAATATACGCTTATACATTTTTCACAATATTTCGAATGCTAATAATTTTTCTTCTTAAAATAGAATTTTAATTAATTACTTTTTTTAATTTAATTAAAAATAAGTATGCATGTGATAGATTATAAATTAGTTTTCATGGAACCTTTTGTATAACAAATTATAATTAATATGGATTGTGTAATAATTTTCAATTGTTTTTTGCACGAGATATTTAGGTAAAGTCTGTTTTTAAGAATTAAATTTTAGTAAAAACAAGTAAGAAAATTATAGTCGTTCTAGACCGACTATACGATACCCTATACCATGCGTTTAGAAACCCTATCTCTTAGGCCCAACTAACTGGACATAGAAAATAAGCAAAACCAAATTTGAGTGGGATTTTTATAAATTTTTTTGGCTGCAGATATGAAAAAGTTCATATCGGATGCTATATGTATATGGGGACTAGGTCCAAAAATGGACAGATCCTGATCATGTTTGGTAAAGTCTCTTGTATTTTGCAAAAATATATACAAACAAAATTTGAGAAGAATCAGTGCAATATTTTTGTTTTTTAATAGATTTAAGTGAAAATCGGGAAGCAGCTCTATATGGGGCCAAAGGGATCATTTTTGGACTACTCATTAATGGATGTAATGAACGCATATAAACCCAATTTGATTAAGATCTATATGACAATTTGGATCTTATGGCAATTTATGCCGATTTCATAGGGGTAATTTGTATGGGGGCTAGGTCTGAACATGAACCGATTCTCAGCAATTTCAATAGCGTTCATCCCACGGCCAATAAAAGCTCACATACCAAATTTCATCAAAATATATTCATATTTGCGACCTGCAGTTTGATTACAAAGTTTAGATGGACACACAGACGGACGGACGGACGGACATTGTTAAATCAACTCAGAAAGTGATTCTGATTCGATCGGTATAATTAAAGATGGGTCTAGGTGAAATATTTTTGGTTGTTACAAACAGCAGCACAAAGTCATTATGCCCAAACCACATAGTGGTATAGGGTATAAAAATGTTTATTCGAAATCCCAATACATGGCATTAATGTATGAAAATGACGTTCAATTTTGGGTTACTTTTTCTAGCATTGCAGGCCGCACTGTGGCTGAAATTTTGATTTCATTGGCCAAAAGTCAAATTTTTTCGTCACCGATTTTTAAAATTTTAACGCCATTTTGTAGCTAATATATCCAAATGAATGTAGCCAACAAACAAGGTTAAACTATTGCTAATTGTGGGCGTGACACGTTGTAAAACTCAACTGTTTTTTTAATTTCAGAAAAATTTGATTTTTTATACCCTACACCACTATGTGGTTTGGGCATAGTGACTTTGTGCTGCTGTTTGTAACTACCAAAAATATTTGACCTAGACCCATCTTTTATTATACCTATCGAATCATAATCACTATCTGATTCGATATAACGACGTCCGTCCGTCCGTCCGTCTGTGTGTCCATGTAAAGATTTTAATCAAACTGCAGGTCGCAAATATGAATATATTTTAATGAAATTTGGTATATAAGCTTTCGCCGGCCACAGAATAAACGTTGTTGAAATTAGTGAAAATCGGTACATGTTCTGACCTAGCCCCCATACAAATGACCCCTATGAAATCGACTTAAATTGCCATAGGATCCAAATTATCATATAAATCTTAGTCAAATTGGGTTTGTATGTGTTTATTACATCCATTATTCAGTAGTCAAAAAATGTTCGCTATGGGACAACTCTTAGTCATAGGCCCCATATAGAGCTGCTTCCCGATCTTCACTTAAATCTACCAAAAAACAAAAATATTGCACTGATTCTTCTCAAATTTTGTTTGTATGTATTTTTGCAAAATACAAGAGACCTTACCAAACATGGTCAGGATCGGTCCATTTTTAGGCATAGTCCCCATATAGATATAGCATCCGCTATGAACTTTTTCATATCGGCAGCCAAAAAAATTAATAAAAATCGCACTCAACTTTCGTTTATTTTTTTATATCCAGTTAGTTGGGACTGAGAGATAGGGTCTCTAAATGAATGGTATAGGGTATCGTTTAGTCGGTGTAGACCGACTATAATTTTCTTTCTTGTATTATTTTTTTTTCATCAAAATTAAATGGTTACTACTCGCAAGTTATCGTCGATAAAGACCTGCGGTCTTCTTCACAAGGTTGGTCTTTAGTTGTTGTAGGTGGTCATAACCCTACCGTTTAATATTAGGGTGTTCTGAAATATTTATTAAACTACTATATTTGTGTCAAATTTCAACTTTAGTGGAATAGAGCTTCTAGGGAACAAAAGGGAACAAAAGGGAAGCGTATACCACCCAGATAAAGGTGACAGTGTCCGCGGGTAGAACACTTTTTTCATTCTAATGAAATTATTCCAAAAAATTTCAAATACAAGTATACCTATCGACTCAGAATCATTTTTTGAGTCGATTTAGCAATGTCCGTTCGTCCATCTGTGTGTCCATGTAACTACAGGTCGCAAATATGAATATATTTTGATTAAATTTGGTATATAAGCCTTTGTCGGCCATAGGATGAACGCTAATGAAATTGGTGAGAATCGGTCCATGTTCAGTACTAGTCCCCATACAAATCGACATAAATTGCCATAAGATCCAAATTATCATATCAGACAAATTAGATTGGTATGTGTTTATTTCATCCATTAATCAGTAGTGCAAAAATAATCCCTATAGGACAGTTCTTAGTGAAAGGACCCATATAGAGCTGCTTACCGATCTAAGAAGAAATTACATACATGTAAGAAATTACATATTAGAAATTTGAAATTAGAAACTAAAAATTAAAAATTTAAATTTACAATCTAATTCAGATCAAAATATTTTAATATTTGCTATTTTTAATATTAATATCTGGAAAATTTTAGCCAAGAATCAGTTTATTTTTTTTATTTTTTTTGAATTATCGTGCATTATCTCAACGCTTTCTTATAGGGATCAAACTATGGGTGCTATAACACTGGCTGCGATAAATAATGAATTTCATTTGGGGTTTTGTATTCTAATTCTTTCTACAGAAGACACAATCATTGTTTTTTATAAAAAGAAATTATAATAGAAACTGGCCAACAAGAAACGCAATTAACTTTAAATTTAATTGGTATTCGAAATTAAAATTTCAGTACCTACAACAGTTTTAAAGTGGTAGCAGTACCCAATATTGATTGTATTATTGAGCTTAAGATGTAGCTGGAGGGTATCAAAGATTCGGCTCAACCGAATTTAACACTCTTATTTGTTCTACGTGTAAATATTCATTGAATGTAAACAAATTTGCAAATTTGACAGCAAAAATTTTGTAATTTTTCAGTAGTAATAGCAAAATTTCCTGTTGATTTTACTTCTTTTTTTTTTTTTTTGAGTGTAAAAATTTGTTTGCGTATAAAAATTAAAAAAAAATCCCATTATTAAAAAAATGCTTGTAATTATTATTAAAATAATAAATAAATAAAAAAATATAAAACCCATATTTCACGCTAAAAGTTAAAAAAAAATTAAAAGTTCAACTTTGACCTAGAATTCCTTAAAAAGTGCTGAAAAATTTTAATGAAATCATAACTGACTCAAGTTCAACTAGATATCTATCTTTAAAAAAAATAACTAAAATATTTTGATCGGTTCAAAAGTTACAAAATTTTGGCCAATGCAAAACGATTTTCAGCCATTGTGCGCTGCAGGGATTACGTTTTGTGTAAAGTCGTTTAAAACGAACACTGTATTAACGAAATTTAAGTATTATGTTCTGTATGGAAAACAAATTGTTGGGTGGGAGTTATTATATTAATTTTCATAAAATCCACTAATTTAGATTTTATGATTTTTATAATATTTTATTAGTAGAATCTGATGGGCTGTCCGTTTTTTGATTGAAATGACTTTAGATTCCTTAAAGAAGTAAGTGCCTTTCCCATTATGGTTACAATGGGTAGATTTTTGTATGTTATGAAACTATTTAAAATTTTTCATGACTGCAGGAAAAATAATTAATAACCATGCCACTCTGTCTTAACCGAATATAAAAATTTTATCAATTTTTTTTGTCATCTTGTATTTTCTAGCTAATTTTTTTTTTTCTCTAATATTTTTCTGTATCTAGACTTAAATATTTTATATATCTTATATATAAAATTGGAGTTTTGTATGTTTGTGTGTCTGCTTGTTTGTTTGTTTGTAGTTTATAGGAGACTACACCACTGGACCGATCGTCTTGAAATTTTAGCAGTAGGTAACTGCCTATCCGGAAGGAAAAATAGGCTATATTTTTTTTTTGATTTTTCAATTGGGCGTGGCACCTCCCATACAAGTGAATTTTTAACATCTAATTTCAACATATAATATCTGGAGTACTACTACAGCAAGAGCTCTGAAACTATACACATATACATATTTAAAGAGTTCGAAGACTTGCGGAAAAATGGGTGTGAGCGGACTAATGGGCATGGTACCCACCATACAATGTTAATATTAAATGTCATATATCTAGAATACTTTAACAGGTAAAGTCTTGAGACTTTTTGTGAGTCTATAAGTTATCAAAGTTAGTACTCGAAAAAATGGGCGGAATCCGATCAGAGGGCGTGGTACCTCAAATACAAAGTCTATATATAATGTGATATATACGAAGTACTGTAATAGCGAAAGCCTTTGAGTTCATGAGTTATTAATGTGAGTAGTCCCATAAAAAAATTGGCGACATTCAACCAGTGGGCGTGGTACCTCCCATACAAAGTAAGTATTTAATATAACATAACTGGAGTACTATAATAATGAAAGTCTAGCGACTTTGTTAGAGTTTTTAAGTTGTTAATGTGAGTAGCTGCCCGAAAAATGGCCGGAATCAGACTATTGGGCGTGGCACCTCCTATACAAAACAATGGTTTTCTACAAAATGTATTGCCTGCTTTTTATTTCGTTACGAGGGGTGTAGTGAAGCGCATCGGGTTACAGCTAGTATATATAGATATGTTCCATAGAAAACCAAATTATAACTAACATTTTTCATGCCTTATCATAATTATTCCAATATTATAATTGTATGATTGATTCTTGTTAAAACAAGAAAGCAAATAATAGAACAGATAATATAAATTTATTTTTTGAAAGACCATTCTTTTGAAAATATTTAAATTAAATTAAAGCGTACTACACTTCTCCGCAACATAATCGTGTGGCGAAAGTATCATCCACCCTAAAATTTTAAGTACTTTACTTTATACTCTTTTAAAGCTACTTGATTTGCTTTTTCATTTTTTTTTTTTCGCAAAAAAATTTGTTATTAGTAATTAATTATTTTTCATTAAGTATATTTTGAAAAACACTGCAATGAAAATTAAATTATATTTTGGCCAATAATTACTATACGATACTCTAAACTTTGAATTTGACGAAAGTTCAAATTAATTAGATATTTCTTTCATAACAAATAAACACTTCAAAAGTGTCTAATTAAGTTCCAACGAAAAAGAAATAAAATAAATGTTCAAAGCTATTTAAATATCAACAACCAACGAAATAATACATGTAAGTAATATTCATCCCAAAACACATACATTCGCGACAATGAACATATCTGAGTGGCAGGGTATGCTGCAGATAAGCTTTAAGAGTACTATAATTTAAAACAATAACATGACATTAAACATGCACCAAAGTGTATGAGACATTTTTTTTTGTTTGCATTTTATTTTATGTTAAAAAGAAGCACACTCACATTCATGTATTATGCATACTTCTTGATATGAATATGCACCATGTGCCATGTCTACGGATAAGAGTGGGTTGAATTAAAAAAAGAGATTGTTAGGACTGAAAAAGACATTAATAGTGCTGACTTTATAAATTAAATGGATACCTAATTGGCCCATAAGTTGATGTATAAAATATTTTTCATACATATTGAAAACTTATTCGTTGCAAAAACTGATATCACATAAATTATTGCTAATCTTTATAACTGTTTAATATTTTTCTTCTTAAGTGAACTAGTGTCGGACAAAAATTATGTTTAATAAATTTCTCTATTTATATACATAATTAATGAATGCTCTTGAATCACTGTTTTATATGGAAACTGCCAGCTAAGATTCTCTAAATTTTCATTTGAACTTTGTGCATGTGGAATAATCTTAATACGTAAACAAAATTTTCGCATAATACATCTGCACATTAAAGTCATATATCCGTAAAGTTTATTGACCCTAAAAAATAAATATTTGACGAAACAAAATTTGTATGAAAGATTAAATTTTTTTTAAATATTTTCGAAATTTTTTCTCAATTTTAATTTTGCTTTAGTTTTCGATATATAGAACAAGGTAATTTCTAAATACGGAACACGGTTTCATTGTTGCAACCGTTTTTGTTGCCAACCGAATTTGTTACCAACGGAATTTTTGCATTTCCTTGTACTATCACATTATTCTGCTGTTACTGAATTTAATTATTCATGATACCGTACTTAAGTAGCTTAAATTCGATTCGATATATTATGAAATTTGGTTGAAACAATGGAACTAAAATTTTATATATTGATTGCGACACACATTTGTCTGGCTAGCTCATATAAAATTCATGATTAATATTTGAATAGCTCTAATTATGGTCAGGGTACAATGGGTGTGTGCATATGTTTGTAAATACCAAAAATATTTTACCTAATTCCATCTTGTACTGCACTGATCTTTTATTGCACTGATCTTTTATTTCACTGATCTTTTATTGCACTGATTCTGCAATTTCTGCAACGAAGAATTGGTGTCCATCCGTCCGTCTGTAAATCTTGTAATCAATTTGATACACAAGATTTTATCACTCATAGGATAAACGCTATCGAAATTGGTGAAAATCGCTACGTGTTCAGACCTAGTTCCCATAATAATGACCACTATTACTTAAATTGCCATAAGATCAAAATTTGATATAGATATTGGTCAAACTAAAAAAAAGCTGCTACCCGGTATTCACTTAAATCTGACAAAAAAATTCAAAAATATTGCACAAATTTTTGTTAAATTTGATTTTGCAAAAAACGACTGACTTCGCCAAATTTGGCTACGATCGGCCCCATATAAATATAGCATCCGATATGAAATTTTTCCTATCTACAATCGAAAAATTTTATAACAACGCTACTAACATTTGGCTATGCTCATTTTCTATATTCAATTAGTTGGAGCTAAGCCCTCTTTCTCTAAATACATGGTAGAGGGTATGTATTAGGGCGGGTCGATTTGTAGGGAGGCAAATCGCTAAAGTGACAAGGAAAATCATATTCTAGGGATCAAAATAAGAAACTTTGCCCAAGGAACCATACCTCTTAAACGAATTCTGATGTCCCGACTCTTGACTTGTCTGTCTATCTGTCTGTCTTCCATAGGGCAACCCCATTCCCCCTCATGCTGTGACTACAGATAAATTTTGGGGTAGTCACGCAAAGTCATCCATAGTCACGGAGTGATCTAAAAGTTATTTACCCTCATCCGATCGACCTTTTTGAATAACATAACATAGTCAAGGCGCATGATTATTATTAGCAGAGTAGAAGATACGTATACGTACGAGTGTTAATTATACCCTATACCACTATGTGGTTTGGGTATAATGACTTTGTGCTGCTGTTTGTACCAACCAAAAATATTTGACCTAGACCCATCTTTAATTATACCGATCGATTCAGAATCACTTTCTGAGTTGATTTAACAATGTCCGTCCGTCCGTCTGTGTGTCCATGTAAAGCTTGTAATCAAACTGCAGGTCGCAAATATTAATATATTTTGATGAAATTTGGTATATAAGCTTTTGTCGGCCATGGGATGAACTCTATTGAAATTGGTGAGAATCGGTCCATGTTCAGACCTAGCCCCCATACAAATTACCCATATGAAATCGACATAAATTGCCATAAGATCCAAATTGTAATATAGATCTTACTCAAATTGGGTTTGTATGCGTTCATTACATCCACTAATGAGTAATCCAAAAATGATCCATTTGACCCCATATAGAGCTGCTTCCCGATCTTCACTTAAATCTATTAAAAAACAAAAATATTGCACTGATTCTTCTCAAATTTTGTTTGTATATATTTTTGCAAAATACAAGAGATTTTACCAAACATGATTAGGATCGGTCCATTTTTGGACCTAGTCCCTTTATAGATATAGCATCCGATATGAACTTTTTCATATCTGCACCCAAAAAAATTAATAAAAATCCCACTCAAATTTGGTTTTTGCTTATTTTCAGTGTCCAGTTAGTTGGGCCTAAGAGATAGGGTTTCTAAACGCATGGTATAGGGTATCGTATAGTCGGTCTAGACCGACTATAATCTTACTTGTTTTTATATTAAATCAAACATAGTCAGCCCAATTCTAAACAAAAAAAGGTGATTTTTTTTAAATGTTTATATGGGGAACCCCCAGGGGTTCCAAGGGGTGTGCCACTGGCATGGGTGGGTCGGCCGTCCAAAGTTAGTGGGGGTCGATCATACATTTGGACTCGATTGGGGCACTCTAAATGGGTTAAAGTGAAACAGACAGACAGACAAGTCAAAAGTCGGGACATCAGAATTAGTTTTAGTGGTATGGTTCAACCGGCAAGTTTCTTATTTTGATCCCTACAATACGATTTTTCTTGTCACTTGGTCGAGTTTTAAATCGACCCGCCCTAGTATGTATAGTCGGTCCAGACCGACTATAACTTCTTACTTGTTTTTTGTTTTTAAAGAAAAATAAATTTAATTAGGATATATTACGAATGAGGTCGGAAAAATCTTAACACACGATTTACCTCTTAACTTTTATATCCAGCATTATTTGAAGTTTCGTATCGTGTTAGTCCGGTTAGCTCAGTGCTTATACTATTTGTTGCGAAAAGTTAAGCAGATGTAAGTTTGTAAACAAACAAAGCCCAAAAAGATTCCAGACAAGAAAGTTAAAAAAAAGAAAGGCAAAAACAGAGCATAGAAATTTAGAACATGTTTCATAAAAAACCCTCTTGCTGTCTAATGGACGACGAAACTGACATATTGGTCGCAGCTTTCGGGTCAAAATTTTTATGTTACCGATTCTCTAAGAAATGTCGAAGATAAGTTTAGGACCCAAAACAAGACGCAATTTAACAAGAAGTCCTGATATGACAAACAAAATACAGTTGCGTCGAAAGAAGCAATTCGTATTTTACAAGGAATTCTACAGATACCGAAATTTGTATTATGGAATGTTTGAATAGAGAGTTAACACAATGTGTCCATATATTTTTGGCCCTATTTAATATCCTATCAATACGGTAAGAAGGCTCTTGATTGGTATAAGAATAACAACGTGGTTTTTTGTACCAAGGATGCCTTCCTCTTCCAAACTGTTTTTAGCTAAGGCCAGTGGAGAGATAGTGTGCTCTTGTGATAAGAGAGTTGAACACCCCAATAATTGTATACCGAAATGAGGAAGATTTTAAACGAAGAAGGACTACTTGTGCCAAAAAAGTGACAGAAGCCACTACAAAATCCCCAACTGAAGGCTTTCGAAAAAGGTTCATAAATTGATAAGTAGTAATTAAAATTTCAATCCAAAATTCGAAAAAGGCGTATTTTCATGATTGTTTTTTTAAGCAATGAATAATGTTGGAGTACATATTTTAACTGAAACTCCAAACTTCTTTGGTTTATCGATTTTTTAATATCTTATCAAATATATAAGAAACTAGTATGCCCTGTCGCGCTTCGCTATGGTTTATGAAGATTTTTGTTTTCGGCGATTTTTTCCGCGAATTTCGGCTTGGGCGATTTTTGAATTTGGCATTTCCGCCAATATTTTCCACGACTACTCACATTGCTACTCACTTGTCAAATGCTTCAAGATTGCCGCTTTCATAGTACTTTTTATATTTTTGTATAGGAGGTGCCACGCCCACTAATCGTATAGCTGACTACTCAAGTTAATATCTGATGGACTCGTGCAAAGTGCCATGGCTTTAGTTTTTATAATACTCCAGTATGGGCGTCGCACGCCCACTGCTCCGATCATGCCCATTTTTTGTTTAACTTATTATAAGAATAACTTATGGGCTCCCGCACAATTCCAGGGCTCTCACAGATACAGGGGTACCACGCCCATTGGTCCGATCCTGCCCATTTTGTATCCGACTACTCACATAAATTTTCTGATAAAGTCGTACGAAGTGTCAGGGCTTTCAACCGTTATATGGTATTATATATTTACTTTGTATGGTCGGTGCCACATGAATAACGAAAGGTCTCAAGACTCTCACTATTACAATACCCGACTACCATTAGACCATGACAGTGATCATAACGCTATCCAAATATATGCTTCTATGAATAGTAATCACCAAAAATTTACATTTATAGAAGACATGCAAAATTCTACATACAATTACAAAAAAACAAATTGGAAAAAATTCCAAAACAGGATCGCTCAAAAACTGGATAGTAGTTTAGAAATACCATCTAATAGAAATCCCACTAACTTAGAAATTGATACACATACAAATACACTTAACAATATTATTGTCGAAACAATAGAGAATTTGACACATATATATAAATATTCAAATGTACTTTTAAAAATAACATTTTCAATCACAAAAAACTATATTCGGAAAAAAGTAAAATTGTTACAATAATTAAGAGACTAACAGATTGGAACATATTATTTCGGAACTTGTATTATATAATTTAAAAGTTAAATTAATACTTAATTAAAACTATTAAATTAAAACTATTAAACGAAAACTTTACAATGGCTATTAATAAAAATATTCAAGATAAATTAACTAATTTAGACCCAAAAGTCTCTAAACTTATGATCGGACAAATTAAAAAAAATTTTAAGAATTTTAAGCCGATAAATCTCCAAAATATAAAAGTTCCGGAAAGTTCAGAGCCATTATTGAACAATGTGGGTACAGACCCTAGGAGTTTAGAAAGTGATAATGCAAACAACTTTATAGTACAAGACAAAGAACAAATACTTGATACAATTGGTTCCTTTTTAGAATCAATTCATGATTTTAAACCGAAAAATCAAAACAATGATTTGCAAATACAAGTGAAACATTCTTTTATTAGATTCCTTGAATCAAAAACATTCTTCGAAAATAATCAGAGCACCATAACAAATTTCAACGATGAAAAACCTGAAATAACTTAAGCGAAATACAAATTGAACAATATTTTATAACAGTAGATAAAATATTATACATTTCTTCAAATTTGAGAGCAAAGCTTTCTTCAGGTATAGATGAAATACCAAATAAAATATTAAAAAACTTACCAAGTGTAATAATTTTGGAATATTATAAGTTATCTAATAATATGCTCAATAATTCTTATTTTCCTACACAATGGAAAAAAGCCAAAGTGGTAACTTTACCCAAAAAAAAAACAAAGAGTCAAGCAATATAAAAACCTTCGTGCTATAAGTTTACTCCCGAATATAAGAAACGTATTTGAAATGTGTATCAATAATAACATAAACAAAATTTTTGTAACGACAATAACTTAATATCCGAAAAGCTATTTGGATTTAAATTCAAACATTCGACTATCAATGCAATACAGTTACTTACATCAAATATAAACTGGAATTGGAACAAAAAATGTTGTACGGGAGCTTGTCTAATTGATATGGAAAAAGCGTTTGACAACATGTGGATTCCAGGTTTAATATATGGGGGATTTCATGTCAAGTGCACCAACTTTTGAAACCGATGTCTTCCGATCGGGATGAAATTTGCACCAAGGTTAGTCCTATTGGATAGTAGTTTAGACACAATTTTTCAATAAGATCGGTCCAGATCTCTCTGAGTTAGAGGGGATCAAAATTTGACATTTTGGCCAAACAGGTGTTTTTTTCTCATCTATTGTTCTTAGAAAATTTTCTCCCAAAGTGTTTAGATAGCTATTTCTTCAATATTTCGGAAAAAAATACTTAAAAAAAAAAAAAATTGCAGACTTTTTTTTTTTTGCTAAATTAAAGCATTTTTGCCTTTTTTTTCAAAAAGGGCATTTTTTTTTTTCATAATTTAGGATTTTTCCTTTAAGAGCTTTTTGGTGGCTTAGTGGGATGGGAGTGGGGCATCTATCAAAATAAATGTTTTGTAACTCAAGACAACGGTTTTTCAATTTTTCACAAATGCACTATTTTGAATTTTTTCATATTTGTGTGTAAAACCTTACAAATAAAACTTATACTGAGAAACTAGACAAACTAAACTTTCCGAAGGTAATAACATAACTAACTAAAATTTTATACCCTCGATACTGCAATACCCAGAATATGTTAACCTCAGGAAAAAAATCGCTTTTTATACCCTATACCACTATGTGGTTTGGGTATAATGACTTTGTGCTGCTGTTTGTAACAACCAAAAATATTTGACCTAGACCCATCTTTAATTATACCGATCGAATCAGAATCACTTTCTGAGTTGATTTAACAATGTCCGTCCGTCCGTCCGTCCGTCCGTCCGTCCGTCTGTGTGTCCATGTAAAGTTTTAATCAAACTGCAGGTCGCAAATATGAATATATCTTGACGAAATTTGGCATATAAGCCTTTATCGGTCATGGGATGAACGCTATTGAAATTGGTGAGAATCGGTCCATGTTCAGACCTAGCCCCCATACAAATAACCCATATAAAATCGACATAAATTGCCATAAGATCCAAATTGTCATATAGATCTTACTCAAATTGGGTTTGTATGCGTTCATTACATCCACTAATGAGCAGTCCAAAAATGATCCCTTTGACCCCATATAGAGCTGCTTCCCGATCTTCACTTAAATCTATTAAAAAACAAAAATATTGCACTGATTCTTCTCAAATTTTGTTTGTACATATTTTTGCAAAATACAAGAGACTTTACCAAACATGATCAGGATCGGTCCATTTTTGGACCTAGTCCCTTTATAGATATAGCATCCGATATGAACTTTTTCATATCTGCAGCCAAAAAAATTAATAAAAATCCCATTCAAATTTGGTTTTTGCTTATTTTCAATGTCCAGTTAGTTGGGCCTAAGAGATAGGGTTTCTAAACGCATGGTATAGGGTAGCGTATAGTCGGTCTAGACCGACTATAATTTTCTTACTTGTTTTCTATAGAAATGTTGAAAAATAATTTTTTTTTTATTTATTTTTAATAATAATTAAATTAATGTATAATAATATTAAAAATAAAAAGATAAATAACTTATTAAAATTTAATCTTAATTGCATTAGATTCATTTATATCATAACTATTTTTATACTTAATTTATTGTAGCTGATGGAGTATTTAAGTCTTGTAAATTTTTAAATACCCAGTCTTTCATCTAGCTTTTTTGTCGCCTTTATTTACTGCATTTATTTGTCAATCCTTTCTTAGCGTTACTAGGTTCTGCTGTTGATTTTGCTGCTGGTTTATTTGTTGGCTTTGGAAAGAAATCGCATTGAATAGAGGCAGAAAACTTTTTCAACTTGAGTCTTCCATCGACAAGCGGTATAAAAGCATGGTATTGAGCGGTGCCATCGATTGTTACCGCAGCATCGAATCTGCTCTTCTGTGTTTTCAATGTTTCCTGATGAATCTCTTTGCTACTAAAAACTTTTTTAGTTTCTTTACAATAACTCTTTGCCCAATGGAATAAAGCAGTCGCATCTAAGGTGCGATCTTGATGAGAGCACTGGAGGCTATACTTCGCTGCATTTCTTTTAAGGTTTGCTCCAATACCATCACATGCTCCTTTACCATGAGCAGTAAGATGAAAATTCCACTCAGCTGGCATTCCAAAATCTTTTTCATGGGCCATAAGATTTGCCAAGCTACTTTTGTTTTTAAAATGTTGACGAGCTCCGTCCGAAACGTAGTATACCTTCTTTACTGTAAATTTAGATTTTAGAAATTTTAGTATTCTCTTCTGGTACTCATAAACTGCAACGGTATCATGTTTTAAATGGTCGGATATGATTGCCATACTTTTGTGTTCCAGTTTTTCATCTTTCTTGTAGTAAATAACTACTGTGAATATAGTTGCTTGGTCGTTATTGAAGTGGAATGCTTGTATGGAATCCTGAAGAACATATTTATAGTTTTCTGCGAAATCATATGAAATAACGAATTCACCAGACTTCAAATGTATCTTCAAATCCTTGAAGAATGACAATTGCTCTTTGACTACAAAGTCATGGTTTCTCTAGTTTAGTAATCCTGTACACATTTCTTCCACAAAATCATCCACATTAAAAATGATTGTTTTCAATGTGCATCTGTCAATCTCAATCCAAGAATCAAATTTGACCTCCTCTTTATATTCTCGATCTAAAGAGTTAATTAAATTTTCTTTGATGAATGTGGTTTTCGGGCAATTGGTACATTCACCTAAGTGGCAAGAAGTTGTTGCATTAGGACACATAGTCAATTTAAGGTAATCGCGGTAATCGTGTAAATCTTCTGCCGAATCATCTGTTAAATACTTTAAGTTTATTTCCTTCAACATCAGTTTAACATTTTCATGGTAAATGCAAATGCATAATGTGTGAGTTCCGCTGCTTTCTGCCAAAACGCAATGTTTTGGCCTCATTTGGGTTAATTTCGTGAAGCCAATTCTAACATCCTCTTGTTCAGATTGAAATGTTGCAAATAACTTTTTCAGGTTACAGATAACCATTCTCTTCTGTTATGTTATGAAGGTATATTACATACCTTCAGAAAGGCTAATTTGTCTAGTTTCTCAGTATAAGTTTTATTTGTAAGGTTTTACACACAAATAGGAAAAAATTCAAAATAGTGCATTTGTCAAAAATTGATAAACCGTTGTCTTGAGTTACAAAACATTTATTGATAGATATCCCACTCCCATCCCACTAAGCGACCAAAAAGCTCTTAAAGGAAAAATCCTAAGCTTTCTTATCAAAAAAAAAAAAAAATGCCCTTTTTGGAAAAAAAGGAAAAAAAGCTTTAATTTAGCAAAAAAAAAGTCTAAAATTTTTTTTTTTTTTTTAAGTATTTTTTTTCCGAAATATTGAAGAAATAGCCATCTAAACTCTTTGGGAGAAAATTTTCTAAGAACAATAGGTAATAAGTTACATGGATGAGAAAAAAACACCTGTTTGGCCAAAATGTCAAATTTTGATCCCCTCTATCTCAGAGAGATCTGGACCGATCTTATTGAAAAATTGTGTCTAAACTACTATCCAATAGGACTAACCTTGGTGCAAATTTCATCCCGATCGGAAGACATCGGTTTCAAAAGTTGGTGCACTTGACATGAAACCCCCTATATAAATTAATTAACCATAATTTTCCAATGCATCAAATTGTTTTAATTTACAACTAGAGCATTATATTATATTATATTAATTTTTATAATATAATACCAAAATTTGCCAAGAGAAGTTAACGTACAGTAATGCCAAAATATGCCAAGAGAAGTTAACGTATAGTAAAAGTAAAGTTGATTGTCCACGCATAACTTTCCTCATACCCAACGAATTTGCCAAGAGAAGTTAACGTACAGTAATGCCAAAATATGCCAAGATAAGTTACCGTACAGTAAAACTAAAGTTGATAATCGACGCATAACTTTCCTCAAACCCAACGAATTTGCCAAGAGAAGTTAACATACAGTAATGCCAAAATATGCCAAGATAAGTTAACGTACAGTAAAATAAAGTTGATTCTCCACGCATTACTTTCCTCAAACCCAACAAATTTAAGCAGTTAATAGCTCAAAAGAAGGAGCTTGATCCACTGAGTGTTCTTAGACATATGTCAACAGCCTACGTTAATTTGAACTCTAGTTATAGAGGTTTGAGAGAAGAAAAATATCGAAAAAAATTTGAATGCAAAGTTTATTCATAAATTCTTTTAATATATAAGATATGATTAGTAATAAAATATTTAAAATAACACACCAAAACCATAATACCAAAAAATCATTTAACATTATTAACGGACTACAACAGGGAACCGTCAATTCACCCAATCATTATATATCACGCTGATAATACCATTGAAATAATAAACAGGAGTCTACAAGAATCATATAAAATTGTAGAAAAATTTACTACTGATTGGAAAATGAAAATAAATATAGAAAAATGCGAAACAATACTATTTAGACCTACAGTGGATAAATGCAATAATAATATTAAGAAAAAATGGAAATCGTTTGGTATTAAATCTAATCTAAATAATACTAATATAAAAAATAAACATACATATAATAAAATACTTAGGTATATATTTGTATAAATTTTTATATTTCAATAACCATATAAACGAAGCAATTTTGAAAGCCAGAAATGCATTTTTCATGTATAGTTCTTTATTCTTTTCGGAATACGTTAATCGTAAAGTTAAAACTATCATGTATCAATCAATAATAAGACCAATTATTACTTATGGATGTCCGATTTGGTTCAATATTTCACCCTCTTACGTATTTTTGAAAAAAAAAAGTATTTAAGAGCTTGCACATCATTGTTTAGAACACCTCAAAGCAATTACACAAAATATGTATCAAATAAAATATTGTATAATACGTCAAATATTATAGGAATATATAATTTTATCATTAATTTAATTAGAAGTAATATATTAAGATGTGCATTATGTAAAGAAAATAATCTTATAATGGACTTTTTATATATCGTATTTTATTGTCAACTATTGTTTATTATAGTCTAAGTTGTTATGAATTACAAACTAATAAACAATAAAAAAAATACAGTACCCGAGATATGACGTTTTATATTTACTTTATATGTGAGTTGCCACGCCCACTTATCCGATCTCGCCTGTTTTTGGCATAGCTACTAACAATATCAAAAAGTAATAACAGCTTAAATTACACTAATTTGCAAAGCCCTCTCTGTCATATTACGCAATATATGTGCCACGCCCGCTAAAAATATTACAAAAATTTAGACCCAAGTCCATATATTGAAACGAACATTTTTAAAATCAGGTGAGTAGTTACGGAGATTGCCTCCTACAAAAATGTACACAAACAAACACACATTACCACTTTATTATCCCTACTAGATGTAACCCGGTGTGCTTCGATACACCCACCCCCTCCCCCCCTTCCGAATCCTTATGAAAGGGCTCACGCAAAGTCCCAAGGGTCTGACTAATACAATAATTCAGATATATCACATTTAATATTAAGTTTGTGTGGGGGTACCACGCGCATTTGTCTAATCCCGCCCATTTTTTTGTCTGACTATTCTCGTTAATAATAGATGACCTAAGACAAATTTGAAAAACTTTCTGTATCATAGTACTTAATATATATGATATTAAAAATTTACTTTGTATGGAAGGTGGCACGACCACTAAATATTTAATATTAATATGTTAGTATAGATTATTAGTATAGATTTTTTTATTTCAATGCTTGCTGATGCTGATATGCAATGTTTTTTGTTTTTTCATTCGGTACAACAACTATCAGATTTTTCGGCGTTCCTACCCTGGAGCAAGGTACTTATAACTGCACATGAGAAGAAGATGGATTATCCATATAAGATCTGGCAACACTTAACTATTGGCCTTGAACTTAGAATATCATTTGGCAATTTTTCTTTTTAGTGATTTTTGATTTTGTCCTTTTTTGATTTTGAAGATTTTTGTTGTTTGGATGACTTTTATTTTTCGCGATTTTTGGGTTTGGCGACTTTTTATTTTGGTGATATATTTTCCACAACAAATCACATTGATAACTAATGAACTTGTCAAAAAACTGTCGCTTTCGTAGTGCTTCATATTTTTTGCATAGGAGGTGCCACGCCCACTAATCCCATCCCGCCCAATTTTTATTGGACTACTCACATTAATATCTGATGGACTCATGCAAAATGTCGAGTCTTTCCCTTTTATAGTACACCAGTTATATGATATTAGATATCTACTTTGCATGGGCGGTGCTATGCTCACTGCTCCACTCATGCCCATTTCTTTGTTCGACGAATCACACAAATAACCTATGGGCTCACGCAAAGCCACAAAGCTCTCTCATTTACAGTACTCCAGAAATATGACATTAGATTTTTACTTTGCATGGGGAGTGCCACGCCCATTGGTGTGAACCCGCCAGTTTTTTGTTCGACTACTCATACTAAGATCTGATAGGCTCGCGCAGACCAGTTATATGATATCATATATTTACTTTTTATGGGTGGTGCCACGCCCACTTGTCTAACTAATCAAATGAATAACTTATGAGCTCACACAAAGTCCCAAGACTCTCTCTATTACAGTCTCCAGATATATGGCATTTTATATTTACTTTGTATGGCAAGTGCCACGCCTAGTGGTACGATACTGCCGATTTTACATCCAAGTACTTACATTAATAATAGGTGACATCAGAAAAATTTTAAAAGCTCTCTCTCTATCACATTACTGGAGATATATAATATTGAACTATTACTTGTATGAGAGGTACCACACCCACTTATCCGATCCCGCCCATTTCCGGCGTAGCTACTAATACATATTAACAATATGTGACCTCACACAAATTTTCAAAGCTCTCCCTATCATAGTACTCAATATATTTATATGATATTAAAAATGGGTAGTTACGGAGATTACCTCCTACTGACAAACAAACGAACAAATATTAGTATAGATAGGACAATTATATTTTAAATAGATGCCTGGCAATCGCTTGGCTATAATAAGGTGGAAAAGGATATCAGAGATGCTCTAAGTGTTATGAAAAAACGGCATATCCATGCTGAATACATTAAAAAGAAAAAAAGTAAAATTGACAAATTCGGCTATTCCGAATCTCTTATACACTTCAACGGAGTTTAGCGTCTCATCAATATCTTTATATTTCACTATTTTTTATAACAAATGTAAACAAAATATTTGAAAAAGTAAACAATTTGATAATCTTATACGAAATTTTGTTGAATTTTTAATTTAAATTTCTTTTGGGGGTTCTTATTTTGACTAAAGTAACGAGTATTATAACCTAACTAATAGTAATCTAACTACTATTTGATTATAATTAAGTAAACTTATAGATAACTATAATATATAAAATATAATTAGTTTGTAGCTAACTATAAACTAGATAACTTCTAGTCAGTTGAAAAGTCATGGAGATTCGGACAACTGACTACCGCCTAGGACAGCGCAATGTTAAAATAATCAGTTTGCTTCACTGAAAGTCATCCAAGAATCAACTACCACTAGTTGCGTAATAGTTAGATATAAGTGTATAAAAAGTTAGTTGAGTTGCCGGCAGGGATATTAGTATAGAAGTATACATAGATATGAAAACGCTAATATATTCGATAATGGTTTTTGGTATCCAAACAAAATTTTTGGTTGCTATTATATGTAGATCTGGCGATTGTTTTTATAACTTTTGGACAATTGTAGAGTATCCAATCTCTTATAATTCCAGCAGTGTGATTGGGATCATTGTCTTCATAGAAATGAAATATGTCTGCAAATCCCAGTTTTTCAGCACTTTGTTTTACATTTTCTTTTAATATATTTAAATATTGATGCAAATATCGCCGATAGCCTTTCTTCAGAGATTAACTCCAACTCTCCAGAAAGATTAAACTTACTTTCATTAATAAATTAAACATCATTCCAGAATGATATATCTTTCACTAGGTAATTAAAAGCGAAAGTCAATCAATATATAATAGTGCGGGTCGATTTGTAGGGAGGCTAAAAAATGGCTCAAGTGACAAGGAAAATCATATTCTAGGGATCAAAATAAGAAACTTTGCCCAAGGCGCCATACATCTAAAACGGATTCTGATGTCCCGAGTTTTGACCTATCTGTCCGCCTGCATGTCTGCCATGGGGAAACCCAATTCCCCCTCATGCAATTGATCTGAAACTTGGCCCATAGTCTTGTTGTGACTACAGATTAATTTTGGGGTAGTAACGGAGTGATCTTTTTGAATAACATAACATAGTCAAGGCGTATGATTATTATTTATTAGCAGAGTAGAAGATACATATACGGGCAACCCCCCAGGGGGTTCCAGGAGGTGTGCCACTGGCATGGGTGGGTCGGCCCTCCGAAGTTAGTGGGGGTCGATCATACATTTGAACTCGATTGGGGCACTCTAAATGAGTCAAATTGAGACAGATAGACAGACAGGTCAAAAGTCGGGACATCAGAACTCGTTTTAAAGGTATGGTTCCTCAGGCAAAGTTACTTATTTTGATCCCTAGAATACGATTTTCGTTGTCACTTGGGCGATTTTTAAATCGACATGCCCTAATGTATATAATGAATTGTTTGGTTAACATAATTTTTCAGTCAGTTTTCAATTAACACTATAACTAATATTCAACTAGTATTACTGTCTTCAATAGTACGTGGTACGAGTAAAATATATATACAGTTTTTTTAATCAGACGGTTGGTGGCATTATAATTGTTATAACATAATTGATTAGATTGTTTCATATGGAATTTTTCTAGAACGGGAGGCCATAGGGTTTGAACCTGGGTATATCTCTCACACAATGCTACCGCTGATGGCTACACACATACAATTATTTTTAGCATGTACCTCAGTATTTGAAGATTAACCTTCATAATATTGGCTGCTTTCACTAGAAATTATTTTAGCGATGTGAATAATTTCACTGTTCATTGTGATAAGTTATCTCGTTGATGGTCAATAGTTTTTATTTAAATGTAATTTAAAATAAAGTTAGCAACTGATTTTAATATATAAGTGCTATTGGAATAGTACTTAAAATGACTATGAAGGCAATGACCATGATTCAAATCAGAGACTCAACGACATAAATTATTATTTATTATCAAAAAAATAAAAATATCTATTGCTTTCATTAGCAAATATGGTTTTCCTTTGCACGTATCATATTTCAAGAATCATTTTTTTTTTCGAACCACGCTAATGAATAAGAAGAAATTTTCTTCGACCACTTTCATTTTTGTTTCGCAAAAAAGTGGATGTAGAAACATTAAAGATTACAAGATCACGACAGGTAGTAAAATACGAACTTTAGACTAATATTCTTGTCCAATATACACAACATGCATAAATATGTATTACTGGAGTTTAGAAAAATATATTTATATTTTCATGTTTTAGTTACACTTTGCTCTGTTAAGTTTTATTAGGAATGGATGAAGCGATGTGGAAGAAATTATGTTAGTTGTATATACAAACATATGTATATCCTAGCAAAAAAAAAAAAAAGCTGAACAAATGTTTTTGATGATTTAAATATATTGATGATTTTCCAATAAATTTAATATTAAAAGTTCAAAGAAATTTAGCTATATATATATATGCATATAAGAATACTTCAGTTATATATCTACACTAACAAAATAAAGAGGTAATCTGATTATAAAAATGTTGGTTCCAACATTTGGAATGGTGCTAAGCATGAAAATAGGCAACACATTTTTTTATATTTTCAGTGGGCACGGCACCTCCAATATAAAATGAACATTTAATCTTATATAAATTGAGTACTATGACAGAGCGAGCTTTGTCTGATGTCACCTATTATTTACGGTAGCAATTATGACGAAAATGGACGCGATCGAATAAGTGGGCCTGGCACCTCCCACACAAAGCAATAATTCAATATTATATATCTCTATTATTAATGTGAGCAGTCGGAAAAAAAAGGGCGATATCAAAAATCGCCAAAAACGAAAGTCGCCAAAAAAAAAACTCTCCAAAACAAAAATTTTCCAAATTGAAAATGGGCAAGATCAAAAATAGCCAAAAAACAAAAATTGCAAAAAAAAAAAATGCCCAATACTTTATAATCAAGCCAATACTTAAGTTTTGCCAGGTTAATTTGGAAAATGTATGTTCTTCTCATGGGCAGCTTTATTTACTTTGCTCCAGAGTAGGGACCACGAATACTTGAATATTTGTTGCACCGAATGAAATAAAAACAAGTAAGAAAATTATAGTCGGTCTAGACCGACTATACGATACCCTATACCATGCATTTAGAAACCCTATCTCTTAGGCCCAACTAACTGGACATAGAAAATAAGCAAAAACCAAATTTGAGTGGGATTTTTATCAATTTTTTTGGCTGCAGATATGTAAAAGTTCATATCGGATGCTATATCTATATGGGGACTAGGCCCAAAAATGGACCGATCCCGACCATGTTTGGTAAAGTCTCTTGTATTTTGCAAAAATATATACAAACCAAATCTGAGAAGAATCAGTGCAATATTTTTGTTTTTTAATAGATTTAAGTGAAGATCGGGAAGCAGCCCTATATGGGGCCAAAGGGATCATTTTTGGACTACTCATTAATGGATGTAATGAACGCATATAAACCCAATTTGAGTAAGATCTATATGACAATTTGGATCTTATGGCAATTTATGTCGATTTCATAGGGGTAATTTGTATGGGGGCTAGGTCTGAACATGGACCGATTCTCACCAATTTCAATAGCGTTCATCCCATGGCCGATAGAAGCTTATATACCAAATTTCATCAAAATATATTCATATTTGCGACCTGCAGTTTGATTACAAGCTTTACATGGACACACAGACGAACGGACGGACGGACGGACGGACGGACGGACGGACGGACGGACATTGTTAAATCAACTCAAAAAATGATTCTGATTCGATCGGTATAATTAAAGATGGGTCTAGGTCAAATATTTTTGGTTGTTACAAACAGCAGCACAAAGTCATTATACCCAAACCACATAGTGGTATAGGGTATAATAAGCAAGAATATTATAGTTGGTCTATACCGACTATATGGCACCCTATACCATGCGTTTAGAAACCCTAACTCGTAGAACCTACTAATTGGATACAGAAAATAAGCATAAACCAAATTTGAGTGACATTGTTATTAATTTTGTTGCCTTTGAATATGAAAACGTTCACACCGGATGCTATATTTACACGGGGACTAGGTCGACCGATCCTGATCATATTTGGTAAGGCCACTAATTTTTTTATTTTTTTTTTTTTTTTTGAAAAAATAAAATGTCAAATATGAGAAAAATCTGTGATAGATTTAAATGAGAACAGGAAGCAGCTTTATATGGACGCTATGACGCTATAGGGTTTATTGGACTAGTGATTAGTTGGAGTAATAAACATACACAAACCCAATTTGACCAAGATCTTTACGATAATTTGTATTTTATCACAACTTAAGTCGATTTCATAGGAGTCATGTGTACGGGGACTAGTAGTTTGATTACAAGGTTTACATGGACGGATAAAAATCTATATACATAAAATTCGTTTTCTGTTTGTTTGTTTTTTTTTTTGTTTGACTGCTATACAAATTTTTATTTTTTAACGGATTTCTCTGAAATTTAATACACACGATCCCTGTACCCCAGTGAAGGTCGGGATATGCGGCTTACCATGCCTACTTTTACGCCCACTTTTTATCAATTCATTTTCTGTTTGTTGGTATATTTATTCGCTAAAAAAATTGGTATTTTTGAACAGATTTCTCTGTAATTTGGTACGCACGATCTCTGTACCCATGCCAGGAAGGTTACCATATGCTTCTTCTGGGCAACGCCTACTTTTACGCCCACTTTTTATATACAATTAATTTTATGATTTTTGGTATATGTTTTCTATATACAAAATTTTTGTTTGTTAACGGATTTCTCTGAACTTTGGTACACACGATCTCTGTACTCCAGGTAAGGTCACCATATGCTTTACTATTTACTACTATTATGCCCACTTTTAATATATAATTACTTTTCTGTTTTTTGGTATGTTTATTCGCTACAAAAATTTTTATTATTCAACGGATTTCTCTGAAATTTGGTACACACGATACCTGTACTCCAGTTAAGGTCACCATACGCTGTTTATTGGCTATGCCTACTTTTGCGCCCACTTTTTAAAATTTTTTAATGGCTTCACTCGAATTTACGGCACATTATTCTCAAATCCCAGGCAAGGTCTTCATATGCTCTTATCGGCCGACGCCCACTTTTTTGAATTTTCTATATATGCTTTTGTGTTTGTTAACATATGTTTAATTTTCAATGGACTTCCCAAATACTTTGTGCATAAATCTCTTTAGTTACTACTCTTTAGTTTACGCCATCATGCAATAAATATTTTAAATCAACCTGTTGCAAATTTTCCCGTCTTGCCTTTTTTACTATATGAGTTGCAACACACCAAAATTAGTGCAGATTTATTTCGTGGGTGAACATATACAGGCTGACTACCGCTGTACGATTACTGCGATTATAAATATTTGCATCTCGCATTTTTAACTACAATGGAAAACAAAATATTACATTTATTTCCATCTCGCCCTTTGGCTACATTGGAATGCAAACTATTAAAATTATTATTATCTCTTGCACTATATAAATGAGTTATAAAGGTGGAAAAAGAACTATTTGCAATTGTGACTTGCACATGAAAGCATAGCATAGACCATACTACCTCAAATGCAAAAAGGCTTAGACTAAACAGAACTTTAGAAAACCCGATCAGACCCAAATTCGTATCGGTTCTCAACTAGTTAGACAACCTGAGTTGAGAAATTCTGAACCACCTGAGTGAACCCAATAGTGTAAGCCCAAAGATCAGGACAAACTTTGCAAGAGAAACGGAGTTGCCTGGATATACTCTAGTGCATCTAGAAATCCAGCGGCGAAGCAAGCTTAGTCGAGGGAATGTGAAACTCCTGAAACGACCAGAAGACTTTTGTAAGTTGGTTCTCCATTGCAAGAGATGGTACAAGAAGTTGTTCCTAACATAACGTACATAAGAGGACAATCTCTTAAGGTAGTTCCTAACATAACGTACATAAGAGGACAATCTCTTAAGGTAGCAGGTATCAACTTTGAATATTCCTGTTTTTCCCATAGACAATTATATGTCGCCTGCTCCAGAGTTGTGAGCCAGCACAAACTTTTCGTATATGCACCACAAGGAAATACCAGAATTGTTGTATATCCAAGAGCTCTATAATAACTCAAATTCGCAACTTTTAAACATCATACACTCAAAATAATCCATGCTTAGTTGTAATTGTAAGCAGGCCCTGAGCACTTAGTCCCCAATGAACTAATTTCCAAAAAAAAAAATTAACTTATTCCCAAAAAATTGGAGAATAAATTCACGGTGAACAAATTCCCCAAATTTTAAAAAAAAGTTAACCACAAGAAATGAAAAAAATTCTCCATACTGCACTCAATATGTTCTGCAATGAACGTACCTAAAATCGGTGCGCAGACGCGACGCGACGATCACACGGAACATAGCTTAGCTAAAATATCGGATGATCTGAAAAATATAATTTAGCAATTAAAATAGGTTGACAACAACTGCGCAATGATCTGAAAAATATATGTTGGCGATTAAAATAAGTTGACGACAACTGCGCGGCAGCACGGGTATAGCTGCAAACTCGCGGACGCGGACGCGACTCGCTCGCGGAACACAGCTCAGTGAAAAGTCTTATGATAAATTTTATCTATGTATGTGCAATAATTACTATATGTATACTATAAGCAGCTGCTTAAAGCAACTTTTTGGCACAATTTTAAACGTCGCACAGTGGCGCCCGTAGAGCAAAAGAGGTTGCAAAAATCAAAATTTTCATGTGCGCCGACGAAGTTTTAAATAAACCCATGTTATCGGAAATTTTTCAGCGATTTCAAATATGCTATTCTTAATAATATCGCATTTTTAGTTTAGAAGATATAACCGTTCAAAGTTGAACGACTTTCGGTTTTCAAAAAAACACACAAATTTTAGTCAATTTGTTGCGATTTCAGGTGTAATATCACGAAAAATAGGTAACGAATTGCCTTATTTTTTGTATTTATGTATTTATTGAATGTATAATGATAAAAAAAAATTAACTCTTTGCTTTGTAGTTCTCCTGGTAAATCACTATTTAAAAACTCTCCGTTTTTTCACTATTTTTCAATTTTGACGGCAATTAAAAAAAATCTGTATTTTTCTATATTTGCCATATTTGCAAAACATGTTCTTTGATTATTTCTTTACATAATTCAAAAGGTTTTATCTGCCCGTACGTGCCCGTTTGGCTTCTAGAGGTAAAAAAGTTTAAAAAGACATGGTTGCACAAATTGTATGGCGTGCATCCCTTACATGTTTTGACTGACAGTAGTTTGATCTAATAGTTTGAAAATTGCATTTTAAGTCGGTTGTCTACCTGTGAGCCTCTGCCAAAGTCTACTCCCAATATTCTGTTACAGACACAGGATGCACAAAAAACTACTCATTGAAATTCGCAGGTACGCACCTCACTTAAAAATTACTTTGGAGTACAAATGGTCAAGAACAATATTCACTTATGGTCCTTCCAGGTAGGCACAAATCTTATTTAGACACGAGCATAATATCAAAATTGCATAATTCAGCCTAAATTCATATGTATGCAGGGAACAGGTAAATTTTTAGGCATGGTAGCATAAGCCTATATATTGCAAAATAAGCACAATGCCTGGATTAGTCTACGACTGAAAGTTGGCGCAGCAAGTACTGAAACCATGGCGTTAAACAACTTAAAATTATTTGAACTGTTTAGAAGGTCAACCACACCAAAGTTTTTCACGGAAGCTGCTTTAGGAGAACTTGATAACTTATATGGAAATATTGAGAGAAGCGAAATTATAAAAAATAATTTTTATCTGATATATGCAAATATTAAGGCAAAATGGGTGAAATCTAATCGAACCATTCAGAACTTCAACTCCAAATACGAGGACTGGCTTAATGAAGACACCATCCTGGATATATTGGCAGTAGATAAAACCACCACATCAACCAGAGGAGCAAAAGGAAGGCCAAAAAAAAGTAATGAGGAGTGTTCAATTTTCACAAGAAAAAGGAAACTTGCCGATGCCACCAATGACTTGACCACGAAGCATTTATCGGACGCGCTGTCTATTAAATATACAAAGGATAGTAAAAGAGTTAGGTCGCAGATTACAAAATCTGTTGCTGATGCAAGCCCACTGCGACTAAAAAGGTTTAAGGAAAGCATTCCCACACCCACAAACGCACACATTAAAAAATATGGGTCCGAAGAAGCCTTGGCTTTGTTTATGGACTTACAACTTCCAAAGAAAAATATGAGATGCTACGGGCATCCTTGATGCGACACGGGGCTGACGTTTTACCAGGATGCAAGCATATTACGCAAGCCAAAATAAATTCACAACCACTGCATACGGAGTTTACGGAAGTCTCTGTGAAAGCCAATCTGCAGGATCTCATGGGCCATACAGCAAAACGGTTGTTGGAGAGTCTTCCTGAAAATGAGGGGAAAGTTCTTCCTGAGAAACTGACATTGATCAGCAAATGGGGGTGCGATGGACCATCCAGACAAAGCGTTTATAAGCAAAGGATATCTTCCGATGACGCTACAATATCGGACGGAAATATGTTTATGGCATCTGTTGTTCCCTTGCGGCTAAAATCTGATGTTTCCCTACATTGGAAAAATCCACGTCCGTCATCAGTGCATTATTGCCGACCAATAATGTTTCAGTTTGCAAGGGAATCGGCAGAACTCATAAGGACCACGGTGAAGGACATTGAAGAACAAATAAGTAAGATTAAGCCTACAAAGCTGCAAATTGGAGAAGGAAAATACATTGAATGCAATTACGAGTTCCACCTGACCATGGTTGACGGAAAAGTCGTAAACGAACTGACAGGAACAACCTCAACATTGTCATGCCCGATTTGCAAAAAGAGTCAGACGAACTTTGGTAATTTAAACGATTCTACAAACGAGGAGAATTACGAATATGGAATGTCACCATTGCACGCCAGGATAAGATGTATGGAGTTCTTGCTAAAACTGGGGTATACCCTACCACAAGAGGAGGAAAACTTCGATGAAAATACATCAATAAAGGATAAGGAAAAGATCAGAAAGAAGCAAATACAGGATGCTTTTTTTAAACAAGTTGGACTAAAAGTAGACTGTCCCAAGCACGGATACGGTAACTCAAACGATGGAAACACTTCTAGGAGATTTTTTGAAAATGATGAGGCAGTAACTAGAAACACTGGAATTGACAATCAAATCGTGAAAAGATTGGGAACGATCTTGAATGTTTTAAACTGCAAAGAAAATGTCAATTCTACAAAATATGGAGAATATGCATCAAAAACTGCATCTCTTTTAGCAAAAATGTATCCACAGAAGAATTTGACCCCCACCGTCCATAAGATATTGGCGCATGGCAAAGATATAATTGAGTACCAGTCTTTGCCAATTGGAGAGCTTTCTGAAGAAGCACAGGAGTCTCTTAACAAATTTTATAAAAAATATAGATTGCAGAACACATTCAAAGCATCAAGGTTTAGGCAAAAGGAGGACCTCTTCAACATGTTGGCAGCATCTTCCGATCCACTTATTTCTTCCCTGCGGCATGTGAAGTCATGAATGGAGTTAGAAAATAATTATAGTTTAGAAATGATTAGTCTTTTAGATATACCTTCTCTTACGAATTGTGATGAATATTTTACAGAAAATTGAAAAAATAAATTTAAAAAAGAAGTAATTTTTTTTTAATTTGTTGGGTAATAATTTAAAACATAAAAACTTAAAGAAAAAAAATAAAAACAATCTAAAAATGTAAAAATAATTTGTTTTAGTTACCATAATATTCATTTTTCTACAAATTTTAACTTTGATAACCCATAAGCAGGCCCCTACAGTTATCTATCATATGCTGTTTAAACTGTGCAGTTATGTTATTCGGTTCAAAAGATATGATTTTTGCAACGAAAAAACTCAAATGGCGCCACTGTGCATCGCATTCACTTTCCATTTTTCTTTGACGTCTCTGCTCAATGATGATCACTTATTGAACGAAGTAATTCAATTTTTAAAAGTTCTGATTCCTTTAATTTGCAAACGATTCCGTTATATTTGGTGTTAGCAAAATAATTAAAATTCAAAAAAAAAACCTAAGGCGGTTTCGCAGCTTATTTTTGAGCATTTTTGCTGCAGCGTCTTAAAAAAAAAATTCTAAATTAAAAATCATAAAATTTTAAATTGAAATAAAAAATGAATTTATTTTTCCCAAAAAACGTAAACATGAACAAATTTTTTCATCATGAACAAATTCCCCAATCCCATACAAATTTTGCGGAAGAAAGTTCTTTTTTTGAGGAATGGTTCATTGGGGATTAAGTAGTCAGCACCTGGTAAGCATAGTAAACCATTTTTCAAGTCAAAGGCCTTTAGATCCCGGGCAAGACCGGGTAAAAACAGCTAAATAAAACCAAAGGTTATATGTCGAAGTAGTTGTGGTAGGAGAATTTTAGTAAATCTGGGGTCCAAACCATCCAGTCCAACTACAGTTTACTTTATTGAAAAGAATTTGGATAAAACATCATTTTGCTTCACGCAGATAAAATAAAATTTGTCATTTGTAGAATCCTAATTTGCAGAGTCATCAAGGTTAATGTAATAATGGAGATCGGCCTCAACCATGGAAATGTTAAGAAATTTCTCATTAAGGGTATCTGCATCGATGGCACAA
Source organism: Cordilura impudica (assembly GCA_963682025.1). NCBI lineage: Eukaryota > Metazoa > Arthropoda > Insecta > Diptera > Scathophagidae > Cordilura > Cordilura impudica. Next base: position 110,572,730 of record OY821517.1, read on the forward strand.
GGTTATAATATATATTATAAAATGAGTAGGCATGTTTGTATTTGGCGTATTAAGACCAATTGATATCATATTGGTAATAAGATTACAGTCAACCAAGATATTGGAATTAAAGTCGTCTGCAATGATGACGTCATCATATGATACTGTTGACATCTCCAGAGTTGTGAAAAAACTTTGTATACTTATACTGTTATTTGGTCTATACATGGAACGCAAAAGTGGTTTTCTACTCTCGCTTACGACTTCGAGCAATAGGTGCTCTACCATATTATCATTATCACCATCTGTAGATTTGCAGAATACACCAAATGTTATCACTTTTCTCATATATACTGCAACACCACCATATACGTTTCTATCAACTCTATGTATATCCATTCAAAGCGATATAGCGATCAGTGACATCAATTCCAGATTTCTCAAAAATAAATCTAAATTCATGGATTTTATTTTTCAAGCTTTGTGGATTAATGTGACAGATATTAATGCCTTCTCTTTGACTTCCCAAAATTCTTATAATATTCACAGTTCCATCTCTAGAAGGAGCTCTATTGTTATTTAAATTGTTCATTAACATACGTTTTTACACCCTCCACTCCAGTGTGCAGAGGGTATATAAATATAAGTTTGTCATTCCGTTTGTAATAATTAGAAAAAAAATTTTGGACCCCATAATATATATATATTTGTGATCCTTATAACAACCGGAGTTGATATAGCGATGTCCGTCTGTCCGTCTGTGGAAATCACGATGACGGCATCAGTAAGGCAGCTAGGTGCTCGGTGATATAAAAAATGTTTCACTAACATCGTGAGAAGCTTGCTGTTTAAAATTGTCAAAATCGGGCGATTAGGTCGATTTGAATGAAGAACTAAATAATTCTTGAAAAAATATAATTTTCTATGTTGTCCTTGTCACGATCACGTCCTCAATGGGCTAGCTAAGGTGATCATTTTTAGTGAGAATGATTCAGCAAATTCATGGGAAGATTTCTGCTTCAAAAATCATTAAAATCGGTGGAACAGGTCCAGGGAAATCTCTGAAAAATTAAAAAAAAATGAAAAATATGATGTTTCTATATTGTTCTTGTTGTTATTCTAAATGTTGTATTGTTGTCATAGCTGGAATTGTTATTTTTGTGGTCGTTGTGGTAATAATATAATAAAAACTAACCCTTTGTACATTTTTTTTTATCAAGTCTGTAGAAAAATTTAAAAGTTTCCATTGTTTTGACTTCACTAAAAAAGATTTACTAGATCATTTCTGTCACCGCCGCGAGCCTGCCTGCAAAGTTTCAGATCGATTGGGTTACGGGAAAGGGGCTAAAATCGATCCAAAATTTTTTCGACAAGCAGACACTACGAATTAATATAAAGGGAGTAAAAATTCACCGCATATAAAGCAAATAATGTTAAATACCTAGTTGTTAATAAAAAAAAACACAATGTAAATTTAGCGAAAAAAATTTTTAAGTGTTAATTTATTTAAAGAGGAAAACACAAAAATAACGTTTGATGTTGAATTTTTCGTGTGTAATATTTACATATACATATGCATGTTAACATATATTCTATATGTGTAAATCCATAATAACTGCATGTTAGAAATAAATCGGTATATTATTTTATTTACATAAAATTCTGCAATATTTTGTTGTGGGGAAAATACATTTCTTTTGCATTAACAGAGTGTCACTTCATTTTGCTCAGCGTGACTATGCCACAGCAGATGGCACCACAATTTTTGTTCTAATTAGCTTTGCAATAGTTATTTCTATTTTACCATGAATGTCAATATTTTCAAATAGATATCATACAGAACAATGTTAAGAGTATACACCCGGCTGGTCTTTTATTTCATACGTTTTTCATTATTCTTTTACAAATATGAACATAAGTTTGGTATATTAACATTTTGTTTTCCTTACAAAATATAGTTACCAAGTTCATCAATGAGTTGTTTGCTTTCAAAACAGTTCTACATAGTTATATAGAATTATTATTCGGCTTTAACTACAAAACATCTGATTGCGATTACATCTAATTTTTAAAAATTGTTTATAATTACTAAAGCATTATTATTCACATAAATACTAAACTGCACTTTTTAATTTTTCCAATCAAATTTTAAAAAATATCAATTCTAAAAACTGGAATTAAAATTTCCAATTATAAATTAGAAAATATTAATTGAATTTCCGAAAATCATATCAAAATGTAGAAAATAATAATTTTAAATTTAGAAGACATCAATTGCATCAAATTCCAAAAAAAAAAACACCAAATATGTTTAGAATTAAAAAATGTTTACATTTAAAAAAAATATTGGCATTCAGGAGAAATTAATAGCTTTTCAGTAACTTCTTTAAACGATAGTCGAACCGTTAAAAAATAAAAGCCAAATCAGTAAAATTTTTAAACGATATTCGCTTTTGTTAAAATCAGCTAAACGACAACCATTTTTGTGTTGTTTATTCAATCGATAAAAACTTAAATTTTTAGGTTGAAATGGCGTCATACATTAATAAAAATCATAATATAGTGAAAATATTTTGCTTCCTTTAAAAAACTTTTTTATATAAATAAAAAAATTAAATAGCATAATCAATTCATTATTTCATTTTCAAATAAATAAAAAAAAAAATAAATAATAAATAATAAAAAAAATTATAGATATTAAACAAAAACATAAAATCATCCTGTCAAACCCAAAGTAATTTGTTTTTTTCTATTCTTCTTTGTGTTTTTCGCTTATTTTGATAGAGATGCCACTCGTTTTCAATTGAAGTAAATAGAAAAATAGATTTGTCGACTGTCGTTCAGATGTATGTACTTAGTGAATCACTTAACGAACAAAATATTTGTTATTCTGAGGACATGTGCATATATAAACATCATTAATTTAATGATTGCAAAAAGAAAGTTAAATAATTTTAAATTAATTACGAAGATATAATAAAATTATTTCCGTTTATTATGGACCACCATTCCATTCAGACGGCTTTCTCAACTGAACTTGCACTAGCCCTTATGATCGATCCAATTTGAACGTACATTTCCGATTATATGGAGCTGTATTTTACCCATGACTTCACTAATTTCTTTTTTAAGTGGCTTAATCGACGCTGGGTAATTAGCGTAACTCTCATCCTTAACGGCTCCATACAAATAGCAGTACAATGGGTTCTAGCCGCAGCTGCGCCATGGCCCATTCATATCAACGCTAATAAATCAATTTCCAAACTTGAAACGTGTTGCTTGGGGCAGCTCGCCATCTTGCTGAAATCAAACGTTGTTCAGATCCATATCTTTGAAAGTGGGCCACAAATGATTAGCGCGCAAACACTTATAGTTCACTGCAATGTATTTGCCTTCCGCATCTTCGAAGTAAAATGGCCCAGTGTTACTGTCCGTCCAAAAACAACATCAAGAAATTCATTGTTCAGTGCGCATTTATTTTTCAGCGATAATATGTGGATTATCTGTGACCTAATTTTGCATGTTAACATAACCACCCAGGTGAAAATGATCTTTGCCAGAATTAATAATTTTTCAGTAAAAATTATCATCTTTTTCCAAGAGTTCCATAGTGCAATTGAGAACTGTAAACATTGCGGACGGTCGTGCGGTATCAGCTACATTATTAATTGAACTTTGTTTGGTATCATACCGAGATCTTTATGAAAAATTCGCATCAAAGAAGTGCGTGCAATATTTAACTACTGAGAGCGGTGATAAGTTCAGATGTTTGGTTGTTCTTGCACATTCTGGGCAACAGAAATAATGTTTTCGTTTGCGCGCACTGCGCGACTACTAGAACGTGTTGTTTTTATCAAATAGCGATCCAGTTTCATGCACATTATTGTATTTTACATGTTTTTTTTTTTCTTTTTTGTAATCCGTGTTAAAATTCTAAGGGTTCTTACTCTTAGAATCGTTTTCAAAGACAGACTTTTTTTACAGCAAAAGTCACTAACCATAACACTTTCCTTGATAGGAAGTTCCCAATAATTTTTTCGGTCCAGTTTTTTGTAATAAGCAACTAATCTTTAACAGGATTTAACCAAAAAAAAAAAAAAAAAAAAAAACATGTAGAACACACACATTTACGAACTAAAATATGTATTATACTAGCAGAGCTGACATTGGTGTTACAATATCAAAAAATCAGTAGTTCAAAATTCAAAATAATTCCAGACACCGTCAACGGTATCTTTCTTCCCTTCGGTAACCACCGCTGGTTATCATTTCTATTGGTGAAAAAATAGTACATGATAGAAGTTTTCTCAATTAGAATTAAACCCTTTATCAACATTCTGAACTTTAAATAATATATGTAATTACCAAAATGGTTACCGTGATTTTATAAGAGCATAAAATCTACCCCCTTTATTTCACAATTTTAATGATTCCCAATTGCGTTCTTTTATTATTACGCCAATTTCTTCTTGCAAACACATCTCTTGTTTTTTCCATCAAAATGTTATTTATGAAAATTGAAAAATATTTTCCTTCTTTTTATTACTTTTAGTTTGTCTGTTGTAGCTTTTGTGATTTTTATTCTATACTAGCTGTTTTTACCCGGTCTTGCCCGGGATGAAAAGGCCTTTGACTTGAAAAATGGTTCACTATGCTTACCAGGCGCTGAGTACTTAGTCCCCAATTAACAAATTCCCCAATAAAATGAACTTTCTCCCCAAAAATTTGTATGGGCAGTAAATTCATTTTTTATTTCAATTAAAAAGTTTTTGGTTTTTTAATTTAGAAGTTTTTTATAAGAAAAAAAATGCTTCAAAAACAAGGTGCGAAACCGCTTTAACTTATTTTTCCAGTTTATTTATAAACATCAAATATAATAACGGAATGGGCCGCAAATTAAAGGAATCAAAACTTTTAAAAATTGAATTAATTCATTCAATAGGTGATCATAATTGAGCAGAGACGTCAAATTCAAGTTTCAGAAATGAAAGACTAATGCGACGTTTAATATTGTGTCGCAAGGTTTCTTTAAGCAACTGCTTATAGTATATGTGTGGCCTATTTTGATCAACAGGTAATTATTTCACATACGTAGATAAAATTTATCATACGACATTTCACTAAGCTGTGTTCCGCGAGCGAGTCGCGTCCACTTCCGCGCGTTTGGCAGCCAGACCCGTGCTGCCGCGCAGTTGTTGTCAACTTATTTTAATCGCCAAAATATATTTTTCAGATCATTGCGATATTTTTGGTAAGCTGTGTTCCGCGAGCGCGTCGCGTCCGCATCCGTCGCGTCCGCGTCCGCGTCCGCGTCCGTGCGCCTCGCGCCGCTTCCTCGCAGCTACTACCCGTGCTGCCGCTTAGTTCTCGTTAACTTATTTTAATTCCTAAAACATATTTTTTAGAGCATTGCGATATTTTAGCTGAGCTGTGTTCCGAGAGCGCGTCGCGTGCGCATCCGTCACGTCCGAGTCAGCGGTCGCGCGCCGCGCGTTTGGCAGCCACACCCGTGCTGCCGAGCAGTTGCTGTAAACTTATTTTAATCGCCAAAATATATTTTTCAGATCATTGCGATATTTTAGCTGAGCTGTGTTCCGCGAGAGCGTCTCGTCGCGTCCGCGCGCCTCGCGCCGCTTCCTCGCAGCTACTACCCGTGCCTCCGCTTAGTTCTCGTTAACTTATTTTAATTCCTAAAACATATTTTTTAGAGCATTGCGATATTTTAGCTGAGCTGTGTTCCGCGAGCGCGTCGCGTCCGCATCCGTCGCGCCCGCGTCCGCGCTCCGCGCGCATCGCGCCGCTTCCTCGAAGCTACTACCCGTGCTGCCGCTTAGTTCTCGTTAACTTATTTTAATTCCTAAATCATATTTTTTAAAGCATTGCGATATTTTAGCTGAGCTGTGTTCCGAGAGCGCGTCGCGTCCGCATCCGTCGCGTCCGCGTTCGCGCGCCGCTTCCGCGCGTTTGGCAGCCACACCTGTGCTGCCGCGCAGCTGTTGTCAACTTATTTTATTTGTCAGAATATATTTTTCAGATCATTCCGATATTCTAGCTAAGCTGTATTCCCCGTGCGCGTAGCATCCGCGCAACGGAATGATGCTATTGAAAAGAATACTCATTTTAAATGCATTTATTGTTGGACATATATTGAGAGCAGTATGCAAATGTTTACTAAAATAAATGTTTAACAAAATTCATTAAATAAAAATATGTAAAAATTTAAGAATGAATTTGGGGAGTAAGTTCATTTTTTATTTCGATTAAAAAAAATGGGGAATTTGTTCATTTCTTTTGGGTACCTTTTTTTTTTAAATTTGGGGAATTTGTTCACCGTGTAGTTATTTCCGTGTAACCCAAATTTCAGAGAAATCCATTGAAAAGTAAAATTTGTATAGGGAAGAAATATACCACACAACAAAATATGAATTTTATAAGAAAATTGGGCGTAAAAATAGGCGCGGTCGTTAAAAATCATATAGCGACCTTCCCTGGAATATGTACTAAATTTCGAAGTAAGCCATTGAAAAATAAAAGTTTTTATAGCAATCAAATAAAGAAACAAATAAAAGGAAAAAATAAGTTTTATATACATAGAAGTTGGCGCAAAGTAAGCGTGGCCTGTAAGAAGCATATGGTGACCTTCCCTGTAGTATAGAGATCGTGTGACCAAATTTTAGACATCCCTTGAAAAATAAAAATTTCTATAGTGAAAAAATATACCAAAAAACAGAAAATTAATTTTGTATAAAAAGCGGGCGTAGAAGTAGGCGTGACCGGCAAGAGTCATATGGCTACCTCTCTGGAGTACAGAGATCGTGTGTAGCAAATTTCAGAGAAATCCGTAAAAAAAAATTGTGTAGCGAACAAATGTACCAAACAACAGAATATGAATTGAATACAAAAAGTGGGCGTAATAATAGGCGTGACCGGTACGAAGAATATGTCGACTTTCCCTGAAGGAGAGAGATCGTGTGTACCAAAGTTCAGAGAAATCGGTTGAAAAATAAAAATTTGTATAGTGAACAAATATACCAAAAAACAAAATGAATTGTATACAAAAAGTGGGCGTTAAAGTAGGCGTGGCCGGTACGAAGCAAATGGCGACCTTAGGTGGAGTACAGAGGTTGTGTGTACCAAATTTCAGAGAATTCCGTTGAAAAACAAAAATTTGTATAGCAAACAAATATACCAAAAAACAGAAAACGAATTGTATACAAAAAGTGGGCGTAGAAGTAGGTGTGGCCGCAAGAATCACCCGGTGACCTGGCCTGAGGTACAAAGATCGTGTGTACCGAATTTCAGAGAAATCTGTTAACAAATAAAAATTTGTATAGTGAACAAATATGAATAAAACAGAAAATGAATTTTACATAAAAAGTGGGCGTAAAAGTAGCCGTGGCCGATAAAAAGTATATGGCGACCTTAGGTGGAGTACAGTGATCGTGTGTACCGAATTTCAGAGAAATCTGTTAACAAATAAAAATTTGTATAGTGAACAAATATGAATAAAACAGAAAATGAATTTTACATAAAAAGTGGGCGTAAAAGTAGGCGTGGCCGGTAAAAAGTATATGGCGACCTTTCCTGGGGTATAGAGATCGTGTGTACAAAATTTCAGGAAAATCCGTTGAAAAATAAAAATTTGTATAGCGGTCAAACAAACAAACAAACAAACAAACAAACAAACAAACAGAAAATGAATTTTATATATATAGATACGAATATAAAAATGCATTTCCTTACGCTACATCGAAAAATAAGTACATATTAATTTTGTTATTCTATGTGTTACACACAAGCAGACCATGAAAAGTTCGATCGAAAACAGCTTCAAAGCTGAACTATGGAAGTGGACGACAAATTAATATCGGTTTAGGTGGTAAAAATGTTTCACTCTAAATATGTATACACGTGCATGACTGATTAGACAAGTTCCAAACAGTATTTTCATTATTCATATTTGGATTTATTTATTTATTTTTTTTTTTTTTGTGAAAAAAGAAGCAGTTCCTACAAATCCTTAATCAAGCCAGGAACTAATGTCTGTAGAAGACATTAAATGCCTTTGCTTTAAGAAAATATGGTGAAGAGTGCAAACAGTTCTGCATTGCATGATATTCCACTCTTACCTACTCTTGTTTTGCGCTGCTTTTATAGCTGCAAGGGAAATAGGGGATTTTTTATTATAATTTATAAACTGTATTAGCAAAAGAGAAAATCTTGAAAATTTTATGTACGGAAAAATATTGATGTAAAATTTTATTATTGGATCTAACCAAGGTAATATAGATAAAATCTTTGCATTCATCGAGGGAGGGCAATGTTAATGTTATTATTACATATCTGATATTCACTGGTAATATAAGCGAACTATTTTTAAGTTAACTTTCGATGTAGTTCACACTTAAAAATTTCTGGCTGGTCGCAGGTGAACGATATCGCGATAATTGATTTTTTATTGCAAGTGGGAAGGATGAGCCGACATAAAAAAATAAAGCAGAATTATTTTCCGCAATGGACATCAAGTATTTAATCGGTTAAAATCGCGTTTTTTTTTTGTTCAGTATATGCTCGAGAAAAGCGTTTTCAAATTCAGAAAATGGAAAAAACAAACAACGCGCATCCTTCTCAAACTTCCTTTGGGCAAACCGGAATATGTTAACTGACTTAGTCATTACGCCAGCTCAAACAGAAATGGGTATTTAAATACCCGTCAGGCCTTAGTGCGTGCTTAAAATATAATTTTTTGCTGTATGGAAATTTTTGTGTGAGGTGAATATAAAGCGTATGAATATTGGAATGAATGTTATTTTATTCAGAAACGGCGACGTATATAAAAAAATATAAATTACTGAGCCTTAGAAATAGAAATCTTAATTTTGTCTGCTGCACCACCATTGTGATAGTCCAGAAAATAAGGAGTTCGTCTGGCACTTCATCCAACCGTATTCGCTTTTGACACCACATTGCGGACAACAAGTTTTCCTATGAAATTATCTGTATGATCGCGACGCATTTGCTGAGGCCTTCATAAACCTCCATTTGGAATTCGACAAAGGCAAAGTAATTTCCACGTATTTAACATAGCCGAGTCTAATGCATTTGTTATTAATCCTAATTCGATAATTATTGATTGTGTTGTCCAAAAGGTCTACATCTCCCATGCGATGGTTATATTGACCAAATTATATTGACCAAATGAGGCTGATCAAGTGCAACCATTCCTCTTTGCTTTCGATAATACATCTTCGCGCGGACCATTGGTGTATGCCTTAGGAAACTTCATAAGTTAAAACGGAAATAAGTGCAAAAAGTATAATCGATAGACCAAATACGAATGACTTTCAGCATTACCGTTCCAACGCACAGCGAGTATACAATTGTTCGTATCAAAACGAAAGTTCTTTCACATTTTTTTGATATTCATCAATGGTTCGATTTTCGCGAACAGTTCCCATAATGAAGACTCCATCGAGCGATAAATGAGTCATTAGTTTGTGACTTGCGAAAAAGTTGACAAACATAACGTGTGCTTTTTAATTTTTTTTAGCCTTTCGGAAAAATGCATTCGGTCGAATCTTGATTTGACCAATAAGAATTGTATCCTAAGCCAAAAATTTACCTTTACGACAATTTTTATAATTATCTAGAATTTATCTATATGTGCTAACTTTTGCTGATTTTTATCACTTTTTTACGCAATCAAAGCTCTTATTTCTGTGGTTTTCTAGAATAACCGCGTATGTCATAAAACGAAAATGTTCAGGGGAGCCAAAAAACGTTATATTTGAAATTATCGATATAAAGTCTTTAAAGCTTTTTATTTAACAGTCCTGTAGATATGGGCAATATATAAAATTTTGAGTCAAAAATCTTCAGAGGAATAGATCCTAGAGAAGGACGAAAAAAATAATATGTAAATAACACTTAAAGGTGTGCAGATAAAACAACTTATGTCGACAAACGTCGTTTTCTTTGAAAATGAAAACCATCAACGCAACCACCCATGTAGACATAAGTTGTTGTTGCTTGAAAAATGGATTTTTTTGTTTGTCAACAAAAAGTTAACGGGACTTAGGATGAGAATATAACAACGCATCAAGAATAATAGTGACAAAAAATAACAGAAATAAAAACACTAGTTTTAAACTGAAAACTAATCCAAATTTAACATTTTTTTTCATTAGCAACAACGTATGTCGGTACGTGTCGTTTTCTGAGAAAATAATTTGTCAGCGTTCAAACGTAGGCTGACATACGTCGTTAGTGCTGCAAATTAATTAAATAAACATTTAAGTTACGTCTTTATTTAAAGAAAAAACTCAGAAATGGTCAATATTTAAAAAAAAAAAATTAACAACTGTAAAGAGCGTTAAAAATTAATATATTTGGCATCATTCACTCAAAACTGACAAAAATGGACATACGCTGTTATTCCAGAAAACCACAGCTTTTGCGTGCACAGTATTTAATGACCAAAACTGATATGACAAACTTTCTTTTGCGTCTATGACTAATTGCGGGGATAGACACACAACTCCTCTTAATGAGGGAAGGAAAACGTCAAAAAAGGGCGTGATGTTTTTGGCGGATATGATAACGCATATTTACATTTATGAAATAATAGGGCGCATGCAAATTTTGTGCTAAATTTTGACCAATGTTTTTTTGGTAAATAAGTCAAAGCGAAAGTATCACACCATGGCCTGTCGGGTATTTGAATACACATGCTATATCTCAGATGTCAAGCTAGATATAACAAAAAAAAAATTTTCTTTTAACTTCTATGGACATTAGACACAAATATCAAAATTTTATCAAATTCGTACGAGCCAGCCTATAGTCTGAATGGGTTAATAGCAAATACTTTATTACTAGCCCCCTAAGTCGCCTATTTAAAATTTAAATAAATACTTAAAAAAAATACTTTCGTAAGAGTAGGCCGTTTTATAAAAAAACTGCATCTTTAAGAAAAGATATTTTCTACGAAAATGATTAGGAAATGGTACTTTTCTACGAATTAGTTTTTTTAGGAGAATGTTCCTCATCTAAGGAAAGGTACTGTTTAAGAAAAGGTGCTTTTTAAGAAGAGGTACTTTTTAAGAAACGGCAATTTTTAAGAAAAAGTACTTTTAAAGACAATGTACTATTTAAGAAAATGTGTTTATTAAGAAAAGTTATTTTAAAAAAAAATTCTTTTTAAGAATTTTTTTTTTCTTTAGTACAGTTTTGGAAATAGTACTTTTTAAGAAAATGTACTTTATAAGAAAAAGTGTCTTTAAGAAAAAAATAAATTTTAGGAAAATGTAGATACTTTATTTAAAAAAAAAAAAAAAAAAATACTACTTTTTAAGAAATTTTTTTTTCTTAAGTACATTTTTGGAAATAGTACTTTCTTAGAAAATGTTTTTTATAAAAAAAGTCTATTTAAGAAAAAAATAACAAATGAACTTTTTTAAGAAAATACACTTTTTTCATTAAAGAACTTTTTTAATAAAGGATATTTTAATAAGGTGATACTATTTTTTAAGAAAAAGTGCCTTTGGAAGAAAAAGAAAATGTACTTTTTTAAGACAAAGGAACATATAAATTTTGTAAGTAATGTACTCTTTTGAACAAAATTTTAAGAAATATTTCTTCAAAAAAAATTCTTTTTAATAAAGGCTACCTTTGCACTGAAATATTTTTATTTTTTAAAAACTTATAAAAATCAAAAATGGCAAACCGTGACATCGAAAATATCTTTTTTTTTATTAAATATCTTTTTCCCGTCAAACCATAGTAAAGTCTGAGACGAGTATAGCGAGCGAGATCACCGACTACATAAGCTTATGGACCAACGTTATTAGGAATTATTGAACGATAATATGATAGGAAATTTTATTTGGGTTCTTAGAACAGAATTAAAACCTGAAGTTCACAGAAGACAAGCGAAAGCCATTTGAGATTATTTATTTAACTTTGTAAGACTTATTTAATAAAACAACTAAATTAATTAGAAATTCTCAAATTTCCTCAAAAGCAGGTACCTTCATTTTATTATGAATAAACATTTACGTATAGATTTACACTGTATATGGCTCGTTTAATTTGCAGTGCATTTATCTTTATGGTTTGACAATAAAAAATTTCATGTTTCGCATTTTAATTTTTTTTATAATTAAAAAAAAATAAAAATTTTTCAATATTGGAAAAAAAAAATTATCATTTCGTTGTGCATAACACCGAAACTGTTGAGTACATAAAAAGAAGTAGTGCCAACATAATTGGTAGGTAATATAAATTAAAAATTTTCGGTGCTTTTTTAAGCTTGTACATACAATATTACATTGCGGCTGTTTTTGCGATTGCAGGACCGTAACCCATCACAAAACTATAATTATTTTCTTTGTTATTTCGTGTATTTCATAGTATTGTAATGCATTTTTATACCCTATACTACTATGTGGTTTGGGTATAATGAATTTGTGCTGCTGTTTGTAACAACCAAAAATATTTGTCCTAGAACCATCTTTTATTATACCGCTCGACTCGGAATCACTTCCTGAGTTAATTTAGCGATGTCCGTCCGTCCGTCCATCTGTATGTCCATGTAAACCTTGCATTCAAACTACGGTCGCAAATATGAATATATTTTGATGAAATTTGGTATGGCCCCTATGAAATCGACATAAATTGCCATAAGATCCAAATTATGATATAGATCTCAGTCCAATTGGGTTTATTATATCCAATAATCAATAGTACAAAAATAATCCCTATAAGACAATTCTTATTCAAAGGCCCTATATAGAGCTGCTTCCCGATCTTCACTAAAATTTATCAAAAAACAAAAATATTGCACAGATTTCTCTCAAATTTGGTTTGTATATATTTTTTCAAAATATAAGTGACTTTGCCAAATATGGTCAGGGTCGGTATATTTTTCGACCTAGTCCCTATATATCTATGGTATCCGATATGAACTTTTTCATATGTGCAGCCAAAAAGTATTACTAACAATACCACTCAAATTTGGCTTATGTTTTTTTTCTATATTTAATTAGTTGGACCTAAACGCATGGTATAGGGTATCGTATAGTTGGTCTAGACCGGCTGTAATTTTCTTACTTGTTTAAATTCGTAGAGTTTTATAGTTTTCGCAAAAAAAAAAATACGAACTATTTTCAACAGATTCATTTGACAGTATTGACATTTTTCTTTTTCTTGAGATTCATCATAATCTTCAACTACGAATAAAACTGCAACACGATTGTAGTATTCGGAGTCAGCTAAAAACTTTACTGTAGTTGTTTCAACATCAAAATATTCCTCTAATGTGAACTTTGATTTCTATCAATGGATTCGGTATCGGCACTTTTATCAAATAAACATTTTTTACATGTTTGTAAACATGGGCATCGGATATTTAATGTAAATATTTTTCCTTGGCATTCGTCAGAACCGAAAAAATGTCGTTATAACGTTACATCTGTTAATATGTAAGAGTAATTCCCTAGTTGGGAACAGAAAAAAAATTTCGCCATAAAAACAATTCGTTATAACCGGCGCACTGTGGCTAAAATTTAGATTTCATTGGCCATAAATCAAATTTTTTTGTCACCGATTTTTAAAATTTTAACGCCGTTTTGTAGCAGATGTATCCGAAGTGAGGTAGCCAAAAATTAGGTTGAACTATTGCTAATTGTGGGCGTGGCATGCTGTCAAACTCAACTGTTTTTTAATTTCAGAAAAGGGTGGTATTCTTGGTTTTTTTCTTATCAAAAACAAATGATTACGACTGACAAGTTATCACCGATAATGATCTGCGGTACTTTATACAAGGTTGGTGGGCTTGTAGTTTATAGTTGTTGTTGGAAGTTACAGCCCTACCGTTTAATATTAGGGGTGTTCTGAAATACTTAATAACTACTATATTTTTGACAAATTTCAATTTTAGTATAATTTATAGCAATGCGATTTAAAATTTTTTTGGAAGATTCAGGGCCTTGTTTGAAAAAATTGAACACCACGTCTTACGAAATACTGCAGGCCGATCAAATTTGAATTCAAAAAAGAAACTCATGATGCCATTAACAAAGAAGTTACTCAAATCAATGCCCTAATTGTAACACTACGAACATACAATTACAGTTATATGGGCAGCAAATTGAAGAAAGCTACCAATTAATGCTGATAATGATAGATGGAAAAGTAAGCCACGCTTTGACTGCCAAGTAACATCAAGCCAATTAAACCAAGTCCCGACAAAATCATTGGATAATAACGACGCATATGAATTTGCATTATCTTCTTTTCAGTTCCAGAAAGAGCATCTAAAATAACAGGTGTAGATTTAAAATAATCCTAGATATACTTGCGTGCAATGAAGAAATTGATTTTAGAAAATTTAGAGATTGTGCTAAGGAAACTGCAAATATATATATACATGCAACCAAGTACTCATGTAGAAATATGTATGCAGCAGTTTACAAGATTTATTAGATAAAGCTCAGGAAAAAAGTAATAAGGATTGCAGATTTTTTTTTTTTTGGTTTTTTTCAAAATTTTTTTATTCGAGTTTCTTTTTAAAGTTATAATTACATATCATGAGATTTTACACAAGTATTTCAGCAATTAATAACAATACGGCAGAGCCTTAAGTAAACCAAAATATCACAGTTTAAGGAGGAAAAATAGTTATAAAAAAACCTTTAAGAGAAAAGGATTACAGTTGATCTATTTAGCATATTACTGGCAATGTCAGATCGGCTCCTCTCCAGTACTCGAAATCTATTTACAGTGGAACATAAGGATTTAGATGAGGAATTCAAAAACTACTAAAGAACAGAATATGGAATATACACATTATAATTTCCTTTCATTGTTTTTTAAGTACGAGCAATATAGTACTAGAAAAAAAAGCAATAATAAACAGTTTTTATTTTTAAAAGGTTTCCTTGCCCACATATGTATGAAATGTTTAAATGAATAAGAAAGATTCAAAAAATTAAAATTCATATTTTCATATGAAAATCAAAAACAAATCAGAATCATTGCGCTAATATTCAGCATATTTATTTTGCAAAAATTAACGAATTGGCAGCAAAAAATAATAAATTTTTTTGTCGTAATAGCAAGACTTTTAGATAATATTACTAACGTTTTTTTAAGTGTAAATATTCTTTGAGTGTAAACAAATTTGCAAATTTGACATCAAAAAATTTAAAATTTTTCAGTAATAATAGCGAAATTTCCTGCTGATTTTACTATTTCTTTTTTGAGTGCAAAAATTTTTTTGAGTCTAAACATTTAAAAAAATCCCGTTATTATAAAAAATGTTTACAATAAATATTATTATAATCCAAATATGACATTTTCTAATAAATTAAAACAAACTTTCGCTTTCATGAAGAATTTATTTACGTCGACACATAGTATGTACCCGGGTAGATATTAAAATATTTCCTTAATTTTGTATGGGGAAAAAATACAAAAAAAGTCTAACAAGGCCAAAATAAATATTATTAAAAAATTATACTTTAGGTAATTAATTAGTTTGCCTTGTTTTAATATTTATATTTAAAATTTTTTGAAAACTTTTCTATAGTAATATATTTTATATGCCCGGACTCAAATATTTGAAATTATAAACTGTAATAAAAAACCACGAATCTAGTATCCTTGGAAAATATTGTGACCACATATATAATAACTACATGTTTATATGCGAATATTTGTCTTGAATATTTGTTGTGAAAGTTTGTGTTTGCGAAAAATTAAAAATGAATAGCGGTTCCAAGGTTTCACCTATGATGAAACATTTTTCAACAGCAGAGATGGTATAAAGTGGTATAAGCAAAATACTGATTTCGCTTGTCAAGGGTTCATAATGTAACTCGTGAACAATTGTTTATGGGACCTAAGCCAATTGCCAAAAATTTATCAGCAGTGGATACATTTTTTTGTATTATGTGTGCGTCCATTAGAGGCCAAATTTGTAGGTTTTCTAACAAAAAAGGCTGTTACATGGATTTCAATTACTGATGAATAGTTGGAAGCGTTTTTTGGAATTTCGTTTGTGATGGGCTCCCAGATATCCAAGAAAAATTAAGCGAGCTTTGGAAACAACATGCTTTTCCTCTTTGGAGTGCAACCATGTCTCCAAAGCATTTTACGCTTTATTCATTTTGACAACCATGTCACTAGAGCCACTCGCCAGTCTCACGATAAGGCAGCACCGATAAGGGATATTTTCGAGATGATTAACTCCAATCTGAGAGTCAATTTCAGTACTTACGAGACTAGTACGGTGGACGAGCAGTTGTTCGGATATCGAACCCGCACTAAATTCACTGAATATAATCCATCAAAACCTGCAAAATATGGAATAAAGATTTGGTGCGCTTGCGATGCCACAACTTTTTATCCGCTTAATGGCCAAATTTATACTGGAAAAGAAGGCATTGCCAGAGACGTAAACCAAGGCGAGTGGGTAGTGAAAGACCTAATTGCGAAAATCTAACGATGGACAATTTTTTCACTTCACTGCCATTGCTCCAGGAGCTAGTAACTTGGAAAATACTCATCGTCGGTACTTAAAAAAAAAACAAGCGGTATATGCCCGATGAATTCAAATCTTCAAAGAGGCGTGAGGTATATTCGAGTGAATTTGGATTTAGTCCGAATGCAATGATGTGCTCCTACGTCCCAGCAAAGGCAGAGCTGTAGTGCTGCTATGGTCCATGCTTCGAGATTCAGCTATGTCCGATATAAAACAAAATCCAGCAATGATTTTGTTTTATAATAAAACCAAGGGCGGTGTGGACACAATGGATAAAATGTTGTCCCAATAGACCACAAAAAGGGGAACAACTCGTTGGCCTCTAGCGACGTTTTACAACATGTTGGATATCTTGGTCCTGGCAACACATTTATAGTATACGTCACCAACAGTCCACATAGTGTGGTAAAGAAATCTCGATGTAGACAATTTATACAGAGCTTTGGTGAAGAGCTTTTCATTCCGCAAATTAGGATCCGTGCTTGCCATCAAGACAGGCGTTGAACGTATTTTAGACATATTTTTGAACCTTTTTGAGTGGAAAAACATTTATTTGTTTTTATTATTATAGGCGAGTCAATCTCTGTATCGAACTACGAAGGTGAAGAGTTTGACGCTGATGATGTCCCGGAACGAGATGCAAGTGATTGCATCAAATAAAAAGGTGAATGCTGCATGTGCTACCGATGTTCCAAAAGGAAGAGAGCTACACGGCAAGCATGTGTCAAATGCAAGAAGCCCGTATGCGCAAAAGATAGCTTCACCCAGACAAAGTGTGAAGATTGCCATATGGGCCCATTTTCATCTTCGCACAATTTGCGTAAATAAATATTACATACAGACATATATACTTTCTCTCACTTTTTTGTATAATTTTTAATTTCAATAAACGAAAATCAATTTATTTACATTTTGTATTGTTTTTCCAAAAATTTCAGATGATTTCTTTGACATTATATTACGAAAACTAAGAAATGTTCATACAAATTTCGATATACCTACCCGGGTAGGTAATATTAACTTACGTAGAAAAAAAGACAAAATTAAAAAAATAAGTTCTGCAGTAAAATCATGTCTCTTTGCATTTTCTGCTTTAAGTTTAAAATTTGATAATTGAATCGGCAGCATTTTCAGATTTGATGAAAATTCGCTCAGTTATTTGCAAATGAAAGTCGCTTTCTCTACCCGGGTAGGGGTTATGAAAGCGATGGTTAAAAATACTCAATCAATTTTAATGAAACTAAAACTGAGTCAAGACTATTAATATATTTTGATCAAATCAAAAGTTTCACAATTGTGGCCTTCATTATGTGGCCTTCATTATAAACGATCTAGACTCTACTACTGATTTGTGTTGAAAGGTAATACCATGTCCCATGCAAAATAATTCTGTATTGAAAAGTTAAGTCTTACAAATGTTTGTCCTAGATTTCTTTAAATTTACTAAGAGCTCAATGAAATTGTCATTTCCAAACAAATCAGGTAACAGAATTACTGGCTATAAATATTTAAATTAATATACTTTCAGATTCTTTCAATTTTCGAATTGTAATAAAAATAGGTGTTTAAACACAAGCATAATAATGGTTCATTAAATTACTCTTCTAAAATATCAAAACCTTATTGCATGGGAGCAATTTTTATATCTTGAATATAATTACTAAATGTAGTATATACAAGTAAAAAAAATCATTTCATTAACAGTCTAATTCATTTACATTGACAGTCTAATAATCATATATTTATGCTTAAGAATTTCAAATAGAATTCTATGAATGCAAATGCACGCCCAGTAGTCACTGGCCTAATTATTTGCTTGAATTATCAATCTTCCAATTAAAAGAGAAAACTAATTATTCTTTATGTTAAATATATTCCATGTATTCTTTTTTGAATATTTAGATTTACCAAAAATAAGTAAAAATTGCCCCTTTATGCAGTTGGTGTAGTGTAAAAATATAATGAATTTTATTTTACTAGTAAAGCTGCATTTTTGAAAGCTTGTGCCATCTTAGTAAATTGAAACACAATTTTGGAACCCTCTAGAATATCAAACACATAAAGGGATTTGTTTTTCGTTTTTGTGCAAATTTAAATAATATGTAAACATTTGCATCACTATCGGCGCTTGAATTTACTATCATTAGCCTTTGATGAAAGACTTGTCCAACTATCAAGAATGAAAGGGGCCAAAAATAAATGTTATATAGTCTGTGACCATCACAAAAAGCATAAATTTTTGGATGTCAAGTCTGCCCCTTCTGGTGAAATTTTCAATATCCTCCTTACACTTGAGGACAGTCCTTGATCTAGTTTTTTCCGAGGAATTGCCTTGATAGCTACTACTCAGTAAATCTATTACATTCCATTATCGTAATCAATTCAGCCTGAAAAACTGACCATCCCCTGGGGTGTACGTTAATTTTAGGCTGGTAGATAATATGCTAGGCAGACTACTACCAATTAATTTCCCGCTCTTTTTTAATAGAGCAGGAAAGCTCTCGTTTAGGCATGCAGCCCTAGAGGGGCAAAACTTTATAGTGCGTTATTTACCATAGCCTCGATTATTATATTATTTCGCTCCGATATTGTTCTTTGTTAGGCCCATCATATTGCTCCCCATCGGGTCGCATTTTTTTTCACGTTGGCGTCAGTTTGTTGTTGTCAAACTCAAACGTCTGCAATTCCTAGTGAAGTTAGCATTTGCCATTACAGTAAATTACATGCAAGGACAAGCATTAAAAATCGCCGGTTTACATTTGGAGACACAATGCTTTTCGCATTGGTACCTATAACTCGCATACTCAGGAGATTCAAGCGGTCAACATTTGCACATATTTAAGCAAAATGGAAACTGTGAGTTCAATAATCTTTTTTTTTTTTGTAAAATACAACTGGCTTTTCTGAACTTCATATAATATATTTAATAGGGAATTCCCAATACATGTCGATTAAAAAAATTTTATAGCTAGCTAAAATAACAAAAATTGACGTCATACATACCAGCCATGACAACTGACAAGGTTTAATTACATGTTAAAACAAGTAAGAAAATTATAGTTGGTCTAGAACGACTATATGATACCCTATACCATGGTTAAGAGACCCTTACTAAATTTGAGTGGCATTGTTATTAGTTTTTTTTTTTTTTGGCTGCAGATATGAAAAAGTTCATATCGGGTGCTATATTTATATGGGGACTAGGTAAAAACAACGGACCGATCCTGACCATATCTGGTAAGGTCACTTATATTTTGAAAAAATGTATACAAACCAAATTTGAGAAAAATATGTGCAATATTTTTTTTTTTTATACCCTCCACTCCAGTGTGCAGAGGGTATATACATATAAGTTTGTCATTCCGTTTGTAATAATTAGAAAAAAAATTTTTGACCCCATAAAATATATATATTTGTGATCCTTATAACAACCGGAGTTGATATAGCGATGTCCGTCTGTCCGTCTGTGGAAATCACGATGACGGCATCAATCGAGCAGCTATGGTGCTCGTTGGCATAAAAACTGATTCACTAACATCCCGAAAAGTTTGCTATTTAAAATTGTCCAAATTGGTCAATTAGGGCACGAGATTTGAATGAAGAACTAAAAAAAGTCTTGAAAAATATAATTTTCTTTTTTGTTCTTGTCACGATCACGCCCTCAATAGGAGAGCTAGGGTGATCGTTTTTAGTGAGAATGATTCACCAAATCCATGGGAAGATTTCTATTTCAAAAATTATTAAAATCCGTGGAACAGGTCCAGGGAAATCTCTGAAAAATTAAAAAAAAAAATATGATGTTTCTATATTGTTCTTGTTGTTATTCTAAATGTTGTGTTGTTGTCATAGCTGGACTTGTTGTTTTTGTGGTCGTTGTGGTAATAATATAATAAAAACTAACCCTTTGTACATTTTTTTTATCAACTCTGGTAGAAAAATTTAAAAGTTTCCATTGTTTTGGCATTACTAAAAAAATTTGTTAAATCATTTCTGTAATTACCACGAGCCTGCCTGCAAAATTTCAGATTGAATGGGTCACGGGAAAGTGGTTAAAATCGATCCAAAATTTTTTCGGCAAGCAGACACTACGAGTTAATATAAAGGGAGTAAAAATTCACCAACATCTAAAGCAAATAATGCTGAAATACCTAGTTGTTAATAAAAAAAAAACAATGTAAATTTAGCAAAAAAAATATTATGTATAAATTTATTTAAAGAGAAAAACACCAAAATAACGTTTGATGTTGTATTTATACCCTATACCACTATGTGGTTTGGGTATAATGACTTTGTGCTGCTGTTTGTAACAACCAAAAATATTTGACCTAGACCCATCTTTAATTATACCGATCGAATCAGAATCACTTTCTGAATTGATTTAACAATGTCCGTCCGTCCGTCCGTCCGTCCGTCCGTCTGTGTGTCCATGTAAACCTTGTAATCAAAGTGCAGGTCGCAAATATGAATATATTTTGATGAAATTTGGTATATAAGCTTTTATCGGCCATGGGATGAACGTTGTTGAAATTGGTGAGAATCAGTCCATGTTCGGACCTAGCCCCCATACAAATTAACCTATGAAATCGACATAAATTGTCATAAGATCCAAATTGTCATATAGATCTTACTCAAATTGGGTTTATATGCGTTCATTACATCCATTAATGAGTAGTACAAAAATTATCCCTGTGGCCCCATATAGAGCTGCTTCACACTCAAATTTGGTTTTTGCTTATTTTCTATGTCCAGTTAGTTCGGCCTAAGAGATAGGGTTTCTAAACGCATGGTATAGGGTATCGTATAGTCGGTCTAGACCGACAATAATTTTCTTACTTGTTTTTGTGTGTAATATTTACATATCCATACATAAACATATTAAATAATACAAATAATATACATATATTCTATATATGTATATCCATAATAACTGCATGTTAGAAATAAATCGGTATATTATTTTATTTACATAATTTTCTGCAATATTTTGTTGTGGGGAAAATACATTTCTTTTGCATTAACAGAGTGTCACTTCATTTTGCTCAGCGGAGTGCTCATAGGAGTGTTCTATAATCAGGTGATTTTTGTCATATTTTATCAAAGTTAAGTTATTTCTAAATTTTTTCCAAATAAAATACTTGCTTGGTAAAATGACTTCAATGTTTTTATTTTGAGGAAATCCGAGCAACGCTGGATCAAAACAGCTAGAATTAGATATAATTATATAATGGATCTTTTTTCAGCAACAGAGGATTTGGTTTGGATTTAGTAGGTGAGAGTGGAGAGTTGTGGAACTAGTTTTGTTTTTATGGAACGTGTTTGTACCGAAGGCATTTTTTCTGCGTCTGAATATATAAACTTCTGACTGTAAAATTTTTATTTATTTAAAAAATGAAAAACATAATAATCGAAGAGTTTTGCTTGTTGACAAAAAAACCTGCTTTAACAACATTTTAAATTGAAGGTACGAGTTGCGGACCATGGTTCCAAATTAATAAAATCGGTGTTCTTTTAGTTCAATTACAGGTGAAATAGCCGGCTGTAAAATGAGCACACTTCAATTGAACAACTCGACCGCAATGAATAATTGAAGTTAGTAACGTGGAAGTAGTTTCAAAATCTTATTGAAAGAAAAAGAGGAACATCCTGCCAAAAACTTACGAATATAAGAAATATTACAAAGCATCACTTGGAAGGAAATGAAACCAATTATTGGAAAAATATATCAACCGATTTTTGTCATTATTTACAATGAAGGAAGGAGATTAACCAATTATTGAAAAATTATATCAAACGATTTTTATCATAAATTATACATATTATTTTTTTTCTTTTTTTAATAATTTGTTAAATTGGGGACAAATGTTTGGACATTTCAGATCTTATTTCCATCACTCATTTTGGTATATATATATATATGTGTTTTTTTTGTAAAGCCCAAAATTAAAATTGAATTATAACTGAATGTTGTAACTTTACTTGTTAGCTTCCTCGTGAAATAGGAAAATAAAATTAATTAATTTTACATAAAATAAAAATAACTCACAATGTTGTTTTATTTTTTTGTATTTTTTATTTTTTGTTTTTATTTTGCGCTACGCTGCACCATTCTATGTATTTATCCTTGATGTGAGTGCAGCAATTCGAGCAGAAAACGACTTAATGAATGTAGGGCAAGTGAAGCACTGCTTGTGGTCTACTGTGAGCCAACTTCGTTTGAACAGTATATGAAATAGATTTCCGCCCCCTTTTAAAAATGCAAATTTTAAGTGATATTAGATTTTTGTTCTAGTTAATGATACAACTGGCCTTTTCTGCAACGACCCTTTGCATCTGGTGGTGGTAGTTATGTAAGCCAAAAAGCATAAGAAATATACAAAAAAGACATAAAATGGATAAAAGCAAACTAGAAATAATGATAATTAGTTTCAATATTCGCTGAAGATTTCGTATATGTGCAAAGTTTTGTGCAATAAAAAAGAATTTTAGCTTTACTTAACTTAAAATTAGCTAAAAAATATTCTTTTGATTTTCTATAGTTAATTATTTGTTAGTAAATATGTACAACTGGTAATTGGTTAATGAGGTATGTGATGGTTTTTTAGATTTTGTGAAAGCACCCAGGCAGAAATTGCAAGAAATAAAGCACTGACAAATCACTGACAGATGATCAGAGTTACCGACTTCGGCTCCGATTTCGACTCCGACTTTTTAATATAACAGCTTTTTACAATATATGTTATCATTTGTTATCCCATTGCATTTAAGCAAATATCAATTTCTTTTCAGAAAGTATCAATTGTATTTCAGAAAATGGCAACTGAATTTCATAAAACAACGATTATATTTCAAAGAGTATCAATTGCATTTCAGAAAACATTAATTGAATTTCAGAAAGTATTAGTACTACGACATCAGCAGATCTGTACGTGTCTACTTTTGCAGGTTCTGGAATTTTTCATTGTTAATTTATATTAAATATACTAATTTGTTAATTTATAGAACTTGCCATGACTGGTAAATGGAAAAAATTTGGTGAAATAATCTCAGATTTAAAGAACCCACAACTCTTATTTCTAATGCCAACAAATTTCGATGAAGATTCAACAAATATTGAGCAAGGTGAAATTCTAACTTCTAAGGCCACCAATAGTTGTAGATGTTTCTCACTGTATTGCACTGGTTATGGGGTTATGGGTTTAAAAGATAAACAATACAAATATAAAAGAATATCTGTCGGAACAAATATAACTTCGGAATCAATTTTGTCATATGAAGATGCCATTATACTTCTTAAGCTTTCAAACGTTCAATTTTATACGCATTAAATAAGAGATAAGAAAAAGCTTAAACTGGTGCGGTTGGGTCTTTCATATCTGGATATAAAAACAAATTTAATAAAGTGGCAACTGAGTGCTGAAAATGTTGAATGTACGGTCAGGTTGCTAAACGTTGTAATACGAATGTTATATGCTCTGCGTATTTAGGCAATCAAGTTATTTGCAGATCTAATAATTACTTCAAGAGAAAAATTAAATACAAAAATGATGTTACACGATGCCCATGCAGAAAAAACTATTTAGAAATTCGACAAAAAAATTTGTTGCAGACTTAGCATCGGATAATTTCAACGATATTGTAATTAATGTATTATAAGCGTGCAAGAGTGTAACTTAAAGTATTGCCAAAACAAATATACCATATACAACTCTGTTACTATGGATATAAATGAGAGAATGAGTGTAACAGATTTTGTATGGTTTTGCTATTGCACACACACTATACTCTTAAAAACAAAAACAGTTATTTATTGTTTTGAGTTGAGTTTGTTATAGACTTTTTTTTTGCTCTCCAATAACTGTTGTAACCATAAGTATTTTTTAATATTGTTGATGAGACAAATATACAGGTGATCTTTGGTGAGTTGCTGTAAACAAATATTAATAAAATCAGACTTTAAAAATGAATAATAGTGAAATAAAAGAAAGAAATTTATCTAATATATATAAAATTATTGAAAAGAGAGGGCGAAGCAAGATATAGGAATGCTTTGGATATATTAAAGACGAAACCGATGTTGAACTAAATAATTTTGTTGCATGCAAAATGTGCAAAAATGTATACAAATATAATAAAAATGCATTATCAAATTTAAATAAACACAAGTGCTATAATTTAATAAAAAATGAACAAGAAAATGAATTAATTGAACCAACCCAAGAGGCTAAAAAAGCTTGTACCAATGTTATGACAGAATGGGTGCTTGGAGACATTCGGCCATACTCTCTAGTAAAAGGTAATGGATTAAAAGCACATTCAAAGTTAATGCTTTCCCTGGGAAATAAATTTGGACCTAATCTTAACATAGAATCTCTAATGCCACATCCAACAACACTACAAATGAACGTTGAGAGTTGTTATTCCATTCAGTTTGAAAACCTAAAATCAGAGATCTCATCTATACGAAAAATTGGTTATGCCCAGACGTGTGATCTATGGACAGAAAATTTTTCTAAAATATCCTACTTAGCCCTAACGGCTCATTTTGTTATAGATGGTGAGTGTAAAGGCAAGCTGCTAGGAATAAAATCTGTGAAAGGAATTTCAAATACAAGTGAGTAATCAGTAAAATAATAAACAACTTTTATATGGGCAATTCCGAGTGAAGTGAGCCCTTGTCTGGCCTTATGTCTCCGATTTTAATCAAATTTGGTAGGAAGGAAAGCTACACAAAGAAAAGCTTATCACCAAAATTTGAGCTTTTTCGGAGCTTTTTTGTGGATTTTATAAGCTCAAAATGGGGAAAAGTTAAAGTTCTGAAATTTTCAGTAAATATTTAATGATGAATTGTTTTCAAACAAAATATATTGAAAAAAAAAATTAAAAATTATTTTCTGCGCAAAATTTTTATAAATTTTTATAAATCATACAAACGAATTTTTACTTGCATCATACAACAAGTTATTTATTGTATTCCATCGTCATCTACTAGTATTTGCTTGTGCGAAACATTGGAAAACAAATATGTTACTCTCATTCTCTTTTTATGCACTCACATCCAAACTGCTACATATAAAAACAATACCAACTTATAACAGAAACATTTAACCACTCATCTACATGCACTCATTTCAGTAAACACACAGAAACTTGTACGAACAGTTGTAACTGTGCACGTCTTAATAAAATATATCACTGCTTAGCCCCCATAAAAATGACTCCTATGAGATCGGCGTAAACTATCATACAGCACAAATTATCATTTTCAATTCGAATCTAAAGGAGGGTATCATCGTCACTATCCCCCAAAAAGGCGAGTTCGGAATCTGGGTAGGTATTACAATCCTTAGTGCAGTAAATAAAAAAATAACCCATATTATCAACAGAAGAATATCATAGGCTATTATGAATGACATAAGACAAGGGCAGGAACAGTCTGCCGAGTGGCAATCCCCCCTCTATCTTTATAGACTTCGAAAAGGTGTTCGACACCCCTCAACCACGACGTAATATGGAGTGCTCTAGCTTGCAAGGGTGTTCCTTCCAAAATTATCACATTAATTCCGGGTCTGTATAAGGATGTTAAATGTCGCGTAGGCCATGACAGCGCACTGAGCAACAGATTTGACGTGGTAACTGGTGTTCATCAGGGATCTATACTATCCCCCTTACATTTTAGATGTTACAGTGCACAATGATACTCGTATGAGCAGAGGTATAAGATGGGGATTCAATCAGCAACTCGAGAGCCTGGAATAGGCGGTTATCTCACAGTTACCTCCATATGGTAGCTAAACTGAAGTCCCTCGAGATCGAAACATCTAAAGCCGGCTTGAAGATACACAAAAGCAAGAGCAAAGTGATGCGCTGCAACACTCTTAGCAACTCAGAAGTCAAGATACTCGATATTTAACTTGAAGAAGTTAAATCCTTTTGCTAACTTGGCAGCATTTTAACGCACACCGGCGGCTCTAGTGATGACGTAAACTGTCGTGTCTCAAAATATAACCAGTCCTACGGCATGCTGCATCCTCTGTGGAAATCTACAATAATTTATAAACGTACCAAGACAAGCATATTCAACTCCTGTGTTAAATCAGTGCTCCTTTACCCCAGTGAAACTTGGAACACAACACCACCCGACTTGATCGCGATCCTAGTGTTTGTTAACCGCTTGCTGTGCCGGCAATCAGACCAGCGTCCTATGCGAGCCGTGATCCGAAACCGAAAATGGCGTTGAATTGGTCACACGCTGCACAGACCTCAAGGCGACATTACAAAAACTGCTATCGACTGGAATCCTTAGGGAATCATACTTGGCGGCGCCAACTTGACTCCGAAGTTAACCAAAGCGGCATGAGCTGGAAACGGATCAAAAATCTATCACCAAATCGCCACCGATGGAGAAACTTTGTTGCGGCCCTTTGTTCCTCATATGAACCATAGGACGTAATATATATATATATATATGGGGGATTTCATGTCAAGTGCACCAACTTTTGAAACCGATGTCTTCCGATCGGGATGAAATTTGCACCAAGGTTAGTCCTATTGGATAGTAGTTTAGACACAATTTTTCAAAAAGATCGGTCTAGATCTCTCTGAGTTAGATCTCTCTGAGGGAGCAAAATTTGACATTTTGGCCAAACAGGTGTTTTTCCCATCAATGTAACTTATTACCTATTGTTCCTAGAAAATTTTCTCCCAAAGAGTTTAGATAGCTATTTCTTCAGTATTTCGGAAAAAAATACTTAAAAAAAAAAAAAAATTTGTAGACTTTTTTTTTTGCTAAATAAAAGCATTTTCAAAAAGGGCATTTTTTTTTTTATTATAAGAAAGCTTAGGATTTTTCCTTTAAGAGCTTTTTGGTCGCTTAGTGGGATGGGAGTGGGATATCTATCGAAAAAAATTTTTTGTAACTCAAGAGAACGGTTTTTCAATTTTTCACAAATGCACTATTTTGAATTTTTTTCGATCTGTGTCTAAAACCTTACAAATAAAACTTGTAGCTGATGAAGTATTTAAGTCTTGTAAATTTTTAAATACCCAGTCTTTCATCCATCTTTTTTGTCGCCTTTATTTACTGCGTTTTTTTGTCAATCCTTTCTTGGCGTTACTAGGTTCAGCTGTTGATTTCGCTGCTGGTTTATTTGTTGTCTTTGGGAAGAAATCGCATTGAATAGAGGCAGAAAACTTTTTCAACTTGGGTCTTCCATCGACAAGCGTTATAAAAGCATGGTATTGAGCGGTGCCATCGATTGCTACCACAGCATCGAATCTGCTCTTCAGTGTTTTCAATGTTTCCTGATGATCCTCTTTACTACTAAGAACTATTCTAGTTTCTTTACAATAACTCTTTGCCCAATGGAATAAAGCAGTCGCATCTAAGATGCGATCTTGATGAGAGCACTGGAGGCTATACTTCGCTGCATTTCTTTTAAGGTTTGCTCCAATACCCTCACATGCTCCTTTACCATGAGCAGTAGGATGAAAATGCCACTCAGCTGGCATTCCAAAATCTTTTTCATGGGCCATAAGATTTGCCAAGCTACTTTTGTTTTTAAAATGTTGACGAGCTCCGTCCGAAACGTAGTATACCTTCCTTACTGTAAATTTAGATTTTAGAAATTTTAGCATTCTCTTCTGGTACTCATAAACTGCAACGGTATCATGTTTTAAATCGTCGGATATGATTGCCATACTTTTGTGTTCAAGTTTTTCATCTTTCATGTAGTAAATAACTACTGTGTATATAGTTGCTTGGTCGTTATGGCATCCTGAAGAACATATTTATAGTTTTCTGCGAAATCACATGAAATAACGAATTCACCAGACTTCAAATGCATCTTCAAATCCTTGAAGAATGACCATTGCTCTTCGACTAAAAAGTCATGGTTTCTCAAGTTTAGCAATCCTGTACACATTTCTTCCACAAAATCATCCACATTTAAAATGATTGTTTTCAAAGTGCATCTGTCAGTCTGAATCCAAGAATCAAATTTGACCTCCTCTATATATTCGCGATCTAAAGAGTTGATTAAATTTTCTTTGATGAATGTGGTTTTCTGGCAATTGGTACATTCACATAAGTGGCAAGAAATTGTTGCATTAGGACACATAGTCAATTTAAGGCAATCGCGGTAATCGTGTAAATCTTCTGTCGAATCATCTGTTAAATGCTTTAAGTTGATTTCTTTCAACATCAGTTTAACATTTTCATGGTAAATGCAAACGCATACTGTGTGAGTTCCGCTGCTTTCTGCCAAAACGCAGTGTTTTGGCCTCATTTGGGTTAATTTCGTGAAGCCAATTCTAACATCCTCGTCTTCAGATTGAAATGTTGCAAATAACTCTTTCAGGTTACAGATAACCATTCTCTTCTGTTATGTTATGAAGGTATGTTACATACCTTCGGAAAGTTTAGTTTATCTAGTTTCTGAGTATAAGTTTTATTTGTAAGGTTTTAGACACAAATCGGAAAAAATTCAAAATTGTGCATTTGTGAAAAATTGAAAAACCGTAGTCTTGAGTTACAAAACATTTTTTTTGATAGATATCCCACTCCCATCCCACTAAGCGACCAAAAAGTTCTCAAAGGAAAAATCCTAAGCTTTCTAATGAAAAAAAAAAAAAAATGCCCTTTTTGAAAAAAAAGGCAAAAAATGCTTTAAGTTAGCAAAAAAAAGTCTACATATTTTTTTTTTAAAGTATTTTTTTCCGAAATATTGAAGAAATAGCTACCTAAACTCTTTGGGAGAAAATTTTCTAGGAACAATAGGTAATAAGTTACATGGATGAGAAAAAACACCTGTTTGGCCAAAATGTCAAATTTTAATCCCGTTTAACTCAGAGAGATCTAGACCGATCTTTTTGAAAAATTGTGTCTAAGCTACTATCCAATAGGACTAATCTTGGTGCAAATTTCATACCGATCGGAAGACATCGGTTTCAAAAGTTGGTGCACTTGACATGAAATCCCCCATATATATATTAGGGTCATAGAAGTTCCTTTGATTTTACTTGCCGCACAGGTGGTTTTAGCACTAGGTGAGATACAATGC
The DNA here is from genome assembly GCA_963682025.1 of Cordilura impudica. NCBI lineage: Eukaryota > Metazoa > Arthropoda > Insecta > Diptera > Scathophagidae > Cordilura > Cordilura impudica. Next base: position 110,602,310 of record OY821517.1, read on the forward strand.
GTCCACCAGGGCCCCTTCCTTAGATGATAGCAAGCTAGGAGAGATGATTAGGCATACTCTCCTCCCTTTGCTATTGGATTGGCCCGATCTAAAAGCCTTCTACTCTATGGATCGTAGAACCCAATTGAATGCAATTCCACATTGAACTGTGTTCTTCCCGCGATTTTGGGATACCATAGCAACCACGAAACTCTCCGAGGAGCCTTTCACAAAAAAAGCTTTTTAAGGGTACAACACGTTGTCATCAGCAGCACTTGCAAAAAAACATACCTTCAATAAACCGCACATTTGTCTACTACGTTCGTTCTTACTAGCTGTTATTATCATGTGGTACTGATATGTACAACGTTCCGTACCAACATTTCAACCTAACGTAATGGTCATCTTTGCTAAGACTGGTACTAGCTCACCCATGCACAGCTTCGAATATTTCGACACATGTCTTCATCCGTCTACTATGCTCCGAAGTTACTAATTGCCGCCATCATGCTAGTTGGTGCTTTTTCAACTTTTCAAAATTTGAGAATAATTTTTCACTTGCGAAAATATATATCTTATGCTCTTTGAATCTACGATTCAACTAAAATTTGAAGTTAACAAAATATGATTTTTTACCCCTTGTTGTTAAAAAAAATATTTTAGGTAAAAGAATCTTAATAAATCTACAACACATCATGAAACCTTATTGAGTTCTTTTGAAATGAAAAAATTGGTTAAAAAATCTTCAGCAAATAGGACACTAAATGGTTTTAATGCGAAAACAGGTAATTTGTTTTTATAAAAAAGGGCCAAATTTTGTTGCGGCCTCTAGTCGGCCACAGGTCATAAATTTTGCCTTATGGCACAAAACGTTTTACGATGTTTTTTTTTTTTTAATATGAACACAGGTCATAGCAGATATATTTTGAGTTAGTCGATCGCAACTAACATTTTTTTTTTTGAAAACATTAAATTTTATTTGATAAAAAGGGATGCGACTTATTCAATTAGGGCCTATAACTCAATGGCATGAATTCGCCCACATGTCATGAACACAGGTAAGATAAAAACACAGTTTATAAATCTTGTTAATCTTTTTCAATAAGCAATGAACCACTTAAAAAGAAATACTGTAACATGCGGAGCTACTGTCCGTTAATAATTCAGCATACGAGACTTCCCAGATTTTAGATTTTGTTGACTTTTGTGATTTTTAATTTTGGCGGTTTTTTGATTTTTGTGATTTAAGGGATTCTTGTTTTTGTCGATTTTTGTTTTTTCGATTTTTGATGTAGGCCATTTTTGATTTTGGCGATTTCTGTTATTAGCGATTTCCGGTTTTGCTATTTTGGAAGTTGGCGATTCCACCCATATATGCCACGACTGTTCAAATTGGTAATGGGAGTTGCCACATCCACTGAGAAACATAGCCTGTTTGACATATTGCACGTGGACTTAAGTATCTGTATTTTGCGAATTTTTATCATCTAAAGCTTCTAAAGGAGTTCATTAATTTAATCTCCTCGTTTTGCAACCTGAGGAATTTTCTATGGTCGTCAGGTGTAGCCAATCTTTTGGAAACTTTAATTTTTTATTACTAGTTAAGAGATTAATTATTAAAAGAAGCGAAGTAAAAGACACCTCAATTACAGCTGACTATTGACAGAAGACTGGGGAGATGGGGTCTAAGTCACTCTGTGACTGTGCGTGAATATGCATGACTGTACGTGAAAGTTAATATTTATTTTCATAGCAAGTCTATCGACCAAGTTTTAGATCGATCGGATACGGGGAAATGTTTTTTAAATCACTCCGTGACTATGCGTGACTACCCCAAAATTAATCTATAGTCACAACAAGACTATGGGCCAAGGTAAATCGATATTTGGGAACTATCCGTTTTTTCAATATTTCTCAAATTTGATAGAGAATAAAAAAAAGTAAATTTCTATATTTGCTATGTTTTCAAAATAAGTTCTTTGATTATTCGTTTACCTGATGCAAAAATTCTCAGCTGCCCTTCCTTGCACCATTTTTTGCTAGAGGTAAAATTTTGAAAAAATACATGGTTCCAGGAATGTGTTGCATGCATTTTTGCGCAATTTATGACATATAAACCATTCTTATTGGTATTATTTCATACGTTATTATTAAGATTCATGATTTTGTTTCTCATTCTGTAATGCTTACCTAAGATCCTCTGTCAAATTCTGCTCCATAAATTCAGGTGCAGGTATAGGATTTACAAAAAACAGCACGCATGTATACAGGTAATAAGTACATTACACAACCTATTTCATATACACTAAATCCAAACGGTATCTAACAGGCAATAAATTAGACTATATATTTGAAATCAAAATCCCGGGATTAGTCTACGACTGAAAGTTGGCGAGACAAGTAATTTTTAGACACTTCAAACATGAAGTTGAACAACTCTAGATTATTTGACCTGTTTAAGAAGTCAACCACAGCAAAAAATTTCGTGGAAGCTGGCTTCGAGGAAGTTAATATTTTATACGTCAATATACAGAGAAGCGAAAATATAAAAAATAAACTTTCATGATGCATGTCAGTCTAAACTCAAAATGGAGAGATTCAACTCAAACACCAGGACTGGGTTAATAATGATACCATCCTGGATACATTGACAGAAAATGAACCCACCACATTAGCCGGACGTGCAAGAGGAAGGCCAAGAAAAGACATGGAGAAATCTACAAATTTTACAGGAAAGAGGAAACTGGCTGATTCCATCAACGACTTGACCATAGAAAATTTTTCGGAACCGCTATCTATTACATGAAAAAGTAAAGTCGCATATTACAAAAAAGTTGATTCTGAAAAATTTGGAGAATATGCTTCGAAAACTGCATCACTTTTAGCAGAATTATATCCATAGAAAAAGTCCACCCCGATAGTTCATAAAATATTGTCACCTATCAAAAAAAAAATAGGCTTTTGTCCGATTCTCAGACCTACCCAATATGCGCACAAAATTTCATGAGAATCCGTCTAGCCGTTTCGGCGAAATTGTACTACAAACACCGCGACAGAAGAATTTTATATATAAGATATTTGTGTTTTTTTTTTTTTTTAAGAATTTTAATATAAATATATTTGGATGAAGAAATCAGTCCACTAATTCACCTGGTATATTTTATTGAAAATCCTGTGGAAATTGCTGGCCCGGCCAATTGCCTTGCCAGCAGTTACATTATTCAAAAAAATTATAAAAAAGGGGAAAAAAATTTCCCTAACAACGACAACGTAGGCCTATTACTTTTACCCCGGATTGCAATTTCTCAGTCCCTACCATGTCTGTTACGTTATGCTCTTGGTTTTCCTGATAATTATTATTAAAAAAATCTCAATGGATCTATTTTTCAAAATTTTTTTTGGAATAGCATTAGAAGATACTAATGCAATATAAAGCTACCACGATGCTATGGTCAAAGAACTACAAAAGTTGGTTATTTAAACACGGCTATCAATCGCCAAGTATAACAGAAATATCAACTCGAAATTTACAGGTATCTTGAGAAGAATTGTGTTTACCAATATAGCTAATATCATTAAATTTCCAGCTAAGCAACTTCTAGTCTATTGAAAGAGAATCAATTCTATTGTAGGGCAAATGTATTAGAAAGTTACAGACATCAGCTTAAATACAAAACACACAATGGCACAGAGTAGTGTAGCGTATGGCATATACAAATGCTTGTAATTTTAAAATTTTCTTTGTTTTCGTTAAGGATTTCATTTGGAAATCAAAATATTTGAGTAGGTGAAATGCCTGTTGCTTAAGAAAACATGTTAATATACAATCAAAACAGTTGATAAATATGCATATATGTGTACATAACCAGATGTTTCAAAATCATTCTGCGTTCAACATACATATAAGCGAATAACAAGAATTGTTTTCATTTTTATTTGGAAGGAAATCCTGGGTGAATATTTTTTTTACGAAACCTTTTTCAAGAGAGAAAATTAAATCAGATATAAAAAAATAAAAAAACACAAACATGTGTGCAGCCTGAAACTATATATAAAACACATGTGCAAATAAACATATATATATATATATATATATATATTAGGGTGACAGCCATTTTTTTCGTTTTTCACAAAAATTTTGATATTAATAATTGTGCTTCAATTAAACTAATTAATGAGCCATAATCTAGAGTAAATTATCTTTCCAATAAGATAACAAAATCTATTATCGGCTGAAAAACAGCCAAGTTATATCAAGTTCTTTAAAGATGTGATCTCGATTTTCGTAATCAAGTGGGCTGTGGCGCATTACTTGCCTGGGGAACTTGATATGACTTGGCTGTTTTTCAACCGCTAATAGATTTTGTTGTTTTATTAGAAAGAGGGTTTACTCTTGATTACGGTTTATTAATTAATTTAATTGAAGCGCAATTATTAATATCAGAATTTTTGTGAAAAATGATTTTTTTTTTGATAATATTTACTTATAAACGTATATTTGAATTTTAAACTCAATGAGCGTCCAGAAAGCATCCTCCGATTTCGCTCAAATTAGGCTCACTAAAGGCTTAGATCCAGTGTCACAATAATCCAACCCGCACATCTTGAAATTCCGAAAAAAAAAAATGGGTGTATCCCTAATATATATACATTTTTCTTAATAATAATGCTTCTTATTTTAAAGCTTTCAATCTTGCTGGGTTGATTTGAAGGTGAGGTGGGAGTTTTTAAATTAATAATGGCACGTAAGATGCCATTATATATTCTTAAAGCTGAGTGTTTAAGCTTTCCAAAACGCTATTAGAAATTGTGATTATCGTAACAAGGAGACTTGTTACAGTCATCTAAATATTGCTAAATTTTTAACTAAAGATACGTAATACAGATACTGACGATTTGACAACTTTACCAGATGAATTAGATATCATTATTGCTGCCACCTACTCTGCGTACTGACAACCATTTTTAAAACTCGCATGGCATAAAAATGCGCTACTTACAGTATTGTTACAAGCAATGTCACCACAGTTTAAAATTTAGCAATTTATAGATGGCTGTAAACAGTCTTTTAGTTGCGATAATCACGCTTTGTTAAAGCCCCAGCTTTAACAATATATAATTGTTTCTTACAAAAAATTGCCTTAATTATAGGTACATCCCATTATGGTCAAAAAGGAATTTTTCCCATGTTAATTAAATGGGAAACTAAAATAAAAATGGAAACCTCTTAGAGTTGAGCTGGAACGCCCACCTTTGGTGAGGATTTTTTTATATTAAATAAAAACATTTGAGGAGGTAAGAGCAAAAAAAAATTTGAAATTTTTTTCCAAGCACCATAATATGTATGTTTATTTATCCTTTATAGGAGACTACACCACTGCACCGCTCGTCTTGAAATTTTTACAGTAGGTAACTTCCTATCCGGAAGGAAAAATAGGCTATGTGTTTTTTCACTTTTCAAGTGGGCGTTGCACCTTCCAAAAAAACTGAATTTTTAACATCAAATTTTAATATATAATACCTGGAGTACTATAAGAGCAAGAGCTATGAAACTATGCACATGTACATACTAAACTCATTTGAAGAGTTGCGGAAAATGGGCGTGACACCCACCATACAAAGTGAATTTTTAATGTCATATATCTAGAGTACTGTAAAAGAAAAAGTCTTGAGACTTAGTATGGGTTCATAAGTCCTTAACGTTAGTACTCGGAAAAAAATTAGCGGGATCAAACCAGTGGGCGTGGCACCTTCACAAATGGTAAATATGTAGATGGCCATAGTGTTGAAACTTTCAGTAAGTCAATTGGCTATTAATTTGAGTAGTCGTACCAAAAATGGACGGCATTCGGTTAGTGGGCGTGGCACCTTCCATACAAAAAAATATTATCTGCAGTACTATAAACCCAACAGTCGTGACACCAGGTATGATTTCACGAGTGATGAGTGTGAGAAGTTATGTGAAAAATGGGCATAATTGTGAAACATTTCGCATAATTGTAAAAACATTCCCGAAAAAAATATTGATTTATACTTTCTTACAGAAAATTGGTTGAGAAATACTGTAAATATTCCACAAGTGGAATACTATATCATATGATGTGACCGAACAGATCGAAATGGCGAAGGAGTTGCTATTCTTGTGAAGAAAAATACAAAAAATTTTAGACCTATATTTGTGAATACAAAACTAATTGGGAGTGTAGGAATATGTATAAATATCCCTGATTTAGAGGAATATAACTTATTTTCAGTACATTTCCCAGACGGCATGGCAAATTCTGTAACGAAAGTCTTATTAAGAAAAGACATAAGGAAAATTCTAAGAATCGGTAGCAAAATATTTATATACGGAGATTTGAATAGTAGACATTGAATGCAAGTAACGTTTGGGGAAACATTGTTTCCGAAACAGTGTCTATACTTCAATACACTGTGTTGTATCCCGCAACACCGACTTATATTTCTACTTCAAGTAAGAAAAACCCTTCAAATATAGATATTGTAACTTCAAATCTCCCTCAGTACGTTACAAACCCTATAACAATGAACACGTTAGGATCTGATCATTTATCTGTCTTTTTTGAATTAAACTTATGGATTTCGCGTATGGAACAATAGATTCATTATTTCACAAGGGCGAATTGGGAACATTACAAATCCTCAGTTGATAGGTCAGTCTCCCATTTACCTTGTGAGATGGGGAATATAACAAACAATAACTCAATTGACGCTAATGTCGATATTTTGAATAAAAGCATATTAGATGCTGTTGATACTGTGGTTCCGAAGCAATTACCACCCCATATTAGACAATTGATAAGTGTACGAAATTCCTACCGTCTACAATGGATTAGATACAGGAGTCCGCTATAGCTGGAAATTCGTTGTAAAATTTAAAAATTGACGATAGACCTTGGAATAGCAGAATAATTGGTTTGGATAAAGCATCAAAACCTTTTTGGAATATGTCAAAATGCTTAAGAAAAAATATACCACCCTTAATTGAAAATATAGTGATAAGGATAATGTATCAACTCACGTTAAATTTTTTGGAAAACCATCGAGTTTCGAAAGGTTTATGTACTCAAACACCTATCTCAATGGTTAATTGTGTAAGTGAAAGATGCTCTTCACTAGAAATTTTTAAGGCTAGGGAAGAATTTGCAGATGTTAGTGAGATTCGAAATATTATAACAGACTTGAAACCAAGGAAGGCATCTTGTTTAGACGTTATTAAGAATTTTATGTTAAGGCAATTACCGAAGTCTTCAATTATATATCTGTGCTTTATAATTAACTGTTGTTTAAATCTGCAATATTTTCCGAAAATATGGATAATGAAAAGGTTGTACCAATACTGAGACCCGATGTACCATCACATTCGGGCAAAAGCTACAGACCAATAAGTTTACTCAGTAGTAAAGTACTGGAAAAAGTTCTTAAGTCGAGAATTTGTTGGTTTATGGAACGATTTAATGATATTGCAAGGAATCAATTTGGGCTCAGGCCATTTCATAAAGTAAACGGATTTGCAGCCATATAAATACCGGTTTTGGAAATGGAAACTCCAAAATTCTTATTACTTTGGACATTGCAAAAGCATTTGGTTCCATATGGCATAATGGATTATTGTATAAAATGATCCAACTCAAATTTCCATTTTATCTTGTTAAGACCGCCGAATACTTTTTAAAAAATAGATTGTAATGTGGAGGTCTAAATGATAGTTATTTCGATCCCTTTGAGATCCAAGACTCCGTTCTGGGCCCAGTACTATATACATACATTATTTTGTTCAGATATGCCTCATCTGAATAGATGTGAGTGTGCAGCATATGCTGACGACACCTGCAAATTTTTTTCGCACCAGTTTGGTCGAGATATAATGACTGAATTGCAGTGTGCATTGGATTTATTAGTAGCTTATTTCTTAACGTGGAAGACAAGGATTAATGAGGAAAAGACTCAAGCTGCATTTTTTACCCGAAAACGTAAATCTTGCATCTATCGTACTTGCCAATTGGAAATTAATGTGACTCGTGTACCGTGGGCCGATAGTGTTAAATATTTGGCGGTATACTTGAATAGAAAGCTAAATTTTTATCTATACTAATATTATAAAACATTATAATGTGTGCTTGTTTGTTTGTTTGTTTGTTTATTTTTTTGTAGGAGGTAATCTCCTTAACTACCCATCTGATACTCCTTGAGTACTATGATAGGTAGAGCTTTGCAAATTTGTGTGAGGTTACCTATTGTTAATATTAGTAGCTACGCTGGAAGTGGGCGTGGTATCTCCCATACAAGTAATAGTTCAATATTATATATCTCGAGTAATGTGATAGAGAGAGCTATTCAAATTTTTCTGATGTCACCTATTATTAATGTGAGTAGTCGGATGCAAATGTGTGAGCCCATAAGTTATTCATTTGATTAGTTAGACAAAAAATGTGCGTGATAGAAGCAGTGGGCGTGGCACCCCCCACACAAAGTAAATATATGATATCATATAACTGGTGTGCTAAAAAAGGAAGCTTGACACTTTGCACGAGCCTATCAGATCTTAATATGAGTAGTCGAACAAAAAACTGGCGGGTTCACACCAATGGGCGTGGCACTCCCCATGCATAGTAAAAATTTAATGTCATATTTCTGGAGTACTGTAAGAGAGAGAGCTTTGTGGCTTTGCGTGAGCCCATAGGTTCTTTGTGTGATTAATGGAAAAAAAATGGGCGTGATCGGAGCAGTGGGGGTAGCACCGCCCATATGCAAAGTAGATATCTAATATCATATAACTGGTGTACTATAAAAGGGAAAGACTCGACATTTTGCATGAGTCCATCAGATGTTACTGTGAGTAGTCCAATAAAAATTGGGCGGGATGGGATTAGTTGGCGTGGCACCTCCTATGTAAAAAATATGAAGCACTACGAAAGCGACAGTCTTTTGACAAGTTTATTAGTTATCAATGTGATTTGTCGTGGAAAATATATCGCCAAAATCAAAAATCGCCAAGCCCAAAAATCGCAAAAAACAAATCGCCCAAAAATCTTCAAAATCAAATCTTCAAAATCAAATCAAAAATGGACAAAATCAAAAATCGCTAAAAAGAAAAATTACAAAATGATATTCTAAGTTCAAGCCCAATAGTTAAGTGTTGCCAGATCTAATATGGATAATCAATCTTCTTCTCATGGGCAGCTACATGTACCTTGATCCAGAATAGGAAAGCGGAAAACTCTGATAATTGTTGTACCGAATGAAAAAACAAAAAACATTGTATATCAGCATCAGCAAGCTTTGAAATAAAAATAGTAAGAAAATTATAGTCGGTCTAGACCGACTATACGATACCCTATACCATGCGTTTAGAAACCCTATCTCTTATGCCCAACTAACTGGACATAGAAAATAAGCAAAAATCAAATTTGGGATTGGGATTTTTATTAATTTTTATTAATTTTTTTGGCTGCAGATATGAAAAAGTTCATAACGGATGCAATATACATATGGGGACTAGGTCCAAAAATGGACCGATCCTGATCATGTTTGGTAAAGTCTCTTGTATTTTGCAAAAATATATACAAACAACATTTGAGAAGAATCAGTGCAATATTTTTGATTTTAACAGATTTAAATGAAGATCGGGAAGCAGCTCTATGTGGGGCCAAAGGGATCATTTTTGGACTACTCATAGATGGATGTAATGAACGCATACAAACCCAATTTGAGTAAGATCTATATGACAATTTGGTTCTTATGGCGATTTCTTAGGGGTTATTTGCATGGACCGATTCTCACCAATTTCTATAGTGTTCATCCCATGGCCGTTAAAAGCTTATACACCAAATTTCATCAAAACATGTTCATATTTACGACCTGCAGTTTGATTACAAGGTTTACATGGACACACAGACGGACGGACGGACGGACGGACGGACGGACATTGTTAAATCAACTCTGAAAGTGATTCTGATTCGATCGGTATAATTAAAGATGGGTCTAGGTCAAATATTTTTGGTTGTTACAAACAGCAGCACAAAGTCATTATACCCAAACCACATAGTGGTATAGGATATAAAAATCTATACTAATTCTATACTAACATAATAAAGAGGTAATATTTGTTTGTTTGTGTGTTTGTTTGTAGGGGGTAATCTCCGTAACTACTCATCTGATCTTCCTGAAATTTTCAGATAGTCTTACGGCGAATATGGCACCTCCCATACAAAGTAAATTTTTAATATCATATATATATAGTACTATGATAGAGAAATCTTTGCAAATTTGTATCAAGTAATCTATTATTAACGTGAGTAGTCAGACAAAAAAATGGGCGGGATAAGACAAATGCGCGTGGTACCCCCACACAAACTTAATATTAAATGTGATATATCTGAATTACTGTATTAGTGAGAGCCTTGGAACTTTTCGTGAGCCATTTCATAACGATTCGAAGGGGGGGGGGGGGAGGGGAGGGTGTGGCGAAGCACACCAATTTACATCTAGTTTCCATATAAAGAAACAAATAGAAAAATTTAACATTGCAAGAAACATGTTATACCCTCTTATAAAATGTGGATCTCCATTAAGTATTACTAACCAAATCATTGTAGCATAGGTCATATTTCAGTTTATTATCCTACATGCAAGCCCAGTCTACGGTGCTTGCGCTATGTTGCATGTCAAGAAATTGAAAATTTTTCAAAATAAGCTGCTCAAATTATGTTAAATCTGCCATGGCACTTCTCCACCAAATATCTGCACAACAATAACAATATTAATATAATAGCTGATAGAATATACTCTACCATAGAGCGGTTTAAATTGTTCTGCACATTATCACCTATTTCACTTATTTCCAGCTTGTATGATTGAACATCTTTGTTCGGTTTAGATACATTAGCTAGGTTATAGTATTTGGGCTGTAACTTGATGTTGTATTTCACGTAATCCTCAAAATCAATTTTGTGTCTGTAAATAATAATTATTCTAGTACATTTTTCTATAAAATTTTTGGAATATAATTCTTATAATATTTATGTTTTTTGTTTACTTTTAAAGCTAGAAGTATGCTAACTTCAGAATCGTAAAACTATGTTTTGTTGACCTGCTCTTTTTTTTAATAGTCTTTTGAACGGGAGCTGGTGTCTTTTATACTAAGTCAGTGGTTTCAGATAATGAATTTTTCCTCTGAAATAAACTTTTGTTCTTAAATATATATGTTCTTTTCAATAACTAATAAATACTATCGATGAAAAGTTAATAAACAACTAAAACTCTGTAAATTGTGTGACAACATTATGTTAAGCAAATACTTTTAATAAAATAATAAAAAAACATTTCCCCCCATCCAATCAATCTGAAAATTGGTCCACATACTTGTTGTCACCAAATATTAACTTAAAGATAGTTACTGATAGTCGCGCACAGTCATGGAGTGATTTAAACATCATTTCCCCTTATCCAATCAATCTGAAGCTTCGTCCATAGACTTGTTTTACCAAAGATTAATTTTAAGATAGTCACGTTGTAGCGTAACACGACTTTCGTAGTGTGCTGTATAATACCCACACTGCATAGCGTACAATATTTGCAAATGCAAAAATAACAAATATCAATATTGTTGACCACTGCATTTGCAAAACATTGTATGACTGCGTATATTGTTATTGTATGTTGTTGTTACGCTGGCACACTTATGTTTATGCTGACCCAAGTGCAGGTAACACATTGTTGTTAATATAGGTTGAAAATCTATACTAATATAATAAAGAGGTAATGTGTATTTGTTTGTTTGTTTGTTTGTTTGTAGGAGGTAATCTCCGTAACTGCGCATCTGATCTTCCTGAAATTTTCACAGAGTCTTACTGCGGATATCGGAAGTGCTATAGGCTATAATTTTTTAAATCGTTTTGGTGGGCGTGGCACCTCCCACACAAAGTATATTTTTAATATCATATACATATATTGAGTACTATGATAGCGAGAGCTTTGCAAATTTGTGTGAGGTCACCTATTGTTAATAATAGTAGCTACGCCGGAAATGGGCGGGATCGGATAAGTGGGCGTGGCACCTCCCATACAAGTAATTGTTCAATATTATATATCTCGAGTAATGTGATAGAGAGAGCTTTTCAAAGTTTCCTGATGTCACCTATTATTAATGAGAGTATGCGGATGCAAAATGGGCAGTATCGGACCAATAGGCGTGGCACCTGTCATACAAAGTAAATATAAACTGCCATATACCTGGAGTACTGTAAAAGTGAGAGTCTTGGGGCTTTGTGTGAGCCCATAAGTTATTCATTTGATTAGTTAGACAAAAAATGGGCGTGATCGGAGCAGTGGGCGTAGCACCGCCCATGCAAAGTAGATATCCAATATCATATAACTGGTGTATTATAAAAGGGAAAGACTCGACATTTTGCATGAGTCCATCAGATATTAATGTGAGCAGTCCAATAAAAATTGGGCGGGATGGGATTAGTGGGCGTGGCACCTCCTAAGTAAAATATATAAGGCACTACGAAAGCGACAGCATTTTGACAAGTTCATTAGTTATCAATGTGATTTGTCGTGGAAAATATATCGCCAAAATCAAAAATCGCCAAAAATCGCCAAAAAAAAAACAAAAATCTTCAAAATCAAAAATGGGCAAAATCAAAAATCGCTAAAAAGAAAAATTGCCAAATGATATTCTACGTTCAAGGCCAATAGTTATGTGTTGCCAGATCTAATATGGATAATCCATCTTCTTCTCATGGGCAGCTATATGTACCTTGCTCCAGGGTAAGAACGCCGAAAAATCTGATTTGTTGTACCGAATGAAAAAACAAAAAACATTGTATATCAGCATCAGCAAGCATTGAAATAAAAAAATCTATACGAATATTCTATACTAACATAATAAATAGGTAATATTTGTTTGTTTGTTTGTAGGAGATAATCTCCGTAACTACTCATCTGATCTTCCTGAAATTTTCGCATAGTCTTACTGCGGATATAGGAGTGCTACAGGCTTTAATTTTTTAAATGTTTTTAGTGGGCGTGGCACCTCCCATACAAAGTAAATTTTTAATATCATATATATTAAGTACTACGATAGAGAGAGCTTTGCAAATTTGTCTCAGGTCATCTATTACTAACGTGAGTAGTCAGACAAAAAAATGGGCGGGATTAGACAAATGCGCGTGGTACCTCCACACAAACTTAATATTAAATGTGATATATCTAAATTACTGTATTAGTGAGAGCCTTGGGACTTTGCGTGAGCAATTTCATAACGATTCGGTAGGGGGGGGGGGGGGGGGAGAGGGTGGGTGTAGCGAAGCACACCGGGTTACATCTAGTATGTGTATAAAGAAGAACATTTTATAATCAATCAATCATTAATAATTTAGCATTAAAAGACTCAGCTTCTAGATAGAGCTGAAGTACTAAATAAAAATAAATAATATCTTATAAAAACTATCTTGTTTGTTATATAGCGATCCTACCAGGATCGCGCATGGTCACGGAGATATTCAAAACTCATATGCATAAGAAAAGAGAGTTTTAATAAAAACTTTGTTATTATGGGTTAGATTATTAACTCATTTATTTTATAAAAAAAAAATAAAAAAAATATCATATAATTATAGAATTGAAAGGTACTTTTTTAAAAGGTCACTTTTAAATCAAATTACGTAAAAAAAGGAATTTAGAAACAAAAACCGTTAAGAAAGTGTAATTTTTAAGAAAAAATAATTTAAAAAAAATATTTTTTTAAAAAGGTTAAAAAAAAAATTTTTTTTTAATTTAAGGTACTTTTTTAAAAGCACACTTTTTTTAAAAAAGGGTGCTCGTTTAAAAAAATTCTTTTTTAATAACGGTGTTTTTTTTATAAATTTTGCTATATTAAAGAAGGTGCTTTTATTTAAAAATATTTTATTTTAAAATAAGATAGTTTTCAAAAATAGGGTATTTGAAAATAAGGTAACATCTTTTTTAAAAGGGTGCTTTAAAAAATCTTGTTTCAAATATGGAAAGTGTTGAAGAAAAAATACATTTTAAAGAATACGTATTTTTTTAGAATATGTGCTTTTGGATAAAAGGTACCTTTTAAGGTAAGGCAATTTTCAAGGGCAATTTTATATATTTTCTTTCATATTTTCGATTTTCTTTATTATATCGTTAAAAAATTCAAAAAACAAAAAACTAGCAATACTTTCTTAAGCTAATGTAACATGTACAGTATAACAGTTTTCAATCCTTCATGAAAGAAATTCCACAGCTACAGTGACTGCCACAATAAGAAGAATTGCAACGTATACATATCTAAAGAAAAACAACAAACACACTGATCATTTCCAAGGGGTTTGTGACCCTTTGGATCGATTTTCATGATTGACTTCCCTTCACGATGTTATTAAACGATCTTAAGCAGCAATATAGACAAAGGGACAGACGGTCATCACTAAATCAACATACCTAGTTATTGGGATGAGGAAATTATATGGTTTAGGGTCTCCGGGATTCATCTCGACTCGTTACAAAAGGAGTACCAAACCTATATATAGAGACCTTATATTCCATAAAAGCTATACGATGATTTTGAGAAATTGAATTTTTGATGGGGGAAAAAAAAAAAATATTTAGAACATTTTTTTAATTTTTAATAAATCGCTATATGCAATATTACCTAATTTTTTTGAATGCAATACCCGCTATGCGAAAATTTTGTTGGCTGGGTAGAGCTTTTTTTATCACAACAAATCTAAAAACTACTATTCTTTGAACAAATGGGCTGTCCAGATTGATTTAAAAGCTGTCATTCGAGTTTTTAAAATTTTTAAAAATAATTCAACCTCATTTGAATATTAATTTATAGAGAAAAATCGAATAATTCACATATTATCGCATTTGACTAGTTTCATAATGTTTCGTAATTCTTTACAAAGAATCGAAGACGATTATCTATCCTCCAGTGAAGAAGATTTTGTTGAGTGTGCAATAACTGGTAAGTTTAATGAATTTTTAAAAAGCTGAAGAAATTTTAAAAAACCGTTTTGTTCAGACTCCGACGATGAGTTCATACCACGAAGAACGAAAAGGGCAATTAATTCAAAATCAAAAAAGAGAGAGGAAAGTTCAACAAAAGAATGAAGGGACAAGACTATATCGAATTTCGTACTGCTGGTGGTATTTTCCTACATAATTCTCCGAAATCCAGAAAGGTAATTGGACCTAAATGTTCATCGACATTATGCACAGGATACAGAGAGCAGATACAACAGCAATACAAAAATCTTTATTTTACAAAGGATTACATCTTTACAACATGATGCCGAATGATGTCAAGAACGAAATTAATATAAATCTTTTTAGAAAGAAAACTGTAAATTTTATTAAAAATGTTAACTTTTAATCACAATATATGATAATATTTGTTAATTAATATGAAATGTCATTTAAAAGTATTTAAATACTACTAATAATAATAAATTATTCCAAAACCATAGTTCATACAGCTTATGCTGTAACAGAGCTTATCCTGTGGTTCGTACCAGGAATGAGTAATCTCTAGGATATGCGGACCTATGCAGGGATGGATTTATTTCTATAATAATAATAATTAAACGAAAGTCCAGACACTGCCAAAAATTTGATGAAAGCACCAGGAATAATATTTTTAACATATTCTGGAAGCTCAATTGCGAAGCCAAAAAAGTGTTTGTTAAAAGTCACGTCTCGCAAACTCCATCGAAATTAAACAGAGTTAAAAACTCTAGAAAGCAGTAAACTTTATGTATAAACTACCGCACAAAAACGGATTATTGCAAGTGTGTCGATCAATGTTTTTATCAACTCTATCAATAAAAAAAGACATGGTTAAAGGTTGGATAAAATCCAAAATTGAAGCAGGAGGCAATAAGCTTGCAGAAAATCTACAATCCACGGTCGGCAAAAAGTCGAATGCTGAAAATCAAAAATTCACATCTGGTAATAAGTCCCCTTCACAAGATCAAAGACCATCACTTGGCTCTAAAAATAATTCTTACAAGGTATATTTAAATGAATATTTCGAGCAATTAGAGAAAATGGAAAGCCATTACTGCCGCAAAGGTACTAGCAAAATATATATTTCTGCTGCATTTAATTCAAAGGCCGATGTCTACGGAGACTATCTTAACTACTGTACAAAATGAGAAGAACCTTGACAAGATAGCTGACATAGGGGGAAGATGTCATGTTTTTACTATGGATGTTCAAGCAGTGAAGATTTGTCCAAATCTAAATGCCTTAGCTATTTACTACAAACAGCGCTTACAAGTTAATAACTTCACCATTTACAATCTTTCCACACATCAGTGCACTAACTATTGGTGGACTTGTCTGCTTCGATATTTATTTCCATCATAATACATCACTTGAAAACACACTGCTCAACAGATAAATTACCAATAATAAATTATTCAGATGGATGTGTATATCAGAATCGTAACCATAACTTATCAAATGCGCTTATCAACCTTTGCTATTGAAAATGACAAAGTAATTGAACAGAAATACTTGGGGAAAGGTCACACTCAAATGGAGTGTGATAGTGCTCATGCCAAAATTGAAAAGAAACTTAAAAATAAATCAATATATCTGCCAACAGATTACATCAATGTTACGAAGGAATGACTGTAAAAATTGACGATTCTATCTATCTAAACTACGATTTTTTACCAATTACAAAGAAGCCAGACTTATTCGCTTCTCGAGCATTAGGCCTGATCGAAACAAAAATTATCCAACAGTGGCACAGTTAAGATCTTTAAAATATCTACCAAGTGGTGGCGTTAAATTTAAACTTCAATGATGAATATAATGATTTACCTATTCGAATTAAAGAATATACAGGAAATACTGAACCAACACCCTTAAATAATGATCAACTTCCAATTCAGCCTTGTAAGTGGAAATATCTACAAGATTTAAAGCCCGTTATTCATCAGAATATCATTACTTTTATGACAATTTACCTCATTCAAATTCAAAGAAATAGCCAGAAATGTTCAACTTCAGTTATTCTTTTTCGTATGTATCCTTATCTTTAATTTTTTGTTAACATGTTCTTATTTATTAACGATATCTTAACAAAACTAATTTTACGAGATTTTTTCGATCAGATTTTGAAATTTCAACAAGGGGCCCCCAAGAAGTCAAAAAAAAAATTAATTATTATTATTATTAATTTTTATTTATGAAAATCCTAATGTAACAAGATTTAAAATCTTATAAAACAACATTAGTCATAACAAATTAATTTTCAATTTAGAAGAATGTAAGTTTAATTTTTAATTAAAATTAGAAGAATAATATAAAATAAAATATAATATAAAATATATAAAAAATAAAATAATAATGTAAAAATAAAGTGTAAAAATATCCTGCACAGCAGGTAAAAATTATATAGAAATTAAAATTAAATTAACTAAAGAAATTTTAATGAAGTATTAAAAATCAATTGAGAAAAAGTTTAAATAGTTCTTTCTTAAATGATGTTGTGTTTGATATTTTGTGAAGTTGATTATTTAAAGTATGTAGCGAGTTCCAAAGACGTATGCCATTTACAAAAAAGTGTCTTTCGGATATTAGTCTATTGTACAATATTGGTACAAGACAGTTATTACGGTTAGATCTTGTAAATGGTAATCGCTCGAAAAGGTAAACGGGTGTGACGGTGATCTGTTTTGCTCTGCACTGTAGCAAAAGAATTTCTGTTACAAGCAGAATAAGAAAGAAGAAAAAAAAAATAATAACCTTGATCTTGAAATTATTTTCAAGTTCAAGTATGTACATATAAACAACACCTTATATGGTAATATGTTGATGGCATTTTTTTGGCAAACTGATTTATGGCTGTGTTTTTTTCTCTTCATTGTGTTGTATTAAATCATGAACACATTCATATGCAATCATGCTGGTCAAACCACGTATTTTCTTGTATTGATCTCACTTGCTCTCATAGTCATATATGAGTGGGAGTGTTATAAATACTAGAGAATATTATGAATGCATATGAATGTTCTCAATGAATTGGTGGTGATTTTGTTTTTAATAAACAGGTTTTTATCTGCAGATGAATGAATGAGGATGAGAAGGTTTAATGTAATAAAGTTAAATTCAAATCGAGGAGTTGAAATGTGACCAGGAAAGAAAAAAGGTTGAGGAAAAACCTCTTAAAATTTGAATTAATATGTAGTTTAAGACATTAAAATTAAGTGAAGCGTGCAAATAAGTTTAAAGTATAAAAATTAAAAAAAAATTAAAATTTAAGAAAGAAAGTGTAAAAGTTTAGAAATAAAAACAAATAAAAACAAGTAAGAAAATTATAGTCGGTCTAGACCGACTATACGATACCCTATACCATGCGTTCAGAGATCCTATCTCTTAGACCCAACTAACTGGACCTAGAAAATAATCAAAAACCAAATTTTAGTGGGATTTTTATTATTTTATTTGGCTGCAGATATGAAAAAGTTCATATCGGATGCTATATCTATATGGGGACTAGGTCCAAAAATGGACCGATCCTGATCATGTTTGGTAAAGTCTCTTGTATTTTGCAAAAATATATACAAACAAAATCTGAGAAGAATCAGTGCATTATTTTTGTTTTTTAATAGATTTAAGTGAAGATCGGGAAGCAGCTCTATATGGGGCCAAAGGGATCATTTTTGGACTACTCATAAATGGACGTAATGAATGCATATAAAACCCAATGTAAGTAAGATCTATATGAAATTTGGATCTTATGACAATTTATGTCGATTTCATAGGGGTAATTTGTATGGGGGCTAGGTCTGAACATGGACCGATTCTCACCAATTTCAATAGTGTTCATCCCATGGCCGATGAAAGCTTATATACCAAATTTTATCAAAACATATTCATATTTGCGACCTGCAGTTTGATTACAAGCTTTACATGGACACACAGACGGACGGACGGACGGACGGACATTGTTAAATCAACTCAGAAAGTGATTCTGATTCGATCGGTATAATTAAAGATGGGTCTAGGTCAAATATTTTTGGTTGTTACAAACAGCAGCACAAAGTCATTATACCCAAACCACATAGTGGTATAGGGTATAATTAAATAAACTTTAAGAAAAAAAAAAACTAGATTTACATTGTAAAAGTTAAGAAATAAAAACAAATAAAAATTAAATAAACTTTAAGAAAAAAAAAACTATATTTTAATGACATGTGAATAAATAAAAATTTTGTGTTAATTAATAGTATTGCTGTTTGTGCTAAAGAAAGCGTTCTGAGCAAAAATTTTAAGTTAATTTAAATTAAAAAAAAAGAACTTAAATAATGTTAAGAAAAGAACAGAATGTTTAAAAAAAAAATTATAAATAGAAAAAATAAATAAAAAAATTAAACATTTTTGGCGGTCAAAGTGAAAGAAAAAAAATTAATTCAAACTAAAAACAAATTACTAGTTTTACAAGAAATAACTTTGTATAGTATATGAAAAAATTTAATTACCATTTTAAATATTTCTTTTTCAAACAAAATATAATAAAACAAATATACTAACAGTTGTTGTTCGGTTTTTATTAATTATATTTTTTTTAGTATTAGCGTGAAAAATATTTAAACAACCACCAGCTACTCAGAATATTAAATCTATTAAATAAACAATTCATAAGAAAACTAAAAACTCAAACGTAGAAAAAAAATTACAACTATTCATAAGTTTATGTTAAATTATCGTCAATAACTATAAAAAAATATCATCATTAAAATTATTTTGTTAAATCTGCAATTAATGCTCATCTTTATAAATACGAAGAATTCATCGTAAAATTTCAATTGAATAAAAAAAAAAACTTAACTATGGCCAACTTTTTCCAATGGCATATTACGAGACACAACAACGGCGTCCGGTGGCAGCAGCTTCATCGGTACCTCATCGGGAAGTAACACCAACGATAAGGCGGTAATTTTTCTTTTAATACCCATAATTTTCCAAATAAAATGTTTGTAACAAATAAATATTTTTCTAAATTTAAAAACTTTATAAAATTTTGCTAAATATAAAATTATTCCACAAATAAAATTTTGCTTAATTTAAACATTTTCTTATATTTAAAATTAAGCCGTAATCCTACATTACATATTTTCTAGAGTTAAGAAAAAAATTTTCCTAATTAATAAATATTTTCTAGATTTAAAATATTGCTAAAATAAAAATTTAAAACTTATCGTAATATATAAATATATGAAATTGAGCTAAATTTCCTAATTTTAAAATTTGTTTACAACTATATTAAACGGCAAATCTCCTACAATCATAATTTTACCATGAACTTAAACTATAATAATCTACTTTTTCTTAACATAAAAATTGTGTTGCTAGTAATTAAAAGATTTCCAAAAATTAAACTTTTCTAAAATTAAAATTTTTCTAAAATTAAAATTTTTCTAAAATTAAAATTTCCCTAAAATTAAATTTTGTTAAACTTAAAATTTTGCTAAAAATAAAAATTGGCAAAAAAAAAAAAAAATTTAAAATGTTACGAAAAATAATTTAAAATTAAAATTAAAAACCTAATGCAGGTTAAATAAAAAAGTTTATATATCCCAATGTAGAAAACCAAAACCAAACCAAATCTTATTATTTTGTGGGTTACCTCCAAGTAAGATGGAGTCGAGGTAACATGGTAGGGAGGGCAAAAGGGGCAGAACACCTCGTCCCCAATCCCAAGGTAAGTGTGGCCATCCGTCCCATTTAGCGTCCG
Source organism: Cordilura impudica (assembly GCA_963682025.1). NCBI lineage: Eukaryota > Metazoa > Arthropoda > Insecta > Diptera > Scathophagidae > Cordilura > Cordilura impudica. The sequence goes on from OY821517.1 coordinate 110,623,077, forward strand.
TTTTTTGACAGTTGTTTTTTTAATCGCACGTGAAAATCTGTAGTGCGGTTTCCCTGGGCCTGAGCAAGACCCCACCAATCCGGCGAGCTACGCCCCTACGCCAGCACGTGCGACCAGCAAAGGCTCAGGGAAACGGAAGCGGATCTTCCACCAACGCCGCACCATTACACGGGTTCTTTAGTGAAAATAATTTTATGAACCATAAGTAAAGTTCTAAATTTAATAGAGTCTTCAAATGAAATGCCATAAATTTTATTTAGAAAAGCGGAGATACTATCATATTTGCGTAAACCGTAAACATATCTTACTAAACTTTTAAAGACTCGTGTAAGTTTACCCATGTCTGCACTATCACAACCTGACAACAATTCACAACCATATAAAAGCGTAGGTAAGATAAACGATTTTGCAAGAACAAATCTAATTTTCTGCGGTGTGAAGTACTGAGAAGACCAAAGACTACGGAGAATACTATAAACTTTTCCAGAAGCTTTGTTAATTTGATCATTCCACGTTAGGGTGTTATTAAAAATCATTACAACGTTTTTAGCATTCGCAACGTAGGCGATATCCACTCCATTAATACTAACTTTCGGAAGACAAGTGATATCATATATCTTTTTAAAAATAACAAGGCACTGAGATTTTTTCGGATTTAAGGTAAGACAGTTCAACCTAGCCCATTCAAATACGTGGTTCAGTTCAGTATTCAGGTTCTGTACACAATTTTCCACATCTCGTACGTTACATGATGTGTATAACTGAACGTCATCAGCGTACATGTGCATTTCGCATGAATTAATTATGCGTGGTAGATCATTTATGTAAATAGAAAACAAAAGGTCCAAGTATAGACCCCTGCGGAACACCCCTACTTAAAGACGCAGAGGTAGACGACTTGTCTTTAGAGACAACTACTTGCTCTCTATTCCGAAGGTAAGAGCTAATCAATTCAGAGGAGGTTTCAGAATAACCAAAAATATGTTAAAGCTTTTTAACAAGAATATCATGGTCCACTGAGTCAAAAGCTTTAGAGTGGCCCAATAAAGTCAAAAAAGCAATATCACTACTGTCGACGATATAACGAAGATCTTCCGATACATCAATTAAAGTAGTGATACACCCTCTTTTCCTGCGAAAACCAGATTGCTTAGATGATAAAAGATTATTATTGGATATATGTTCATTCATTTGTTTGCTCATAATTTTTTCGAAAACTTTCGAAAGAAAAGGTAGTACGGAAATTGGCCTGTATTCTTTATTAGATTTCGGCAAGGGAATTACTTTTGCCCATTTCCACAAATCAGGGAAAATAGATTTTGTAAAAATAGTGTTAAAAATATGAGTGATATAGGGTAAAACCTGTGGTAAAATAGCTTTAATAAATATTGGATTCATACCGTCTAGACCAATAGATTTTGACTTTATGGAAAGAAAAGCTTCCAAAACATCCTCCTGGTTAACGCAGGAAAAACTAAATAAAGAATCCAGAATGCAATATGGTAGATTTACATAAGAGTCAGAACGAAGAGGAGTCATTTGAAGTAAATTGTCTATTCAATTTATTTAATTCAAAAGTAGAAAGATTTACCGATTCACTTTCATCTTTATAACCAATTTTCTTTATCTCTTTCCACATATTTAACATTTTAAAGGTCCACTCTAGCGATTTCTAAAAAAAACCTAGCGATAGTTTCATACATTTTTAATTATTACCTTTGAATTCCAAAAATTAAATATAAGGGCCACCCTAATAATTTTTCCAAAAATGGTATCTACTTCATTGGGGCCTCTATATGTAAAAAAAAAAAAAAAAAAAACATTAAAAGTCTAACAATATTGTAAACTAGACCACAATAAACTTGTTTTATTAATCAGCAATACCGCTATATGCATTGAAATATTCGAAAATTTTTCCTGCAAAACCAGCTATACGACAAAAAACTCTGTAGCGCCACGAATAACGGAAATCTTTAAATAATTTTTGTATGCAGCACCCAGTAATAATATTTAAGAAAAATACTAGAAGAAAATTTACTTCAATCTTCGAGAGTTCGGAAAATATACAGTTTTTCCTTCTCCTGAAAAATTGTGTTTTTGCGTATAGCCGGTATTGAATATCAGCTCTCGATGTGGATGATTAAAAAATCAATTTGCTATTCCATTGTTTTGAAAGAACCATACAGCATGTTTTATGCTTGCAGATTCAATTTACATTTTGAATAGCAAACTGAATGCATGCACTTATTGCTTCATGCAACACTTTTTTATTTGTTACTGTCTATCCGTTTGACAATACCTACCACAAGTAGCTCTCTCAGTAGCTGCACGTTAAATTAAATTAAACACGTGAACATAAATTTTATTTTTAAAAATTTTTATTTGTGGTTTTTTTGTTTTTTTCCTTCATTTTTCAATATTTCATTGTTATGTATATAATATAATATATTCTTTGCTGTTTTATTTTCGACCTTACATAATAATTCATATATATATTTTTGTTTGTTTTTGGTTTCAATTTATTTTTATATTTTGGTTTTTAATTACTTCAATTTGATCTCTTTTTAAATCATTTGTGACATTTATGATGTATTTTTCTTTTGCATTCATTCTGATTTATATCTGGTTGACATTCAAAATTTAAATTTTTTGTATGATGTTTTAGATACAAACATTTGTTATATATATATATATATATATATTGTTATTTATACAATTACATAAATATGTTTTTTATGTTTTACTACGAATTCCTAGATCTTTATTTTAAATTATTTTATTTATTTGTGTTGTATCATGTATATATGTATCTATGTATGTATGTTAAATTGTTATCTAAACTGTTTGTTGTTATGGTTGCGTATGTATTTAGATAAGTTTACGTTTGAGTTTATTTTAATTTAATTTTTTTATGTTTTATAATTTCTTTGAGTTTTTTTTTTTTTTTTTGTTTTAATATTTTTGGTTTTTTTTTTTGTATAATATAGACACATGGTTCTTCATATAACCAATGTAATGTTATCTTATTTTTATTTCATTTCATAAATTATATTTTGTTTGTGTTTTAGTGTATATTTTGTTGTATAGAACTTTTTTAAATGTTTTTTTTTTTTTTGTTTTTGTGTTAACCATGCTTAAATTTCTACAAAATATTTGCAATACTGCAGTCAATTTATTTTCATTTGTTTTTTAATTAAAATAGTTTTTGTGTGTTATTCAAAATGTAATTATAATAATATGTATTCAGCTTAATATTTTCTCCGACAATTATAGTTTTTTTCTATTTTGCAGATCATAAGCAGATACAAAACAGTAAATGCCAAAATGCTGAACAATTCAGTTTAGTTATAAAAATTTAAAAAAAAAATTTTTAAAGAACTTAAATGTCTTAAATACGCAACCCGGTTCAAAGAGTTTTCAAGAAAATATCTCTGTATGTTTAAACTTTCAGAATTAATACACAGTATAAAAATGACAAGTCGTTCCAAAAGTATGATTTTTTTATTGCTCTTTAACTCCGAACCACCTAGATATGGTAAAAAAACATTTTCTATGGATGTCGTTATGAAGTTATTATGAAGAGTATACTAATAATGAAGAAATTATTCCAATTAATATTCGGAACAAAAAATTTTTTTGAATAATTTAAATTAAAAGTTTTCAATAATAAAAAATAAAAATTATATTTGGGTAAACAAAAATTTGTGTAAAAATACTATAGGAAGAAATTTTATTGAGTTAATATATGTTTATATTAAGAAAAGCAAAATATATATGTTATATATGTATACAAAAGAAGTGAATTTGAAATTTAGATTCTAACCACTAGTTAAAATGTATTTTACACCCAGCTTATCCCAAAACTCGGATCCCGACAATACCATATATTTCTTACCTAAGCTTCGATACAATTTTTAGAACCACTTTTTATTATACCGATCTACTCAGAATCACTTTTTGAGTCGTTTTAAAGATTTCTGTCCATCCTACAACCTTTGGGTTTATATACACTTGGAACAGGTCAAAAATGAAAATGTAGTTATATGAAAATCTCATCTTAAGTTGATTTAAGTTTTTTTTTTCTCTTAAATTTGATTGGTATGTAGTGATTTTATATTACTGGTACCCTACGCATATTTTATATGTTAAGAATTTTGATATTGAAAACATAGCCTAGTGATTTTTGTCAGCTAAGACATTTTGACTTTCAGTTTTTTATTATATTCACTTTTTAATTATATAACTTCTGTTAATGAGAAAAGACACATCGATGTTAATTGAAAATAAATACGCATCAGACAATTGACATCCTTTCATTAAAGGTATATTATTCGTTGCCTTCAGACATCGACTTCATTAATCCCTCACTAAAATTTTATTTATGTTTATTTTGAAGCTAAGATCATTTCACGGGATATTGTATAGTCGGCATATTTTTGACTCAATTTTTGTTGGGTAATTGCTAAAGATACTTTAAACTGCCTTAAAAAAATTTACTACAGAAAAATCATATGACCTCAAAAAATTCGAAATGAATCAGTAACCGAAAAGCTTTTGTATATAAACCATTACATCGCTACTTGCTATTATTGTATTTGGAAATATTTTTTCATCGTTAATTTTTTTTTTTTTTTTTTAATTTTATTTATTTATTTAATTTTTTTTATATTCGTCCTTTTTATTTTAGGATATTCGATACATCGTTTTATTTGTTTTTAACTTCAATTAGCTATATGTTAGAAATAGCTAATTAGACTGTAGAACAGTGCGAAGATTGTAGAAGAGTGTTATGTTTCAGATGAATATTAATTTTTTCAAAAAAAAAAAAAAAAAAAAAATCATATTAATAAATACTGATCAAAAAAGAAAATTGTGTTCTAATACAATTTAAGAGATTAATACACTGTGCAAGAGACCGAAGATTGTATGGTGTAATCTACAGACTTCTGCAACATAAAAATCTAAAAATATTTGAAAAATATAAACTAATCTGTGCAGAGACCGGGAGACTTGAACCTGCATCAATATCACATATACTTCCGCTACCACATCGCGTGCTTTAATCTATTAACCATTAGTCATGCATATGACAAGTCTTCTTAAAAATTAGTTATTTGAGTTTCCATGATGTGAAGTTTTACTTTAAAAAAGTTCCAGATTCTAAAGTTTCAGAATAAGCGTTTCTAACTGTTTAGCTTTTACTGTATGTGCCTTTGTTCATGCTTGGCTGCTTGTAATTATTTTTTCTGTTAAATTAAGAATGAAGGTATGTTTTATATGAAAATTACTAATATTTTTTTCTTTTAATTTTCTTTAACTCATTGTTATTGATGACATTTCTCTGAATTATTTTTATTTAATTTTTTTTTTATATTTTTTCATTTTATTCTGTTTTTGTCATATTTTAATTTGCATTTTAGTTTCTTAGATAAACATTTAGTAATTGTTTTCTTATTTCCTTAATTGTATTTATTACATTGTGTCATTTTGTGGTTGTTGTTTTTTTTGTATTGCTATCAATTTTTTGTTATTTTGTATATATGTTTGAATTTTATTATTATTATTTTTTTTTATAATAACTATTTTAACTTAAATTTAATACTTTCATTTGATTGGTTTTGGTTTCAGAATTTGTATAAATTTGATTTGACATTTTTTGGATTTATAGTTGCTGTCTCTTTTTTTTTCTTTTACTATAATTTTTGTTTGGTTTTAAGTGAATGCGTTAATTTTTTGGATATAAATATATTTTGTTATATTAAAATTGACTCATGCATTTGGTTAAGTTCATTTTGATCATCATAAATTAACCATATAATTGAGAAAATATAACGATAGTTTAGTTTTTAAGAAATGTGAAAATAATAAGGCGAATCTGCCATTTCAAGCAGATCTTAGCAGATCTTAGTCAATATATTTTTAAAATGTACGGAAATTCGATCATTTTTATTTTAAGGAAACAAAAGCGAAACATTTTTCAAAACCCACGGAAATTCTATTGAACACTCGTAGCTAATTGTATATAGTTCTATATATCGGCTCTGTGAGTAATACAAAATTACAAATAAAATCAATTTCTCCAAAAGGATGATGTTTTTTAGGGAAATTGTAATTCGGTATTTTTATAGTTGAATTTTACTATTAAACGGTAAGAGAAATATTTTAGATTTTTTGAAAAAAAAAAAAAAACAATTTCTAATTCTCTTTTATAGAAAATGTTTAGAAATTGTCCAATTTAAATAATGAAATTGGAAATTATGAAAATCGAACGAATATATAGATTTCCATTTCCAACTTTTTAAAATCTCTCGAACAATTGTTTATACGTAAAGAGCCCAGCCCTCGAAATTCGGGGGCAAATTCTAGGAAAAATATTTTTTTCATTCAATTATAAATACGTATATGACGACCACACAGAAGATATGTAACTGGGTTTTTAATAAATAATTTTAATCAATTTTAAATTGATTAAATGTATGCTAATCAATTTAAGCCAATTCACAATTCAACACAAATTTATTAAACACACACATACAGCATTGTATAGTTTTTTATTTTTTTATTTTAAGCTTAAATATGTGTTTTATGTATATGTTATTAGCAAATTTGAATGAATTTTACTACAAAAAAAAAAAAAAATATTCCAGACGGTGCAAGTCTGTAAATATATTGGACAGTTAAAAAGAAATACCTTTCAAATGGGGTATTCTTTTGTGAAAATCGATTGATAGTTGAAAGTTTAAAATCGGTAACAAGAAATCGCCTTGCCGATTAATATTATAGATTAGCTGATAATTAAAAAATAATAGTAATAATAATAGAACGCATACATTATTTTCAAAATAAATCAATCAATTTGAAATTGGGAAAAAAATAGAATTTGGAATTAAAAATCACATGAAAAAATATTGATCGTAGCTATAAATTCAACGTTTTGTAATATTTATTACTCGAAAAAATACATGTTTTTCAAAACATAAAAATCGTAAATAAAAACAAAAAAAAAATCAATTCAACAAATATTCAGATTAGCTACAAGCACGTATTTTTCAACAGAAGATAAAAAATTTAAAATTTTCGAAAATCAATCGAACATATATTTACATTAAGTAGCCACATCGAAACGATCGCTTATATTTCGAAAGAAAAGCGTCTTGGAACAAATTAAATGAAAGAGGCCATCCGAATTGAACTCCATCCATTCTTACGGTTGTCATATCGAAATACTTAAAGTTTTGTGAATAATTTTACGTACGATATATATTTTAAAATTTTCAATTTAATTTATTAAATACAGTACTTTTGCAAATTTCTCTTAAAAATCAAACAGAAGCAGGTTTAACAAAAAAAAAATAAATAAATATTAACGAAAGATCTAAACTGCATATTTTTCTTGCTATTTGGAGCACGTTCTTAACCGTTTCTTTTATACATGTATATTTATTTGTTATTACAAGAATGTAGACACCGATAAACATGATAACTAAATCAATCCAATATATGCATAAATATTTAGTTAAATTATTTTATATGAAATTGTCTTAGGGAAAAACAAGATTATCTTATTTATTTTTTTATTTTTATTTTTTTATTTCATAAAAACATTTTGTCTTTCTGTTAGCATTTTCAGGGAAATAATATTAAAATTTATAAATTTAATTAAAAAAAAAAAAAATAAATAGTTTTGTTTTCCTTTCTTGTGTATAAAAAATCCATCCAATTTTTGTTATTTATTAATTTATTATTTATATCTTATTTGTTTTTGTTTGGTTTTTGTATATGATAAAATATATAATATGTATAATATATATTTATATAGTATATAGTTTATGTATATATAATTTGCTAAATAATTGTAATAGTACTACAGCTTACATTTTTTTTTTTTTATTTTTATCTTTTGCCATCATATTTATTTGTTCTTTGCAAGTAATTGTCTTTAAAGATGTCACAAACATACATACAAACCAAAAAAAATTAAACAGTAGATTTTTTTGCATTTTTCAATGTAACTACATTTCATTATCTTTTTGTTAATATCTTATGTATTTTTTCTTTTTTGCATATTGTATATTTTATATTTTTTTTTTTTAAATTTAATACACCATATAAAATATGATATCTTAAAATATACGTTTTTTTATATATATATTTTATTTAAGTTTTCTTTTCATATTTAAATTATGTATTGTTAATTTTATCTAACTTTCATTTTATTTTATTTTTCGTAATTGTTTTCATACTTTACTGATATGTGGCTCAAACATCAACAAACAAATCAACTAGTTTCCTTAATCCATACTTTTACTTACATACTGAATTTTTTTTAACTTATTTTTTCATATACTAATTTTAGTTTTTTTTTCACTGTTTTACTTATCATTTAAATTTTTTGTATGTATTTTATATTAATTTTATGATTTTTTCTTCTCTGATTTTCTCAATTTTTTACTCAGTTATAAATATTTTTCTTTTTTGGTCAACAATTTTTTCTATGATATTTTTTCTTTACATAATTATGCTACAGTCAAATATATATTACCAATTATTTTGAATAAATTTTTAAATTTATTATCGCTTTTGACAGTTTTTTCTCTTTCTAATAAAAAAGTGATGTTTTCTTTAAAAACCAGAACGACGTGAAAAATGAAAATAGTTACCAATTATGAGCCCAGTGAAATTTTTGTTAGGATATATTTTTCTTACAAACAATGTGTGCTTCCTATTTTTTTTTTTAGCTTCTGAACGGGATGGACTGAGTTTGTAAGAGGAAATTTATATGTTGATGGATCTTTAATAAAACATTTGAAAAAATATATTAGGCTCACAGGTTTCATATATTCTATAAGGAAAAAGATTCATAGTATTAAATGTGTGAGGAATCAATTAAGAAATTAATAATACAAGTAATAATATAAATAATTATATAAATATAAATAAACGAATATCAAATTATGAAACATATCGGGCCATAAGAACCAAAAAAAGTTTTTTCAGAAATTGGGGTCAAAACTTATATAGCCCGTTGAAATGAATCTCTAATCAATATCTCTTCATCACACTGGTTTGTGTGAACTCCTAACTTAAAAGCTCAAAAATCGGTTATAAATATCTGCCGTGCCTCACTTAGGAATTATCAAAGATACACTCTGGTCGTACAGAATTATTTTATTGTTTGATTAAATGATTTTTCCTAGAACAAACAATTTATATCAAAAGTCTACTAAAGGGGTGCAGTATAGTTTTGAGACACAGAAAAGTTGCCATCTGAATTGTTTTTAAAAAAATATATCTAAACAAAAATTTTGTGGCAGCTTAATATTTTCTGCTGAGACAAAGGAATTGTAATTGCAATTAATTTAAAATTGCTTATAGCTTCATCGCTCTTCGAATCTGTTTTCTGTGTGCAAGCCTCTAACTGAGTTTTGTAAAAAATATCTATTCGAGATGTAGTGCAGTCCCAAATATGTTGAGGGTCCGGTTTCAAATTCAATGCATCGCAGATCTTTAAAAAGTATACTTTGGTCCCATTTTTGTCTGTTATGTGTTATCTTAGCATTATCTTCAGTTACACACTAAAGAATCTATCTATACTTATGTATGTTATGACATTTTAAAATATTATGAAAATGATAATAAATTTAATTCGGAAATGAAAATATCAAATTGTGTGGGCTGTTCCATTTTAGCGGTTTTGGTTTCATATAAAAAAATATATCTAAGAATATTTATAAGAGGATATATATGTATTATAAATCTGAGATTTGAATTTTATTCAAATGTATTATTTTTCTTCCGATATGAAATTTAATACTGGTATTTTTCATGTATGTTGTGTTGATACAGAATATATGTTTGATATAGAAATTTCGCGATGGAAATATTAAGTTAACAAAATAAAAAGTATGGCTTCTAATTCGCAATAATTCGCACTTTCTGAGTTGATTTAGCGATGACGGTTCGTCTGTCCGTCTGTGCGTCTGTGCATCCATATAAAATTTGTAATCAAACTACAGGTCGCAAATGTGAACGCATTTTAATGAAATTAGGTACGTAAGCTACTATCAGCCATAGCATGGACGCTGTTGAAATTGGGGAAAATCCGTGCATGTTCAGACCTAGTCCCCATACAAATGACACCTATGAAATCTACTTAAATTGGCATATGATTCAAATTATCATATAGATCTCGGTCAAATTGGATTTGTGTATGTTTATTACAACCATTTATCAAATGTCTAAAAATAAACCATATACAGCAATTCTTAGTCATAGGTCCCATATAGAGCTGCTTCCAAATTTTCACTTAAATCTGTCAAAAAACAAAAATATTGCATAGTTTTTTCTCAAATTTGGTTTGTTTATATTTTTTCAAAATATAAGTGACTTTACCAAATATGGTCAGGAACGGCACATTTTTCGACCTAGTCCCCATATAAATATCACTCAAATTTTGTTTATGCTTATTTTCTATATCCACTTAGTTGGCCCGAAGTGATAGGGTCTCTAATCCGTGGTAAGGGTATCATAGTTTTCTTACTTCTTTTCCTTGTGAAACGCAATTCAATACATTCGTGTTTTTTTATTTTGGGCCATATTCGAAAAAGCTCTCGCAAAACAAAAATTGTAGCCTTCGTACCCATTTCGTATTCGAGAAAGTTTTAAATGAATTGCGCACTAAGGGAATAATTGGAGCAAAGCAATTTTTTGTAAAAGAAATACTTTCAGATTAACAATGGAAATATATATTTTTAAAAATTAAAACTCGTTATTTATTAAAGGCTGTAACATAGATTGGAGTTAAATCAATTATTGATTTATTGTTTTAAAAACTATTTTGTCCGGTAATGTCCTGTGGCAAGGTACCCGGGTCAATACATACAACTTGCATAGCTATTGGCTCGTATTGTAGAAAATGTCTATATCAATGACTATCTACTAATATGAATTCGCAATTGAGTATTCGTCTTTCTATAGTATTTTTAGCACAAAATAATGCATTGAAGTCCGATCGCAAAAAGGCTTTAAGATTTTTTTAATGAAAAAAGAGATTAAAAAATTTTAAGCTATGAATTCATACTTATTTATTAATACTAGCAGATTCCAGCACTCGAAATTCGAGTGAAAAATCTAGAAAATTTTATTTTTTCATTTAATAAAGACCCTAAAGGTATGCTTCACAATTCAGCTCATTTTAAATGAAGAAAACAAACTCAACACATTAACAAATTTAATAAACATGCACATAGCATTGTATAATTTTAAACGATAATAACTCCAAAAAAATATTCCAGACGATGAAAATCTGTAAATCTGGGTAATAGCTAAAAATAAATACCTTTCAAATGATAAGTTTTTTGACAAAATCAGGGTAAAACTGAAAAACTTATACCGATCAAAGGAAATCGCCTTGCCCATTTACATTATAGATATAAGAAAAACTAAAAAAAAAAACAAACTAATACTCATTTCCTCTAAAAAAAAAAAACCATCTTTTTGCCTTGATGGACCACATTAACTGCTGCATGACCTTTTGATCCACTCGATATGCGTACTTTTTCCAAATCTTCACCACTTTTTCATTTTATATATTCGATCGGTATCTCCTCATTTCGTTGCAACATTATAAGGATAAAAATTGTAATACGTAGCGTTAGAAAACTTTTTATTGTGATATTTTTAATTTTTAATTTTTATTTGCAATTATATTTTTTAAATTAGATATGTGGTTTATGTGTAAAACAACTATTATTTTTGAAAATTAAGTGTTAAATTTGAAGAAAAATTGTTTATTTAATAAAATGTAATCACTGAAGAGGCTGGAAAAATACCAGCGAAGCGTTGGATGATGAAAATTTTAAATAAATGTTTATGAAAAGTAACTATAGAGCACAGAAACTTAAATTCAGAAGTTCTTGGCCTGATAGCTATTTGAGGTCCCTTTTGACGTATCTTTCATTATCTATAGTAAGGCTGTCCTTAAGTTTTGTTAAAACTTTGTAAATAAATAATTCGTGCCCGTTTTATAGCAACAGCGTGCGGATTTTCACTCGGATTTGGGCATTTATTTGCTCGATAGGTTCCGAAACGAGCATCCTGGCGTATTTATTTTGTACTACTTACACTGGTGTCATATTTTTTTGCGCGGTCACTGTCGGAGCGTCTTGGAGTTTGCTTTATTGGGCGTAATATTTTAAGTTTATTTGGGAAGTTTTTTACTTTTTTTTTTGTTTACGGTCTGTGTTTAACGTTTGCTTGTATCGTTTTGGTTGTTTGGCAGTCATTAAACCTGACCTTTGCAGAAGAAAGTTGTGCAAATTTTTTTTATTTATTTTGATTTTCCATTCTTTACCACGCATATAAATATAGTCCAACTAATTAAAAACTTTGCAAAAAATAACGGTGCTTATGTTTAGAAAACAAAATTGGTAATTCAGGAAACTAGTTACCAATTTTTCAGTAAAATGTAAATGTTGTTTAACTTTTCTTTGTTCTGTTTATATGTCAAAATTATTTTTGTTGTTTAATTTTTATAAAAATTGTTATTGGAATCTTTTATTTCAATTAAAATTTGCCACCATGTGATGGTGAAGCAAAGACGAGAAATCTTTGTTTAGTGCAGAAAGAAGTTAGGTGACAGTTTCTAGGAAGTTTTCCTTGATTTACTCAAAATCAGTAATTTGTTGCTTGACTGGTTTCTGAAATAAGCGATCCAATTAATGTCATCTTTTTGTTAGACACTGTTCATTTATTAAGGATCACAATTTACAGATCATGTGCTTTAATTATAAGACTCTTGGTCTTGCTGTTCAGGAAACCAAATAAATAAATAAATAAACAAACAAATAAAAAAATTAAATAAATAAAGTAAATAACTAAACAAATAAATAATTACAAAATTGTTCAACCAATCGTTCCATACAAGTATGCTCACTTTTTGTAATTATATCAATGAATTTTGATTACTATATATATATATATATATATATACTGCATATATATATATATATACTATATATATACTGCATATATGTACATATATAACATATATATACATATATACTTGGGTGGGGCAATTATTTGTACTCCATGGGCGATTCCGGTAAAAGTATTATGTGAGGTACCCATATACGACATAAATCGATTTTTTCTACGAAATTTTTGAGGGTTCGATGGTTGATTTTATCGGTATTGTTCCGTAGGCAAATATACTTGTTATGGCCCATAGTACCAGAATCGCGATGAGCGCATGGAGATTTTTCCGGCGCCCTACAATTTGACCCACTCTAACATATACTATATATATGTATAATCAGAACTTAATCACATGGAACGATTAATGCACTGTAAAATCTTTGACTCAGAAGAGTCTGACATATATTAAAGTTAACATTTGTTCATTAGGAGAACATTTTTTATTTATTTTTTCATCGCTCTTAATTCAGCAATCCCAAGCTTGTAACAGCTTTTAAAACAATTTCTCCAATTAAAAATTATTGGAATTATAAGAAAGTATTATATCATCTAGACAAGCAATGAAAATAATTGGTAATATATTATACTATCGCTACTGTTTATGAAAGTTCTTACAAATATCAAGCACGATTATTCTCATTTGTTCGAAATTTTTTTTTAATTTTATAATTTAAACCTAATAAGTTATAAATATATTTAGTTAATTTTTAGAAATTCCCTTGTAACAAAAAGTATAAATTTTTAAACAGATAAGTGAAAAGTCAGTTTTGAATTTTTTTTTTTTTTTTTTTTTTTTTGTTTTTGTTCATATATTTAACATTACAAAATATTTGCTTTACATTAATTTTTTTTATATTTTTATTTTGCTGTTAAAACACATTTATATATATATATATATTTTTTTTTGTTTTAAGACTAATATTACTTTATGGCTATAATTCAAATTTGTTTTTTTTTTTTTTTTGACATACACTCAGTACTAAAGTATACTGTTTTTTTTTTTGTTTTTTTTTTTTAGCTCATTTTTAATCATAGTTAATTTTTACATTACATATATATATATTTATATTTGAGTTTAATTTGTTTTTTTATTGCACATACGCCTTTTTTTTTTCTTTTTTTTTTTTGGGTTGGGGGTGTGTATTCATATAATAATTTTTACTCGTTTTATATGTATTTTAAGTATTTTTAACACATCTATGTAGCACTCGTTAATTATATTTTTTAATCTTGTTTTTATATATATATATATATATATTTCACTACAAATATTCATAATTAATTTTATGATTTTCACAAAAAACCATTTATCTAAATATATATTATATATTAAATTTTGTTGTTGTTTTAAACATAGTAATAACTCAAAAATGTGTTAATGGTAATCAACAACAGTTTAACAATAATTATGGTTTAATAAAAACTATAGTTTTGTGTGTGTGTTTTTTTCCTTTTTGTTTATAAAAAATTATAAAATCTTATAAAAGTAACAAAAGTGTCTATAGTGGCAGTGAACTGAAAATCTGAAGTTATAAAAAAAATATTTTAGAAACTACAATGAAACAACATTTAATAAGTTTACAAGTTCTTATAAAATATTTTCGAATAGAACAAATACACTTAATTAGTATCTAATCAATTGACTAGACATTATTACTTTTGGAATTATCATCTGTATGTCCGTGAAATGATTTGCATCGTCTTCAAAAATTGGTATTGTTCAATTCAGACCAAATTTTGATCAAGCCCCCACAAAACTTCGGGTTTGAGTTTTGCTTTAGCCTTTTTAATGAATTTAAATAAACGAAAAGAAAAAAAATTGCTTTCAAAGGATGAATTTCTTTGAATATGATTCCAGATCAAAGTTTGATCAAGCCCCCACAAAACTTCGGGTTTGAGTTTTGCTTTAGCCTTTTCAAAGAATTTTAATAAACGAAAAAGAAAACAAAAAGAATAGTCATTGCTTTCAAAGGAAGAACTTCTTAGGATGTGATTCCAGATCGATATAAACTGGATACAAACTCTAACTAGAAAATTATATTTTCAAATCTTAAGCATATCAGAGGGAAATTGAGGGTGTTCAAAAAATATTGAGAATTGAGAAAAGTGTTTTTGGGAATTATAAAAATTAAGGCATAAATTAGAAGAAAAAACTATACAAAACAATAAAATATTGATATTCAGAAAAGGTTAATTGATATTGTAGTAGGGAGAATTGATTTTGGATTAAAAATTTTATACTGCGAAAAGACAAAAGTATATGAAAACTTAACGTTTAAATTAAGAAATGTACGCTTAAGTATTTACAAAAATGGTTTTAAAGAATGTCTATTATGACTTCCTAGTCACTAACACAAAAGGTGTTCAAAGAATCTATAACAGACAACTTCCAAACTATGACAAACCCATGTCAAATACATTGGCTTTGATCTAAATTTGTAAACATCTGGATCCAGGAACGGTAATCATTTTATTCACCATTTAGTTATCTGATTGGATTATTTTTGCACCTTGTCCCCATATAATTATCACATTGAATATAAACTTTGAATTCCTCCAGCCAAAAAAGTATATGACTTCTTTGTAAGTTCTTTGTTTTTGAGAAATCAATTAAAAATAACAACAAATAAAGGGCAGCGCCATGTAAAAATCATTGTATAAATTTTTATTTATTAAGTTATAGAATCAGCACTATTGGAAAACTACAAAAACATGACTCTCTTAAAATTTCTTCTTTTCGAAGTTCATGGAAGAGAAATTTTGTAAAAAAGAGCTTGGGTTTGAACGGGTTAGAAACTTACTTTAATAACTAGGTTATCAAATGTTGGATTGGCCAATTGTGAGTATAATTGATTTTATTCCCGTCACTTTTTAGTCCAAAAACAATAAAGATCGTACTTTTTTATGACGTTGGCCACATACTAACCAAGCTACCGATAAGCATTTTGCTTACGATGTAAACCTTAAATTTCTCCAGCCAGCAAATAAATGATAATGTCACTCAACGTTAGTGAATGCCTATTTTATATGTTAGCATCTGTATAGAGTATGGTTGGACCTAATTGCCTGATAATGAGGTGTAACTGGAAGAATAGACCGACTATTTAATAGTAATTTTTTGGTTAACGTTGGGTATCAAAATGTATACCAACACCTTGGAAACTTAAATTTTATATAAAAAAAAAAAACTTTTTTATTTAATACATTATCGCATGACCTCCGATTCATTTGTCCGAATTTGACAAAACAAAATCGTATATACACTATTAAGGGTATTTGTATAAAAACGTGTGTTTTTGCTTTTATTTTTTTTTTATATAATTTTTGTCATAAGAAAGATTTTTCTTATAAATCTCTAAACAAGTTCCAACATATTTTAAAACTTTCTAGAAAAAAAACTAACAGTAAAATAGCTATTTAGATAATATAATCATGAAAGGGCCTGTAGAGAAGGTGGGAGAATAATTGTGTAGAAATTTAAGGACCCTAATTGTCATAAGGAAACGGTCAGGTTATCCGGTCATCTACTGCCGCAATTTTCCTAAGCAAATTTTTAATGAAAATTTTCAAATTTTTTGACTTATTAGCTATCACAAAATTATAAGTTATAACATTCAGTCCATCACTTTGCAGTCAATTTAATCATCTATGTCTTTTAAGAAGCACTGGCGAAAGTTCATATATATTTTCCATGTTCACTCTAGGTAAGATTAGCTTTCCAAAAGTTGTCAAAAAATTGCACTACTAAAGCCAAAGCATTAGTTCGTCAAAGAGTAATTGTTTTCACTACAGATAAAGTCGCCTGTTGTGGACGAACCAAAGTAAAATAGTTTTCACTAGAGAGAGTCATCCGTTGTAGTCGTACCAAAGAATTGCAATGAAAAAAATTGCATATACCTTACAGGACCACTAAATAACAATCATAATGGCAAACTAAAATAAGTCATGGACAGCAGCTCCAGATATTAGTAAAATTTCTAGCAGTAGTTTAAAAAAATCACTGAAATCTTAAAAGTAAATATGTCCACAGGGAGAAACATTCTACATTTTAATTTACTAATATTTGAATATTGAACTTCCGTGTTTAAATTTTTTTAAATTATGTTAATCCATGTTCTCTTTTCCTAAACTAAATTAGCTGTAATACGCAAAGTACCGCAAGCTACAAGAATCTAATACACTGTCGGAAAGCTCAATTTATTATCAGGCTGATATGAGTAATATACATGACATAGAAATTTATATTTATTAGTAAAGCCATCACAATATTCTTGGAAGTAACTAGCCTAAGGGACTATAGTTTTGAATCGATTGCGCTGATCTGCGTGCCTTGATGCAAAGATTTGGAAAATAAAGAAAGGGCAAATTAATTAGTACGTAGTATGTAAACAAACAGATTTAGGTAGCCCAAAAATGTCAGAGCCAATAGTTTTCTTTGTGTGTATTTATTATACCAACTAATTACACATACACGCTGTAGACTCATTTTTCGTCACAGTCCCCTTATTATGGTGCTTCCCGAAGTAAAACTACATCTATCATATCAAATTTGCTCGGTATAAGATCTTAGAACACGTAAATGACATCTACTAATATTTTTATCATTGGAAGAATTTTTAATATGGTCCTCACACAATATTCCCACTTGATTTGAAATTGTATATATTTTAAGGTGCATCAAAAATTTACATAAATTCGAATTCTGATCAGCTTCAATTTTCAATAATAAGGTCGCCTAGCATGGAAATTAAATTCGTACTTCTTTAGAAATTTAAGGATCTTGTTCATAAGCAATCTTTTGAGCATATATTTGTTTAGAACTAATACTCTGTTGGAAGCAATATGAATCACCAATTTCCGAAAAAGTGATGGATATACATATGTTTATACCACAGATGCCCAAGAGGTATCACAGACCTATTTTGTATGTAACCTCTTATTCACATCATAGTTTTTGATACAAATTCTGTGATGTTTCACAATAAAACTAAAGCCATTATCACTCCTTTTCCAATCTGATAGATCATAACTCCAAATTGAAAATATTTTGACCGAATATAATGTCAGTTTCAATTATCTTAGAAAACTGTTGACTTAGATCGGATTAGTTATCGAAAGTTTGCACTGAAATACCAGAGCAAGCTCTTTTACCTGCAAAAGTTTACCTAAGTGGACCTGTGAAATTTTGAAAAATATGAATAATTATTTGACTTAAGAATGGAATATATATGGAATATTTATTTAAATATGAAATATATAAAAATTAATTAATTATTCATATATATCTTAATAGTTCTCAATATACTTTTAAAACAATCCCTTATGAGGAATAAGTTCTCGGGTAAACTTTTCTGGTATTATTAAAAATGTGAATGAACAACCTATTATTAAGAGGGTCCCGGAGAGTGGGGAAAAAAGATTATTCTGTGCGTTACAAGGAAAATAAACTATTGGAACTTTTTAACAAAAATTTGTATATTTTGATGAGAAAAGCAGTCAAAAAATAAATTGCTATGAGCCGCTATTAAGAAACGAAACAATCGTTTAAACTGCACAAGGCGCCGTATCGAAACTCCAAGAATAATATCGAAGCAAAATAACAGCTAGAAACCTGAAACGCATTTTCATCAACAAGTAAACTCTGTATTGTGGATCATAAAATATTCGTCAATGTCGACTTCCAACAAGTACTAGTAGTGAATTTCTACGTACCTAAAAATGGAAAAAATGTACGGAAGATTTGAACTAGCAGCCAAACCAAATGGACCGTATAGTTTTGTAGTCTAGGGTTACTATAAATGGTGCAACACACGATAGAACGACGAATTTCTTCTGTTGAAGCATGTTCCAAAAATAATGACGCGGTCTAACTGCGTCAACTCTGAAGAGTAATTGAAAAATTCAGGCACACTGTATCATTTGTTGATGCTAAACATATTGGCCATTTTAATATCAGTAGCGAAACACTACTTAAGAGTACTAGTGAAAATCCAAGAACATCAATTCGGCGTCGGCGACAAGAATTGCAAATCTCAAGAAGCTCTCATACAGCGTGTTATCACTGAGGATCAAATTGTCCACATCTATATAGTTCAAATGACACAAGTAAGTCATCAGAATTGTCATATTTTGGATCCTGTAAACCTAAATATGATTGTCGGGAAACAGATGTATCCACAACTTGTCAATGTTTGGTGCAGATTTTAGGCTGGAGGCATCACTGATCCATACTTCTTACAAAATAGGACTGGTCAAGTTGGGATTGTTACTGCTTTCAGTCTATATTGGATGATATTGACGTTGACGATATGTGCTTTGACCAAAAAAGGGTTTCACATCATACACCTTACAAAACGATTCATTTACTGCATGAAACATTTTCTATTTTCTTATTTCTGTGATCAGACATGACCACCTGGATTGTGCGAAATTAAATGTAGAATCAACTACACACAGAAAACGGATTCATTGTGGCTACCGAATTCATTACCAACCGAATTGCGATAATGCTAATAACCGATTTTCGGGTTCACGATGATTACAATTCTATAGCCTCAACATTAAATATTTTATTATAATAGAAAATTTGCAGATGATATGAAATTTCTGTTGATACAATCGAAAATACAGTTGTTCCACTTAAGACCAATTCGGTTGGCAAATATTTTTTCTGTGTGTATATTTAGGCAAAATGATCATGGAAAATTTAAAAAAAAATGTGTCTGTATGCTAGCACATCCATGGAGGCCATTTGCTCGATGTGTTATTACATACATAACCCAATCCCATGAACTTCATGATTCAGTAAAAAAAAAAAAAAATAATAGTGTAAAGAAAATATCTGTATTTTTCTTTTGAATTCAAATCTTACGTGAATTTTGGAATACCTTTTACTAGAGGGAATGTTCATAAATGATTTAAAATACAAATTGAAGTTGCCGTAAAAGTTATCAGTTTGGCAGGAAAATTGTAGTTGTGAGAAGATTAGCATCTGGTGGGTAAAAACGGGTATGATTGATAGCGAGTTGTACATTACAAAATGCTTGCTAAGTAGTGCTGGCATACTCCTGCCCCTATCACTACATTAGGCCAGCTTTTTATTGGTAAAGAAATATTGTGTCAGTTTTTTATTTGGAGCTGCGAGTCCAACCGACTGCATAGTTATATTGGGCTCCTGAGAAAGCTAGTTGAAATAAGGGGACTCCGTTACTGTAATTTATAAGATACTGTGCCTTGTTGTAATGGAAAATCGCATTTAATAAATAAATGCAAATAAAGTATTTATATATTTATACGGGAACAGTATTTCTAGTATAACTGTATGATATTTTCCAAAAGTACCAGAAATCTTCGTTTATATTTCCATACAGGACAAATTTAAATAAATATAAAAGTGTGTAAATAGTTATGCCATTACTTGTAAATTTGTTAAATGTTTTACCACTTGAACTTACCAGTTATCATGTATGAAGATTAACTAAACCAATCCATTATAAAATGTTTTAGCTTTATAGCAATGGTATCATATTTTCGGTTCTTTTTTGCGCATGTATAAGTGTGGAACAACAAATTAAAATACATGCATGTACTATGTACGCAGAACAATGAATATACATAAGTACATAAGAGTTTTCCATCGGTATTATTTTAAATATTTTAAGATCTTTTTTTCCATATCAACATCTGTACAAACATATTATATGATATTAAGTGCCCATTTTATAAATATGTTTTGTATGCATGTTTAATATAAATGTAACGTTATCTCTAAATATATATAAACTAACTCTATCCTTTTTTTTGTATTTGTTTTTTGTTTAATTTTAATATAAGTATGTAAATGTATAATTTATATCAGTGTTTTGTTTTATTGATATTTGATGCATGATTGAGTTAGTTATGATATCTTATTCTTAGAAGTGTATGTATGTCTGTATGTATATCACTTAAAAGCTATACTATTTTCAAATCTGTATTTATTTTTATTTTTTATGATTTCCTTAATTATTGGGGACATTTTGTCATTTATTATTTCTATATATAAATTTTGCTTGATTTTTAATATTATTTTCAATTTTTAAAATCATTCGATGGAATGTTGATTGTTTTAAATATTAATTTTCTTTTCTTATCCTTTATAATTATAATTCCTAATAACTACATTATGAATCTTGTTCTAAATTTATGTATACATATAAGTATATATATATGTATATATATTTGTGTGTATATGTTAATGTTGCTGTTTTAAGTATGTAGGTAAGTGTGTGTTTTAAAATATAATTTCCCTATTTCCCTATTTTGTATTTGTAATTTTCTCTAAATATTTGTGTAACTTTCGTTTGGTTTTACTATTTTACGAATTTTTCTCCCCATTTTTTTTTTGTTTTGTTTTTTTTTTTTATTTTTCTTGTTTTTCAACTACACATATATATCTTCTGCTTTATTTGACTATTATTCATTGCAAGTTTGTTTTAAATATTTCTTTTTGTTTTACTTGTTTTTTCTGGGTATGTAGTTTTTTAAAATTTTCTTTTGCTTTTAGTGTTAATTTTTAAAACTAACATAATAAATTTGCTGCTAACCATTCATCTTCTGGTAACTGAAATTAAGAAGAGAAAAGAAAAAAATTCATATAAGAAATTTCATTCAACTCAATTTTTTTTCAGTAGGAAAATCTGCTTAAAAAAATGTAAAATTTTTTTAAAACATAATGACATAACTGCATGTAGTACGAGAATTGAATTAAGGTAATGGTGAATTCGAAGTGAGTGGTTTGAATTGAATGTAAATATCGGGTGTTAAAAGCATTATTACAAAGTGAAGAAATATTTAAAAAGAAAACTTCAAAAAATATAAATGGTCAAAGTAACTGAAATAAAGCAGAATTTGTTTTTTATATTACAAGTATTTCGTTTTTGTGTTTTAGTAAGTATATGTTTGTTAAAAGGAAGGCAAATATTTTATTTTTTAAATAGGAAGTTGTTGTTAGGCACAAAACAAAATGTTATTTATAAAAAAATAAAATTATATAACAAAAAAAATAATTTAAAAATAATTAATACTAAGTTAAATTTAACACTTTTTTCTTCAAAAATAAAAAAACTTAACTAATTGTAGCGTGCGTACAACTGATATCAGAAAACCAAATTTTTCTTATAAGCCCTAATTATTTGTTCAATTGAGCTTAACACGTGTATTTGGTGAAAAATATAGTCTAAAAACTATTAAAGATTTAATTTTTCTCTTGAATTTTTTAATTTAAAGGATGATATAATGGATATAATGGAACAGCTTTTAAGCTCTATTTTAATTAGTGACTAGATGACACAGGAGCTATTTCTGAGTCATTTCATTGACTAATCGATGTAAAAGTATCTGGCTCTAGATTAAATATATTTGTTGGTTCTCAACATAAGCTTCGGCGTCCTGGAACTCAGAGTAATGTATGATATAACTAATTACAGATTTCATAGCCATTCTGGAGGAGAGATATTTAAAGTCAGGGTAAGAGTACTAGACCAGTATAGTAAAACCTCCACTGGTTTGTCTCACAACAAACTTTTTGATGTGCAAACACATATACGCTCAGGGCGGTAAAAATCTATTTCACAATATAATCCAAAAGGCAGCGGAGGATGTAAGAAGTAAGACAAAAATGATACGATTTATGTGTGTATTGGTTCAACAGCCAGTTGAAATAATTATAATAATAAATAATTTTTATATCAGTTGAGCTTCAGCAGTTGTTTGCTTTATGTGATACATAAATGGCTCTTTCTGTTTGATTTTAACTGATGTGATCGGACTCATATAGTTTTTTTTTTTATGACGCTTTATATTTTTTCTTATCTTGATATTTGTTCGAATATTTTTTCAGCTATAACTCAAGAGCTATTAATGATTTCTCATTGTATTCTTTAGCAAATAGCTTCAGCAAGGTGTAATTCTGTTGAATGAAATTTTAGCTAAATTGTAATAAACTAACTTATTCAGGATGTAAGATCATAATTTAATGATAGTGCAGAAAGGATATAATGAGTCATATTTTTTTAATAATAAATCAAACTTACAGTATTTTATATTCTATTTTTATACCCTATACCACTATGTGGTTTGGGTTTAATGACTTTGTGCTTCTGTTTGCAACTACCAAAAATATTTGACCTAGACCCTTTTATTATACCGATCGACTGAAAATCACTTTCTGAGTCGATTTAGCGATGTCCATCCGTCCGTTCGTCCGTCTGTGTGTCCATGTAAACCTTTTAATCAAACTACAGGCCGCAAATATGAATATATTTTGATAAAATTTGGTATGTAAGCTTTCACCGGCCTTAGGATGAATGCTATTGAAATTGGTGAAATCCGGTTCATGTTCAGATTTAGTCCCCATACAAATGACCCCTTTGAAATCGACATAAATTGCCATAACATTGAAATTATCATATAGATCTCAGTCAAATTGGGTTCGTATGTGTTTATTATATCCATTACTCAGTAGTCCAAAAATAATCCCTATAAGATAATTCTTACTCATAGGCCCCATATAGAGCTGCTTCCTAATGTTCACCTAAATCTATCAAAAAACAAAAATATTGCACAGATTTTTCTCAAATTTGGTGTGTATATATTTTTTCAAATCATAAGGGACTTTACCAAATATGGTGCGGCCTGGTGCATTTTTCGATCTAGTCCCCATATAGACATAGCATCCGATATGAACTTTTTCATATCGGCAGCCAAAAAAAATTAATAAAAATGACGCTCAAATTTGGTTTATGCTTATTTTCTATACCGAATTAGTTGGACCGAAGAGATATAGTCTCTAAACCATGGTATAGGGTATCGTATAGTCGGCCTAGACCGACTATAATTTTTTACTTGTTTTATATATATTAATAAAAATAATTTATTTATGCCTTAGCTACAATTTTGTTGAAGAATGAAATTTTGCTGAAGAAATGAGTTAAAAATGGTTCTGAGCATACAAACATCAAAATAAGGAAACTTATGATAATTTTTGTCAACAGATGTTTCGATGACTCTACTGGAGTCGACCCATATGAGGATGATAATCACATAATACATGATTGTAACATAATGCATGAGATTCCGGTTTAGCTATCAGTAGTAATTAGAAAGAATTCGATATCTAATACATATCAATGGATTAAGAAGGGAACATCGACGCTGATGTAGTAAAAGAATACTATATGAAAAGTCGAAAATGTCCTTCTAAAATCATCAATACTTAGCATCAGCGTTTCAAAAGCTTAGAGACGTGAAAACCAAAGAAGTCACTATAACTTTTGAGACATCTAAGCGGAATAGATTGGTTTTACTTTTTGGGTTGTGCTGTTCCGAAAAGTTACTCTCAATGGAAGCTACTCAGTAAAATTTCTTTGTTTACGAATACAAGTTAGGCGGATATATATTTCTTTGTCAAAAAGTAATAGGAGTAGAAGAAATAGAAAAATATCCGAATACCTGAATTTGTTTAAGTTCTCGTTGAAAAATAATTAAAGAAAAAAATTTGAAAATTTTATAAAGTTAAAAACGGTTTGGTATTGGAAGTGACACAAATATTTTCTTTTTCCCAAAACTGAATTTTTGAGGGTGTTACAATATGTTAAACATTATTTTTGTGCTACATCATTTGGCAAGCACGAAATTACTGAAGCACAGTGTGGTTTTTAATTAAACAAAAATACGATTTAAATAGTCTACCGAGTTCCGGAAATGTACCAGTAGATCTAAATTTGTTTGATACGAAGAGTTGACCAGTCGACTTAGATAAATACGATTTAGGGACGATTTGAAAAATAATTTTCCAATAACTAAGAGGATGACTTAAGCAACACTTTTCAGTTCATCATTATGTGAAGAAAATCCAGTAGTTCAGTATTTGACAAAATAATACATACACATTGGTTAAATAATCCTTTTTTTGGTGAAGGGCCTTTTGTGCTACTCAAATTATCGGCCTATATCAATATAAAATTTTGAAGTTATTATATTTCTTCGTACCCTATAATTATTGTAAATTAAAATTGGAAATTATGTCAAAGACAAATTACACTTTTCAGATTAGGAGAAACAGAATCCCGTTCTTTCCGGTAGTTTAATTTTTAAATATTCTAATTGTAAAATTTGGACATAAAGTTAATAAATAATATTGCCAGCCCAAATCCTCAGCGAAACCTTCCAGAGTTCATGCAGGCTGGTAGCAAGCAATGATGTTTTGTATCACATAAGGACAGTGGTGGGCTAAGATCAGTATACACATAATCAGCGAAATATGTTAACAATCACAAATCTAAGGTGGAATAACATTTGCTAATAGCTGCATGGCTAAAAGGGTGCTTAGTGATAAACATGCGAATTCTGGACAGCAGCGAATACCACTTCGGTGCCTGTCTATTTCCCTTTCATTTTAAGATGGATTCAATAAAAACTTATGCTTATGCTCCTGCTGAATTTACATCATGCTAAAGTTAAGAATATCATTTAGATGAAATAATTATTTAAAATATTAAGTTGTAATTATTTCTATTTTGAAGCTCTTATGTTATAACTTGTAACTTAAAGCGGATTCTGTTACTAAGTAGTAAAAAATTAAAAGATTTGCACATTATTGATTAAAAAATATAATAAATAAAAATAAATTAGTTTAAAAAAAATTGCACCAAAAGATGACAAAATTAACACAAATAATATAAATAACAATCTTTTTGTGCATAGCTTTGGTTTGTCTATCGATAGTTTTTAATGTATGATTTTGGTTTTTAGGAACTGTTTGAATGAACAAATCATATCATATCCATATACGAGTACATATTTTGAAATATTTAGATTATATATTTTGTTTAAAAATGTAGCTGTTGCCTTTTATTTGTGTTAAGTGTTTGATAGAAACTACAGGATTGAGTTAATTGCTTTGCACTAATACTTCTAGGAATATATTATTTAAATTTCATTTCAACTAATACAAATATAATTTTATGAGTGGGGTTGTGTGGGTTTTTTGTGTGAGTAAGTGAGTCAGCATAGTAGTGTGTTAGCTTATATATGGATGAGTGTTTGATAGTGTTCTGGATAGGAATTATAATATAATGCTATATTTTGTAAAAATCACTAGATATATTAAATTTTATTGCACATTTTTTAACTCTTAAATAAATAACAAAAAAATGCCGTTAAAAAGCCGGATGTCATATATTCTCTTTATGCTCCTCTCAACATGGATGTGCGTTAAATTTTGTTTAAAATTTAATTTTTGATTTTTTTTTTGGCTTTAATTTAATTTTAGTTTTTGTTTGTGAAATAAAATTTCAAATATTTTATAGATTTTTTTAGGCACTAGTGCTATTTTTATTAGTTTTTTTCCATATGTTTAAAAAAATCAACTTAAGAAGTTCAGTTTAAGTTTTTTGTTTTGTTTCGTTAGTTAGCATAGTTTTTCTTTTGTATATTGTTAAAGTTATTTTTTGTTATTTTTGATACGAGCATGTGTAAGTAAGTGTTTGTGTTCCATTCACATTCCCCAGTTAAATTTAAACTTTATTTTTTTTTTTTTTCATACGAGTATAATCTGTAAAAGTTCCAGTTAGTTTGCTTTGTGTCTATTGTGAAATTAGTTCTTAATACAGTTTTTTTTTTTTGGGTAATGTATTTCATAGTTTGACATTTGGAAGAGTTGCAAAAAAAAAAATTATGTACGCTATTGTTGTTTAGTTTTGTTGCTTTTTGTGTTACTACGTCTTTGTCTCTGTGGCTGTATATTTAAGTACGTTCTGAAATAAAAACTTTTCGTTTTTAGCTTTTGTTAAACTGAATTTTGGCCAGGGACAAAAGTGTTCAGCTAAGTATTTGAGAAAATGTATTGTTCTTTAAAATGTTATTGAACAACACAACAAATTTTATAAATAACGGAAATGCAAACTATTATTAAGTCGGGTTTGTAGCCTACAGACATTATATATAATTGTTTTATTATTTTGTCATAGAAAACTACAAACTAAAAACTACAAGCTGGAGAATATAGAACCTAAACTTTATTAAGTTTACTAAAGAAAAAATATTCCTTTTGGATGAGTTAGTTTAAGTTTGTATGAAAAAATTATTTTTTTTCAACCACAAGCTGCTATGCTTGTTATAGTCAAACCGAACATTAGAATATTTCGTCCCAAAGGCTGCCATATAATGTGAATTGTATTTACTTAATTTCACAAGATGTGATATTAAAGTTAAAATACTTAATGTTGGAAAAAATTATAAAGGTCTTTCCAAACGCTTTTACAGCGTGATCGTAGTTTATATCGTCAATAAAAAAATTATAGTTTTATTTGGCTAAATTAGTTTCATTATATCAAGCTTGTTTTGGGAAACATGTGTAAAATATTTTTGTTTAATATTTTTAGTTCACTACATCATCAAAGATATGACAAATACAGTCATAAAACTGTTGGTAGTTCAATGAAATAATTTTGACTATGGCTAATTTTAAATAAAAGTACGGTTTTTTGACGAAGAAGTAATTATTTTAACTTCCTAATCGACACAAATTACTGTACTTAAGGTATTTTTCCGATGTCCCTCGCTTATCTTAGTTCTTTAAAATTGGCCTAAGAAATAATTAGTTGTGCTTTACTTGGTTTTTTAATTCAAAAAAATTTTCATATAGTTGGAAAACTTTCTCGGCAAACATCATAAGCCACCAAATGAGTATATTGAAATATTCGTCTTTTAAATTTAAAAGATGCTTGATAGAGGGACCACTATCAAGTAACCCTGGATGGATAACAGCAACGCAGAGCACATCACTGCTTCAGAGAAATGGCGGCTATCGAGGCCATTCTAAAAATTATAAGACTAGTAAAAATATATTTAACCCATTAAGGCCCCGCGTTGCGTTCACGCAACGTTCATTTTGACCACCACTCACGCGCACCCAAATTTATCTAGCTGGAAACGAATTATGAGGAAATAAACTTTGATTCAATATCTAATTGACCTTTGTCAAGATTTTTTGTAAATATATTAATTTAAAAAAAAAAAACTTTTTGAAAAAATCAATTTTTAAAATTTTTTGGGTTTTTTTACAAAAAAAAAAAAAAAAATAGATAAACTGGTCATATCAACTAGTCCTTTTAAAGTAAGGTAACTATGATATATACGTCTGAATAAAAATTACAGCACCTAATTTTATTAATCATTTACTAGGAATTATATGATGGACAAAGTGTGTGTTGCGTAAACGCATCGCTGGGCCTTAACGTTAATCGAATTACATACATTTCACCATAATATAGTTACTTCCTCATATCTGTTTATTTCCATTCTTTTATATTCTTACAAAATACGTTTGCTCATAAATGCAATAAAGTATGTACAACAATTCATATCTCTCTGTTTACTTGCTTTACTTCCTAAGAATACTTCTATGTGTTTATACCCTATACCACTATGTGGTTTGGGTATAATGACTTTGTGCTGCTGTTTGTAGCTACCAAAAATATTTGACCTAGACCCATCTTTTATTATACCGATCGACTCAGAATCACTTTGAGAGCCTATTTAGGATTCAGGATCGGTCCACTTTTCGACCTACTCCCCATAAAAATGTAACATCCGATATGAACTTTTTCATATTCAAAGGGAAAAAAAATTAATAACAATGCCGCTCAAATTTGGTTTATGCCTATTTTCTATATCCAATTAGTTGGACCGAAGGGATAGGGTCTGTAAAATATTGTATAGGGTATTGTATAGTCGGTCTCGTCCGACTATAATTTTTTACTTGTTTTTTTTTGTGAATTGTAATTGCTTTCGATTCGTGCTGTTGCGCACTGTTTTGTCAAATCATTTGTCTATAAATCCATTAAAACAAGCCAAACGATACGATCGAAAGCTTAAAAAAATTATGAATGTTCCAATGCCTCACGCTGTGTACGAATATAATACAACAATGGGTGGTGTAGACTTGTTTGATAATGCCATGAACAATTATCGCATTCAAATAAGAGGCAAAAAATGGTACTGGCCGCTCATTACGAATGCTTTAGATGCAGCTATGGTAAATTCTTGGAAATTCCATTGCTTATTGAAAAAAGAAGGAGGTGAAACTCCTATGCCACAACTACAATTTAGAATGTTCATAATTGAATGTCTGCTTCGAGTCGAAAATCCTGAGCGGATAATAGTGTGCCACACCAGCATTTCATCACCATCTTCAGTAATCAGAGCTGATCGTGTTGATCATCTAATTGTTCGCACAGATAAACGTTTGCGATGTCGGCTATGCACCAGTCAAACCATTTACAAATGAAGTAAATGCAAATTGCCACTGCACCCTGACTGCTTCGAGCGTTTCCACAAACAAAAATAATTATATATTTTTTAACCAATAATTTCATTGCATATAGTCTTGTAATAAAAATTGAATTAAACTTTTAGTTGTCAAGAAAAAAAAAAACATAATTATGATGTATGCGCATAATTCTTTATATTGCTAAGGCCCAGCGTTGCGTTTATGCAACGTGGAATATCTCGCCTCCTGGCTAACGAATGTCTTTGAAATTTTTTTCCTATCATATTCGGACCCAATGAATCATACATTCAAATTTTCAGCCTTCCAGCTCAACTCCATCATGGCCTGGGCCTTAATGGGTTAAAGTCATTATGAGTAGTAACTT
The DNA here is from genome assembly GCA_963682025.1 of Cordilura impudica. Lineage (NCBI taxonomy): Eukaryota > Metazoa > Arthropoda > Insecta > Diptera > Scathophagidae > Cordilura > Cordilura impudica. The sequence goes on from OY821517.1 coordinate 110,652,749, forward strand.
ATTAAATTCTAAAATTTTTGCTTTAATTTCGATGCTTAAAGGCCGCACAGAATCGCGGTCATCACTAATGCGAATTGGACAAATATATTGTAGCAACGAATGTTATTTTAAATTACTCTCTTTTACTGTTATTATTATTTAGTAATATCTTACTCTTGTTCCGGTCGTTAGCTACAATTATTTAGATTTTTCTACCGAAATACATGATTACTCAAAGATGATTTGTCGCGGAGAACTATATATCCTTACTGGAGTAATATCAAAAGCCACATTTATTTAAAAAAAAAAATAACATCTCACGGGTTTATGAACTAATTATATCTGTCATTGCCAAAAATAAAAAAAAAATCTGCCACGCTGTCATCACTCCTTTAAAAAAGATCGTAACTTTGTACTTCTCATCTTGTTCGGATGTGTCAATAATTGGTGCGGATTATGACGTTTTTTTAGATGAAAAATATTCACGTATATTTGAAATGTAAAAAAAATACATCTATCTAAGGAACTAATTGAAAAAAAAGCTGTGTGCTGGTACAGGGTGCGGCTAAAGTTACTATATGATGTAAAACAATTGTAACTTCTTGGCTTGCGAGTATTTAACTTTTTCTTTTTTCCTATTTCAGAAATTAAACTTGGGAGAATATTTAAAAAAGGAACGCTATACAATTGCGCAAAGAACTAAGATTGTTTTTCTATTCATTGAAAATCATCGTTCGATAATTAATACTCAACGTGCATACAGAAGATTTTATGGTGTAAGAACTGCTCCAACGGGTCCAACCATTCGTTCGTTGGTGAATAATTTTGCTGAATATGGGACTGTCGGAGATTCAAGACGTACGGGCAGACCTCGAACTGGCAGATCGGCCGAAAATATTGATGCTGTGCGACAGAGCGTCGAAGAAAATCCGCAGACATCAACGAGAAGACGATCTTCCCAGTTGCAGCTTTCTGACCGCACTCTTCGGCGAATTTTATAACACGATTTGCACCTCTTCCCTTACAAAATCCAAGTAGTCCAAAAACTAAATCCTGAGGACTTCGTATTGCGCTTGGAATATGCTAGAGCAGTTTTAAATCTCGTTGATCAAAATGAAAATTTTTTGTCAAATTTAATGATGACCGACGAAGCGCATTTTCACTTGAACGGTTTCGTAAATAAACAAAACAACAGATTTTGGGGATCCCAAAATCCCAAAAATCTTCATCAGAAATCTTTACACGCAATTCGTGTTACCGTTTGGTGTGGCATTACCGCCCAAAAAGTTTACGGTCCTTTTTTTTTGAAAACGATCAAAGTGCATGTGAAACAATAATTGGAGAACGTTACAGAGTAATGCTACAAAATTTTTTATTTCCGCAATTGCCACCAAACGCCAATATATGGTTTCAACAAGATGGTGCAACAGCTCATACAGCCCGTGCAACTTATTAAGACAACAATTTCCAAATCGGATAATTTCTAAAAACGGCGATTTGAGATGGCCACCACGATCGCCAGATTTGACTGCACCGGATTTTTTCTTGTGGGGCTATCTCAAAGACAAAGTTTATGTGAATAAGCCCCAAAGCTTGCAGCAACTAAAGGACAACATTCAAGAAGAAATTGATCGTATACCACAAGAAACACTCAACAAAGTTATGGAAAATGCCATAAAAAGAGCACATTTTTGCGTTAGAGAAAACGGTTCTCATTTAACTGATATTATTTTTCATAATTAATGTAAAAAAATAACATAAAATAAACTTTCTTATTATAATAAATTTTTTTGTTTTTTTCATTCCATTCAATAGTTATTTAAAAAACAAATCATATAGTTACTTTAGCCGCACCCTGTATGATTATGGTCAGTAGAAGACGTACGTAAAAGAATTCATGAAGTGGTGTATCTTATGATTTTTACAACAACACAGTGCGAGGAGTGAGTGAGGAATTCCAAGTCATGGCGAAAGTACTAAGCCCGTATAGTAAAACTTTCAAATGTTTTGGTAGTCTCAGGCCAAGCTTTTATTATGACCTTTTATATTTTTTCATTATATTGATGTTACTTTTATTCGATTTTCAGCTATAACTCGAGAACAACTGGTATTTTCTAATTTAATTTTTCAGCAATAACTTCAAAAAATTACGTTGGAATAATTTTTATCGAATGAAATCTTCATTCAATTATAATAATTAATAACATAACATATTCAGGCCGTATGTTTATTTATTAATAAGGTTGAAGATATCTGGAGATATGTGTGATATTTTTAACATTAAATCACACATATATCAGTATTTGTTACAGTTTTTACATGGATATATTATATAAGTCTTAGCTACAATTTTACCGAAGATTGAAATGAGAAATCGTCAATGGTTTTTTAGTTATAGCTAAAAAAAAAAAAAAGGTAGCAAACCAACATCAAGGTAAGGAAAAAGAATATATTAGGTCATCCAAACCCTTTGGATGTTTCACTTTACTGGCGTAGTACTTTCACTTTGACCAGAAATTTCTCTCCCCCAGAAAATGACAAATGGTTATTGAGACAATATTTATACCCAATACCATTATGTGGTTGGGGTATAACGACTTTGTGATGCTGTTGGTAACTACGGAAAACTTTGACGTAGATATTTTACTCTACCGATATACTCAGAATCACTTCCTGAGTCGATTTAGCGATGTCCGTCCGTCTGTCCTGTAATCAAATTACAGGTCGCAAATATGAATATATACTGATGAAATTTGGTATATAAACTTCTATCAGCCACAGCATAAACGTTGTTGAAATTAGTTAAATTCGGTCCATGTTCAGTCCTAGCCCCATACAAATGACCGCTATGAAATCGACATAAATTGCCATAAGATCCAAATTATCATATAGATCTCAGTCAAATTGGGTTTGTATGTGTTTTGTATAAATTTTTTCAAAATATAAGTGACTTTACCAAATATGGTCAGAATCGGTCCATTTTTCGACCTAGTCCCCATATAAATATAGCACCCGATATGAACTTTTTCATATCTGCAGCCAAAAAAAATTAATAACAATGCCACTTAAGTTTGGTTTAAGGACCGAAGATATAGGGTCTCTAAACCATGGTACATGGTATCGCATAGTCGGTCTAGACCGACTATAATTTTCTTACTTGTTTTAGTCTGAATGATGTCTTCAACATGTAGCTATAACAGGAGTTTATAAACATGGTTTTAATAAAAAAAAAAAAAAATTACACACAAATTTGCCGAAATTTTATAAGCTGCTCAATAGTATTTTCTGGTCCAAATCGGCACATTCATACTTTTAAAAAGGTTTTTTTTTTTTGAAAACTTTACCTATTCAAAACTTCAAGATGCTGTAGTGAACCAAAGTCAAAATTTTTTCCTTAATTAGAATTATATTGTGATATACTTGATATAATAATAATAATATAATATAATAATAATAAATAAAATAATAAAACTATAGCTACAGAATGCAATATGAGTACGAAATAAAATAATTTGGATGGACCTGAAGATCAGTTTGAGCAGTCTTTCGACAAAAGAAAGGTATTTTTCTGAACAAGCCCCGAATCACTCAATAAACCATTTGAAGAAACCGACGTCTACAAGGGGGTTAAATCCTGAGATTAGTTAAATTAAAATATTTGAATATCTTTGGAACACATTTGCATTGGTCAAAACAAATATTCTCCCTCTAAACTTGACGAATTTTTGTTTACTAATAAAAATAAAAAAAATATTGAGGGAGGCGTTTTGAAAAATAATTCCAAAAACTAACAATATGATTAAAAAAGCTCATCTTAATTCATCATTTTGATGAGGAAGGTCTTTATCTCAGTTTATTTGTTACAAAATATAGGACATACACATCATTCAAAGTATGCAGTCTCCTGTTGAAGGAATTTTTGTGTCATTTAAATTGTCTACCAATAGAGAACTAGAAAAACTATGCTGCCATTTCTTTGAGGATTGAAGATTTTCGCATCAAATCAGGATTACAAAATAAATTTACTTTACGTATATTTTCTGGTTTTCAGTTTTAAATTCATCACTTTAAAAATATAAAATTCACAAAAATGGTAGACGATAGTAACCAACTGCAACTACCCAGTAAAAAAGAGCTTACAATAAATACGTTTGTGAGGTAAACAACTTAAGTAATCGATTATAAACCTAATTACATAATCAATGATTTTCATGTGGCTTATTTCCAATGAGATGTACAGTTATTCCATTTTAAATGGTCTTCCTTAAAAACCTGCATCCTCGTAAGGAAAACGTGTGCGCTCTAATAGTATAAACTTCTTACTTCTATTCGTTTTCTGCCAATTCTAAAATGCGTATAGTTTCTAACTAGATTAATTCTTGAAAAACTTAAACTCATAAAGTTACTCAAAACTTTTAGATATTTAAAAGGCCACACTTAGTAAAGAATGAGCCTAATGAATTTTAAAATGAATGAAGTTGAAAATATACTTCCTAGAGTACTTGTATCGAAACCAAACATTAAAAATCAGAATAGGATGTATTTATTAAAAAAAAAAAAATACAACAAAATATGGTTATGTCTTCAACACGTCTTTTATGGCTATGCAAAAACATTAGAACTAATACGCGTAGGGTTATTCGGATATTCCAAACAAACCGTCTAGAAAACGTAGAACGTTCATTTGTGAGATTGACTATATTAACGGAAGAGTATGCTATTATATCAAATCTCTGCATGACGAGAAATGAATCAATACAGAAAGAATTTGGAAAACTATAAAATTAATAAATAATTTTTGGGAAGTGACTAAATTTAGAATGATGAAAAAATGGTCTCATTCTACTAACATTGTTATTCTTCAAGGAGTGGAGATAAAGCAAGTTAAAGACATAAAAAATCAAAAACTCAATGACTGTTTTAATAATAAACGCATTAACCTGTTTCTCTCCCTTCCAGCTATACAATTATTTTTATGGTCCATTTTCTTTGTCTGGTTATTACACACTGCTCTATGGTATATTTAAGACTATACCAGCCTTTAGTTAACAATGTGCGGCTACCTTCTACGGCCTTCTAATATTGCGTGCAATTTACTAACATTCTAAACAAAATTCTATTCGGGTTTTTCCCACTTCTCTACAGTCATAAAATTGTAATTCTAATCATTATCAATCTAAAATATGCATATTTGTATAGACTAAGTATGTTTGTGTGTGTGAGTGTGTGTGTGTGTGCGTGTGTGTATGTATATATAAATTTTTTATATCCGACATAGCTATTCATAATTATGCTAAATTATGATAATTTTGTATTTGTTTTTTTTTTTTTTTTGTTCCTCTCATATGTTTCATTATATTTTTTTTAATCATTTAGTTTGCTCGTTAATTTACAAATAATTTTATTCATATAATTTTTATAATGTTTAATTTTTTATTTTTATTTTTTGCTCATCTTTAATTTCTAATCTCATGTTAATTGGTATAAATATGTACTGTATGTATAAATAATTTTTTGTTTTGTATAATTTTGTTTTGTTAATTTTTTTTTTTTGTTTTTTTATTTTTATTTTTAACCATAATTTATGTATATTGCAGCTTAATATTTGTTTGGTTTGGTTTTATTTACAGCTCAGAATTTATGTCAAATTCATTGTTTTTTTTTTTTTAATTATTTTAGATTTGAATTGTAGTGGGGATTTACTGTGCCTGCAAAAGTAAAGGATAAACCTTAAAAAATAATATGGGTGTTAGTAAAAATTGGAAAAAAGTAGTAAAAAAAAGACAATTGTAAAAAAATTTTATGAAAAAAGTTTTATACGACATTTAAAACATTGAATAACTTTAGATTATTTAGATTATTATTATGTAAAATTATAGAATAGAAAAATATTTTACCAAATGTTAAGCAAAAACATGCAACTAATTGAATAAGTTACGCTATGTTATAAAGAATGCAGTAAGTAGAAACAAATTTCTTTCAAAAAAATTATATATATAATATATTATATATTATATATATAATATAAGTTATATATATACTTTTCTTTGTTGTGAACATCATTTGTGGCCAACTGTCTTCTTCTGTCGTAGTACAACCTATATTTGTATAACCTAATTATCAATTACTCACTCTACAAATGAAAGATCCTGACATTGGCGCTCACTTTATAAAAAAAGAGCATTTCTTCAAAAACTTAATTTTTTTATTTGTAACACAATTTTTACTGCACAAAAAATTATTGAATATCTTTTCATATTTTTTGAAGATTGGTACAGTTTTGCTGAAATTGATTTGATCCAATAAAGTGAGGTTGCAAAACGTTAAATTGTCCTATTTTTTTTCTCTGCCATTTATTTAAAAAAAAATCCAGATGACTCCCTTCTGAACAGAACAACAAGTTTCACAGAAATTGATTTATTTTAAAACTAAATAAGAATCACAATACCTGGAGAATTATGCTGTATAAGTTAGGCCTACAAAGTAAGCTCCATTTTAAATCGATATTTTCCTGTCACCATAGAATAAAAATTTTAAAAACGTAAAAAAACGTGAAATCGTATTCACCCTACTTAAGAGGTTTGTACCAATATATACATATTTCATTATTTTTACTTTTAAAGTTACCGAAGTGTTCTTAGGTCCAGTTTTTGAGATGTCAGTTAAACCTAGTTTAGTTAAACCGAGAATTAATTTTGTCAGATATGTCCAAATTCATAAAGGAATTGATGAATAAATTCTGGGTTTAACAAAACTAGGTTTAACTGATATCTCAAAAACTGGGTCTTAGACTAACAATTTTTACCGCTGGTATTACTCAGAATTTATTGAAAACAGGAAAAAAATATGCTTCAAAAAATATTTTATTTGGATAAACTTTTTTAATAAAAATTACTTTTTTAAAAAAAGTTACTTTTCTAATATGTGGTACTTTTTAATAAAAGGCATTTTTAATGAAAACTGCTTTATTTAGAAATGGTACTTTTTAAATAGATGGTATTTATATCATATACCACTATGTGGTTTGGGTATAGTGACTTTGTGCTGCTGTTTGTAACAATCAAAAATATTTGACCTACACCCATCTTTAATTATACCGATCGAATCAGAATCACTATCTGATTCGATTTAACGATGTCCGTCCGTCCGTCCGTCCGTCCGTCTGTGTGTCCATGAAAAGCTTGTAATCAAACTGCAGTTCGCAAATATGAATATATATTGATGAAATTTGGCATTTAATCTTCTGTCGGCCATGGGATGAACGCTATTGAAATTGGTGAGAATCGGTCGATATTCAGACCTAGCCCACATAAAAATGACCCCCTATGAAATCAACATATATTGCCATAAGATCCAAATTATCATACAAATCTTAGTCAAATTGGGTTTGTATGTATATATTATATCCATTAATCAGTAGTCCAAAAATGATCCCCATTGGACAACTCTTAGTCATAGGCCACATATAGAGTTGCTTCCCGATCTTCACTTAAATCTATCAAAAACGAAAAATATTGCACTGATTCTTCTCGAATTTTGTTTGTATACATTTTTGTAAAATACAAGAGACTTTATCAAACATCGTCAGGATCGGTCCATTTTTGGGTCTAGTCCCCATATAGATATAGCATCCGATATGAACTTTTTCATATCTGCACCCGAAAAACTTAATAAAAATCCCACTCAAATTTGGTTTATGCTTACTTTCTATATCCGGTTAGTTGAGCCTGAGAGATAGGGTCTCTAAACGCATGGTATAGGGTATCGCATAGTCGGTCTAGACCGACTATAATTATACCCTATACCACTATGTGGTTTGGGTATAATGACTTTGTGCTGCTGTTTGTAACAACCAAAAATATTCGTCCTAGACCCATCTTTAATTATACCGATCGACTCAGAATCACTTTTTGAGTCGAAATAGCAATGTCCGTCCGTCCGTCCGTCCATCCGTCTGAGTGTCCATATAAAGCTTGTAATCAAACTACACTTCGCAAATATGAATATATTTTGATGAAATTTGGCATATAAGCTTCCATTGGCCATAGGATGAACGCTATTGAAACTACTGAGAATCGGTCCATGTTCAGACCTAGCCCCGATACAAATGACCCCTATGAAATCGACATAAATTGCCATATGTTCCAAATTATCATATAGATCTCAGTCAAATTGTGTTTGTATGCATTTATTACATCCACTAATCAGTAGTTCAAAAATCCTCCCTATAGGAAAATTCTTAGTCATAGGCCCCATAAAGAGCTGCTTCCCGATCTTCACTTAAATATGTCAAAAAAACAAAAATATTGCACATATTTTTCTCAAATTTGGTTTGTATATATTTTTTCAAAGTATAAGTGACCTTACCAAATATGGTCAGGATCGCTCCATTTTTCGACCTAGTCCACATATAAGTATAGTATCCGGTATGAACTTTTTCATATCTGCAGCGAAAAAAATTAATAAAAATGCCACTCAAATTTGATTTATGCTTATTTGCTATATCCAATTAGTTGGGCCGAAGAGATGGGATCTTTTAACCATGGTATAGGGTATCGTATAGTCGCTCTAGACCGACTATAATTTTCTTACTTGTTTTCTTACTTCTTTTCTTAATAAACAAGTAAAAGTTACTTTTTAAATAAAAGGTATTTCTTTTAATGAAAAGTACTTTTTTAATAAGAGGCACTTTTTTGAAAAAAGCTCCTTTTTACTTAAAGGTGTTTTTTTTTTATAAAATGTATTATTTCACTGAAGGCACTTTTTAGCCCATTAAGGCAGTTTACATCAAGTATATTATCGGTGAATATCGCGTTTTTTTTTTTTTGCTCAGTATATGCTCGAGAAAAGCGTTGTTAATTTTTAGAAAATGGGAAAAACAAACAACGAGCATCGTTTCCATGAGGGCTAAAGGGTCCCTTCTTAAACTTCCTTTGGACAAACTGGGATATGTTAACTCAGTTAGTCATTATGCCAGATCAAACGGAAATGGTTATTTAAATACCCGACCGGCCTTAAGGTGTACTCAAAATATAATATTTTGCTGTCTGGAAATTTTTGTGTAAGGTGAATAAAAAGCATATGAAAATCGGCATGTTTATTATTGTATTCTGAAAAGACGATGTATATAAAAAAAATAAATTACTGAACCTTAGAATTAGAAATCTTGTGATAATCCAGAAAGCTAGCAGGTTATTTTGACTTCGTCTTGCACTTCAGTCAACCGTATTCGCTATTAACACTACATTGCAAACCACCATTCGGAATTCGACAAAGGCAATGTAATTTCCACGCATTTACCATAGCCGTGGCTAATTCATTCGTTATTAACGGTCAATACCACTTCTTTCCCCGAATCCTAATTCGATAATTATAATTATCATTGTTAAAAATGGTTTACACCTTCCATGCTATGGTTGTATCAATTGACCAAATGACGCTGGTCAACTGTAACCATTTCGATCACACTTCTTCGCGCGGGGCGTTGGTGGATGCCTTATGACTTACAGCATTATTGCTCCAACACACCACAGCGAGTATAGAATTGTTCGTATCAAAACGAAAGTCAGATGTTCCGCGAGGCCTCTTTCTCATTTATTAAATATTAATCAATGGTTCGATTATCACGAACAGTTCCCGTAACGAAGAACCCACAGTGCGATAAATGAGTCATTAGTTTGTCAAACGTAACAGTGTGCTGCTTATTATTTTTTAATCTTCCCTTGAAATTCATTCTTCTATCAGCGTGCATCCCAACGATTTCCGATTTGACCAATAAGAACGTGTGTCCTAAGCCAAAAAATTTACATTTACGACAATTGTTATAATTAGCTTGTGATTTTTATCACTTTTTATGCAATTGAAGCTCTTATTTAGCATGCACACTACACAATTACAACCACTGATATGAAAAACTTTCATTTAAGTTCGTACGTACACACAGTGTCTGGCTAATTGCGGGGAAGAACACACTCCTACTCTTGGTGAAGGAAGGAAAACGTCAAAAAAGGGCACGATATTTTTAAAGGATATGATAACGAGGAAGAACGCATATTTAACTTTGTTAAATAATAGGAGGCATGCAAGTTTTGTGTTATATTTTGAACGAGGTTTTTTAGTAAATAAGTTAAACCGCAAGTATCACATCACGGACTGGCGGGTATTTAAATAGCCATGCTATATCTCAGATGTCCGGGCAGATATTTAAAAAAAATATTTTTTCTTTCAACTTCTATGGACTATCAGGAACATACATATAAAAAAATTTTATCAAAATCGTACGAGCTCAACTATGGGCTGGTCTTAATGGGTTAATATAAGGTACTTTTTAATGAAAGGTACTTTTTTTAATAAAAGGCACTTATTTAATAAAATGCACCTTTTACTATTTTTTTTCTCTGTCGATTTATTTTCACAAATCCAGAACAGAACTAGTAGTTTCACAGAAATTGATTTAACTTAAAACTAAATAAGAATCATAATATCTCGAGAAAGAGGCATTTCATTTCAAAGCGATATTTCTTCGGTCACCGCGGAATTAATATTTAAAGTATTAAAAAACTCTGAAATTGCATTCACCCAAATTAAGAGATTTGTACCAATATATACAAAATTTCATTACTCTTACTTATTTTTATTTATTTTACACTGGTACTACTCAGAAATCACTTAAAGCTCAACAGAAAAAAATATGTTTCAAAACTTATTTTTTTATTTTTCTTATAAAATCCAATATTGTGACTTAAAAATGTATATTCCGCTTTAAGGAGATGAAAAAATTATTTAAAAATAAATCGTTCTTGAAGAAACTTTATAATGTCCATCATTTAAATTTCATAGGATTCGATAGAGAATTTAAGTTCTTATGGGACACGTAAAACTGACAACAAGTTAAATTGTAGTTTATTAAACGCATTTTGATTTCTGTTCATAACAATTGCTTAGATATATCAAAAAAGTGCTTTTTTAGTAACAGGTACTTTCTCGATAAATGGAACTTTTTAATTAAAATGTACATTTTTTAATAACAGATTCTTTCTGAATAAAAGGTACTTTTTGAAAAAAGGTACCTTTTGAATAAAATATACTTTATTAATAAAAAGTACTTTTTTAATAAAGGAACTTTTTTAACAAAAAGCTCTTTTTCAATAAAAGGTACAATACTTTTTAATAAAATTCATTTTTTTAAATGAAAACTACTCTATTTGAAAGTGGAACTTTTTAAAAATGGTTCTTTTTAAATAAAGGGGACTTATTTAAGAAAAGATATTTTTTAACGAAATGTACTAGTCTAATAAAAAGAGCTTTTCAATTCGTTGATCACAAGCGACAACCGCCTAAGCCGACTTAACCCATTTTCGGCCGCTGGTCGATTTTTCGAACAGCAACTTTGATGCGATGTAACTCAAACATTAGATATGTTTTGTTTAAACCGTTGATGGATAAGACAATTTTGATCTTTTGTTAACGCACTGATTTTAGCTTTTCGTAAAAAAATAAAAGTTTGCAGATTTTCGTGAAAGGAAGAAGAAAGGACTTTTTTTGGACCAATTTTCAAAATTCAGTAAAAAGTCTTAAAACTAAAACTACTTATTTTATTTTTAGATGCTGAGGTAGCGGAAAGACCAGATAACAATAATCAATTGATATCCGCAACAATATTGAAAGTTTTCTACTTTCCAGAAGAGCGTTGTTTTTGGTGGTCGAAAAATCGACCACTGGCCAGAAGTCGTCAAGTAGATATTTAATTGAATTTGACATTTTGCTGGTAGGCTGTGAAAAATTCTGCGAATTTTTTTTTATTTTCGCTGTTGCTTTGTCATAATTGTTATTCTTTTCTGCAGAGCAGACGTGTGTGTGGCCAATAAAAGTGAGATAATTGCATTTTGGTGTGGTTTTATATAAAGAAAATGTCTTTTCGAAAAGTGTTAACCATGGTAGAAATCATGGCTGCTTTGAACAAGCCGTGTTCGGATGACGAAGAAGACCAAGCCATTTTGAGTTCAAAAGATGTTGATGTCGTGTATATTCCACCTAAAGTAGACTATGTGACTGATGAAGAAGATATCGACGATAATCAAATTGCTCTAAATGATGGCAATGATGATTGTGCGAATGAAATTACCGGGGAAGTGGAGTTACAGTACGTTCGAGACAATGACTTAATACCTAATGATACTGAAGAGCCCCAACCATCAACATCGAAAGCCGCAAAAAGACGTGGAAGATCTAAAAAAGCAGTTAATCCATCCTTAATCAAAGGAAAGGCAGACTTTGAAGTTCCTGATTGGCAGAAACCTGGGGATTTTACTTACACCAGAGCAGCAATCAACGTGGAAGGTTTGAAAAAGGAAGAAATTTGCGCAAAAATTGGTAAGTGAACAATTGTTTTTAATATCATTTAGGCCCGGTTGTTCAATAGACAAACAAACCTCAGATTTCTAGCGAATAAATTTGTAAAATTTGTATTGAATTTGACAGAATGTAAAAAATTTATTCGATAGATAGCTTATTCATGAGTTGTTTGACTATTGAACAAATGGGCCTTAGTCGTTTTAGAGTCTTAATTTTTAGTTTTTTACTTTGTGTAGGTGGTATGTCACCGTATGACATATTTTCATTGTATTTTGATGGAACATTGAACGAAGATATTACTCACTTCACGAATTTATATGCCACTCAAAATAATGCAACCATTGATGTGACACCAAATGAAATGCGGCGCTTCATTGGTATATTGTACCTATCAGGGTATCACACGCTGCCACACATCGATAATTATTGGTCAGTTCAGCAGGACATGGGAGTACCTATGGTGAAGCAAACGATGAGCCGAAATCGATTCAAAGTCATAAAAAGATTTCTCCACCTCTCGGATAACAACAATCTGAACGTAGCAGATCGCTTTGCGAAAGTCCGACCGATTATTGACGCTCTCAATGAAAAATTTATGCATTTCGGAGTTTTCAGCCACATCTTATCTATAGATATACAGATGATACCCTATTTTGGAAGACACTCGTGCAAGATGTTTATTGGTGGAAAACCGATTCGGTTCGGATTCAAATCAAGGTGCTTTTGTTCAGAGCAAGGATATCTATTCTTTTCCATACCATACGGTGGCTCGGCAACTCCCCATGATAAAAATATCGGTCTTGGCGCACAAACGGTTTTGAATTTGCTTGAAAATGTATCTGATCGCGATTGCCATATTATTTTCTTTGACAATTTTTTTTCCTCCTATCATCTTATGTGTCTACTGAATGAACGCCGTTTCTTTGCAACTGGCACAATACGTGAAAACAGAATGGCGAAAATTCCATTAGCGAATTTAAAAAAGGCTGAACGTGGCGAATTTGACCAATTATTCGATGCTAAGCAAGAAATATTGGTCATCCGTTGGAATGACAATGCAGTTGTGAATGTCATTACTAATAATTCTACAGTCGAGCCATTGTTCAATGCTCGAAGATATTGTCGTACGCAAAGGAAAACAGTTGCGATTCCCCAACCTAAAGTGATTCGTAATTATAGCCAAGGTATGGGAGGCGTTGACCTTCACGACAACGCAGTGGCCATTTATCGAATATGCATACGAGGAAAGAAGTGGTGGTGGCCACTATGGACCAACGCTCTCGGCAATGCAATGGTCAATGCTTGGAAGATGCATTGCATGTTGGCAAAGCATGAAAACACAAAGCCACTTACTCAATTAGAGTTTCGTTCTGCTGTTACTACCAAGCTACTGACTTCCAATATGATGAACGAAGACATGGAAGATAACGCTGCTGATGTTGATAAAAAAGAATGCCCTCCTGGTTTCCCACGGATCGACGAAAAAAACATATTGTGGTAAAAAGCCCTCAAAACAAATATTGTCGCTGCAAAGTATGCAAAAAACATACAATTTTTACATGCAAAAAATGTAATGTTTACTTACACACCAAATGTTTTGATGAATACCACCAAACTATCTAACCTTTTTTGCGTTAATTATTCATATCTTATCATTAAATAACATTTTTGATACAACTAAAAACGAATAAATTGAATTAAAGCTAAATATTCGTAAAAAAACGCATTTCTTTATTTATATATGTAGATGTTGACTTCTGGCCAATGGTCGATTTTTCGACCACTTCATATCTAGATAACAACAATTAAAAAAAAATTTTTTTTTTTAATTTTTCTAAATTGAGCTCCTAAAAGTAAGTATTAAAAAGGAATTCAAAAAATTCCTGCAATTTCTGGTAGCGGCCGATAATGGGTTAAGGACGATTTAAGTTATGTATGCTATCATGTTCTACTAACAACGCTTTATATATACGTGAAATCCCCTTTTCTCTAACATTGTTTTTGCAAATTTATTTATGAAAACTAACCTAGTTGTAATGAAGCACCATTAAATTTATATAAAAGGTGATTTTTCTCGAAAGCATGATTTTCTACTTAGGCGGTTAATGCTTGTGACCATCAAATTATACGTACTTTTTAATAATAGGTACTTTTCAATAAAACTGCTTTTTATATAAAAGGTACTTTTTAGTAAAATATAATAAAAGTAAAACGTACTTTCTTAATAAAAGTTACTATTTTTATTAAGCTGCTTTTTGAAAAAAGTTACTTTTTTAATAAAAGCTGCTTTTCGTGACTCCTAACAAAGATCTGCAATGAGTACTGAAAAAATTAGTAGATTTGAATCGTGGCTCATAATATCGCATTCATACCAATAAAGTATATTAATGTCTTCCTTAAAAAAAAATTTTTTTACCCCAGCTTTTTTGGAGATTTTTCAGAGGCGGTTTAGAGGTCGCCAAAAATATAAGGCTCAGTTGAAGCAGTTGTGTGTAATCGTGAATATATTTCGGGATAATTTTCTCAACAATTTTGTGGTTGATGCAGTTGGAAAAATTGTCCTTATCAATGGACTTCCAAAACTTTGATTTGTGGTGGTGTCGTCTGTTCTTCAATATCAAGTGCCTTAAGCGCTGATCTCGTGCAACAAGTTCCTACATATGATAACGGCATGGTAAAAATATGAGGTCTTTATTTAGTTTTTGGCAAAGTAAAACACATGCTATAATTCGACATCCTGTATCGGAACTTTTTGTATCTGCATGCATAAATTTTATGTTCTCAGCTAAGTTCCTGATTTTTAGCATTCGGATCGGGGCCTCAGCGTGATCTTCTGCCGTTTCGGATGGAAGTGGTAATACTCCAAGATGCTTGGTACAATACGTTTTTTCTTTTTTTTTTTTTTTTTGTAAATCGGGTATTATCTTTCCATTCCAATGCACTGTTATGAAATGTGACACATAATAAACTCTGCGACAATCACTCACTGTTTCTGACATTCCCTCCAAGTTAAACTCTTTGTGTATGCAGCTTTTCATTCGCTCTGTCCAGGGTCTGAGCAGGAAGTCACTACAAGCATGGCTTTATGGCAAGTAATTCCGTTTCTGCTCAGACTTACACAAAGCTGTTGCTTATGTATGGAAGTAGCAAGTTCTTTTTGGACTTGTTTTGCTGCTGTCTCATATTCTGAATCATTATCATCATCACTTTCATTGCTATCAACGCTGCAGCTATTCATGTTTGTAACGGATTCCAATTTTATCTTCTGGACCTGGTTTGAACTTGGAAATTTTGGAGGTTAAAATCTTTTGCCGAATACGACCCTCAAGTCGTGCATGCAATTTTCTTGTTTTTTAATTTCTCATTTATTTGAGTGCAATTCTATTACATAGCGTGCAATGTGTTGAACTTTCGATACGTTTCCCTCAAATCCTTAAAATTGTTTGCAATTTTTCGGGCGCTTTATGATATAGTGTATTCTTCGACCAAATGTAGTTTGAAAAATCTTTGAAGTATTCTAATTTTCTTTGGCAGTTTAGCAGAATCAAAAGCATCAATCTTTTTGCCCACAAGTCACACACTTCTTTTCTTCAAAAGAGCCATATCAATTTTTAAAAATTTAAACTTACTAGTTCAATAATGGTTCAGATTTATGAGATATTTAGAAATACCAGCGCGAATTGTTATAACTCTAAGAAATATTTTTGTACTCAGAAAACGTGTTTGCATTTTGTGTTCTCGGTCAGCTGTTAACAAGAAAACTTTTACAGTATGATTTCTTTATACCATCTGAAAAGAGTTCTTGTACAATACTTTACCAATGCATAACTGGAAAACACGTTTAAAAATGGTATAACTTTGTAATTGCAAAACCAAATTCAATAATAATTGTTTAAATTACTCAGAATTTATCCAGCTTTTAAACTGCATAATTAGCTCTTTATTGTGACTTTAATAGAAATTTTAAAAGTTAAAAGGCATTATTTTTATAATTTATGCTAAATTTACGATAAAAAGATGTTATAAAGGGTACCCAAATTAGCAACAAAAAAAATAATAACCGAAACTTATTTCTGTTAATAGCTTTCTTTTAAATAATTGACTAAGTAACAAAGAAAGTCGTGCTACTGGGCCGAGTAATGTGCGTAATGCAAAAAATGTACGGAAAACCCAATTTTTTGGTAAAATTCGACTTTAGCTCCCGCAAAACCTCTTCCGAAAAATCTGAAAAAAATTACAAAAATACTTTAGCCCATAAGATTTCAAAAAAAAAATATAATGTTTTCGGGATACACTAATGTATATGTATGACTCTTGCTGATACCTAAGTACTTGGCTCTAGCTAAGTTCACTCAATTTTTGTTATTATTTTACCTAATAATGGCAAAATTTCTGCATATTTCAGATCTATTACAAATAGAATAATGCGCATTTTATTTAAGTTTTTTAATACAGAATTCATTATCTTCACCATTAATTTCTAATACATTCAAGGTGATTTTAGTTATTCGATTTACAAACTACTCGATTGGAAATAAATGTAATTTTGTAAATTTTTATTTGTAATTAAAATATTGCTGTAGGGCTTTTAAAGTCTTTTGCCCAGAGTTTTAACAACTAACTTCAGTTCAAAATGAAATATTTATATACAAGATTTATGCTCTTCACTAGCTAATTAGCTGACTCTCTAACGTCTCAAAATTACGTTACTATAGCAAATTTCCTTTTATTTTTCTTTGATCTATTTTCTTTTCCTTAGGCGCCTTACAATTAACTTGTATTGAAATATTGACTAAACTGATTATCCTTTCGATAGAGATTTTAATTATTGCTTTAACAATAAAGTTAATTTTGTTATTTATGCAACATGCGAAAAAATTATCAAACAAATCTATTGGGGATTGATTTTGGATTTTGTGTGGTACATATTGTAAAGGTTTGCTATCTGAACTTAGTTGAATATGGTGACGTTTATGCATTCGATTAAATGACAACATTGCCACCCATAAAAGTTACAACAGTTACCTTAGCTTATGTTGAATTCAATTTAAAAAAAAAAAAGTTTCTATCTGCTAAACAATTTATTCTGGCTCGACATTGGTTTTAAGTACATATTTACAGAAGAAATTAAATATTTATTTTAGCTGGTACATAAAAGCTTTTGTTCTTAATTGAGATGAAAAAAAAAATTAAACATGCTTTTGAAAACGTGCAGAAAAATAAGATATAAAAAATCTAAGAAAAAAGTGTAATAATAAAAATTTATTAATATTTGGTTTAATTTGTGTAAGGTGCAAAATGTACATAATAATGTCAGAAGCATTTACTCTTCTATGTAGTAGACTACATTACCAACCTGTGGGCTAACTTGGAATTGTTGGATAGGGTAAGCAACAACACCGGCTGCCTGAGGTATAGCAGCACCAGCAACACCTGCCGTCGCCAATTGTTGAGCAGGAGATATTTGTGCTTGAGTAGCAACACCTTGCCAAGTAGCGGGGATTTGTACACCCATGCTAGAAGGATATTAACAAATAAAAACCTGAAGTTAGAAATATGTTTGTGTAATTATTTTTTAAATATAATCTTAATATAAGAACAAGTAAGAAAATTATAGTCGGTCTAGACCGACTATACGTTATCCTGTACAATGTGTTTGGAGACCCTATCTCTTAGGTTCAACTAATTAGATATGTCAAGTAAGCATACACCAACTTTGAGTGGCATTATTATTAATTTTGTTGCCTTTGGATACGAGAAAGTTCAAATCGGATGCTATATTTATATGGGAACTAGGTCGAAAAATGGACCGATCCTGAACATATTTGTTTTGCAAAAACATATGCAAACAAAGTTTGAGAAAAATTTGTGCAATATTTATGTTTTTTGGTAGATTTAAGTGAAGAATCGGGCATCAGCTTCATATGGCGGCTACAGCTAAGAACTGTCCTGTAGGGCTTGTTTTTGGACTAATGATAATGAATGCAATAAACATACACATGCCCAATTTGACCGAGATCTATATGATAATTTGGATATTATGGCAATTTAGGTCGATCTCATAGGAGTCATTTGTATGGGTCTTCGTCTGAACATTAACCGATTTTCAACAATTTCAACAGCGACATGCTATGGCCGATAAAAGCTTATATACTAAATTTCATCGAAATATATTAATATTTGTGACCTGTAGTTTACATGGACACACACACAGACAGACGGATGGACGGACACTGCTAAATCGACTCAGCATTCTGAGAATTCAATGATTCTGAGTTGATCGGTACACTAAAAGATGGTACTAGGTCAAATATTTTTGGCAGTTACAAACATCAGGACAAAGTCACAATACCCTGACCTCATGGTGGTATAAGGTATAAAAACATTCGTACAATTAAAATAATAAGAAAGTTAATTTAAAACATTAAATAATTATATATTCATCGTTCTAATCGAAAAAAAAAAAAAAAATACGATATGACAGTAGTGAAAAAGTCAACTGAACTGAATCATTGACACTCTTTACATATATCGTGATCAAATATGAGTTAGGAAAATATATCAAAAATTTTTGGTGAATAAATTTTGTAAGTTTTGAAATAAGTTTTAAGAAAATAATTATTTTGAGCTGAAAAAAATTTTTTTAAACGGAAATTGTATACACATTTTTTTGCTGGAAACCTTTTCTGACATTTTCACAGTTCAGCTAACTAGTTTGCTAGTTTTGAAAAAAGGAGTTCCAGTTAGTTTTGAAAAAAGGAGTTTCTTTTTTTTTTGTAAATTTTTCAAATTTCGGAAAAACATCAATAAAGATATTAAAATAAAAAAGTGCTTATATGGAAAATCGTACAGTATCACAAAAAGCGTAAAAAAATCTGAGTGACATGAGCTTTGAAAAAAAAATAATATTTTAGCTATTTCTAAAAAACAGAAAAAAATTGTCAATTGCAGGTTAACTTTCCCACAATTGTTTCTTTGCTTCCTCTTAGTTTAAATGTATGATTGATGTGCCTTATAACAACGAATAGAACTTTGTATTCTTTCCAAGAACCATATGAGAGATGCTGAGAATGGTTATATTATGGTTGGCCGTTAGTAAACATATTCCCAATGAACCAGTATTATTTAAAGGTAAATTAGCTGACAGCGCGCCAATTTATAACGAGTAATTATTCTTTAGAAATTTATAGAGAAATATCTTCGACAAAAAATTTTTTCTGACCCACTTTAATGTTTCGGCCTTATAATAAATAAGGTTACAATCGAAAATATGAGAAAACAAAAAAAATTACTTTGCACAGAAAAGGTTCAAATATTAAAAATGTTTAGGCTAATTCGAAACGCATTATATGCATAAATGGCTATAGTGCGCTTGTCATAAATAAATAAATATTGAATCGAAAATGCTTCTTCTCCCACCCAAATTAGGTACTTAAGCAAACTTGTATAGTTGCAACACTCTTTACGACTTATCTCATGTTGCCACTTTAACGAATATAAAAATTAATACAAATTTTAACCAGAAATTGTTTGCTTATGAAGATTTAATGAACATGTCTAGCAATTAGTAAATGAATTCAGCCATTCATCATGTTATCATTATTCCTGATGGGATTTCAATCATTTGAATATCTAAATGTTTTTTTGAACATGTTACGTTCTATTGTCCATATGCATTTGATGTGTGTAACCTCATTTTGTGTTAAAATTGTGTTTACATTAACAACGACAACATCAACAATGACAGCAAAAGTGGCAGCAGCAATAACCAACCCACCAACGTACTCTAATTTCTGTACATAAATATATTGTATATATTGCACGAATATACAATGTTGTTGACATATCAACAATATTTTGAGGACAGTTGCTTGCTATTAAAATAATTATATATTTTAGTTTTACATATATGCCTATTAGGGGTATGCAATTCTTAAAGGGGAGTACTCGATTTACAACCATTTTTATTTTTACGGTTGGCGATTAACATATACTATATGGAGAGAAAAATACACGGCCTCACATAGAGATGTCGTGACAAGTGACAATTCTCTCTGTCAAAATTTCCTGACATTTCGTTAATTTTAAAAAAGTTACAGTTAGAAAAATTGTGCTGCTTTAAAGAAAAAATGGATTGCAAAGGTTTTTGTGTTTTGATTATACATTGTTTTTTAGTGTGAAAGAATACTGTCCAAGCCAAAGAAACATCATGTTGAATCCTTGCCATCATATTCAATGGAGAAAATGTGGTATTTCAAACTTAAACGTGGTCGTACATGCACAAATGATGCAGATCGTCCTGGTCGTCCAAATGAGGCAGTTACCGCAGAAAACGTAGGAAAGGGCATCAGGTTGTATTGGATAACCGAAAGATTAAAGTGAGTGATGTTGCTGGCATCAAAAAGTTATCAAGAGGGTGAGTTCGGCATATATTACATGATCATTTAAATGTGAAAAAGCTTTATGCTCAATAGATGCCGCGATTTTGAACTGCTGAACAAAAACTGAAACGTGTTCATGATTCAAAGTATGCTTTGGATATGTTTCAGGTAAATTCAACGTAATGTTTACGTCGATTTATAACGACGGACGAGACGTCGATTCACAATTATATACCGGAGCCCAATAGACAGTCTGTGGAGTGGTTACAAGCGTACAAAAGCCGACCAAAGCGGTCAAAGACTCAACAATTGGCTGGACAGGTTAGGAACAGTGTTCTTTTTTTTTTTGGGATGCACGTTGACGTTGATCTTCGGTTTACTTGGAGAAAGGAAACACAATAACTGCCAATTTCTACGTTGAGTTTTTGGACAGGTTGGATGACGAAGTGAAGAAAACACTACCACTTGAACCAGGAAAAAAATCTTATACCATGACGATGCATCGAAGCGTTCATCTGCTTTGGCCTCAGAATAACTTAAGTATTTACATTACGAATTGCTTCCTTAAGCATTATTACACTAGCCAACAATGCTTTGGACTGGAGCAAGCAAATATCTTTCCAATGGAAATTTGGTGTGCTGAATTCAAATCTGTAATTGGTTTTTCTCTATCGCGTCAGGTTTTCGAGATACAAGAAAAATGTTTTTATTCATTTTTTACATAAAAAATCATTAGTTTATTTAAAAACCAATGAATTTTCAAAAGTGGCTTCCAGATCTGAGGGCCAAAAAATATGCCTTCTTTGATTTACGCGTATGAGATTTTAAGAAAAAACCGCTAAAAAATATTTAAATGCTGCACCATCTTTATCCAGAGCCTTGAGAAAGTCTTAAAAAGGCCCAATTTTATGTGCAGTGGCGGAAGAAGAACGTCATTTGGATCAATTAATGGTTTATTTGAAATGTTTTGTTTTCTTGGTGAATACTCAGTTCTTTTTGGCCACTATGTTATGACGTAACTATCCCATAGACAAAGGAAACAACAATATTTTGTGAAACGTCCTTGCAAACCAGTCAACAAACTTATGACCTGAAACAGATTAATTTACAATTATCTGCGATGGTCTATACTATATAGACAAAGAAATTTAAATCACACATCTTCAGGTCACCACAGATCTTCCATTTATGATCGTTGTATTTGAGTAAATTTCAATCATTGCTTCATAACTTTCATTTGTATTAATGACATGAGCAATTGGTACGGATGATTTTTCATTCCCATTATGCAAAAGAAGAGCCTTTAGACTGTACTAAGAGCCATCAATAAATAATCTCCATTCAGTTTTGTCACATGGCTGGTTCATTTTTTGAATTAAACCATCAACATCAAAATATGCAGCCAATTGCAAGCTTCTCTCTCCATAGATTTATATTGTTGTCTTGCTTCGCTAAGTGTAAATCCCGAATTAGATCATTCAGCTCAGCTTAAGTCATTAAATGGAGTTCATCATCAGCATCATACAAACTACCACTGCTGGTGGAAGATGTTTTGGACTCACTGCACGTAGCACTGGGAATGACTGGTAATGGATCATTTGGTGCACGTTGAACAGGTTTCGAAACCGATAGGACATTCGCGTAAGTAATATTTTTTCGATTTTTCATATTGAATCCAGCAACTTTTGTAAAACAGAAATAATCGGTTTGGTGGTTACTTAACTCTCTCCAAAGTACTGGAATTTAAAAATCGAAATTGATAATGTAAATATGCATATTTTAATGATTCTGATATTGCATATCCTTTTTTTGCCAACCAAATATTCACCACACACAAAGCAAGGATAGCTTGAATCAGTAACACACGATTTCCCTGACATACTCAAATGATACTATTATGAAGATTTAGAATGAATGTGGGCTTCTGTCAAATTAATAATTGTGACATTGTAGTGTCAGTATTGACTGTTTTACAGAATTGCCAGCATGCGATAAAAAATTAACAAGACGTGATAGCACAATTCTTATGCCAGATTCGAATTCAGCGCACCCAGATTAGTTAAAACACATGCTTCGTTTCTGCATTCAATATATTTTTTTTTTATTTGTAGACCAGTGTTATTTGTTCACAAACTTGAAAATATGGCTTCAGGGAAAGAGATTTTCCAGAAACGAAGCAGTCCTATCAGAGACGGAAGCCTATTTTGAAGGGTTTAACAAATCGTATTTTTGCAAGGGAGCAGAGATTACATTGAAGAATAAAATTAATTAAAAATCAAAAAAAAGACTGTTTTTTCATTGTTAGGCCATGGAATTTTCACTCTATGTAGTAATGTTGTCCACTATATGTATGTGTTAATGTTTGTTGCTTTTAGAAATATGAAAGAAATGTGCTCAAATTTATAAAAATGGCATACCTTGTATACACATACATAAAACCAATTAGAAAAATCTAATTAAAATATTTATGAAAAATTAAAACTTTACATTTGGAAAAGTAAAATTGATATCAAAGTGGGGAAGAAATGATTTTCAGTAATCAAAATTTATATTGGAAAAAAAATATGAATATATATTGCAGACTGAAATTATTAACAGAAAAAGGCATCTTTTTTTTCGTTTATTGATTACTAATGAAACATAATACACTATAATAAACAATAGTTAACAAAATATATTTTTTTGGTATATACAATGACCCTTGATAGAGTACTCCAGTATTATAAATATGGTAATAAATAATTTTAACAAATAAATATTGGTATTTCTTATTACATATGAAGCATATATCATTAAATTAAATTTTTATATTGCAATGAAAAGTTTAAAAAAAACGTTACTTTAGTAAGAAGGGTTAAAATGGGTCAAGAGTTAAAAACGGAAAATTTAATTTTTTATTCTGATAACCACCAAAACTTTTTGGTTTTTTATTCTTTTAAGGAATTTAAATATCTTCTTGATATATTTGTATTATATTTAATATTTAAATTTGTTAAGTTGCAGTCCACTGATTTTGTATTTGCCCGTCTACAATTATGGTAAAAGATGGATATGCCATGTTCATTTTGTATTAAATGTTTTTTGTCAAGGAAAATAAAGGCTTCAGGAGGAACAAATCCCTTCTGTGAACTGCTAATAATATATCCTTCATGTGTGTAATAAGAAGCATTATACGATTATAACACAAGGGAACAATGGTTCTGTTGATTAAGAACTGAATATTGTTTTTAAGGTTATTTGGGACGCTGAATCCAAATCTGCCCTTGGTTTTTTTCTATCAGCTCGACTTTTCGAGATATACCGTTATGTTCAAAATTAAGGCACTTCCGCTACATATATTGGAATAACTTGAAAACGGTTCACCATATTAAACTAAAAAAAAAATCCGAAACTCGCAAACAATATTCTCTTAAAGCCGTGCTTACTTTGTTTTTAAATTTTCCAAGTAGTTTTAGAGATATCGTTCAAGTTTTGAAAAAAAAATTAAAATTTAAAAAAAAAAAAACATTTTTTTTTGTTCTTTAAAAATTCCTAAAAAATAAAAATGGGACAAAAATCACAGTTTTGGTCTACAAGCTGTTAGCTAAATATATTTCGAATAAAATGAGCTTTATTTCATTGCAATCGGTGCACAACTTTTGATTTTGTTCACGATTTACTGAATTGATATAAATCGCGATTTCCATACAAAAATAACATTTTCTAATGTGTAAGTGTTTGTATGTAATAAGTTAGTTTTTTATGATTCTAAGAATTAAAAAAATTAAGTAATAAAAAAAGATTATTTAATTTTTATGGTTGCGGTAGCAAACTCATAACGCCTATAAATTTTATTGTCCCTTTATGACACCTAGTCAGTTCACAGTCAATTAAAGAGAAAAAAGAAAAGTCCACTTGTTTTTATTGATGTGTGGTTTACCGTTGGTAACGGATGATTTTTTAAAGGAATTCCCCTGAACACATGTGTTCATTCATAAGTGACTGTCAATAAAATTGTGGATATAATTTTTTTTGGTACTTCAGTAAAAAACTACTAAGTATTTATATGGGTTCATTCAACCAATTTTTCTCATTCAACAAGTGTTTACGAAAGCGAAAAGTATAACGACAAAAAATATAAATCATTTTACATTGAACATTTAATCAGTCAACACAAAAAAGTTCAATTTTGTTCCCGTGTGTTATTTATTGAAAATTGTGTTACTTTGATATATACTTCAAAATTGTGCAATGGCTACGTCAAGAAACACCTGTAAAATCAATCCCAACTATTTTTGTAACATATGTGGCGAATACACGTTTATAAAAAATAGAAAAAGTGTGTCAGATTTTATTAAAAAAATTTATTTTGACTACTTCGGATTTACCATGGAAACCCGTGACAAGTACTGGATTCCTAATACTGTATGTAAAAACTGTGTAGAGTATTTAAGGTTATGGGCAAACAAGCAACGGACCCACTTCAAGTATAAAACACCAATGATCTGGCGGGAACCTTCGAATCATTATGATGATTGTTATTTTTGCGCTGTCAACATAACAGGCATTAATAAAACAAACCGGTCTAAATGGATTTATCCTAACGTGTTGTCTATTACCCAACCAGTCCTGTACTCTAGTGAGGATTCAGAACCACAACCATCTACATCTACACACAATTTCCACGACTTACGACAAAATGTTCCTTCACCAATTTCTGAATTTGGATCAGATGACTTGCATTTAGATATTTCTTCTGAACGCGAGCAATTTAATCAGGAGGAGCTTTGTGATTTAGTGAGAGACCTTGGACTTTCTAAAAAAGCATCTGAAATTCTTGCTTCTCGATTAAAGCAAAAAAATCTGTTAACCCAAGGAACAACAATTTCATACTACCGTAACAGAGAAAAAAAACTTACTTCCATTCTTTTCCGAAGACGATGAATTTGTTTATTGTTCAGATGTTCCTGGTTTAGTAACAGCGATGGGATTAGAGGAGTATGATCCAAATGACTGGCGACTATTTATAGATTCTTCTAAACGCAGCCTAAAATGTGTACTTCTGCATAACGGTAATAAATTGGGTTCGTTGCCCATTGCACATTCAACTAAAGCTAAAGAAGAATATTCTACAATTGCCTCAGTTATAAATAAAATAAAGTACAACGAACACCGCTGGCTAATTTGTGTGGATCTAAAAATGGTGAATTTTCTTCTAGGCCAACAAGGTGGCTACACAAAATATCCGTGTTTCATTTGTTTATGGGATAGCAGAGCCAGATCTGAACACTGGTGTAAGAAAGACTGGCCTTCGAGGGAAGCTATGGTTCCAGGAAACCACAATATAGTTAATCAACCACTTGTGCCCAGGGATCGCATAATACTGCCACCTCTCCATATCAAGCTAGGACTTATGAAACAATTTGTCAAAGCTCTCAACAAGGACGGTGATTCTTTTAGATATATCAGTAAAAAGTTCAACAATTTGAGTTCGGAGAAACTGAAAGCTGGCATTTTTGATGGCCCTCAAATCAAAAAATTAATCAATGATGAAAATTTTAGTAATTCCATGACAGATATTGAAAGAAATGCTTGGAATGAATTTGTTTGGATAGTGCGCAATTTCCTGGGAAACAAAAAGGGTGAGCACAATTCGGACCACGTGGATAACATGTTGTCACATTTCAAGCAGCTTGGTTGTAATATGAGCATTAAGGTGCACTACCTACACAGTCATTTGGATTGTTTCCCTGAAAATCTTGGAGACTTCAGTGAAGAACAAGGTGAACGTTTCCATCAAGATATCCGCACTATAGAGGAGCGGTACCAGGGTCACTGGGATAAGCATATGATGGCGGACTATTGCTGGAGCATTAAAACAAATCCCTCTAAACAAGGTTATTTAAGAAAATCTTATAAAAGAAAATTTTTCGATGAGTTGTAATTACATTGTAATATTTGTGTATTAAAATTTTTTATTTTTCTTTAAAATTCTCTTTTTGTGTTAAATTAAAAAGTATAGCTGACCATAAAAATGAAATAATCTTTTTTTATTACTTAATTTTTTTAATTCTTAGAATCATAAAAAACTAACTTATTACATACAAACACTTACACATTAGAAAATGTTATTTTTGTATGGAAATCGCGATTTATATCAATTCAGTAAATCGTGAACAAAATCAAAAGTTGTGCACCGATTGCAATGAAATAAAGCTTATTCTATTCGAAATATATTTAACTAACTGCTTGTAGACCAAAACTGTGATTTTTGTTCCATTTTTATTTTTTAGGAATTTTTAAAGAACAAAAAAAATTTTTTTTTTTAAAAATTTTAATTTTTTTTTCAAAACTTGAACGATATCTCTAAAACTACTTGGAAAATTTAAAAACAAAGTAAGCACGGCTTTAAGAGAATATTGTTTGCGAGTTTCGGATTTTTTTTTTAATTTAATATGGTGAACCGTTTTCAAGTTATTCCAATATATGTAGCGGAAGTGCCTTTATTTTGAACATAACGGTATATCTCGAAAAGTCGAGCTGATAGAAAAAAACCAAGTGCAGATTTGAAATCAGCGACCTCAAATTAGTAAAAATTTGCTATAAATTTCAAATCAACACAAAAAAAGTTAAATTTTGTTCCCTTGTGAAATCAATACATTGTGTACATCTTATTATATTATTTCTAATAAGGGTAATTATAAAATTTTCAATTCTTATAATATAAGCCTGGTCGTACAATTTTTTATTAGATACATATTTAATATAATTGCTTTCTGGCGATCTATAAAGCGATGTACATGTTCTTAAACATTTTCTGTCAAAAAGTGTAACTTTTTCCATGATTGATGGTGATATGTTAAACCATATTGGACAGCCATATGTTATTATGGGTCTTATTAAGGACTGATACATTAATATTTTAATTTTAGAACTCATATATTTAGAATAAAACAGTGATCTATATAAAGGGTCCGCCATCTAACGTTTTTTTTTTTTTATCAACTAGTACTTATTTCGTGAATGGTAACACTTTGCTCATGGCTAATTTGACAGATGATTAGTTTTATCATTCCGCTGAACGAATATGGTTGTGTATACGCTTGAACAATGGTGGAAAATATTGCGACATTACTTTGAAAATCATGGTAATGTTGCAGAATGTGTGCGAAAATTGCGTACGGATTTTGGAAGAAGAGAAGCACCGTCAGCTCCGTATGTTCGTTATCTTGTGAAAAAAGTGAAAGAAACTGGCATCGTCATCGATAAACCAAAGCGTGAAAATCCAAAAACAGTGCGTACAACCGAGTATATTGCTGCTGTGGCAGAAAGTGTGCGTGAAGCGCCATCAACATCAATTCACCGTCGTTCTCAAGAATTGAACATTTCGGAGGCATCATTGAGACGAATTTTGTATAAAGACCTTGGTATGACGCCATACAAAGTCCAGTTGGTTCAGGAGTTGAAGCCGTTGATCCAATGCGTTTTCGCTTCGCTAAGTGGGCCTGCGATCGACTTACAGAAGATGCTGATTTTGCCAAAAAAAGTAATCTTTTCAGATGAAGCTTATTTTGATCTTGGCGGGTATGTAAACAAGCAAAATTGTCGCATTTGGGGCACAGAAAACCCGCACGCATACATTGAAAAGCCGATACACCAAAAACGAGTCACTGTTTGGTGCGGATTTTGGGCCATTTTCTTCGAAAATAAGCAACGAGTGGCCGTTACAATTGCGATCGTTATCGGGCCATGTTGAACGAATTTTTGTTCACAAAAATTGAAGAGGAGGATATTGGCAACATTTGGTTTCAACAGGACGACGCTACGTGCCACACAACCGAAGCTACACTCGATGTTTTGCGCCCTGTTTTTGAAGATCGCGTTATCAGCCGCAGAGCTGATGTCGTTTGGCCACCGCGGAGCTGCGATTTGACACCGTTGGACTATTATTTGTGGGGTGCCCTTAAAGATAAGTGTTACGCCAACAAGGCAGAGACAATTGACGCTTTAAAGGTGAAATACAACTGCACACAATCGCTAATGTGCTTAAAAATTGGACCGATCATGTAGGCTACTGCATGGCCAGCCGAGGCAGCCATTTGAATGAAATTATTTTCCATTATTAACCGGAAGTATTGTACTTTCAAATAAAAAAGGAAATTTGAGATAATATTCGGTAGTTTTTTTTTGTAGTATTTTCAAAAAAAAAAGTTATTTGGCGGACCCTTTATAAAGAAGGCATTTCTTGCTTTTTTAATTATTTCCTTAACGTGTTGATTAAAACTTGTCTAAATAGACACCTAAGTATTTAACTATTTCTCTATTAGGAAATAGTTGATTCGAAATTCTTTCCAGTTTTTTCTAATGTTATGATAGCATTTATTAACTGGTGGTCTGAAAAGTATTGTTTCACATTTTTGAGCGTTAATTCTCATATTCCAATTAGTTGCGTAACTTTAAACTTTATTGTATTGTTTTTGGAGATTTTCATTAATACTTTGGATTTTATCATCAGCGTGATACATAATAATATCATCTGCAAATGAGATTATATTATCTATTTCGGATAAAAGGTCCATTATATATAAATTGAAGAGAATGGGAGAGTTTACAATTCCCTGTTGTAATCCATTAGAAATCAAAAATTTGTTTTTGCTTGTTTTATTTTGGTAATAAATTATAAAATCTTTGTTGCTTATCATATTATATATCAATATAATTTGATTTAAATGAAAATTGTATTGAAATAATTTATATTTCAGACCAGTTATCCATACAATGTCGAATGCTTTTTCCATATCAATAAGGCAAGCACCCATGCAATGTTTCTTATTCCAATTCCAATTTATAAATGATGTAAGCTCATGAATAGCGTTAACCGTAGAGTGCTTGTATTTGAAACCGAATTGTTTTTCGCTTTTTATATTTTTATTTGTACAAACTTTGTTAATGTTATTGGTGATGCAAATTTCAAAAACTTTGCTAATATTTCGTAATAGGATTATTGGACGAAAATTTTTTGGGTTACTTATCTTTTTTTGACAGTTCTACCTTTGCAGTTTTCCATTTTATTGGAAAAATACGAATTGTTAAGCATATTATTAAATAATTTGCAATAGTCGTTGATCATTATTTGTGGGACTTTTTTTACTAATATATTTGGCATATTATCAATTCCAAATGATAGTTACAGAAAAAGGTATCACAAAGTATTCTTGAAAATGGTTTGAAGAAATGTTTACGGTTTACTGTTTGTTGAACGAACTTCTATACAGTACGAACTGGCACAGTCTCTTATCTTTTTCTATTGGATCCATAGCTGCTATTGATTATATGACTGAAACATTTTACAGTACGATTTCTTCTGCAATGTAATAAACTTTCCGGTCCTCCTTGGAATACCAAGCAACTGACAAGACTTAAATATAAACAAGTAAGAGTGTTAAATTCGGCTGTGCCGAATCTTTTTTACCCTCCACCTCGGTTTGAATAATGATAATAAATGTAAACAAAATATTGAAAAAAGTAAACAATTTGTTAAACTTAATATCAAATTATTTCAGAAAATTCTTTGGGTTGGTTTTCATCTTTTCTATTATTTCGGATTTATTTCGGTGTTTGCTTTTTGGTCATTGTGGGTGCTGATCGGCATGCGTTTAGGTTATATACCATGCGTTTCCAGTTATATGACATAAATTCTCGCTTAATTTAGTTTTTGCTAATTAAATAGCTCGCCCTAACCTCCATTGCAAAGGTAATGGTTGTGTAGGGTGGCTACATGCATTAAATCGTGCAAATTGGAGATCCTGTATAGTTTCTTTTAACTGGCCAAATATTTCTTCATTGCGGCCATATAGGTCGGATGTAGCAACAAAATAATAACCAAAAAAAGCTTTCCCAACTTTTTTATTAAAATATTGCCATATTTGGAAAACATAGAGAATATGACATAAATTCTCGCTTAATTTAGTTTTTGCTAATTAAATAGCTCGCCCTAACCTCCATTGCAAAGGTAATGGTTGTGTAGGGTGGCTACATGCATTAAATCGTGCAAATTGGAGATCCTGTATAGTTTCTTTTAACTGGCCAAATATTTCTTCATTGCGGCCATATAGGTCGGATGTAGCAACAAAATAATAACCAAAAAAAGCTTTCCCAACTTTTTTATTAAAATATTGCCATATTTGGAAAACATAGAGAATAAATTTATAATAATAATAAATAATAAAATTAGGGATGCCAAACGCAAAAAACCAAATGTCCCAAGCATTTTAAATAAAGTAATTTGTTATCTTTATTTTCTGAAAAACTTCAAATTTTCATCCAAAACAAATTGTGAAAAATAATATATAATATTTTTGTGTTCGCAATTCTTAAATATCATTTGAGGTTTTCTAAAATTCATTGAATTTAAATCAATATTTTCTGTAGTCCGATTCTGTAAATTTCAACGATCCAACAATCGCAAAATATATAGACAGCTATTGTTGTTTGCACTAAGGATTAAGTGATTCGCTAAGTACAGACATCTTAACGGCAGTCGACATCTCTATTTTTCTATTTATTTAAATTGTAAACGAGTGGCATCTCTCTCAAAATAAGCGAAAAACACAAAGAAGAATAGAAAAAAACAAATTACTTCATGTTTCACAGGATGATTTTATGTTTATGTTTAATATCTTTATTTTGTTTACTAATATTTCTGTTTATTTATTTGAAAATGAAATAATGAATTGAATATACTTTTTAAGTTTTTATCGATTGAATAAACAACACAAAAATGATTGTCGTTTAGATAACAACAACAGCTGCCTTTAACAATAGCGAATATCGTTTAAAAATTTTACTGGTAATTTTGCTATTTTCTTTTTTTTATGATATCGTTAAAAGAAGTTACTGAAAAGCTATTATGCCAATGCCAATATTTTTTTTTAAAGTAAACATTTTTTAAATGTAAACATGTTTGGTGTTTTTTTTTTGGAATTTCAATTTGTGTTCAACGAATAAAATTTATATATTAAAGATGCAATTGATGTCTTCTAAATTTAAAATTATTATTTCCGACGTTCTGATATGATTTTCTGAAATTCAGTAATATTTTCTAATTTATAATTGGAAATTTTAATTTCAGTTTTTAGAATTGATATTTTCTAAAATTTGAATGGAAAATTTAAGAAGTGCAAATTTGTATTTATGTGAATAAAAATGCTTTAGTAATTAAAAAAAAAATTTTTAAAAATTAGATGTAATCGCAATCAGATATTTTGTAGGTAAAGCAGAATAATAATTCTATATAACTATGTAGAACTTTTTTGAAAGCAAAAAACTCATTGCTAACTCGGTGACTCTATTTTGTAAAGACAACAAAAAGTTAATATGCCAAACTTGTGTTCATATTTGTAAAAGAATAATGAAAAAACGTATGAAATAAAAGACCAGCCCGTGTATAATTTTAACGTTGTGCTGTATGATGTCTATTTGAAAATATTGACATTCATGTTAAAACAGAGATAACTATGTATTGCAAAGCTAATTAGAACAAAAATTGTGGCGCCATCTACTGTGGCATAGTCACGCTGAGCAAAATGAAGTGACACTCTGTTAATGCAAAAGAAATGTTTTTTCCCCACAACAAAATATTGCAGAATTTTATGTAAATAAAATAATATACTGATTTGTTTCTAACATGCAGTTATTATGGATATACATATATAGAATATATTAAATTATTTGTATTATTTAATATGTTTAAGTATATGTAAATATTACACACAAAAAATACAACATCAAACGTTATTTTTGTGTTTTTCTCTTTAAATAAATTAATACATAAAAATTTTTTAGCTAAATTTACAATGTTTTTTTTTTATTAACAACTAGGTATTTTAGCATTATTTACTTTAGATGCTGGTGAATTTTTACTCCCTTTATATTAACTCGTAGTGTCTGCCTGTCGAAAAAATTTTGGATCGATTTAACCCCTTTCCCGTGACCCAATCGATCTGAAACTTTGCAAGCAGGGTCGTGGCAATGACAGAAATGATCTAATAAATTTATTTAGTGATGCCAAAACAATGAAAACTTTCAAATCTTTCTACCAGAGTTGATAAAAAATATCACAGCGACCACAAAAACAACAAGTCCAGCTATGATAACAATACAACATTTAGAATAACAACAAGAACAATATAGCAACATCATATTTTACATTTTTTTTTTTACTTTTTCAGAGATTGCCCTGGACCTGTTCCACAGATTTTAACGATTTTTGAAACAGAAAACTTCTCATGAACTTGGTGAATCATTCTCACTAAAAACCATCACCTTAGCTATCCTATTAAGGTCGTGATCGTGACAAGAACAGCATAAAAAATTATATTTTTTCAAGACTATTTTTAGTTCTTATTCAAATCTCGGGCCCTAATCGACCAATTTGGACGGTTTTAAACAGAAAACTTCTCAGCATATCAGTGAATCATTTTTTATATCAACGAGAGCCCTAGCTGTACGATTGATGCCGTCATCGTGATTTCCACAGACGGACAGTCGGACATCATTATATCCACTCCGGTTGTTATATGGATCACAAATATATATCTTTTATGGGGTCCAAAATTTTTTTTCTAATTATTACAAACGGAATGACAAATTTATATATACCCTCTGCACACTGGAGTGGAGGGTATAACAAAATAAATATTACAAGAAATACAGACTATCCGGTTCTCTTGTAGATTATGGGAAATACTCTATTAGCCGAGCGGAATATACGGCACTAAATAAATCGTGTCACTCTAATTACTTAATCAAAATGAAAAATAATTTCAAAAGTAATCCAAAGTCTTTTTTTACAATTTTGTCAACACTAAGAGAAAAACAACTGGTTATCCTGCTATTATGAAATTTCAACATACTGAATCCTATGATAATACTATTATAAGTAATTTTGTTGCTGATTTTTTTGCAACAACTTATTCCGATTCAACTTTTGATGATTCTGCCACTTACCTATCTATACTGACTGCTAATAGAACCATATCAATTCCATTCTTTGATGTCTCTATGGTTTCTAATGGTATCAAAAAACTAAAATTTTCATATAATAGTGGACCAGATAAAATTCCTATATATATATATTTCCTTTATTTATAAAATTTACAGAATAAAAAAAAAATTGCAAATTAAATAAAAGTTCACGAATAACAAAGGGCAGTATCTTAATCAAATATGTGGTTGCTTTAGCTATTAAATTGACAATAATGTTTAGCTCATCATTTAAATACGGATACTTTCCAAATACTTGGAAGGACTCTTTCATTATTCCGTTATTGAAATCCGGAAACAAGTCTGACATTACAAATTATCGTGGTATTGCAAAATTAAGTACTATACCTAAATTCTTTGAAAAAATTATAACTGATCAACTATGTCATCAAGTCAACACATTAATTTCTCCATTCCAACATGGCTTTCAAAAACGGTACTCAACTTCAACGAACCTTTTACATCTTACAACAATAGTCAATCGCGGTTTTCTTCAAAGAAAGCAAACTTACGCAATTTATACTGATATCAGCAAGGCGCTTGATAAATTCAACCATAAACTTCTTATAAAGAAGTTACAGAAAGCAAAATGTACATCTTAATAGTATATCTTCGAAAAATATTAATGTTTTATCTGGAAATCCCCAAGGCCGCTTTTTATTTCCATTATTTATAAATGATTTACCGCAGGTTATTCAGTTTTCAAATATCCCGATGTATGCTGACGATGAAAATGTCTTTATGATTTATAACCAATATTCCGACCACACTTATCTTCAAAATGATTTGGATTCATTTCACTCATGGTGTATTTTATATTTAATGGAGCTGAATCTTGAAAATTGCAAATATATGCGCTTTGTTCGAAAAAGACCAATATCTGTAAATTAGGTGTTGGGCGGCTTTCAACTGGAAAAAGTCGATAACTTCTTAGATCTTGATGTTTTATTAGATTCAAAACTTAGTTTCGTTCCTCATATTACAATTACAGTAAACAAAGCTAGAGGAGTACTTGGTTTTATAAAACGTTGGTCTAAAGAGTTCAATGATCCGTATGTAACAAAAACACTACACACGTCACTTGTGAGACCGATTTTGGAATTGGCCTCTATTATATGGGACCCTATCTACCAAACTCATATTGATAGCATTGAGTCGGTGCAAAAACAATTCCTACTATTTTGTCTTCGCAGCTTAAATTTTAACCAATTAAATCTTCCGTCGTATAACAGCAGCTTCACCCTTGTTAAGCTGCCAACCTTAAAAGCCGCGGATCTATGCTAAACGTTTCGTTTCTTTTGAACATAATTAATGGCAATGTTTGTTCTGTCATCAACTGGGATGGCAAGAAGCGATTCATCTGTTTTAAATTCTCAAGCAGCTCACTACTTCCGGTCTTATACCAAGTATCCCCTGGTAATGCCTTTCAGACACCCGTCTGGCGGGAGCTAGAGTGAGAAGGCACACAGTTGAGTAACCTGAATGGCATTCCAAAACCGATGCATCTCAGGTAATTAGGTGCAATCCACTGAAACTCAACTGCCCTTTACCTGCCTAGAGGTTGCTGGCATCCCCAACACTAGGATCGGATGGGAGGCCTAATCAATCACTCAATCCTAAACACCAATGATTACTGAAACCACAACAAATAATTACCAACGGATCCCCAATATGACGACGTTTAGCATGAAAAAAATGACACGAATAGGAACATGGAACGTACGCACACTCCTAGATACATCTAAACTGGCCCAAGTATGCAGAGAATTTGCCAACTACAACCTGCTACTTTTAGGATTGTGGGAAACCAGATGGCCAGAAGCAGGAGAATTCAATACCTCCGAAAACCTTACCATTTTATACTCCGGTAAGCCGCCGAACGAGCCAAGGTCGAGCGGAGTTGGATTACTCTTATCCAAGGAAGCCCGTAGTGCACTGATCAACTGGAAACCATATGGTGGCAGAATAATCACAGCCAGATTCCGCACTAGGGCTAGAAACCTTACCTGCGTTAAGTGCTATGCACCATCAGAAACATCTGAATCTTCGGATAAGGAAAATTTTTACAGCCACCTGAACAGAGTGCTGTCATTAATACCGCGAGGTGATATCGTGATAGTCATGGGTGATTTCAACGCACAGATTGGAGCAGACAACACTGGAAGAGAAACCATTATGGGGCAGCATGGCATCGGTAGAATGACGGAAAAAGGAGAGCTTTTTACGGAAATATGTAGCAACAACAATCTCGTGATCGGAGGCACCATATTTCCCCACAAAACTAGCCACAAAGTGACGTGGGTATCGCCAGACAGAGTGACCGAAAACCAAATGGACAATATTGCTATAAGCAAATCATGGCGCAGAACTCTTCTGGACGTACGTTCCAAACGCGGTGCCAACTGTTCAACAGACCATCATCTTGTAATTGGATATATTCGCCTAAGGGTAGCTGCTATCAGTAAACCACCATCCGCTGAACGAAAATATGACGTACGCAAACTGAAAAACGTTCAAATCCGTCACAAGTACGTGGACGAACTAAAAGGGGGCCTTGTTATACAGCGAGCACACCCGGTGATAGAGTGGCAAAACATAAATAATAACTTCAACGATGCTGCCAGGGAACATATCGGTTACAAGACCCCCAAAAGAGCACAGTGGATGTCTGATGATACCTGGAAGTTAATTTTGGAAAGAAAGGAAATAAAGGCAAAACAAAATATAGCTAGAACACGCGGTGAAAAGATAACGGTAGGTGAAGCCTACAGGCGTCACGATTTGCTAGTGAAGCGGAGTGCTAGAAATGACAAAAGAAGATGGCTCGAGGAACTTGCGCGTAATGCCCAAAAAGCATCTGAAGAGCATAGGTCCAATCACCAAAAAACTCACAGGTAAAAATTTCCTTAACACTAAACCACTAAAGAACAGTGAAGGAGAACTATCAACATCCAAAAATGAACAGTTGGAAATATGGAGACGTCATTGTTCCTCAATGCTTTCAAACGCTCCATCCAACCTTTCGAACATTTGCTCATGCGCAACCCACACAGTTAGGCAAGACATTTCAACTGAATGCCCTGACATTTCAGAAGCCTTAAACGCTGTTATTGCTTTGAAGGCAAACAAGGCCCCCGGTGCCGATAATATAAACAAAAGAATATCAGATGCTGTAATGGATGACATCAGGCTTGAGCAGGATGGATTTCGTCCACAAAAGTCTTGTGTGGAACATATAAATACTTTGCGAATAATTATTGAGCAGTCCGCCGAGTGGCAGTCCCCCCTGTACATGATCTTTATAGATTTTGAGAAAGCATTCGACACCCTGAGCCACATGCGATATGGAGTGCTGTCACGTGAAAAGGTGTTCCACCAAAGATTGTCATGCTTACTCAAGCTCTGTATAAGGATGTTAGGTGTCGTGTTGCCCATGACAACGCACTAATCAACAGTTTTAACGTTGTAACCGGAGTGCGCCAGGGATGTATACTATCCCCTCTTCTCTTTAACATCGTCCTAGACATCATAGTGCGCAATGCTACTCAGGACAGTAGAGGTATACGATGGGGACTCACGCAACAACTAGAGAGTCTGGAGTACGCAGATGATATTTGTCTTCTGTCTCACAGCTATCGGCATATGTCAGCTAAACTTAAATCTCTCGAAACCGAAGCTGCAAAAGCTGGTCTAAAAATAAATATTAAAAAGAGTAAGGTAATGCGCTGCAACGCCGTTAATAATAGCAGATTTAAAATACAGGATGTTGAACTAGAGGAACTAAGGTCGTTTTGCTATCTTGGTAGCATTTTAACTCATACTGGCGGCTGCAGCAATGACGTCGCCTATAGAATGTCAAAGGCTAACCAGGCATACGGCATGCTCCGCCCTGTATGGAAATTTACTGCTATCTCAAAGCACACTAAGATCAGCATTTTCCATTCGTGCGTCAAATCGGTGCTCCTTTACGGTTGTGAGTCATGGAACACAACATCTCGTGAAATAAACGCCATACAGGTGTTTGTTAACCGCTGTCTACGATGGATCCTCAAGATATTCTGGCCAAACACCATATCAAACACTCAACTATGGTCACAAACAAATCAAAGTCCAATCAACATCGAGATCCTTAAGCGAAAATGGCGCTGGATTGGTCACGCACTCCGTAGACAACATGGCGACCTTACTAAAACTTCTATTGACTGGAATCCCCATGGAAATACACGTAGAGTTGGACGCCCGTCGCACTTCTGGAGGCATCAACTCGAAGCTGAAGTAATCCAAAGTGGGCTAAGCTGGAGGGAAATGAAACACCTAGCATCAAATTCGACCGAATGGAAGGAGTTCGTTGTGGCCCTTTGTTCCTTATAGGAACCACATGACATAATATTTAATATTTGTTCTGGTTTCCTGATCAACAATATTTCATTTAACATCCCCCAGCGGTCAGCACGTTTCTTCTCACCTTTAGCTGTCCAGTCTTATAGATCAAATTATGCGAACGGTGATCCGCTTAAAAGAATGTGTATTGAATTTAATAAGGTTTATAGATTTATTGATTTTTCTCTAAATACAAATGGCATTAAAAATAAAATAATAATTTATCTGAACACTTTAAATTAAATTTTTTAATTTTTCATTCATTGTTAAATGTTTTTGTAAATAGTCTGTAAGGATTTATTTCATAGATTAATAAATAAATAAACATCAAACATAAACATCAAACAATATTCTTGAATTGACTGTAATATGGCTAAAACATAATATTTTAAATACTTTGTAACACATATAAAATATATCGTTGAGATAGAGGTCATGATCGTAATGAAGGAAGGTTTACTTAATGTGGTCTTCAGCTGTTTTTAATATTAATTACTTCTGTGTGACCCTTCTTCTGAAACTGAATTTATTTGCGTAAAAATAAGCCTAAAAATTTAATTGTTACCTACCCTTATATTCTTGCGTGCTCTAAAAATTTTGTTTGTAAGCACAGTCTTTGAGCTTTAAAACATGTGACATTGACATCATCTTCAAGCTCAACGGATTAAGTTTCATTAATTCTCATTAATTATCTACCTGATTCTCCAAATTTGGTTACGTTAAATTCTCATGACTTCTTACACGATATTTCTTACATTTGCTTTTTATCAAATAATTGTTATATATAACGTCAATGAAATACTGATATATGAACCCTTTCACGACCGAACCTAAACTGCTGGAAAATTGTTATTAATTTTTTTTTTTTTTTTTTTTTGGGATTTCTACTTAACGACCCAATATTTCTAAACAAAAGTGTTATCAAAAATATTTTTTTTTTAATTCCTCCAAGGAAAAAAACCATTAGACATATATATCCCATTGGTCGTCAATGGTCAAAATTATTGAGTAACCAATTTACTCCGCTCAAAGCAAGTCAGTGAGTTTTGTTTTTATTTTTTACAAAAATAACTGTAGTTTTGGTTTTGTATTTGTTGTAAATTTTTAAATATAAAAAACCTTTTTTTCACAAAAAACCGTAACTGCTTCTAAGATTACCATAATTCATTTTGTATTTTTGATACATATTTAGAATTAACCTTTTTCTAAGTCTTTTTTGCAGTTTAATTAATTGTTAATTTAATATTATGAATTTTTTTAATTTAATAAAAAAAAATAAAACTATAAAACATCTTTTTTTTACCATTGACGGCCAATTGGACATATATGTTCCGTATTGAATTTTGCTGAATAAAAAACCTATACCAAATATTTTGGTATTTCTGAAAACAATAAATAATGGTGCATTTTTTTTTATCGAAATTTTAATGTTTCTGGTTCAATAGTGTCCGAATTAATGACATCCAAATATGATTAAAAAAATCATAATTATTAGACTTTGGGTTCACCGTCTTAGGTGTCTCATGTGCAAACATTTTTGGTATGGTCTGAAAGCTAAAACTATTCTCTGCCGACAAAAGTCAACTTTAAAAAGATCGGTTGGAAAATGTGGAAAATATAAGAAAAAATGGGACATATATATCCCATTGGTGGTAAGAGGGTTAAGAATCCTCAATGATCCAAATGAATGCACGCTAATACGATCTTGTCCCACCACTATCCGTTTCCTCTTTTGTATATCCAAAAACCACTGGTTAAAAGTGAGAAAGTATTTTGTTTTCAGCAACCTAATTACGGTTCGATTAATCGTTTTATACGTAACTCAATCTCACTTTCTGAGTCGATTCAACAATGTCCGCCCGTCCGTCTGTGTGCTATGAATACAAACGTTGGTTTTACCGGTGTATTTATACCCTATACCACTATGTGGTTTGGGTATAATGCCTTTGTGCTGCTGTTTGAAGCTACCAAAAATATTTTATTATACCGATCGACCGATCCGTCCGTCTGTCCGTCCGTCCGTCATTCTGTGTGTCCATGTAAACCTTGTAATCAAACTACAAGTCGCAAATATGAATATATTTTGATGAAAATTGGTATATAAGCTTCAGTCTGCCATTGGATAAACGCTATGGGAGTTGTAAAATTTGGTCCATGTTCAGATCTAGTGCCCATATCAAAGACAGCTATGGAATCGACATAAATTCCCAAAATTATCATATAGATCTCAAATTATCATATAGATCTCAGTCAAATTGGGTTTGCATGTGTTTATTATGTCCATTAATCAGTTGTCCAAAAATAATCCCTATAGGACAATTCTTAGTCATAGGCCCCATATAGAGCTGCTTCCCGATCTTCACTTATATCTATCAAAAAACAAAAATATTACACAGATTTTTCTCATATTTGGTTTGTATATATTTTTGCAAAATTTAAGTGACTTTTCCAAATATGGTCAGCATCAGTCCATTTCTCGACCTAGTCCCCATATTAAAATAA
Source organism: Cordilura impudica (assembly GCA_963682025.1). Taxonomy (NCBI): domain Eukaryota; kingdom Metazoa; phylum Arthropoda; class Insecta; order Diptera; family Scathophagidae; genus Cordilura; species Cordilura impudica. The sequence continues at coordinate 110,693,368 of OY821517.1, forward strand.
CATAACATCCGATATGAACTTTTTCATATCTGCAGCAAAAAAATTAATAACAATGCCACTCAAATTTTTTCTATATCGAAGTAGTTGGACCGAAGAGATAGGGTCTCTTAGCCATGGTCTAGACCGACTTTAATTTTCTTACTTGTTTTTTTTCGTGTGTTTATTTGTTTTTTATTCTGATAGATAAAGGAAACGGTAGAGTTGACACGAGTTATTATGTACTTATAAAAAAGGGTTGAGATTAATGCGCTTAATTGTTAAATTATATTAATGAGTAAAATCTTTTTTATTTTGACAGCTGCATTTTCGCAGGTATTTCTCAAAAACAGTAATAGTCGGAACTTGAGTTATATAGTCTAAATATCTGACAAAATGGAAAAAAAGGAAAGAAAAGAAAAACCAGTTCAGAAAAATATCTACAGCTAGGCCTCATAATCGACCAACAAAACATGGAGAAGGAAACTCAAAGATAGATTGCAAAAAATTTGGAGCGTACGATAATAAAACAGCTATACTATACAACGAAAAATACTCTTGGAGATATATGCCATCCACAGTTCATAAAATTTTACGCAATGGGGAACAAATAATTCAAAACAATATGCTACCAATAGGAGATCTATCTGAAGAAGCGCAAGAGAAAAGGAACAAAAACTACATATTCTTTCGATGGGGCACAACACAAGAAAAATGTTTAGATGTTGCTTTAGTGAAGATCTTATCAATATTTGGTTGTGCACTTCGGATCCATATATGTCCAACGTTCGACAAAAATGGAAAACCACCTTTATTGAATAAGACGAAGAAGCTAAACAACTTCTAGGAAATGAAAATCAAGGCTATTTAGAAGAAATATTGTTTGATTTAAAGTAGTACTACGGTACACCAACAATAAGTTATACTATTTTTTATATTATACTAGCTGTTTTTACCCGGTCTTGCCCAGGATAAAAAGGTATTTGACTTGAAAAATGGTTCACTATGCTTACCAGGCGCTGAGTACTTAGCCCCAATGAACAAATTCCCCAAGAAAATGAACTTTCTCACCAAAAATTTGTATGGGCAGTAATTAATTTTTTATTTCAATTAAAAATTTCTTGATTTTTTAATTTAGAAGTTTTTCATAAGATACTGGGAAAAAATGGTTCAAAAATAAGCTGTGAAACCGCTTTAAGTTTCTTTTTTAAGTTTATTTATAAACATCAACTATAACGGAATGGTTTGCAAATTAAACGAAACAGAACTTTTAAAAATTGAATTACTTCATTCAATAAGTGAGCATCATTGAGCAGAAAAGTCAAATTCATAGAAGTTTCAACAATGAAAAATTATTGCAACGTTTAAACCGCAAGGTTTCTTTAATCAACTGCTTGTAGTATATGTGTGGTCTATTTTGATCAACAGGTAATTATTTCCCAAGTCGATAGTAAACTTGGCGTTGAATCTATTGAAGATTGAAGTTTTCAAAATAGTACGTTTCACGATCATCTAAATAAACATTAAAACAAACAAAAATACCTTGAACGTTGGCATAAAATTGTCCCGAATAATATTTGTCGCTCCGAATGAAGTCATTTGAAATCCGGAGTTATACGCTTGTATGTTTGCTAGAAAATGCTTTGAAATTTGTGTGCCACCAGTTATCAAATTATGCAAGGGCTCCGGTGGTGGATTCAATTCTGGTAATTTAACTTGTCCGTTTGAACAACACTATCCAGATACCTCATGTTTAAACTTAAATGCCTTGCAATGACTGCAAAACAGTAGTCATTGGTCCAATTGAAACCTTGCTATGAGAAACGTAATCAAAGTTTACATCATAATTAAATGCAGCATGCTCCAAAGTACGTCGCACATACGGACATGGAGCTGGGTTTTGCAGAGCCCTACCACGTGCCATGGCATTTCGAGCAGGCAAAGTATTATTTGCACGATGGTCACTTTGAGATGCCCTAGATGCCGCAACATTTCTAGCATTACGTGATTTACGCCCCAAATTACTGCGCGGACGTACCATTTTGTATTAAAAAATGTGGCTACCCCAATTAAATATGAAGTAATTGAAATTTTATTTATTTGCGAAATTCAAAAATTGAGACACGTATGTTAGTTGAATAATGCAATTATTAAGAATATAAATGGATCAGCTGATCATGAAATGTCAATCATAGCATGAACTCAAAAGCTAGCGACCTTGGAGAAAAAGTCCGTTACAGCATTACATGTATTTATATATTAGCTGTTTGATTTAATGTTTGAAATATGTATTAAAATATTTAAGTTTTTAGCGACGTGTTTTGAATGTAAGTTATTTCATAGATCCCATGTGATTTACAATAGCTAAGTATATAAATTAATTATTAATTAATAGTATTAAATTAATGGTTTGACTAAAATCGAATTGTAGTGAATTTAAAAACGTATTTCAGTTGTTCGAAATATTAACTGAAATATCTTCAAACTACATGTTTTGAAATGAATGCAGTGTTCACTAAAATGGATATAACTCATTAACCAATACACAATCAGAGACCGTTTATACATAAAAACCTTGGTATTGACGTCACTTTTCATATGAACTTTGCAGAAACGAAATCGGTTCACGCATTCCCGAGAACACCAATTACTAACACAATGCAACTTATTTTTATATATATAGAAGATAGATTTATAGTTAGCCATTTTTTTTTTTGGCTTAAAAGTGTATGTATTTTATAAACTTACTATAAAAGTTGATATATAAATATTGAAAAAGACAATAAAACCATTTTTAACTAAAGTAAAACCATACTACTTTTTCATTGAAACTTCTCTATCTAGAACCAACATTAGGTAACTTTTACGTTCGCTGTTTAATAAAATATATTTTAACTCGGGGTCTTTCAAAAAAAAAAAAAAAAAGCCAACCTTTGGCCCTTGTAAACTCTAGGACTAAATAGTTTACAGGAGCCAAAGTTTGGCATTTTCTGGCAAAATTTAGCTTACAAAATTTTTAAAAAATATTAGTTGTAAAAATAATTAAAAAATAAGAACTTATATAAAGTAAAAGTTTTTTAACCTTTTAACATTTCACTTTTGTATTAAAATTCAATTAAACTGAAAATGTATTTAAAACTCTCCATAACCTTTTTTATTATCAGTCGATATTTAGCCTAAAGTCCCACCTATCAAACAAGAGAAGCCGCATATAAAAATTCCAATCCAATCAAAAGTTATGGATTTTTGACCGCCTTCTCGTGAAGTGGTCCACTGTGCGCCGATCCGTTAAGGTGAAAATTTATTCATTTCACGTTTTTAATGTTATATAATTTTATTGTCTGTAAGGATTTATTTCACAGACTAAAATAATTAAATAAAAAAAAGGCATTTTCCTATAACAAGTTTATGTTAAATGTATGATCCAAATTTCCATAATATCAGTATCCAAGAATGAAACTTTTTTCACTCTTTTTTAGCTGTAATGATTATAATTTTGTAGACATAACAAGCTGTAACCCGATGTTCTTCGCTACCCCCTTCCCCCTCCCCCATCATCGTAATGAAAGATCTCACGCAAAGTCCCACGGCTCTCATTATTACAGTACTTCAGCTATATGACATTTAATATTTAGTTTGTCCGATCTCGCTCATTTTTTGTCTGACTACTCAAGTTAATAATAGATAACCTAAGACAAATTTGGAAAACTGATATAGAAATAATATTAAAAATTTACTTTGTATGGGAGGTGGCATTTCCACTAAAAATATTTAAAAAAAAATTAAACCGTACAGCACTTCCCATATCTGCAGTAAGACTCTGTGAAAATTTCAGGAAGATCAGATAAGTAGTTACGGAGATTACCTACTACAAACAAACAAATAAACATAACATCTTTATTACATTAGTATAGATTACAGAATAGTCACGCTAAAACTCGAGAACTATTTGACCGATTTGTATGTTTTTGGTTTTCGTTTTTTTTCACCTAATCACAGGGAAGGTTTAGAAAAACGAAAGTTCAAAACAGCAAAAAAAAAAGAAAAATCTAAATTTGCTTTTTATATGCAAATTACTTAGCACCATTAGTTGCTGCTGTTTGTGTGCTGAAACTCGATAATTGCTTGACATATTTGAACCATTATTATTTTTATTCGCTAATCACGACAATAGTTGGGAAAAAAGAATGTTGAGAAAATTAAAGAAAAAAAAAAGAAAGTCCAAATTTACATTTTGTATGCAAACTTAACTCAATGCCATCAATAAGAATTGTATTTATTTCGTTGAGGCGGACCCGTTGTTTGCCAGCTGCACACAAACCAACTAATTTTCATTTTCAATCACCAAATTCATTGGTTTGATAAAAATAAACCAATTAACACAATTGCTATATGAATTAATAATGGTGATTAATTTAATAAAGCTTATAATTAAATTATTTCAACAATAAACAAAATATTTCCGATTGAGCGTCATAATTCCAAAATTAGTTTAAGTGTTATTATAAAATAAATATATATATATATATATATAAATAAGTCGTCCAATATACGTCATTTTATTACTCGAGAACCGCCCAACGGATTTACAGACCAATACATTCGTTGAAAAGCAGCATTTTCACTGGCGTTTCTACAAAACTAAACTGAGAAATATGAATTTTACGCACACTTTAGTAATGGTGTGTTTTACCCATATTTCTCTCATGTGAAATACATTTTATCGGTATCAGTATACAACACAAAGGCTCCGCTTCCGAGCGTCATTTGGCTTTTTTTATTTTTTGTGTGTTTATTGTGTTTGTCTTTATTTGTTAAGACTACATTGTAACCATTGACAGTTTTTTGTCAATGATATTAAACTTATATTAAATTATAATTATTATATATTATATATATTTGCGCTGATCCCTGACTCACTGACTGACTGACTGATTCTGTAACGCTGAAATAATACACATAGCACTCCCTACAAAGCTATGCGAAATACACAAACAAAATTTAATCTTTCTCATTTTATACAAACCCACACACAATTTTCTCTCTTCTATGTTACCGCCCAGTGCTGCTAATAAAATCTTCTGAAAATCGACAATTTTGGAAACTAAATCGCCAAAATCGTCATTTTTAAAACAAGAAATTGTTAAGAAAATAAAAATAAAACTCTACAAAATATTACAAAAGGAAACAATCAAATTTATTTATATCATTCATATTACGAATATTATTACAGCATTGGTTATTTCTAATGTATTAGAGGTGAAATTTCAACGAAAAAAATTTAACACAGCAATCAACTAAATAAAATTATTGACATGTATGTATCTATAGCTGAAACATATAATATAGATTTAAAGTATCGCCGTAATTGAAACTTAAATCTTAAATAGAGATGCTATTCAAGGTATTTCCGTTTTGAAACGACTTGACCCAGAATTAAATCTATACATAATTTGTAATTTCCATTTACACTGAACAAAAACTATCAATTTTCGATAAACAACCTATTAATTGGTAACCTTTCAAATCTTAATTTTTATACTACTGATAATTTTAAATCTTCAATCATCATTTTTACAAATTTAACAAATCATTTTAACAAATTGCAAAATCGTCGAAATTACAATAAGTTGTCAAAATTGGCAAAATTGTAAAATCGTCGAAATTACAATAAGTTGTCAAAATTGGCAACACTTACTAAACTCATTCGTTTTTCTGTTTTGTTTTTCATCTCAAAATTGTTTTGTATTGTTAAGAGTACTTTCGCTCAGTTCATTGATGGCCAGCACTTACCAAAGAGCATGCTTCTTTTGATAAATATTTGAGAAAAAAGAGATCTTCAATGTAGATTTTGTTGTTGTCCAACGTATGATTTCGTTTATAGCTCTGTATTGAAAAGCCTTTGAAAAAATAGTGCAATATTAAGTTTAAAATTTAAATTATTGTAATTTTGCATAATTAAATTACATTGTAATTTTAGAAGAGAGGTGGGAAAATAATTTTTTTTTCACTCATAATATTAATTTTTGCATAATATGCTTTTAAAAAAATTTGGACAAACATAAATTACGTAAAAAGGTATGTATATTTAAGATTTTAATTTGAATAATTTATAAAATTATCATGGAAGAATTAAAAGCGATTTTTATGAAGTAAAACTAATACGCGCGCATTTTTTATTTTTTCTTTTTTAGATTTATAGATAACTTTGCAAAAAATTTAGTTCTCTTTTTTTCAGTTTACATGTATGATGAAATATTTTTATCTTTTTTGTGTAGGTGTATTGGTGTTTGCATTTCCTTAAGGGGTGGTATTTGTAAAACCTTTTTTTGCATTTCTCTTCCTGAATGCACAACATGTCGAGAGTTTTGTGTCAAAATTTTAAGTAAATCGGAGCAAAACTTAAGAAGATACAGCGTTTCCAGCGACCGGCCTCATAAGGTATATAGTATATAAATCCGTTTTTAAAAAAATAATAAATGTTCGAAGTCCGTGAACATCATAACTCAAAATCTTCTTGACCGATTCTTTTGAAATTTTAGACACTATATCTACACATAAGTCATCAGGTAACCACGAATGTTTTTTTAATTCCATTTTCTTCCCCATTTTTTAACAACAAATTCCCGAAATTGTATAGCAAAAATCGGTTTTCACTTCAAAATGCTGCAAAAAAAAATTAAAAACTCTTAGTCAATGCTTCGAGAAACATGTCACCTTTTAAACGCATTTGGATTATTTTATTTCACATGGTCCGGTATCGAGTTATGATGTTTACCGCAAAACAACAACGCCTCCGGATATTGACTTATTTATTAAAATATTTAGTTGAAATTTTTTTTCAAAGATTCTTCACGTCTTCAAAAAAGAATTATGAAAATACGACTCTTTTAACTTTTAAAACCTTAACCCTACCCCTTAGGAAACTTTTAGGAACCTTGCTCTAAAACGTTTTTTTTTCTATGCTATTCTATTTTTTCTACAATAAAATGGAGTTCGATTAATAACGAACTCGGCGGGACCGACCAAATTAGTTCGTTATAGACTAAGTTCGTTATAACCGTAGTATTTCTGTTTGTCTTGTCCGAAAGGTTTAAAAACTTTTTTAGTTGAATAAGTTTACTTATTTTAATGCATTTTAAAAAGTTATAAAACATAAATTAAATTATTAAATTATTAAGACTAAAATTACCGAGTTTCTATCAAAATAAAATATTTTTTTAAAATCATATAATATTAAAAACTTCTTATGTATAGAAGCAGAAAATATAAAGCAAAGGTTGGCTACTGGCAAACTTATGCGAAAATATACATAAAAGGACCCTTTACAAAACTTCATTTGAAAATCGAAGTTTTTGGTTTGTATTTATTACAACTGTTTTCCGATTTTTTTTTTTTTAAATTTTAAAAACATTAAAATTAATTTTTTTTTAAATATATAAAATATAGGAAAATTTTGAAATGGGAAAAAAAATTTGTTTGTTAAAGTCAAAATAAACGGGCGCCTAGGCGCCACACAATCCACTAGTATTTATATATTAAAAGAATTTAAAGACAATTTTTCATGTTAAGAGAGTGAAATTACTCAACAATGCCGCTACGAAGGCGTTCACAAATTGGCCGCGATCTAACCAGAATGAGAAAAAGCGACTAGGAAGTAATGAGTTAGTAAGGAAACGAATGATACGGTCAAGATCAAATCAGCAACAAAGAGAAGAACGAATTGAAAGTATAATAGATAGAAACAGAAGAGATCTTGGACGTAACACACAACGTGACATTCTAAACATTTAAGTTGGCGAAAAGTTTAATTAACACCACTAAATCCACCACCCAACATTATTTAATTATCTGAAAACTCTTGATGGATAATTATGCGCTACTTATCGTGAAGCATATCAAAAATTAGGATACAGGTTGGGCAAGCACATTAACAGATGCTTCGGTATCAGCATATTCTAACAAATTGTAATTTTATTTTCTATCATTATTTCAACTTGCAATCCTGCTGATTTATGTAAGAAATATCGAAATTATATGAAGGAAGATATTTTACATCAAATGCGCACTTTAACTTTTAATATATAATTGAATTATATTGATGAAATGTACAATGAGGCATTGATATTGATACAGGATATGTCCATAGGAATGACGAGTAAAGCGTTGGCTCAGTGGGTATATCAGCGTTCAAGAACTGATATTTTTAATCCAGATTTTTTTCCAGAACAAAATTACGATCCATATATACTGACAAATAATTTTCAAGAAAATATTGCTAAATTAAATCAACAACATAAACCGGCTTATGAAATAATCATGCAATAAATTGATGATGGTAATGGTGGCATGTACATTTTGAATACACCTTTTTTGATAACTTTAATTTTAGCACGTACAAGCACGTCTGCCATACCTGCGTCTTCTGAAATTACAGCCACTATATTGGATGGTGTTGGGATAGCGAATTCAGCACTAGAATTGCCTTTGAATATAATGATAAAATCAAACATCTTCATGCAATTAATCAGGTAATTATTTAGGCAAGAGGTATGGTCCATATTTGGAAGATATAGGAGATTTGAACCCGAGAACAAGAAGAGTGTGGGAAATTTTAAAGCTAAAGGAAGAAGTTAACAAAACAGATTTTTGCTAGTCAATATAAAAGTAGGCGAAATGTAAAATCGAAAAAATAAACACAAAAAAAGTCTATAAACTAAATAAGGTATTGGTGCATGTATAAAATATTTTGAATATGAAAAGATATTAACTAATTATGCATGAAATTTTTAGTAAAAGTTATAAACAATAGAAAGATCAAAGTAATAGAGAAAAAAGTATTGTTAGGTTTAAGTTTATAATATAAAAATAATAAAGTTAGTTAAATGAAATTGAAATATTAAATAATGTTGGCTTAATTGTTCAAAGAGTTAAACGTAATAATGGTAAGTTAAAGGAGGGTAAATCAAGTGATATCAGGGACCAAAAATGAATGATATTGTGGAGTTATTTCGACCAAGGTTGGGTGGGCAAATCAAGGAGCATGAAATCTGTCTCTATATTGTCGTGTGGTATGGTGTGGTTTGTGTTTAGTTTTTGTTTCTCTTCAGTTTAGTCTTTTTAATTTTTATGCTCGTTCACGCCCCTGGTGAGAGGGTTGGGACTTTCCTGAGAGTGTTTAAGAGCTGACCGGTATCTTCATCAATACAAACGGTTTGTAACATAGATGACGCACGGTGCTTTGCTTAGTCCTAACATATGTGTCTTCCAACCGTACAAGTTTTTCGTAACATAAATGGAATAAATGCACGATTGCAAACAAGAAATAAGTTGAAGCTTCGGATCGAACAATGGAAGTTTTACGTGGAAATCAAAATTTATTTATGAAATAAATGTGTGTTTGAAGCTATAAAATCTATGGAGTTACATTAAAACGTTAAGATTCACCACCAATGTATGCGTGCAATTGCAAAATGATCCATCAACTGGAACATCTTCAAAGCAATTGCCTTTAATGGATGATGCTATCAATGGTTTCATTACAACTCTAGGAGATTCTTGCATATTCACACAGTCAAAAGAAGAACTAACTGAAGGAGTCTTCCCAAATATAAACAAATTATGCTTGGTTAAGTGAAAGGGCTATATATAAATCTGTTGATACTGTGAAGAATGAACAAGATGTAGTACATTACCCAGCTGAATTTTTGAAATCTCCTGTCTTGTCTAGAATGCCACCGCATAATCTACAATTGAAAAGACGGATCTCCAATCATTATGCGCCTTAATATTAGTCCAGCAATATTTTGAAATGGAACAAGACTTGTGCTTAAAAAATTAATTAATTATGCAATTGAAGCAACAATTTTAAGAGGGAAAATCAAAGGCAAACACATTTTGACACCACTCGTTCCAATGATTTCCATAAATATTCCATTTGAATATGAATTTTGATGACGATGAAAAACAAAATCTAGTCGAAGAGGTTATGCTGTATTCACAGTGAGGGATGCTAAACATACAAATTTTGTTGAGTCCCGTAATTTTAAAATTGTTTATCGCCGTTATGTGGGATTATCCTTTTGTATATGTGTAGATGTTAACGATAACAATCTCTGCTATTTGGAAGCTATTCAAAATTTTGTAGAAGTTCTTAATGAATATTTCCATAATGTATGTGAGTTGGATTTGGTATTCAACTTCTATAAGGTGTATACAGTCGTCGATGAAATGTTCGTCGCCGGCGAGATACGTGAAACATAACAAACTAAAATTTTAAAACAACTATTGACACTTAACTCACTTGAGTAGAAGAATAGAAAATTGTAGAGTAGTCCATCATTCCATTGAGCGTGTGCATAACTTACCCGCTTTTCTCAAATTATACTCTTTTTCTAAAGCCAGCCTCAATATTGAATCTTGATTTAGTTTGTTCCCTCTGTAATATTCTTCAAAACTGATTTTTTTCAAACTTTTCAAAGCTCTTTATGTGCAAGAACAAAGTTTAAACAATAGAAGGATTTAGATATATCGTTCAAATATGGATATTGTTAAATTAATCAAATATATGTATTATATAAAATGAAAATCTTTTTTTCAATGCTGAAATGTCTCATATATTTAGATAAGTGAAATGAATATATTAGTTAAACACAAATGAAAAAATCGTCAACAATAAATATGAGTCTCTGATATATTCCATTTGAGTTTCAACGATTACAGTTTTCCGTTCGTTTGGCTTTTGCAATGGCTACTAATAAAGCTCAAGGTCAGTCGTTTCAAGTTTACGGCATAAATTTAGAAAATATTGTATTTTCACATGGTCAACAGTATGTTGAATATTCACGCTTTGGGTAATCCGTCGTCTTTATTCAGTTTTTGTGAAAACGGCAATATTAAAAATATCCTTTAACAAAATTTTTTTTCTATTTTGATGTTCTCTCTTTAAAAAATTTAGGTTTTTTGCACTTTTTCCAGGAAAATGTCAATTATTTCTAGATGATTTAATTTTTAATCCAAAGACTGGTTATACTATTTAGCAACGCGGGCATGTTTACTCCAGTACCGTTATAAAGTTGTACAATTTTGACCATTATTATTCAACGTTATGAATCCTCAATGCTCTGATTAAAAATTTCTACACTCTACTAGTACAGGTTTTCATATAATTGGCTAAAGTTTTAAAATTAAATTTACTTAATATAGAACATTTATTATTTCAATCTCATTACGAAAACATTTAGAAATTATATAATTCTAAATAACTTTTCACTACGAAAAGTTCCTAGCCATAGCAAATATACAATTTCATATTTTTGTAGGTTTTGGTATTCGTAAAAAGTTATATCCTTAATGTTCGGGCGAGGATTTATGAGACACGTACACATTTCAAAATGTGTGTGTACGTTCACGTGCATAGCTACACTTTTAATAAATTGAAATTTTATACATAAGTATCTGGTAATTTTGAGTTATAATGCTAAAGTTATTGGGAGCAATAAATAAACATGACAAATAAAAATGGTTCACTTAAAGTTATGAATTACTTAGATAAACTTCACTTCTTCTTATCCGCAAATTTGAATTTGTTCTTATGAAATTTATTGCATAATTTATTTGGCTAAGGATATATTTGTCTACAACAACATTTTGAGTGCTTTACTTACCCCATATAGCCCTGCTGATAGCCGCCGTACTGTCCGAAATGATAACCCTGAATACCTTGCAGGAATTGATTTTGCACAGCAGCAGAGGCAGCAGGCGTGACAGCAGCTGTGGCCGATGAAGCAGGATACGTAGGTGTAGGCGAATACCAACAACCGGTAGCAGCCAATTGTTGTCCATAAGCCGCAGCGGCAGCTGCAGCAGCACCAACACCATATGGAAAACCAGCAGCAGCTGGATTTAAAGCCTGACTGGCAATTGTTTGGGCATTATTAGGATCACCGCTCTCTTTGCCCCACGAACATTTAACGGGCTGGGCATTTATTTCAGTATTATGAACACCAACAATGGCATGGGTAGCTGCTTCCTTTGTAGAGAATCTTAAAAAAAAAAATACAATTAATATACTAACATCAAACAAAATAAAGAAATATATATATAAAAATTTTAACTCACCTAACGAACGCATAGCCTTTATCTTTGAAAACTCTGATTTCTTGTATCGATCCATATGGTGAAAATGTTTTCTGTAATATTTCTTCACTAAGTGCCGTTAGAGAACTGTTTACACCACCAACGTAGACAGTACAATTCGAGGGACTACTTTGATTATAAACTTCATCGAAAGTCAAGGGTTTTACATTTTCTGAAATGGATAGAGAAGTTTCATAAAATTAGATAAAGAAATTAACATGGAAATACTCATTATTAATTCACGTTTAACTTGTACAATAAATCTATAATATTAATAGGCTAGGCGATTTCTTGTCCCGATTTGGACCAAACGTATATTATTTGAGCCGTTTTGCAGATTTAAAGATTTTTAAATTTTTTCCTTCGTTGTGAGTAAATTGCATTTAAAAATGCAGCTAACACATATATAAAATTATACATACATATGTTATGTGGGTTTTATTAACCCTCATCCTGTATTTTGGGCAAATTTTACCCAAACGCCTGTTTAACTTTATATATCTCCGGTGTTTTTTATAATTTTATAATAAAACTTTTTGACAATTATTTGTTTACATATATTTAGCAATACATAAAAAATTTATTTGGAGTTCAATTAGGGAAGACTCTACACAAAAAGCAACGAATCCTGTCTTTTGGGCAAATTTTGCCCAATAAATTTTTATTGATTTTGGTCTGATGTTTGCCAGCTATAATCAATATTTACAATTAATAATAAAATATACGAAGCCATTATACTTATACACTGTGTAATGTGGAACAATTGAATGATTAATGTAGTAGGCTTTGCTTTCAAATAAATATTTTGCTTTGGTCTTTATATATATGGTGTTTTGTCTCATTTGATTTGTGACGCTTGGAAATACAATAATAGAGAAACTGTAAATATTTTCTTTGTGGGCAGGTTTTTGTAAATAATAGTTAGTAAGTGTAAATAATGTCAAAAAAGGTAAGCTAGTGTATGATAAATAATATTCAATGTAAACAAAAATGCTATAAGTCGAAAGCGCTGAATCGTCGCCAAACTGAGGAGCTTCTGAGTGTGTCCGATGATGAAAATGCATGCAATGCAATGGACGATGAAAGTTCCGATGAAGAATTTCGAATTTTTTCAGACGTTGAATCAGAAAACATGAATATTTCTGATGGAGAAAACATATGCTCTGATCAGGAGGAGTTGGCGGAACAGGGAGAGTCATCTTCTGGTTTTATTTCGAAAGATGGAAAACTTACCTGGTACGAAAAATCCGATCGCTCATTGGTGGAAAAATGCCTAAAATGTTATTTCTACTGCTCCAGGTCCAACTTTTTATGCGGTAAATCCCGTAACTGACATCGAGCCGTCATTTGAATAATTTATGACCAGGGATATGCAAAACATTATTATAAATATGACCAACATTGAAGGTAGGTGTCATTTATTTTAAAAAATACTTTGCACATTACATACATTTCTTTATGTAACGAATATTTTTTTATATTTCATCATGAACTTAAGTATTTGGAGAAGTTTGGAAAAAAATTAATCATACATCATTAAAGGCTTATTTCGGATTGTTCCTATTAGCGGGCGTATATCGCTCATGTGGTGAAGCGTTAGAGTGTTTATGGGACGATGTACAAGGAAGACCCATTTTCAAAGCAACTATGTCATTGTGAAGATTCCAAAATATTAGCCTAGTTCTGCGCTTCGATGATAAATCCGATAGGGCGGATCGACGTGCACGTGATAAGTTAGCCCCTATTCGGGTTTTGTAGGATAAATGGTCCCATAACTTGCATCTACTGTACAATCCAAATGAATGTGTAACAGTAGATGAGCAGTTAGTGCCTTTTCGCGGAAAGTGTCCATTCAAACAATACATTCCATCGAAACTCGCAAAGTATGGTATGAAAATTTGGGCATTATGCGACTCTACTTCCACCTATGCCTGGTCACTTCAAGTATACACAGGAAAATATCGTAATTGCGCACCCGAAAAGAATCAAGAAATGTTGGATCTAGCAGCAGGACTCAAAGGCAGAAATTTGACTTGTGATAACTTTTTCACGTCAAATGATCTTGCTGCTGAACTTTTGAAAAGAAAAAACACTTTAGTTGGTACAGTTCGCAGGAACAAAGCTTTTTTACCTCCACATATTTTGGATATGAAGAAGAAACCTGTCTTTAATTCTGAATTCCTTTTTGAACCTAAAAATAGAACAACATTGATAGCCTATATATATCAAGAAAATATCGCTGCGTCTATCTACTAAATACATTGCACCACGATTCAAAAATTCAAGATACCCAGATGAAGAAACCCGAAATTATAGAATACTATAATCATACAAAGGGTGGAGTGGATACGTTAGACCAATGTAGGAATATACACATGTAAGCTAAAGACAAACAGATGGCCCGTAGCTCTTTTCACCAATATACTTGAGATATCTGCATGTAATGCTTTTGTGATTTGGAGTTCGATAAATCCCGAATGGAATAGAAATAAACATTTTCGACGCAGACTTTTCTTAGAGCAATTGGGTTTTGATCTTTTGTTTAATGAGAGGAAACAGGGAACATCTCAGCTACATAGTGCTGTTATGAGAGAGATTGTCCAAAAACAGAAAAATATCAAGAGAGCACGTTGTCACTTCTGCCCAAATTTGTCAAACAGTACTGAATATAATACAAAATGTAAAACATGTAATTTATTTGTGTGCAAACCTCATTCAAATACAGAAATAACGTGTATTAACTGTAAGAAACTTTAAAAAATAAAATAAAATTGTATTGGGAAAAATTTGCCCAAAAGACCGAATTCGTTATTTTATTTTCCTACAGGATGAGGGTTAAATTTGTTAATGTGTTTGTTAATGAGTTTGTTATCTTCATTCACTATAATAATAAACCATAAAATTGTTGCTTTCTGAATTGTCTAAGTTTAAAAATAAAGCTGCCTCGAAATTGCACTCGAATTTCGAGCGCTGGAATCTGCTAGTAAAATATTATTGAAGAAAAAATATATTATCTAACAAAACAAAACTAAGCAAGAATGCTACATCGGCTGTGTCAATCCTTGATACCCCCATCTCTATCTTAAACGACCAATGTTGGGTACAGTTACCATTTAAATACAGTTGCCGATAATGAGCTTTTAAATTCTAATAAAATGTGAATTTAAATTTACTTGTTTTTTCCCATTTCTTATTTATGTTTCTTTTTTTAACTTTTTCTTTTAACTCATACTCTCTGTCTGTCTGTCTGTCTGTCTGTCGTGGGGCAACCCCATTCCCCCTTATCCAATTGTGACTGCAGATTAATTAAGAGTAGTCACGCATAGTCAGGCATAGCCAGGCACTGTCACGGAGTGACTATATGTCATTTCCCGTCATCCGATCGATTTGAAACTTGGTCGATAGACTTGCATAACATGCATAAGGAAAGAAAGAGTTTTAATAAAAACTTTGTTTTTATGGGTTAGATTATTATGAAAACAATAGAAATAATTAACGTCTATCTAAAAAATTGCATTAAGTTTTTAATATTCCTTCACAAGAGACCAAGCGAGAAAAAACAGTTCTCAATAAAAGAGTCAATAGCATTATTCCAGGATTTTAAACTACCAAAAACAGCAATATACTAACCCCAGTCGGCGCGCAATTAAAAAAAGGCTCAAATCTGTATCCCTCATATCATCATATAACTGTTGCGCAAAAGGAATATTTGCCATCAATCACCAATGATTTCGGCAGAGATGCAACTACAAACTCTAGTTGATCATAAGGCGTACAGGCTACTACAATAATTTAAAGAAAATGAGTTGAGGAAATATGGAAACTGAAAGTTAAACCTTTTTCCCAAATGGGAGTGTGATGGTTTTTCTTGATACTCTGTAAGTGAAAGTAACTCAGACACAGCTATGTTCACGGCGTAATTTGGACCATGGCGGTTAAAAACAAATTTGAAAGACTCACAGCCTTCATTTAGCACAATGCAAAGAAATAATATTTGTTAAAATCAAACTCCATTTTCCATATAATACTGCAGATCAATAAAATTTTAAGTTAAAAAGACACTCATTATACCATTAAATGATGTTGTCAGTGATATCAGAGCCCAAATTGGAATTAGAGATTGACGGTCTAACAATTGAGCAATTAGCGATAAGTATGATAGATGGAAATGTAGGCCAGGCTATGATTGACACAAACGCTTCATACAGCTGCATTATATGAACTTAGATGACCACCATTACATATGAGAACACAATCTTCCGAAACCGAGTTATGATTTGAACGTCGGACCTACAGTTCAAAAAACATGTGTACAAAATAAATATCAGAAATGTGGGTTAATTAAAGATCAACCAAAATAAGGACCAGGCAGGACGAACCATAGCAATATGGCAAGAAGATTCTTTTCAGCTCTCGAAAAATCATCGGAAAATGGGTTTATGTGAACATTATTTCAAGATTTAAAACAATAATCGAGGTACTTGCGTTCAAACAAAAATATACGCTACATAATTTGATTATTGTGTGAAAGTAGGCGTAAGTTGGCAACCCTTTTCGATCAAACGTCGAAATTGTTAAAGTCCGAATTAAAGATTTATTTTTTATTTAAAATACGTATTAAATCCGTTTATATAAACATAAACTGTGTATTATTTTATAAAACAAAGTGTAAGGAATACTAGTTCGTTGAAGTATGGCTAGTAAAGCCCGTAGAAGTATTAAAAACCCAAAAATTGTTTGCAGTCAATGCAGAATGGAGGTAAAGGAGAATGAAGATTGTATTGATTGCGACAAGTGCGCCAAAACATACCATGCAATATGTACAAGTTTGGATAAACGTCAGTATGAGTACTTCATGAACAACGAGAGCAAATAATATATATGCAATGTGTGTAGCGAATGTGATGGAACAATAAAAGAAGAGCTAAATGAAATAAAAAAACAACAAAGTAAACTTGATCAGCTGTCTTCGCTACAAGATGCAATGACTTTTATGTCAAAGCAATACGATGAAATACTACGAGGGGTGGTTGAAAATAAAAAGAATATTGAGGTTGTACAAAAAGAAAATCGATTGTTAAAAAATGAAGTTAATGTTTTGAAAGAGTCTGTTAAGATATTAAATGATGAAAGAGTAAAGAATAATTGTATAATTAGCGGTGTTGAAGTAAAGGAGGGTGTAACAGCTGTTGATAAGTTGTTGGAAATTTCTAATGACCTTGGTGCAAATTTGGAAAAGGATGATGTTGAGGAAACATTTTTTTATCAAAAAAAAGGTGATTCACGTAAAAAAAAAATGAGACTCACACTATGGTCGTAAAGTTTGATTCGAAAAAGTCCAAAGAAGAACTTATGTTGGCAAAGCCTAAATTAAAGGAAAAAGTAGAAACTAAGGCTATTTATGTAAATGATTTTCTTAGTAAAGAAACCCATAACGTTTTTAATCATGCTAAAACTCTTAAGAAAGTTGGATATCAGTCGGTATACACGTATAAGGGGAAAGTCTTTGTGAAGAAAAGTGAGATTTCTAGGCCAAAATTGATAAGAAGGGAGGAGGATGTAGATGATATTCTTTTGGAAAATACAACAAGTAGGATGCAAAGACGCAGATCAAACCTTCAGCCACCAGTAGCTGTTGAAGATACAGATGATGAAAACCATGCAGCTTATTTATCACCGGCTTAAAAACTTAAGTACAAATATTATATTTCGGTAAAACTCTATAAATTTTAATTTCTTTTTATGATAAATAACCATTTTAGTAATTTTGAAACTTTTAAAAACTGTATTGATAAATTAAATTTTCCTTTTTTAAATATCATTTCTGTAAACATGAGAAGCATTTCGTCTATTAATAAATTTAAATCTATGATTTCCAAACTCCCAAAATTACCAAGTCTTATAGCTGTCCAAGAGACTTGGTTTAATTCCTCTTTACTCCAGATATATAATATTCCAGGATACAATGCCATGCATTGTTGTAGATCAGATGGGTATGGAGGAACGTCTATTTATATATATAACAACTTTCAGTATAGTGTTGAAACATGTAAAAGCAACAACTTTATTTAAGCAATCACGCTCTCGTTACAAAATCACAAGATAAATGGAAAATTTTTAAAGATAACAACTTTTTATAGATCTCAAAAGTGTAATAATGATGATTTCTGTAGTTTTATGGCATCATTACTTGCGAATCATGGTCGATTACCAAGTATAATAGTTGGAGATTCCAATGTTGATTTCTTAAATAATTCAGTATCAGCAGATTTGATGAATATTTTATCAAGCTTTAATTATAAAAACTGTCATTCATTAATAACACGTCCTGAATCAGGAACATGTATTGTAAGTTCTGATGAACTTTTTATAGATACCGTTGAGTGTAGTTTAACAGATCATAACTTAGTATCTTGTAAATCAAAAGTAATGTTACATATTCAGAATACATGGAAACTTTTTATCGAGTTTGTAATTATGATTGTGCAAAGGAAAGACTTAGGTATTATTTACAAGCATTTCAGGAAACTGGATATGTCGAAAATAGTAACATATATTTCAAATGCTACTCGTGATGCAACAGTGGAAAAACGTGATAAAATACTTATTAAGGCCGAGCTAACTCCTTGGATCAATAAAAACTTACAAGCACTTATAATTTATAAAAGTTGTTAAAAATTAGAAAAAAACGTAACTCGGATATTGAAAGTAGATTAAAAAGAATCAGTAATATAATTAGGAAAGCTTGCAGGGAATCTAGAAACAACTATTATTATGATAATTTAAGCCAAATTCAACAGGAACCAAAGAAATGTTCGAAAATTTTAAATGAAAATCTTGGTAGGAAAAACAAAAGTCAAATTAATGTTAGAGATGGTAATGGAATGCTTATTTTAGGTCACCAACATAAAAGTGATATGTTTAATAAATACTTTATTGAGATTCCTAAAACGTTGAAACAAAGAATTGATTGCTTGCCAGGTGACTCGTTTAATAATTTAAGAACATTACTACAATGCCATAGCTCATTTAATTTTTCTTACACAACGGAATTGGAAATAGGTGATATAATTTCAGAACTTGATGCAACGAAAAGATGTGGACATGATGGAATTTCACCTAAAATGATGATAGTATGTAAGGAGGTCATTTCTTCATATTTATCAAAACTTTTTAACCAAATGATTGATACTTCAACGTATCCTGATAATCTGAAAATGGCAAAAATTGTTTCAGTACCGAAAGAATCCAATGCTACTCTTATAGAAAAATTTATACCAATAGCTTTATTACCAATAATTGACAAGATATTTGAAAAAATACTATATAAGCAATTGTCGACATATTTGGATACAAACAATTTGCTATATGACTGCCAATATGGCTTTAAAAAGGGATGTGGCACAGAAGAAGCTGTAATAAACGTAGTAAATAGTATATGCAAAGGTTTGGATGATGGTTTTAGTGGTGTAGCTGACATATTTTATGACTTCTCCAAAGCGTTTGATATTGTTGATCATGATATATTGATTCAGAAATTAAAATATTATGGTGTAAATGGAGAAAGCTTAGTTTTATTAAAGAGCTACTTGACCAATAGGAAACAGTATGTTGAGCCTAACTGCAAAATAAGTTTTATAGGTTATGTTGAATGTGGAGTTCCACAAGGAAGTGTGTTAGGCCCATTGTTATTTAAAATTTATCTTAACGATATAATTCTAAATTTATTTGGAAAAATAGTTATGTATGCTGATGACATAAGTCTTTTTTATCCTTACAAACACGAAGTTGCCTTAAGAGCTCACATGGAGTACGATGCTGCGATCATTATGGAGTATGCAAGGTTAAATTAATTGGTATTAAATGCAGAAAAAACAAAGTTATTGCGATTCAGGCCGTACTTAATCCACAACCAAGAATTTAGCATTTGGGTAGATGGAAAGCAAATACTTTAAAGTGATTCTATAAAATATCTTGGTACACACCTACAAAGTAATCTTTCATGGGATGTTCGTATTGAAAACCTAAGGTTAAAAGTATTATCTGTTGTTGGAATTTTATACAAATTTAAAAATAAGTTTAACATAAGAACCAAGTTAGTTATTTATCAAGCCTTAATACATAGTCACCTTAACTATTTGCCCATTATGTATGGTCACAAAAAAACAAATGCGTTTAAATCGCTGGAAATAGCTCAAAACAGAGCATTGAAAACGGTTTTTAATCTGCCTTTGACTTACTCGACGGTATCTCTGTATAAAAATGTATCGTTGACAATTCTTCCAATATATGGCTTATATAGAATGCAACTTATGCTCTACGTTTTTAAATCGCTAAATAATATTGGCCATCATACAATTTGCTTTTCAAGGAATCAAAAGTTTTAAACACAAGAAATAATATGAACTTGAGCATTGTTAGGTGTAGATTGGAAAAAACAAAGCAAAGAGTTGAATACACTGGTAGTTTGGAATATAATAATCTTCCCCAATATCTTAAAAATATTGACCGAATTTCTGAGTTTAAGACTAACTTAAAAAAACATATATTTCAAGATTTGGAAATGCTTCTACTGTAATACGTATTTGTATGTACATAGTTTTTTTTTTTTGTTTTCTCTCTTTTCCTTTTAAATCTATACTAATATTATAAAGAGGTAATGCGTGTTTGTTTGTTTGTTTGTTTGTTTGTAGGAGGTAATCTCCGTAACTACCCATCTGATATTCCTGAAATTTTTACAGAATCTTACTGCGGATGTGGGAAGTGCCATAGGCTATAAATTTTTAAATATTTTTAGTGGGCGTGGCACCTCCCACACAAAGTAAATTTTTAATATCATATACATATATTGATTATTATGACAGGGAGAGCTTTGCAAATTTGTGTGAGGTCACCTATTGTTAATATTAGTAGCTACGCCGGAAATGGGCGGGATCGGACAAGTGGGCGTGGTACCTCCCATACAAGTTATAATTCAATATTATATATCTCGAGTACTGTGGTAGAGAGAGCTTTTCAAATTTGTCTGATGTCACCTATTATTAATGTGAGTAGTGGGACAAAAAATGGGCAGTATCGGGCCAATAGGCGTGGCACCTGCCATACAAATTAAATATAAAATGCCATATATCTGGGGTACTGTTATAGTGAGAGTCTTGGGACTTTGTGTGCGCCCATAAGTTGCTCATGTGATTAGTTTGACAAAAAATGGGCGTGATTGGAGCAGTGGGCGTGGCACCGCCCGTACAAAGTAAATATATGATATCATATAACTGGTGTACTAAAAAAGGGAAGCATTGACACTTTGCACGACACCATCAGATCTTAGTATGAGTAGTCGGACAAAAAATTGGCGGATTCACACCAATGGGCGTGGAACTCCCCATGCAAAGTAACTATTTAATGTCATATATCTGGAGTACTGTAAAAGAGAGGGTATTGTGGCTTTGCATGAGCCCATAGATTCTTTGTATGATTAGTCGAACAAAGAAATGGTCGTGATCGTAGCAGTGGGCCTAGCACCGCCCATGCAAATTAGATATCTAATATCATATAACTGGTGTTCTATAAAAGGGAAAGACTCGACATTTTCCACGAGTCCATCAGATATTAATGTGAGTAGTCCAATAAAAATTGGGCGGGATGGGATTAGTGAGCGTGGCACACCTCCTATATAAATAATATGAAGTACAACGGAAGCAACAGTCTTTTGTTAAGTACATTATTTATCAATGTGCTTTGTCATGGAAAATATATCGCCAAAATCAAAAATTCGCCAAAACCGAAAATTGCGATAAATAAAAATCGCCCAAAAAAATCTACAAAATCAAAAATGGGCAAAATCAAAAATCGCTAAAAAGAAAAATTGCCAAATGATATTCTAAGTTCAAGGCCAATAGTTAAGTGTTTGTTGCCAGATCTAATTTTGATAACCAATCTTCTTCTCATGGGCAGCTACATGTACCTTGCTCCATGGTAGGAACGCCGAAAAATCTGATAATTGTTTTAACGAATGAAAGAACAAAAAAAAATTTATATCAGCAAGTATTCAAATAAAAAAATCTGTGCTAATAATCTATACGAACATAATAAAGAGGTAATATATGTTTGTTTGTTTGGTTGTTTATTTGTTTGTTTGTAGGAGGTAATCTCCGTAATTACTCATCTGACCTTCCTGAAATTTTCACAGTGTCTTGCTGCGGATATGTGAAGTGCTACAGGCTGTAATTTTTTAAATATTTTTAGCGAGCGTGGCACCTCCCATACAAAGTAAATTTTAAATATCATATATATTAATATGATAGAGAAAGCTTTTCAAATTTGTCTCAAGTCATCTATTATTAACGTGAGTAGTCAGACAAAAAAATGGGTGGGATTGGACAAATGCGCGTGGCATCCCTACATAAACTTAATATTAAATGTGATATATCTGAATTAACGTATTAGTGAGAGCTTTGGGACTTTGCGTGAGCCCTCTCATAACGATTCGAGGGGGGGAAGGGGCGGGTGTAGCGAAGCACACCGGGTTACATCTAGTATAATATAAAATGAACATGTATATTTTTTTTTATTTTTTTTTTTTTTTTTTTTTTTTTGTTATTTTTGAAGTTGTATACATATATATTATATTGTTAAATTTGTATATTATTATTTATTGCCAACTCGCCTCTATAATGTCTAACGACGCTGGGGCACAACACATTGTTAACTTAATATTATTATGAATAAAATAAAAAAAAAAAAATAAAAAATACACAACCAAATATCAGAGAAAATATGCCTAGAACGGTCAACAGCATTCTTCAGCTTGGAGAAGATTTCATTAAATATCATTTAATTCCAAGTGGCATCTATCAGAGAAAGACCAGAAAAAAAAGAAGAAGGATTACAGATTTCATGGAGTGAATGTTACAAATGAATATTTGTGTGACATATTATTGGAAACGTTTGATCCAGAATATCTTGACTTAGATGAAAAAGCGAAAAGTCTGCCACTACACAGAAATAATACAGAACTGAATATTGCGTATACGGCAGCATAGTTGGAATAACTTATAATTATAACTAGCAGATTCCAGCCCTCAAAATTCGAGCGTAAATTCTAAGAAATTTTATTTTTTCATTAAATAAAGATACTAAAATTATGCTAATCAGTTATAGCCAATTCACAAATCAATACAAAAAACAAACTTTTTATTACAAACACATTAACAAATTTAATAAACATACATATAGCATTGTATAATTTTATGTAAGTGTTAGTAGCAACTTTAAATGCAATTTACTCAAAACAAAGGAACAAATTTTAAAATCAGTAAGTCTGAGAACCGGCTAAAAAGAAATGCCTCTCAAATAATATACGTTTGGTCAAAATTGGGAAAAAACGGTAGAACAAAATATCACCTGGCCTATTAATATTATAGATTTACTTTTACCCTTTGTACAATAAAAATTAAAATGAATTTTCTTACAAAAAATATTTATGATTTATTTTGTAAAGTGGGAAACCTGTTAAAAAACTTACGCTTAGTATTTTTAAAGGGTTTATTTCACCATAATATACCACATTTCCATGCTAAATGCTAAAAAAAAACTGTAAAGTTTGACTTTGAATTCCCCAATAAGTGCTAAACCGATTTTAATTAAATCAAAATCAGAAAAATGTTCAAGAAATTATCTGCCCAACAAAAGAAAATACTAAAATATCTCAATTGGATTAAATCTTACAGAGTTCTAGCCAATGAAAAATTAATCCGAGCCACTGTGCGGCGTTAAAATAACCCAAGACAAAGTAATGGATCAAGTTTTGTAATATTTTGAAAGCTTAACAATTTTAGAGTGCCCTTACATTAACAAAATGTTAAGTATTTCTATTTGAATTAGCTTGTTATTAAAAATCATCTTTATCTGCTAAGACACTTAAACAATCTTAAGCATTTACATGAACATTTTTTCAATAATTTCTATCATATACATTTATAACAGACATAAATATCATACCAATTAATGGAAAATTATGATGTAGATAACATCGAACCAAACAGAGTGTTCGATTATATTCAAAATAAAGTATTATAAAAGTTGTCCAAAAAAAATTTTGTATCACTTATATTGTGTTCAAGATCAACAAGGCTAATAATAATTTTCGTGAAAACCCAAATTAGGTTTAAACCCAAACAAATAAAAAAAAATAAATTATCATCTCATTAATAATAACATAAGAGTTAGAGAGTATATATGTTTACTGTTTTAAAGGTTGCCAAATATAGTGAATTTTTATACCCTCCACTCCAGTGTGCAGAGGGTATATATAAGTTTATCATTCCGTTTGTAATAAATAGAAAAAAACTTTTTGACCGCATAAAATATATATATTTGTGATCCTTATAACAACCGGAGTTGATATAGTGATGTCCGTCTGTCCGTCAGTCCCTCTGTCCATCTGTCCGCCTGTGGAAATCAGTCGGGCAGCTAGGGTGCTCGTTGACATAAAAAATAATTCATTAATATCCTGAAAAGTTTGCTATTTAAAATCGTCCAAATCGGTCGGTTAGGGCCCGAGATTTGAATGAAGAACTAAAAAAAGTCTTGAAAAAATATAATCTTCTATGTTGTTCTTGTCACGATCACGTCCTGAATGGTGCAGCTACAATGATCACTTTTAGTGAGAATGATTCACTAAGTCCACGGGAAGATTTCTATTTCAAAAATCGTTAAAATCGGTGAACAGGTCCAGGGAAATCTCTGAAAAAGTAAAAAAAAAATGAAAAATATGATGTTTCTATATGTTCTTGTTGTTATTCTAAATGTTGTGTTGTTGTCATAGCTGGACTTGTTGTTTTTTTGTTTTTGTGGTCGTTGTGGTAATAATATAATAAAAACTAACCCTTTGTACATTATTTTATTAACTCTGGTAGAAAAATTTAGAAGTTTCCATTGTTTTGGCATCACTCTAAAAATTTGTTATTACCACAAGCCTGCCTGCAAAATTTCAGATCGAATGGCTCACGGGAAATTGGTTAAAATCGATCCAACATTTTTTCGACAAGTAGACACTACGAGTTAATATAAAGGGAGTAAAAATTCACCAACATCTAAAGCAAATAATGCTAAAATACCTAGTTGTTATTAAAAAAAAAAAAACAATGTAAATATAGAAAAAAAAAAATTTTATGTATAAATTTATTTATAAATTTATATAAACATATTAAATAATACAAGTAATATACATATATTATATATGTATATCCATAACAACTGCATGTTAGAAATAAGTCGGTATATTATTTTATTTACATAAGATTCTGCAATATTTTGTTGTGGGGAAAATACATCTCTTTTGCATTAACAGAGTGTCACTTCATTTTGCTCAGCGTGACTATGCCACAGTAAATGGCGCCACAATTTTTGTTTGTTCTAATTAGCTTTGCAATAGTTATTTCTATTTTAACATGAATGTTAATATTTTGAACTGGATATCATACAGAACAACGTTAAGAGTATACATGGGCTGGTCTTTTATTTCATACGTTTTCCATTATTCTTTTACAAATGTGAACATAAGTTTGGCATATTAACTTTTTGTTGTCTTTACAAAATAGAGTTACTGAGTTCATCAATGAGTTTTTTTGCTTTAAAAACAGTTCTACATAGTTATATAGAATTATTATTCTGCTTTACCTACAAAATATCTGATTGCGATTACATCTAATTTTTAAAAATTGTTTATAATTACTAAAGCATTATTATTCACATAAATACAAAATTGCACTTTTTAAATTTCCATTCAAATTTAAGAAAATATCAATTCTAAAAACTGGAATTAAAAATTTCCAATTATAAACTACAATTAATTGAATTTCAGAAAATCATACCAAAACGTCGGAAATTATAATCTTAAATTTAGAAGACATCAATTGCATCTTTAATATATAAATTTTATTCGTTAAACACAAATTGAAATTCCAAAAAAAAAAAAAAAAACACCAAATACCTATGTTTACATTTAAAAAACTTTTACATTTAAAAAAAATATTGACATTTAGGAGAAATTAATAGCTTTTCAGTACCGCGATTCAGTAACTTTTTTTAACGATAGTCGAATCGTTAAAAAAAAAGAAAATTGCAAAATTATCAATAAAATTTTTAAACGATATTCGCTATTGTTAAAGTCAGCTGTTGTTGTTATCTAAACGACAACCATTTTTGTGTTGTTTATTCAATCGATAAAAACTTCAGTTTTTAGGTTGAAATGTCGTCATACATAAATAAAAATCATAAAATAGTGAAAATATTTTGCTTTAATTAAAAAACTTTTTTATATAAATAAAAAAATTAAATAGCATATTCAATTCATTATTTCATTTTCAAATAAATACACAGAAATATTAGAAAAAAAAATAAAGATATTAAACATAAACATAAAATCATCCTGTCAAACACGAAGTAATTTGTTTTTTCTATTCTTCTTTGTGTTTTTCACTTATTTTGACAGAGATGCCACTCGTTTACAATTTAAATAAATAGAAAAATAGATTTGTCGACTGTCGTTAAGATGTAAATATGTACTTAGTGAATCACTTAATCCTTAGTGCAAACAACAATATCTGTCGATATATTTTGCGATTGTCGGATCGTTGAAATTTACAGAATCGCACTTCAGAAAACATTAATTTAAATTCAATGAATTTTAGAAAATGTCAAATGATATTTAAGAATTGCGAACATAAAAACTGTTACATTTGTAAATGCATGCCGATAAGCAACCACCAAAAAGCAAACACCGAAATATATCCGAAATAATAGAAAAGACGAAAACCAACCCAAATAATTTGCTGAAATAATTTGGTATTAAGTTTAACAAATTGTTTACTTTTTCCTTTACATTTATTACCAAGACTCAAACCGAGGTGGAAGGTATCAAAGATTCGGCACAGCCGAATTTAATACTCTTACTTGTTTTTTTATTCACTCTGCTGGAAACACAATTTGTTATTATCAATTCTTAAGCTTCGTTAGATTTTTGGTAATTGTTTTTTTAGCAAACGTACTAGCATGTTACAAATATTAAAGAACAACCTTTAGTCGAACTTACTAAATAGGAAATATTGAAAATTTATGAAAATCATATTATTTTTATTTTGAATAAAACAACATATATATACATATGTATATAGATATATTTTTTTTAATAAATAGTTACGTATATTTTAAGAAAATTAACTTTCTTTCATATTTGTTTTTCAAGATAACGTTAAAAAGTGTGGCAATACCAGCTTACACTAATATAATATGTGGATTATAATGATACGTACGTACTCAGGAAGCAAATGCAACAAACAAAACAAACACAACAACAATAGCACGTATTACGCATAAAATACAAATTTTAGACTAATAAAAACTACAAGAACTACGTAGAAGAATCTCTTTCTTTCTAGAATTTTTTTTCTCACTTTTATTTTAAGGCTCGGGACCTATTGAACCATTGTTGTTAATTTTAAAAATAAACCTGCTTATGATGTCAGTAGATAATTTTGAATTAAAATGGGTTACCCAGCTGAGCTATTGAGAACGCGATTGTGCTTTTCACAAGCGGACACATCATCATATCAACTGCGCTCCAGATTTTTTTTCTAAACAGAATGCCAAATTTATATATATATATATATATATATATATCCACTACACAATGGTGTGGGTGATATATTTATTTATTTATTTATTTATTTATTTATTTATTTATTTATTTATTTATTAAATTTAATGATTTCCTGCACAACAAGATTAAGTCTTATAATTACAGTACAGGATTTTAGTAGTATACAAACATGTTTTGCCAAATTAAATTAAATAAAATTGTAACTAATACATATAAAAATTAATATAAATAATATTTTAACATAAGAATTTTTAAAATTATGAAATTAATAAAATATGACATAGAATATTAAAAAAAAATTTTTAAATTGAAAATTATTAAAAATTACAAAAAAAAGAGAGAAAAGAAAACATATAAAAAAAATAAGCATACAATAAGAAATACATTTAAAAAGTTTAGGTTTAGGCAAAGTTGAATATTAGGTGGAAGGCTATTCCAAAGACGAACAGCATTTATGAAAAAGTGCCATTCTGATACTAAGAATAATTAATTTTTTATCTCTGTTTGATTTGGCAAATCGTATATGATTGCATAAATATTGTGGCTTTCCAGTATATAGTTATTATCTTATGAAGAAAAATTAGTACTCTAATCTTTATTAGGTTTTCAAGTGATACTCCGTACAGGCTTTTCGAGAAAGACGATATGTGTTCAAATTTCCTTAAACCATACACATACATAAAAATATTGTTGTAAAGCAATTCAAGTTTTTTGGTGATTGAATCGCAATTCGCAAACAGTTCGCATCCATAAGTTAGTGTTGGAATAAGGTAAGCCTTTGCCAATAGTGTTCTTACTCTTAATGGTGTAAAGAATTGCGTTGCCCATAGGGTCCTTAGTTTAACGTATGATTGTGCAACAAGCATATTGATGTGGCTTGACCAATTTAAGTTGCTGTTGAATACCAATCCAAGATTTCTAGCTGTTGGAACTATTTCAATTCTTTGATTATTTATTGATATTTCCATATCAATAAGTGGGTTTATAGTCTTTTTGTGTATCACTATGCATTTACATTTATTTGGATTTATGCAAAGTCCATTAGAAATTACCCAACAATTTATTCTGTTAAGGTCATCGTATAGGTTATCCACATTTTGGCGAATAGAATTAACAGGGCTGCTAAGGTAAAGCTGTACATCATCTGCATACATGTGAACATTGCAATGTGATAAGTGCTGTGGTAAATCATTGGCATAAATAGAGAAAAGAAGCGGCCCCAGAATTGACCCTTGGGGTACACCTCTACTAATACCTAATGGTTCAGATATTGTATTATTTACGAATACTGATTGCATCCGTTCTGAGAGTTATGTTGATATTAGCTGTATTGATGTTGATGAAAAATTGAATAATTGACTTAGCTTTATACATAACTAGATGTAACCCGGTGTGCTTCGCTACACCCTCCCCCTCCCCCTCCCCTTCCGAGTTGTTATGAAAGGGCTCAAGCAAAGTCCTAAGGCTCTCACTAATACAGTAATTCAGATCTATCGCATTTAATATTAAGTTTGTGTGGGGGTACATGGATCACGGTACATGTAGCTGCCCATGAGAATAACACGGGTTTTCCAAATTAAATCTGGCAACACTTAATTATGGGCCTTGAACTTAAAATATAATTTGGCAATTTTTCTTTGTAGCGATTTTTGATTTTGACCATTTTTGATTTTGAAGATTTTTGTTTTTGGTCGATTTTTATTTTTCGCGATTTTTGGGTTTGGCGATTTTTGATCTTGGCGATATATTTTATACGACAAATCACATTGATAACTAATGAACTTGTCAAAAGACTGTCGCGTTCGTAGTGCTTCATATTTTTAACACAGGAGGAGCCACGCCCACTAATCCCATCCCGCCCAATTTTTATTGGACTATTCACATTAATATCTGATGGACTCATACAAAATGTCGAGTCTTTCACCGGTTATATGATATTAGATATCTACTTTGCATGGGCGGTGCTACGTCCACTGCTCCGATCACACCCATTTTTTTGTCCGACTAATCACACAAAGAACCTATGGGCTCACGCAAACCCACAAAGCTCTCTCTTTTACAGTACTACAGATATATGACATTAAATAGTTATTTTGCATGGGTAGTGCCACGCCCATTGGTGTGAACCCGCCAATTTTTTGTTCGACTACTCATAGTAAGATCTGATGGGCTCGTGCAAAGTGTCAAAGCTTCCTTTTTTTAGCACACCAGTTATATGATATCATATATATACTTTGTATGGGCAGTGTTACTGTACTGTTACTGTACTGCCATTTTATATTTACTTTGTGTTTCAGGTACCACGCCTATTGGTCCGATACTGCCCATTTTGTGTGCGACTACTCACATTAATAATATGTGACATCAGGCAAATTTGAAAAGCTCTCTCTATCACAGCACTCGAGATATATAATATTGAACTATTACTTGTATGGGAGGTACCACGCCCACTTGTCCGATCCCGCCCATTTCCGGCGTAGCTACTAATATTTACAATAGGTGATCTCACGCAAATTTTCAAAGCTCTCCCTATCATAATCTATACTAATATAATAAAGAGGTAATGTGTGTTTGTTTGTTTGTTTGTTTGTTTGTAGGAGGTAAACCCCGTAACTAACCATCTGATCTTCCTGAAATTTTCACAAAGTCTTACTGGGGACATGGGAAGTGCTATAGGCTATAATTTTTTAAATATTTTTGGTGGGCGTGGCACCTCCCACACAAAGTAAATTTTTAATATCATAGACATATATTGAGTACTATGATAGGGAGAGCTTTGCAATTTTGTGTGAGGTCACCTATTGTTAATATTAGTAGCTACGCCGGAAATGGGCGGGATCGGATAAGTGGGCGTGGTACCTCCCATACAAGTAACAGTTCAATATTATATATCTCGAGGAGTAATGTGATAGAGAGAGCATTTAAAATTTTTCTGATGTCACCTATTATCAGTGTGTGAGTCGGATGCAAAATGAGTAGTATCGGACCAATAGGCGTGGCACCTGTCATACAAAGTAAATATAAAATGTCATATATCTGGAGTACCGTAATAGTGAGAGTCTTGGGACTTTGTGTGAGCCCATAAATTATCCATTTGATTAGTTAGACAAAAAATGGGCGTCATCGGAGCAGTGGGTGTGGCACCGCCCATACAAAGTAATTATATGATATCATATAACTGGTGTGCTAAAAAAGGAAGCTTTGACTCTTTGCACGAGCCTATCAGATCTTACTATGAATATTCGAACAAAAAATTTGCGGTTTCACACCAATGGGCGTGGCACTCCCCATGCAAAGTAACTAATTAATGTCATATATCTGGAGTACTGTTAAAGAGAGAGCTTTGTGGCTTTGCGTGAGCCCATAGGTTTTTTGTGTGATTAGTCGAACAAATAAATGGGCGTGATCGGAGCAGTGGGCGTAGCACCGCCCATGCAAAGTAGATATCTAATATCATATAACTGGTGTACTATAAAAGGGAAAGACTCGACATTTTGCATGAGTCCATCAGATATTAATGTGTGCAGCTCCTATGTAAAAAATATGATGCACTACGAAAGCAGCAGTCTTTTGACAAGTTCATTGGTTATCAGTGTGATTTGTCGTGGAAAATATATCGCCAAAATCAAAAATCGCCAAACCCAAAAATCGCGTAAAATAAAAATCGCCCAAAAACAAAAATCTTTAAAATCAAAAATGGGCAAAATCAAAAATCGCTAAAAAGAAAAATTGCCAAATGATATTCTAAGTTCAAGGCAAATAGTTAAGTGTTGCCAGATCTTATATGGATAATCCATCTTCTTCTCATGAGAAGCTACATGTACCTTGCTCCAGGTTAGGAACGCCGATTCTGATAGTTCTTTTACCGAAAGAAAAATCAAAAAACATTGTATATCAGCATCAGCAATCATTGAAATAAAAAAATCTATACTAACATAATAAAGAGGTAATATTTGTTTCTTTGTTTGTTTGTAGGAGGTAATCTCCGTAACTACTAATCTGATCTTCCTGAAATTTTCACATTGTCTTGCTGCGGATATGGGAGTGCTACAGGCTTTAATTTTTTTTTAAAATATTTTTAGTGGTCGTGGCACCTCGCATAAAAAGTAAATTTTTAATCATATATATTAAGTACTATGATAGAGAAAGCTTTGCAAATTTGTCTCAGGTCATCAATTATTAACATGAGTAGTCAGACAAAAAAATGGGCGGGATTAGACAAATGCGCGTGGTACCCCTACACAAACTTAATATTAAATGTGATATATCTGATTACTGCATTAGTGAGAGCCTTGGGACTTTGCGTGAGCCCTTTCATAACGATTGGGAGGGGGGGAGGGGGAGGGTGTAGCGAAGCACACCGGGTTGCTTCTAGTACTCAATATATGTATATGATATTAAAAATTTACTTTGTGTGGGAGGTGCCACGCCCACTACAAATGTTTAAAAAATTATAGCCTATAGCATTTCCCATATCCGCAGTAAGACACCGTGAAAATTTCAGGAAGATCAGATGGGTAGTTACGGAGATTACCTCCTACAAACAAACAAACAAACAAACACACATTACCTCTTTATTATATTACTAGAAGCAACCCGGTGTGCTTCGCTACACTCTCCCCCCCTCCCAATCGTTATGAAAGGGCTCACGCAAAGTCCCAAGGCTCTCACTAATGCAGTAATCAGATATATCACATTTAATATTAAGTTTGTGTAGGGGTACCACGCGCATTTGTCTAATCCCGCCCATTTTTTTTGTCTGACTACTCATGTTAATAATTGATGACCTGAGACAAATTTGCAAAGCTTTCTCTATCATAATACTTAATATATATGATTAAAAATTTACTTTTTATGCGAGGTGCCACGACCACTAAAAATATTTTTTAAAAAAAATTAAAGCCTGTAGCACTCCCATATCCGCAGCAAGACAATGTGAAAATTTCAGGAAGATCAGATTAGTAGTTACGGAGATTACCTCCTACAAACAAACAAAGAAACAAATATTACCTCTTTATTATGTTAGTATAGATTTTTTTATTTCAATGATTGCTGATGCTGATATACAATGTTTTTTGATTTTTCTTTCGGTAAAAGAACTATCAGAATCGGCGTTCCTAACCTGGAGCAAGGTACATGTAGCTTCTCATGAGAAGAAGATGGATTATCCATATAAGATCTGGCAACACTTAACTATTTGCCTTGAACTTAGAATATCATTTGGCAATTTTTCTTTTTAGCGATTTTTGATTTTGCCCATTTTTGATTTTAAAGATTTTTGTTTTTGGGCGATTTTTATTTTACGCGATTTTTGGGTTTGGCGATTTTTGATTTTGGCGATATATTTTCCACGACAAATCACACTGATAACCAATTAACTTGTCAAAAGACTGCTGCTTTCGTAGTGCATCATATTTTTTACATAGGAGCTGCACACATTAATATCTGATGGACTCATGCAAAATGTCGAGTCTTTCCCTTTTATAGTACACCAGTTATATGATATTAGATATCTACTTTGCATGGGCGGTGCTACGCCCACTGCTCCGATCACGCCCATTTATTTGTTCGACTAATCACACAAAAAACCTATGGGCTCACGCAAAGCCACAAAGCTCTCTCTTTAACAGTACTCCAGATATATGACATTAATTAGTTACTTTGCATGGGGAGTGCCACGCCCATTGGTGTGAAACCGCAAATTTTTTGTTCGTATATTCATAGTAAGATCTGATAGGCTCGTGCAAAGAGTCAAAGCTTCCTTTTTTAGCACACCAGTTATATGATATCATATAATTACTTTGTATGCGCGGTGCCACGCCCACTGCTCCGATCACGGTGCCACGCCCACTGCTCCATTTTTTGTCTAACTAATCAAATGGATAATTTATGGGCTCACACAAAGTCCCAAGACTCTCACTATTACGGTACTCCAGATATATGACATTTTATATTTACTTTGTATGACAGGTGCCACGCCTATTGGTCCGATACTACTCATTTTGCATCCGACTCACACACTGATAATAGGTGACATCAGAAAAATTTGAAATGCTCTCTCTATCACATTACTCCTCGAGATATATAATATTGAACTATTACTTGTATGGGAGGTACCACGCCCACTTATCCGATCCCGCCCATTTCCGGCGTAGCTACTAATATTAACAATAGGTGACCTCACACAAAATTGCAAAGCTCTCCCTATCATAGTACTCAATATATGTCTATGATATTAAAAATTTACTTTGTGTGGGAGGTGCCACGCCCACCAAAAATATTTAAAAAATTATAGCCTATAGCACTTCCCATGTCCCCAGTAAGACTTTGTGAAAATTTCAGGAAGATCAGATGGTTAGTTACGGGGTTTACCTCCTACAAACAAACAAACAAACAAACAAACAAACAAACAAACAAACACACATTACCTCTTTATTATATTAGTATAGATGTAGAATGATTGACAGTAACAAAGGCTTTGGAATGATTAAGAGGAACCAAAAAATTAACTTTACCGCCATCTAACTTACGTCTTATATTTTCGGAAACATCAATAAGGGCAGTAACGCAACTATGGTTGGACGAAAGCCGGATTGCTTGTCAGTCAAAAGTTGATGTACATGTAAGTATGTGCTCATTTGCAAGTGCAGTAGTTTTTCCAAAATTTTCGAAAGAAATCTAAGTATGGCAATTGGACGATATTCTGAGTTTGCATGTTTCCGTTTTTTAGGAAAACGACTCGACGTGATGATGGTGTTGAACAGATGAGTAATATAACGCAAGATTAGTGGTAAAATAATTTTAATAAATTGGGGGTGTAAGTAATCATATCCAACAGCATTAGATTTTATTTGCGAGATACAAGAGAAAACATCAGACTGGTTGACGCAGGAAAACTCAGACCTTTTTCTTCTGGAAAGAAACTATTATTGACGTTTGCGAAAATACCATAACGGCTTGCAATGTCTGTTGGAGTGATGGGTATATTAGTGAACATCTTATTGAGCTCATCAGCATCAACAGGACAGTTTCTGGTTTTATCAAAATTAGCAATACCAATTTCGCGAATAGTATGCCAAGTTTTTTTAGAATCCAATGCAGTACTAAAGCGAATAGTATAATATTCTGACTTAGCGATCCTAATTTGGTGATTGATATCGCTTCGAGCTGATCGTAGTTCAATTTTCAGTTCAAGTGTTTTGAAACGTTTCGATCTTGAGTAGGCTGAATCTCTTCGGTGTATTAGTTGCTGAATTCTGTTGGCAAACCATGGTTTATTCTTTGGTGTTATCCTTTTCGTTCTTAAAAATCATTTTTACACCAGCGATCCTTCGGTACAAATTTGGTAAAAATCTCTAAAAGCTTGATAAGAGAAAAATTATAAAGACTTATCTCTGAGTCGTTAAAGTTATGTTCTTCCGTCTATTTGTGTTTATATGTCCTTGTTACTATTTGCTGCAAATACCATTTCACACTTATCTTAAAAACTATATTAATATTTATTTTTAAGTATTTATATTATAACTAACATCATTTAAATTGTAAATGCATCATTTAAATTGAAAATAGCTTAAAACAGGACGTTTTATTAAAAGTACCTTATCTGTAAGAAGTAACTTTTCTTAAGAAAATTATTTTTTTAATAAAAACTTTCACTTTATTAAAAACGTACATTTTGTTAAAAAAGTACCTTTTTATCAAAAAGTATATTTTCTTATACTGGCGTCGCAACTCGTTTTGGATTACATAGAAGTGCTCAACTTACTAGGCAGAGGGACACGAAAGCAACGAAAGGGCTAATTTTCTAACCATTCGAGGGGCCCGTCGTCCTTCCAGCAGACCGGAGTAATTTTGTGGTGTTCCAGCGGGATACACAGAGAAAAAGAAAGAGTTGAAGGGAATCACAATTTGCCGAACACAGGGACAAAGGTACCGGTCAACGGCAAGCTAAGAAATTTATAACTCCATCCGTTGTTCATCCGGGACGATTACTTTTCCTTTATAGTAACGACTTTGTGACCTTGAAGTGATTCTTTACTGGACACGGGTGTGTCTGCTGCAGGCACGTGTATGTTCTACGAACAGGTGATAGAAACAGCAGAACACATTCTTTGTCAATGTCCAAAACTAGGTGGCAAAAAATAACTTTGCTCTTGGAGGAGATACATAGGTTATCTTATGCCAAATTAGGTTGACAAGAAGCTTTAATCTTCAGGACAACTATGGGCTGCACAAAAGGTCAAATTTGCCATAGTGCATAGAGCCTTCTTAATCTAATCTAATCTAATCTTATAGGTAAATTTTAAAAAAAAAATTAGTTTTTCTTAGAAAAAGTAAATTTTCTTAAAAAAGTACCTTTTCTTAAATAAGTAGCTTTTCCTATAAAATTACCTTCTCTTTGAAAGGTAACTTTTATTAAAAAATTACATTCTTCTTTAGAAAAGTACTATTTATAACGAAAATATACCTTTTTATAAAAAAGTAAATTTTCTTTAATTATAAACTTTTCTTGAAAGCTAGAATTTCTTAAAAAATTCATTTTCTTAAAAAAAATTTTTCCTAGAGAGGAACATTTTCTTAATTCATATTTATTTAAGAAAGAAATTTCTTAAAAAATTAAATTTTTTTTTTTTAAACTTACCATGTCTTAAAAAAGTAAATTTTCTTCAAAAATTGCCCATAAAAAATAACTTTTAGTAAAATAGTTCCTTTTGTTAAAAAATTAAAATTTCTATAATATCTTTAGAAAGTAATTTCTTTTAAAAAGTACCTTTTTATCAAAAATGTAAATTTTATTTAAAAAAGAGTACATATTCAGAAAAAAAATGTATTTTCTTTAAAAGAACTTTCATATATATCACTGGTATTCAAATTAAAAATGTTCAAATAACATATAAATTTGGTATAAGCATATTTTTTATGCCCACATATATTCGTCTGCAATAAGATGAGAATCTGACAGCTTTGCTATTCGCAGGCCACTTCCCGGAGAATTTAGCCGTAGATATTTCTTTACCTTTTCAAAAAACGCGATTTAATAAACAGCCACTTGTACGGAATACGATTAGCCAACAAATGTTTTACTTTCCATGTTCAGAAGTCATGGAAGCAAGCGCGGAATCGTATTGTACTGCGCCTAAGTTATATGTTTGAATTAAGCTCAACTGCATGTCTGAAATTAAAATTTACATAATTTCTCATTTTCTTTCCTATATTCTAAGTAATTTCTCTAGTTTTTGTTGTTGCTGCTTTTAACAAGGTACTGTGTTTTGCTAATTACTTTTTTGTTGTTGTTTTTTTCATTCAGGTTAAAATAAAATTTGCAACTTTTAAAAAATAATGTCAGCATTGCGTGTTTATGTCTTTGTTTAGTATCAAAGAATGAAATGGTAGGACGATTGGCTGGCTGAATCGTGCAACTCGTTGTTTAATTTATCCATTTAGTCCACAATATTTAGAGAAAGACTGTCCGTTGAGTAGTTTCTAGTAACTAAAATAACCATTAATCGTTTTCTATATTAAAAAGTTTAGATTTTTTAGTAGTAAAAAATATTCAGATATAATCTAACATTATTACGGATACATTCTCTAGAATATAAATAATTTTTTTTTTTTTGTAAATCTGCAGGGTTTCGCTTCTATCATTTGAAGTATATAAGCTTGATGTAATACATATAATTATTTCAGTGTTTTCCATTCCTGTTATTATTAACTAATTATAGTTGTAAAATAATTTAGAACTAAGCTGTTAAAACCGTCGTAACGCAGTTTTATATCTAACTTCGATACTGAGGAACTTTAAGGTATTGTAATAAGTTTTGTTTTATTGGAGCATTTTACGAATGATATATAAAGCTTTTTTTAAATTTTATTAAAAAAATATTTTTAAACTCCGTTTGCTATTAGCTTTATATATTATCAAATATCCTGGACAGTCTATAAATCACATGTAATATAGTATATGTGGATATGTATGGAATTGTAAATATGTATGGGGATATGCATGTAATTGTAACTATTACGGCAATAAATGTTATTCTTGGAGTTGATGTCGTTGTTGTTGTTTTTTTTTTTTAATATTATTTTTTTTACCTTAAAACATATGCATGTATGCACTACATGTTTTAAATCAGTTTAGCTACATGTTAAATATGGCCTGCTTTTAAGTTTAAAGAATTGTTTTTTTTTTTCATTTATTTTTTATATATTTATTTTGTTTTTTTGTTTTTTTATAATCTGGATAAACTCTTGAATAATTAAAAAGCAACATTCTTAATTATAATATATATAACATATTCGTGAGAGAAAAAAATAAACATGTTTAAAAATGTATTAACAAAAAAACACAAACAACTTATACGAAATTAGAAAAACAAGTAAACAAACTTTAATTAAAAAAATGAAAAAAAAAAATATGTTGCGAAATAAAGTTTCGTTCTGTTTTGTAGAAATAAGCTCTGGAGGCTATTATGGCAAAAATTTATTTGAATGAGAAAATAATAAATTCACTTATATGGCATGTTATATATAATATATATATACAGTGCTTGTTTCGTACTACTTTAAAATATTAGAATATCGTAAGTGTTCTTAAAAATACAAATGAGTTCTGAGAGTTTTAAAGGGTCTCTTATCTTTATTTTTCGTTTGGGCATCACTGATATGAATTGTATTGGGCCATATAATAATGAATTTCAGTTAAAGTTGTATTATTTATTCATAAAGGTTAGAACAACAAATATTGAGGCACCTTTTATTTAAATAGTTTTTTTTTTAACTCGTCTTAATAATTATTTCATGAGATCTTAATCCATTTCTCTCACGGCTAGAATTCACTTAGCAATGAGCATTTGATAATTGACCTTCTCTACTGTTTGTAATTCGGGGCATTTAGGTATACTGTGGTCTTTAGAAAAAAAAAAATCATTGTGGCAGTGTATCTATATCATAATCTTAGTTTAATAGCGGCAATTGGGTAGATCAGGCCAAAACAATACACTAACAGCATGAAATCTTATTTTTATACCCTATGCCACTATGTGGTTTGGGTAAAATGACTTTGTGCTGCTGTTTGTAACAACCAAAAATATTCACCATAGACCCATCTTTAATTATACCGATCGACTCTGAATCACTTTTTGAGTCGAAATAGCAATGTCCGTCCGTCCGTCCGTCCATCCGTCTGTGTGTCCATGTAAAGCTTGTAATCAAACTACAGGTCGCCAATATGAATATATTTTGATGAAATTTGGCATATAAGCTTCCATCGGCCATAGGATGAACGCTATACAAATGACCCCTATGAAATCGACATAAATTGCCATAAGTTCCAAATTATCATATAGATCTCAGTCAAATTGGGTTTGTATGTATTTATTACATCCATTAATCAGTAGTTCAAAAATAGTCCCTATAGGAAAATTCTTAGTCATAGGCCCCATATAGAGCTGCTTCCCGATCTTCACTTAAATCTATCAAAAAACAAAAATATTGTACATATTTTTCTCAAATTTGGTTTGTATATATTTTCTCAAAGTATAAGTGACTCTACCAAATATGGTCAGGATCGATCCATTTTCGACCTAGTCCCTATATAAGTATTGTATCCGGTATGAACTTTTTCATATCTGCAGCGAAAAAAATTAATAAAAATGCCGCTCAAATTTGATTTATGATTATTTGCTATATCCAATTAGTTGGACCGAAGAGATAGGGTCTGTTAACCATGGTATAGGGTATCATATAGTCGGGCTAGACCGACTATAATTTTCTTACTTGTTTTATATACAGTGTGGTCTGATCTAAGGTCCATTTTAAAATTATATGGTATATGGTACCGTTATTGATTATTATTTTTAAATAGCCTATAGCCTCATATTTGGAGCAATGAAGTATAAGTTCCCAAATAAAATTTTTAAATATTTATATGCAGGTGATAATATTTTAATGATTGCAACTTTATTTATATAAGGGTGAAGCGGCACTGCATTAGATTTTTTTAGCTTTGGATCTAAGTGGAATTTGTTTAAATTGATGTCATAATATTCTTAGAAAAACGTTTTGAATAGGGAGCTAAAGACCACAAAAAAGCTGTCTCGAAATGTGGAAGATTTTAAACGGCGATAGAGTACCTTTTCCCAAAAATTAAAGAAATCATAATAAAATACCCAAATGAAGCGTTTTCCGAAAAGATCCATACGATTAGAACTATAAAAATTACTTTTTTAAGCTTCAATGTGACTTTAATTAAATAAAAAAAGTAAAAAATCATGCTCGGTATAAACCGACTATGCGATACCCTATACCATGTGTTTGGAGACCCTATCTTTTAAATCCAACTAATTAGATATAGAAAATAAGCATAAACTAAATTTGAGTGGCCTTTTTATTAATTTTTATGCCTTTGGATAAATTTTTCGCCTTCATAACGGATTAGATCGAAAAACAGACCTGATTCTGAACGTATTTGGTAAGGTCGCTTGTTTTTTGTAAAAACATATAGAAACAAAATTTGAAAAAAATCTGTGCAATATTTTTGTTTTGATACGTTTAAGTGAAGATCGGGAAGAAGCTTTATATGGGGTCAATGACTAAGAATTGTTCTGTAGGGTATATTTTTGGTTTACTGCAATTTATGGCGATTAAGTTTGATCTCATAGGGGTAATTTGTATGGGGACTAGGTCTGAACTTGAACCGATTTTCAATTTTCAATAGCATTCATGCTATGGCAAATAAAACCATATACTAAATTTCATCAAAATATTTACATATTTACGACCTGTAGTTTAATTACAAAATTAACATGGACACACAGACGGACGGGCGACCAGACAGACTCAGAAAGTGATTCTGTGTAGGGTATATTTATACCCTATACCACTATGTGGTTTGGATGTAATGAATTTGTGCTGCTGTCTGTAACTACCACAAATATTTGATCTAGACCCATCTTTTATTTTACTGATCAGCTCAGAATAACTTTCTGAGTCGTTTTAGCGATGTCCGTCCGTCCGTCTGTGTGTCCATGTAAATTTTTAATCAAACTGCATGTCGCAAATATGAATATGTTTTGATGAAATTTGGTTCTTAAGCTTCTATCGGTCATATGATGAATACCGTTGAAACTGGTGGAAATCGGTGCATGTTCAGACCTATTCCCCATACAAATGACCCCTATGAAATCGACAAAAAATGCCATAAGATCCAAACTATCACATAGATCTTAATCAAATTGGGTTTGTATATGTTTATTGTATCCATTATTCAATAGTAAAAAAAAATCCCTTTAGGATAATTTTTATTCATATGCCCCATACAGAGCTACTTCCCGATCTTCACTTAAATCTATCAAAAAACAAAAATATTGCACAAATTTTTCTCAAATTTGGTTTGTGTATATTTTTTCAAAATAAATATGGTCAGGATCGGTCGTTTTTTCTACCTAGTCCCCATATAAATATAGCACCCGATATTAACTTTTTCATATCTGCAGCCAAAAAAATTAAAACCAATGGCACTAAAATTTAGTTTATGCTTTTTTTCTATATCCAATTAGTTGGACCGAAGAGATAGGGTCTCTACACCATGGTATAGGGTATCGTATCGTATATATATAATTTCTTACTTGTTTTAGTATGTGATTGTGAGTCGATCAGTATAATAAAAGATGGGTCTATGTCAAATATCTTTGGCAGTTACAAACATCAGCATAATGTCATTATGCGCTGACCACATAGTAGTATAGGGTATAATAAGACCTCTACGTTCACTGGTTTCAATGGGGATAAAGAGCGGTGGTTCTGTTGGTAGTTAAATGGTACGTATTTTAAATTTAAAAGTTGTTACATTAACATTTTGGTTACCATAAATTAATTTGCTGCAAATAGAACTTGAACAGTTCTAAAAATATTATATAAAAAATATTGTTACAAAACATATAGTTATATCACTAGTAACTTGGTCACAATCGCATTAATTGTTTGCTCACTTGGTCGATTATGTAGACCATAAATCGGACGTAAAGCGCGAAACACATTTCGAACCGAACACTGATTTTGGTAATAAAATTCAATGATTTGCAAGCGTTGCTCGTTAGTAAGTCTATTCATGATGAAATGTCAAAGCATACTGAGCATCTTTCTCTTTGACACCATGTCTGAAATCCCACGTGATCTGTCAAATACTAATGCATGAAAATCCTAACCTCAAAAAAATCACCCGTTATAACTGATTTCATTCATAAAAAATCAGCAAATCATCTTCAGGAACTTAAGCGTTAACAGCACTTCGCAATTTTTTACATATCTGACGATTTTATGTGTTAAATTTTGAATATGTGCCTTCCTTGTCTCAGTAGTTGTGGTTATTAACAAATTTGTTGGCAATCACTTTTTTGCTGGGTTCAACTATAATTAAATACACAAGCCACGATACCCGTAGGCACGCATATAACAACAGTTAAGATTTTCTAACAAGGTAAAAATTTATTTCAACGCTGATATTATTGTCGTCATAGTTGTTACATGTCAATCGTCGGTATTTGCCTACATATTATGGTGGGTCAAAAAAATACATCGAGGTCGTATACCGGTACCCTACATAATAGTCAGCGCTGAATATTTTGGGCTATTTTAAATATGGGAAAGTCAAAGATCGTAAATTTTCCCCAAAAAGGTGAAAAAAAAATCTACAAACAAGCACGAAAACGCTCCCTGGCGTCAGCTAAAGTTAAAAAATAAATGTGAAAAATTGATATCCTGTCCGAAAGAACCCCAGTATACACATTTTCAATTTATTTTTCACAGTTAATGAGTATTATGGAAAATATCATGAAAATATCTACATCAACATTTTGATTTTAGAGGTATAGTTCCTTGTCTAAATGTATATTTTTGTGGCCTAATCGCGATGAACCCATGGAGTAGAAATAATTGACCCACCCTATTATATATAAATATTAGCATGTATGGACGATATGCTAATAGTTAACAAAACTTTAGTCTGCATATTGTAGTAAAGCAACATACAACTTGTTGTGTCACCGTCACAACAAGCATTGAAGTTTTGGCAGACAATTGATTTTGTTTCGAAAATCCACAACATGGATTAAGTGAACTAAAAACTGTTAATTGTTTAAGATCATGAAATGGAATCAAAGGCCGATAGAAAGTTTTACAAATATTTTGTAATAGTTGATCAACAATGAGTTGCATAGAAATGCTGGGAGTTATTTTTAATTTCCTTTCATAGAACTCTTCCATGCCGAAACATTATCATTTTTACATACATAAATTAAGGAATTAATCAACGAAGATAGGAAAAATAAAAATATAATTTTGTATTTAAATTTAAAAAAGATCAAAATGAAACTCATTGAAAGAGAGA
Source organism: Cordilura impudica (assembly GCA_963682025.1). Taxonomy (NCBI): domain Eukaryota; kingdom Metazoa; phylum Arthropoda; class Insecta; order Diptera; family Scathophagidae; genus Cordilura; species Cordilura impudica. Next base: position 110,736,528 of record OY821517.1, read on the forward strand.
AACGAAAAAACTTGCTCGGTGATCAATGTCAGTAGAACATTACTGATAAGAAAAATGTTCTATTATTGTTACAAAAAAACGAAAAAAAGTTTTAATGAGTTTTATTGTTTAATTTTCAACTTCACCGTGTATATTATCCACTGTAGTGCTCTAATTTACATTGCTGGAGTTTGTAAACCTGCCCACCTGCCTCTAGCTACAGCATAGAAATGAGATATATATATATAAAAGCGACAGGAACTTCTGTACTTTTCAACACATGTAATTAAATATATAAATATATATATATGTATTTAAAAGAGAGAAAAGGAAAAACTTTATAATCACAATAATGACAAGTAATGTCCCATTAGTTAGTAGTCAGTTGCCAACAGTGTACATATATTTGGAGGCATGGAGGCCACTGCGAATATTGGTGCTGGGTTTCTTTGCACGATGGTATGGGAGAATGTCTCTGTGAAATATTGTCATATAATATTAAACGCTACAGTACCTATATGAGTACTACTTTACATGTTCGTTATTCTATATTGCAAATGTGTACTACTACGTGCTTTGCCAGAGGCTACACTTTTGTAATGTTGGCTACCGGTTCTTTTTTTGTTTTTGTTTTTTTTTTGTTGTTATTGCCTGTGTTGTGCCGTACTGGTTTGCCTTGTATAGATTTATTGGATGGTTGCAGTACATGGTAACACCGGTTGAACGCCTTTTTTTTTTTTTGGTTAAAAGAACGATTTCATGTTTGGTGCAAATGAAACGGATGTGGTGGTATGACATAATATGGCAGATATGCAAATTTGTGTATGTGAATGTGTGAGTGAGCCAGTATCAGAGTGTGTATATGTATTTTAAAAATGTTGATGACGTCCTATTTGATTGTATGCATTTAAAAATTACAGGGTGTTTTTAAGGAAAGTATGTTATTAAAATGCGATTATTTTTTATATTCTCAACTATCAAAGATACACATTTGTATGTCATTAAACTTTGTATTAACATGAAAAATTGGTAGAATCTTTGTGAGATTTTGTTATTTGTCAAGGGTCGTTAATGTTATTTTGTGTTTTCTTTTTTTTATTTAAATTAAGCTATAATGAGACAATTCCAATAAAACCATATTGAAAGTTAGTAGATATTAGTATGGGTCTCATGAATAAATCATTACGGAACATGAGCAATGGTTTTTAAAATGTGATTTTTGAAAAACACATAAAATTATTTCGATTGTGGACATAGGATGGTCGATGCAGAACAACTAACCTACAGATGGTGGCAGTAGTTTGACAAAATTAAGTTTGGTGAAAGCTTATAAAACATGTGACTTTGGTTTCAATGTGCATTTATAAACATGTAAAAAACATGCTCACTGCTATGTAATACAATCATTTGAAACTTCTCAGTACAGTCAATACTAAAGATGAGTTAGACTATACTCTGGAGGAGTATTCTTCATCGTTTACCACTATACCAAATTGGGTGACAGAGTTTACACAAATCTGTATGATTGTGGTGGTCAACCAATTTAGGTGACCACGCTGCTGGATGATCTTCGTCTAAAGCTGTGCATATCGACCAAAATTAGGGGATGATAAAGCTGTCCGTAAGTCGCGTTTGATCAAATTACAACAAAAAACGTCGTGAAATGCCTATGTTAGCGCAATATATCCAAGTTTTTTCGTCTATTTGTAACCATAGATGAGACGTGGGTCCACCAATTTGTACTTGACACAACGTCCAAAGACGGCGAAAAAACTTCCATCTACAGGCAAGCTTATGGCATCTGCTTTTTGGGATGCGCGTGGAATAATTTTAAGTCACTATCTTTGAAACGGAAAGCCAATCAACTGCGAGCATTATGCTCACTTATTGTAGCAGTGATGAAATGCAGGCAACAAGGCTGCATTTGGCGAAGAGAAAAGTTTTGCTTCGTCAAGACAATGCACCACTTCACTTCACATTCACTATTGCGATGGCCAAAATCCATGAATTAAAATCCGAATTGCTTCATAACTCACCTTAGACGCCAGATTTAATTCCCTCGGACTATTTTCTATTGGACCTATGTTCCTCTTAGGAATAAAAAGGATTAAATATATTTCCTATTGCCAAACTTGAAAAAAAGGCTCATTGGTATAATAGTTGTCAACAATAAAAATGTGGAGTCTACGGTTGATGGCTGTTTTAAGGAACTAGGCAGTTCTTGTTATAAGCAGGGTATCAAAGCTGTTGATATCCAAAAATGGCTGTTTTCTTTGTCAGGTTGGGTTGTTCTGGTACTTATCACGTATATTTATATTAGAGTGGAATGACGTTGTATACAAGTTTTTCATTTTTAATTTAATTGTTTTCTATATAAATAAAAAATCTTTTCAATCTTTCAAATTTCAGTTCACCATATAGTGTGCCCTGTTGAAATAGATGAAAAGGCACTATATACTTCCAGAATCCCCGCATGCACACATCAGTTTGAAAATTTTTATAAAATTCAAATACCATTTTAACAAACAACATTACATTAGTTATATAAATACAAAATATAAAATATTTTTGAGAAGGAACATGATCATTACACTTTGTTTAATACCAGATTTGGAATAATTTTCGAAGATAATTACAAGATTTGATATTTATTTGCACGAGTTGATAAAAGCTGATTTAGAATACCCAAAAGTTTAACGTTTGGAAAGCAAAAACGTCTCACCCATATACTATAAAAAATTGGGGTTTTTAATTCTTTTTTCCTTTTAGTTTTTAAGCCGAGGTTTTGTCTTCAAGGTCCCTCATATAAGGCGGTTAATTTAATAATGACTGAGGTCATTTTACAGCTGTTGATCTTTGATTGCCAATTCAATATATTAATAATTCAAAGTGGAATTTTATAATTACACAATTGAGATTAATCCTTCATATACATTCCACTATAAATATAATCGGCTACGAAAAGTTCAGGCCATTAACTAGAAATCGCTAAATATCATAAAATCAGTAGATTAAGAAAGATAACAGACGATACCGTACCTATAAGCAGATGCTAATTATACGAATGAAGGATTCTCTTTATACAATAAGTAATTCGGCAATATGTGGTCTCACTGTAGCAATAAGAGCAATGAATTTGGGAAAGTTTCAAGAGTCGGTGTTGCCTCAGAAAACCGCATGTTAAGCAAAATCAGTCAGCCGAAGCGACTGGATTAGCGAAGGTGGTCAGCAAAGTAGCTGGTTTAATAGATTCTGTCGGCTGAAGCAGCTGTATCAGCGTGAGCAGTTATTAAAAAAACAATTGGGTAGCAAAGCAGGCAGCCGAAGCTGCTGGATTAATGAAAGCTGTCAGCCGAAGCGGCTCGATTAGCGAGCAATCTTCCGAAGTTGCTGCAAAAGCAATCATCCAAAGTCTGTGGATTATTTATTTATTTAAAAGAGTCATAAATATTATTAATTTATTTATTGTAAAGGAATCTCGCAAAATTTTTTTGCTAAAACATTACTGTTCATTCCAAACCCAACTTTGAATGCTTATCTTATTGAATTTATGAACTTATTGAGAATTTCAAGTGTGATTTTCTTTATAAATAAAGTAAGCAACATAAATGTACAAGTACGTGGCTGTGCTTCATTGAGTATTTAACTAGTATGGATATTATGCTGGCTACGCACCATGCAATCGTTGCTTCAATATGTTGTAGCAACAATGATACACACGTATCAACGGTTGCCTCAACCAACCAGAAATATCAAAACTTTTTGATATTTTTCGTTGGTTGATGCAACCGGTTGAGGCAACCGTTGCCTGGTGTGTACCCAGCATTACAATCAGTGGCTTTGGTACACTTAAGTGGAACAGTTTCCTTATGTTGATATTTACTTGTTAAAGTTTTTCAGATGCCACCCGGGGTACTTTTATAATTAAATAAGTTAAATATAATTCAGAATGAAAATAGAATTCCTATTTTATATCATAATTTGAGACGGGCCAATATCAAAACACTTGATTGGTTCTCCAAATAATAATATCACATACTTTAAAAATCAAAAACCAAAAAAATTTGGTGGCTACATGAATAGCTAACTAGAAAATTTTCCTCTTTTAACATATATACCTTATTTTTATCCTTCTGCCAAGATACAAGTAATGTTTTTAAAAAATGTTTCATTACAAAATAAGTATATATCTGCTGTGTAGTTTAGTCGTTTATCGAGTTGGTCTCTGATTTTCAAAGTGAACGGACATGTGTTTGATATAAGCGCCGACTACTAACGTATTCTCTCATTTCAACTCTTTTAAGCGGCGGTCATATTACACAAAATATATATATAAAAAAAAACAAAAACAAGTAAGAAAATTATAGTCGGTCTAGACCGACCAGACGATACTCTATACCATGCAATTAGAGACCCTATCACTCAGGCCCAACTAACTGGATATAGAAAATAAGCATAAACCAAATTTGAGTGGGATTTTTATTAAGTCTTTCGGCTGCAGATATGAAAAAGTTCATATCGGATGCTATATCTATATGGGGACTGGGCCCAAAAATGGACCGATCCTGACCATGTTTGGTAAAGTCTCTTGTATTTTGCAAAAATATATACAAACAAAATTTGAGAAGAATCAGTGCAATATTTTTGTTTTTTGATAGATTTTAGTGAAGATCGGGAAGCAGCTCTATATGGGACCTCTGACTAAGAGTTGTCCAATAGGGATCATTTTTGGTCTAATGATTAATGGATGTAATATATACATACAAACCCAATTTGACTAAGATTTATTTGATAATTTGGATCTTATGGCAATATATGTTGATTTCATAGGGGTCATTTGTATGGGGGCTAGGTCTGAGCATGGGCCGATTGTCACCAATTTCATCCCATGGATGATAAAAGATCAAATACCAAATTTCGTCATAATATATTCATATTTGCGAAGTGCAGTTTGATTACAAGCTTTACATGGACACACAGGCGGACGGACGGACGGACATCGTTAAATCGAATCAGATAATTAAAGATGAGTGTAGGTCAAATATTTTTGGTTGTTGCAAACAGCAGCACAAAGTCATTATACCCAAACCTCATAGTAGTATAGGGTATAAACAGTGTCAAGGGGCCAAGACACCTTGGGCAAAGAACCAAATAAAAAGACAAAATTAAAATTGTCTTTTTCACTCGCGGTCAACTTTAACCCAAATATGCCATCAACTTCAAACAAGAGATTTAGTTTGCCGGGTGAAATTAATTAAATGGATATAGCTCCAAAAACCAATATTCCTGAAGTCAGGCAACATAAACCTCCACCAGTAGTTATAGAAGTGAATACTCCTTTTATGGAAATTCAAAATCTCTTTGAAAAAGAATACATTTACAAACGTTCCTCTATTGGTACTTAAGTTTTCGCTACAAATTATGAAAAAGTTGAACATTTTAAAAAAATCTTTAAAGAAAAACAAATTGAGTTCCACACTTTTAACACGAAAGACAATCGTTTATACACTACGGGCTACCCAGAATTAGCACTGACTATATAATATTAGAATTAAAAAGTTATAATTTAATACCTTCATCTGTTATTGAAATTTACACCAAATTTAGTTATACCAAGAATGCTATGTACAATGTACACTTTACATAAAAAACATTTATCCCAAATTCTATTAAAAATTTAAGAACAATTTCAAACGTAATTATCACATGGAAAAAACACAAAAAAAATAAAAATAAACCAACACAATGTTGGAATTGTTTGATGTATGGTCATGGTGGAGATCATTGCAATCGACGTGCAGTTTGTATGATTTGTGCTAATCAACATCATACTACTGATTGCCCATTTAACAAGCCAGATAAAAAACCTGCTGTCTTCTCATGTTATAATTGCAAAAAACACGGAAAAGAACGAATTGATCAATTTGCAAATGACATACGCTGCCCATTACGGTATCTTTACCTTGAAACAAGAGCAAGAGCTACAGCCAAAAATTCTCAGAAAAACATGAGACAACAACATCATAACACATTTCAATTGAATGCTGGTGAATTTTAAAATGTTAGCAATAACTTTCAAAACAACAATAATAATCGCAACACTATGAATAGGTTTAACAGCAATGTTACATACGCTAGTCAAGTGAAAATATATATGTGGTGTTCTGGAATAACCGCGTATGTCCGTTTTTGTCCGTTTTGAGTTAACGATGCCAAATATATTAATTTTTAACGCTCTTTACATGAGTTCCATTTTTTTTTAATGTTGACCATTTCTGAGTTTTTTCTTTAAATAACGACGTAACTTAAATGTTTATTAAATTAATTTGCAGCACTAACAACGTATGTCAACCTACGTTTGATCGCTGACAACTTATTTTCTCAGAAAACGACACATAGCGATATACGTTGTTATTAATGAAAAAAAATGCAAAATAATTGGGATTAGTTTTCAGTTTATAACCACTTATAAAAACTTATGTGTTTATTTCTGTTATTTTTTGTCACTATTATTCTTGATAGGTTGTTATATTCTCATCCTAAGTCCCGTTAACTTTTATTTACGAACAAAAAAAAAAAAACTAATTTTTCAAGCAACAACAACATATGTCTACATGGGTGGTTGCATTGGTAGTTTTCTTTTTCAAAGAAAACGACGTTTGTCGACATAAGTTGTTTTATCTGCACACACTTTAAATGTAATTATCTGTACACACTTTAAGTGTAATTTTGTTTCATCCTTCTCTAGGATCTATTGCTCTGAAGATTTTTGACTAAAAATTTTTTATAAAGTATTTATTACCCATATCTGCAGGACTGTTAAATAAAAAGTTTTAAAAAGTTTATATCGAGCCCATAATTTCAAATATAACGTTTCTTGGCTCCCCTGAACATTTTGATTTTATGACATACGCGGTTATTCTAGAAAACCACAGATATAATGATCTCTAGCGTTGATGAGATCTTTGATAATTTTACTACAGCAATGGATGATTTGTATAGATGCACATCAAAAATTCAACAAATAAAAGTTGTTATGTGTATGGTAAAATACCCTCATGGATTACATTAATGCACACAACTTCAAAATTCTTTATTGGAATGCTAATGGTATTCCAAACATTTCTAAATAAATTCAATTTGAATTACTTCTCGAAAGAGAAAACATAAATATCGCTTCCCTAACAAAATTTTGTTCACTAATGAACACAAACCATATTTCAAAAATTATTTTATTTATCGTAATGACAGAAACGATTCAAGAGGAGGAGGAGTGGCTCTGTTAGTTCATAAATCGATCGAACATAAAACTCAAGCGATTGAAAACATATCTATTGAAGTAAGAATAAACAACCGGCTTATTGTGATTACTTTAGCATATTTCCCACGTTATAAAACCAGTTTTTTAAATGATATTCTGGAATTAACTCCCATTAGAAAAGAATACATTATATTAGGAGATTTTAATGTCAAACATTCTTCGTGGAATTGCTCTACGGATAATCTTGCAGGTAACACACTTAATAATTTACAGCATTCCTCCATTTTTTTGTCTATTATCCGGCTAGCCCAACATTTTACCCTCATCAATGAAGTCATGAATCATCCATAGTTGACATTGCTATTAGCAATACTACACTTAATATGAAATTGAGCGCACTGGGTTACGAAATACCAACTGATCATTGCCTTATCCTCTGCTCACTTAATCGATCCAAAGTTTCATGAATAGATTTAGGCTGTTATGATTATAGGTTATCAAATTGGAATTGTTTCAAAAATTTCGTTGTTAGTAAAATTGTTTTTAACACAGTTATATATAATTGAAAGGCGTCAGTTGATCAAGAAATTAACAACTTTGTGAAAACCGTATTAGATGCAAGAGATGCATCAACGCCAAAAGTATTCTAACGAAATAACTATGCCATGCCAGAAAATATTATCAAATATATAAAATTAAGGAGATATTTTAAAAAGAGAAGTCTGAGATCATCAGATGTCCACGAAGCAAAGATTTATGATCAATTTACAAAGCTTCTAAGTAAATTTATAAATAAAAACATAAAAATCGAACGTAATAACAAACGGTCTCTGTTATTATCTAACTTATAGGCAGGTGATAAATCTTTATGGAAATTTAGCAGAAGTTTGCAAGGTAAAAGTAAAAACCAAATTCCTGCGCTAAACGTTAACAATTTTAAAATAACTGCAAATAGTGAAAAAGCTGAATTACTCGCAAATGAGTTCATACGAGCTAATAATCTTACGTCTAATAACAAACATTCAATAGATAAGCCAATCAATGTAACGGTTAACATATTTAAGAAAGAGATACCTAACTCTGAAGCTACAATTTTTACTACAATAACAATAAGAAATAACTAATCATATCTTAACACCTAAGACTTCTAGATCACCAGGCTTCGATAATGTAGCCAATCTTATTTTAAAGAAACTCCCCAATAGAGCTCTAAAGCTGTTGAAAATTACCTTCAATAGCTGCATTAAGCTCAATTATTTTCCTATTATGTTTAAAACTGCTAAAGTCATTGCTGTACTGAAACCTAATAAACCAAAAAATAACCCTTCAAGTTACAGACCTATTAGTTTACTAAGCAACTTAGGTGCATTTGCTAGAGCAAATTCCATTATTAGTAGAAAACAAGTTGGATTCAAAAACAACATAACACTACTCATCAAATAAGCAAAGCAAAAAAAAAAAGATAATTACCAACATATATAACAAACGATCTACAGGTCCGATACGATTAGATATTGAGAAAGCGTTTGACACAGTTTGGCATGATGGTCTATTATAGAAACTTATAGCTGAAAATATACCTAAATATCTCTCTAAACCTATTGCTGATTTTTTTGAAATATAACTTTTATGGTCACCGCCAATAATGAACTTTCATCCCCCTAAAACAATAACAACTGGGTAGCCCCAAGGATCCGTATTATCACCATTACTTTATTCAATATATACGTCCGATTTCTCAGTTGCACCATACATAAATATAGCATATAATGCAGATGACACTGCACTAATCACAACAAGAAACCTCACTAGTGCACTGCTTAAAAATTTGAAAAAGGTCTTTTAGCCTGCAGTAAATATTTTTATAAGTGGAAAATCAAGATAAATCCTAATAAATCCTAGTCTTTCGAAGTGACTGTATAAACGTAAGCAACGAAGTTAAATATCTTGGTGTCATCTTAGACAAAAAGCTTACTTTTAATATACATATAGATGAAACGCGTAAAAAAGCCGTTAAAATTTTTAAAGCTCTTTGGCCAATGCTAAATAAATTTTCTTTTTTAAACTTAAAAAATCAAAAATCTACTCTACAAAAGTGTCATTAGATCAATTTTAACTTGTACATGCCCTATTTGTTATTCATCTGCAAATTGGCATTTAAATAAGTTGCAAATTATTCAAAACAAATGTGTAAAAATGATAAACAACAAGCATTGGAGATATCCCACGTACATACTCCATCATGAGACGGGATATGAGAAAATAATAGAATTAGTAACAAGACTTAACAGTAATTATTTTAAGAAAATTGAAAGTTCTTCTTATTCATTGATTAGAGAATTTAAACAGTTAACTTAAAATTATCGGAAATTATTAAATTGAAAATTATATGTTTACAAATAACTTTTAAAAATATGTGTTTTCCTAACAATATTTGAATTGCTAAATATTTATATAAAGAATTTTCCCCTATTTTACCTTTAAAACTTTTATGTTTAATAAAATGTTTAATTAATATCTTAAGATCCCATTATATTAATTGTTGTAATATCTAGTCGATATATATCGAGGGCCTATATTCAATACGCTCTATCGTAAGATTTTTCGAAAATGACTTTTTGATGTCAAACTCTTCACTAATGATAGATGCATCCCCGAAAAAAATATCAGAAAGAAGAAATGTGTTTAAGTATACTTTTTTCATTACTTTGTATTCCTCTATCGAACACGAGGCATAATTTTTTGAATGCAATATGCTCTATCGGAAAATTTTGGTAATCGACTTAATATAATATTATTACGTACATATATTGCACAAGATTGTATCCTACAATATATTACAACGTATTGCAATTGATTATCCATCGTCAAACGAAGAAGATGCTGGACAATATCCAATAACAGGTTTGTTATTTTATGAACAAATGTTTCATTAGTATCTAATGCAATTGGAAAACTCTTTGCCCAGATTCCGACGACGAGCCGTATAGCCTAAATGAGTTCGTTCGGCGTAGATCTAAAAGGACATATAACTCTAAATGCTTTAAAAGGGTGGAAAATGCTACAAAGCGAATGAAGGGGCAAGAATATATGGGTTTTTCGACGTCTACGGGAATTTTCAAACAAAATTCACCAAAAGCAAGAAAAGAAATTGGTCCTGCATGCTAATCAACCTTATGTACACTGCCAAGAATTTGATGATGAAACTAGATCGAACATTTTTAAAACGTTTTGGGAGCTGAATTGGGAAGCTAAACGAGTTTTTGTAAAGAACCTCGTATCGGAGATAACAAAAAAAAAAAAGAACAGCTCTAACAGAAAACAACACAGCTTTATCTTTAAACTGCCATACAAGCATGAGCCATTACAAGTGTGTCGGAACAAGTTCTTGTCAACTCTATCTATAAAAAGTGGCATGGTTAAACGTTGGATAAAAGTTGACGTTAAACCAGTCGATAATAGGTCGCTTTTACAAAATCACCGATCCGCATTTAACAAAGAGTTGCCTGAACAAAATCAACAATCAACATTTGGTTCTAAAAAGACTGATCATAAGACACACTTAAAAGAAACAAAAATTGGACAAAATGGAAAGTCATTACTGCCGTAAAGACTCCAATAAAATTTACATTGCCGCTTCATTTATCACAAAGGCAGACATTTACCGAAACTATCTAACATACTGTTCCGAAAAACAAGTTCCGTCTGTTTCAAGTTTTATCTTTTTTATCTTTTTTTATGTGTCTCTTTTAAAACCAAACAAATTACGATTAATCAATATAATGCTCATATATTAAGCAAACAGCGTGCCCAAGATGAGAAGCATTTTGATAAACTCGCGGCGCAAGGAGGAAGATATCACGTTTTTACTATGGATGCGCAAGCATTAAAGCTTTGCCCAAATATAAAGGCTTCAGCTATTTATTACAAACAGCGCCTAAAAGTTCATAATTTTATTGTTTATAATCTTGTTATGCATCAATGCACAAATAATTGGTGGAATGAAATAAACGGTGATCTGTCTGCTTCCACATTTATTTCCATCATAATACATCATATGAAAACACATTGCTCATCAGATAATTTACCAATCATAATTTATTCGGACGGTTGCGGTTATCAAAACCGTAACCACTTTCTGTCAAATGCTTTATCAATTTTTATACCCTATACCACTATGTGGTTTGGGTATAATGACTTTGTGCTGCTGTTTGTAACAACCAAAAACATTTGACCTAGACCCATCTTTAATTATACCGATCGAATCAGAATCACTTTTTGGGTTGATTTAACAATGTCCGTCCGTCCGTCCGTCCGTCCGTCCGTCCGTCCGTCCGTCTGTGTGTCCATGTAAACCTTGTAATCAAACTGGAGGTCGCAAATATGAATATATTTTGATGAAATTTGGTATATGAGCTTTCATCGGCCATGGGAATCGGTCCATGTTCAGACCTAGCCCCCATACAAATTACCCCTATGAAATCGACATAAATTGCCATAAGATCCAAATTGTCATATAGATCTTACTCAAATTGGGTTTTGTATACGTTAATTACGTCCATTAATGAGTAATCCAAAAATGATCCCTTTGGCCCCATATAGGGCTGCTTCCCGATCTTCACTTAAATCTATTAAAAAACAAAAATATTGCACTGATTCTTCTCAGATTTGGTTTGCATATATTTTTGCAAAATACAAGAGACTTTTCGAAACATGATCAGGATCGGTCCATTTTTGGACCTAGTCCCCATATAGATATAGCATCCGATATGAACTTTTTCATATCTGCAGCCAAAAAAATTAATAAAAATCCCACTCAAATTTGGTTTTTGCTTATTTTCTATGTCCAGTTAGTTGGGCCTAAGAGATAGGGTTTCTACGCATGGTATAGCGTATCGTATAGTCGGTCTAGACCGACTATAATTTTCTTCCTTGTTGCTATTGAAAATAACAAGATAGTAGAATAGAAGTATTTGGAGAAAGGTCACACACAAATGGAGTGCGACAGTGGACATGCTAAAATAGAACTCAAACTAAAAAATAAATCTATATACTTGCCAATAGACTATATCAGAATAACATTAGAATCACGAAAAACAGTAAAAATTAATAATACTGTGACAAAAAAAACCATTCGACGCAATGTATTTAAATTACGATTTTACTAAAAACTACAATGATGACAAACTTATTCGCTTTTCCAGCATTAGACCTGGTCGAGCCAAAAATGATCCCACAGTTGCACAATTAAGATCGCTAAAGTATGTACCAAGTGGTGATGTACAGTTAAAAGTGCACTTTAATGATGAATACAACAGCTTACCCACCCGAATTAAAGAATACACAGGATATACTGAACCAAAACTCTTGAATAAAGGTCAACTCCAAATTCAGCCTAGTAAATGGAAACATCTACAAGATTTAAAGCATGTTATACCAGTAGTATATCATTACTTTTATGATAATTTAGTTCAGATAAAGTCAAAGTAACAGCAAGAAATAAGAAATGTCCAATTCTAATAATTTTTTCTGTAAATTTTCTTATTTTTAATTGTTTTGTTAATAAATTCTTATATGTTAAAAAAAAAAAAACAGTTTGACATGGAATGACTCATGTATTAAAAAAACGTTAAAGAAAACGTTCGAACTTTAATAAAATTGCAAATTTTATCACAAAAAAATTAAATCTTTTAAAAATTAATCTTTTTATTTTATTACGCTCTATCGGCTTAAAATATTCGAAAATTTCAGTTGCAATATGCTCTATCGGACAATATGCCCTATAGTGCCACGAATAATTTAAAATGTTGTATTTTTTTTAAATGTAAATTTCAGTAGTCGCATTTAACAAATATTGTGGAAGATAGATTACTTCATACTTAAGGAATTTAGGAATAAAACAGTTTTTCCTTCTCTAGTAAAATTGTATTTTTTACGATAGAGCATATTGAATATAGGCCCTCGATATAAGCTGCCAATAAAGAATGAATAACTAAATAAAAATAAACTTACATATTTGGAACTTATTAATAAAAATTATTTATTTAAGCCTTAGCTACAATTTGTCTGAAGACTGAAGGTTATTGAATTATAACTGCAAATCTAAATTAACATAAAAGGTCATAAAAAAAGTTTAACCTAAAAACACCAATCCTTTTAGAGGTTTTATTACACTATTACCTAATACTTTCACCATATCAGGCCACTAACTTTGGAATCTACAACATTTGAATATCCGTGCGAGAAATTCTCAATATATTTTCAAACTGAAAAAGCAGCAATTTACACATCCTGTGTTAATATTGTTAGTTTTCTGAAAAATAAATTAAAAATGAATTTTATGTCTTTCACAATTGCAATAATTAAAATATTACAAGCAGTTATGCAAAAGAAAAAATAGAACAAAAATATCCAACAATATATAACTTAAAAACTAAAAAAAAAAACCTCAAAATAAAACACAACCAACAACAACCATCACTACAAACACTGTAATCAACAGCACTTAAATCAAAATCGTACTTCTTCCAAAGTATGGTTCATGCAAAATTTTTCCACAACAAGTCAATCCGTCAAGAATTATTAAAATGATTTAAAATATATCACTTTGTGTTTCAGGATGCTTGTTGTTAAATATTCTATTTTGAATTGAAACTTAAGTATCAACAGTAAAATTAAAGATATGCCAATTTGGTGAAGGCTTTAAGAAATCTTTTAGATTATGATCACGATCGATAATCAATGAATTTGTCGATCTAAAATAATTGAAGTATCAATGATGAACCACATATTTCAATTGAAGCTTAAAAATGATCGAAACTATCACACTATGTGTAAATTTTAAATGAATTTTATGTTTTATTTTGTTTACTGTGTGTTTCTCTTCAAGTGGGACATGGCATCGTATTGCATAAACCGTTGTGATTAATATGAATTTTTAAGTTGTCATGAAATGCAAGAACTGAAGGAAATTTTACAATCCAAGACACAGGAAAGAGGACATGACTGGATGTCATAGAACGACAAATAAAATAAAACCTAGAGGACATAAATAAAAAATTTAGACACATGTTCAGATTGATTGAAATTCTCTTTTTTTTTTTTAAATAAGGTTTTCAGATTCAAGTTTCAACTTAAACAGAAATAACGAAAAACTTGTCCCGACAGGAGAAGTCCTCAACCACAGTGTTATCTATACTAATATTATAAAGAGGTAATGTGTGTTTGTTTGTTTGTTTGTTTGTAGGAGGTAATCTTCGTAACTACCCACCTGATCTTCCTGAAATTTTCACAGAGTCTTACTGCGGATATGGGAAGTGCTACAGGCTATAATTTTTTAAATATTTTTGGTGGGCGCGGCACCTCCCACACAAAGTAAATTCTTAATATAATATACATATATTGAGTACTATGATAGGGAGAGCATTGCAAATTTGTGTGAGGTCACCTATTGTTAATATTAGTAGCTACGCCGGAAATGGGCGGGATCGGATAAGTGGGCATGTTACCTCCCATACAAGTAATAGCTCAATATTATATATCTCGAGTAATGTGATAAAGAGAGCTTTTGAAATTTTTCTGATGTCACCTATTATTAATGTGAGCAGTCGGATGCAAAATGGGCAGTACCGGACCAATAGGCGTGGCACCTGCCATACAAAGTAAATATAAAATACCATATATATGGAGAACTGTAATAGAGAGAGTCTTGGGATTTTGTGTGAGCTCATAAATTACTCATTTGATTAGTTAGACAAAAAATGGGCGTGATTGGGGCAGTGGGCATGGCACCACCCATACAAAGTAAATATATGATATCATATAACTGGTGTGCTAAAAAAGGAAGCATGAGTAGTCGAACAAAAAACTGGCGGGTTCACACCAATAGGCGTGGCACTCCCCATGCAAAGTAAAAATTTAATATCATATTTCTGGAGTACTGTAAAAGAGAGAGCTTTGTGGCTTTGCGTGAGCCCATAGGTTCTTTGTGTGATTAGTCGAACAAAAAAATGGGCATGATCGGAGCAGTGGGCGTAGCACCGCCCATGCAAAGTAGATATATAATATCATATAACTGGTGTACTATAAAAGGGAAAGACTCGACATTTTGCATGAGTCCATCAGATATTAATGTGAGTAGTCCAATAAAAATTGGGCGGGATGGGATTAGTGGACGTGGCACCTCCTATGTAAAAAATATTAAGCACTACGAAAGCGACAGTCTTTTGACAAGTTCAATAGTTATCAATGTGATTTGTCGTGGAAAATATATCTCCAAAATAAAAATCGCCAAACCCAAAAATCGCGAAAAAAAAATCGCCCAAAAAACAAATATCTTCAAAATCAAAAATGAACAAAATCGAAAATGCTAAAAAGAAAAATTGCCAAATGATATTCTAAGTTCAAGGCCAGTAGTTAAGTGTTGTCAGATCTAATATGGATAATCCATCTTCTTCTCATGGGCAGCTACATGTAACTGGCTCCAGGGTAGGAACGCCGAAAAATCTGATAATTGTTGTACCGAATGAAAAAACAAAAAACATTGTATATCAGCATCAGCAAGCATTGAAATAAAAAAAATCTATACTAATAATCTATACTAACATAATAAAGAGGCAATGTGTATTTGTTTGTTTGTAGGAGGTAATCTCCGTAACTACTCATCTGATCTTCCTGAAATTTTCACATAGTCTTACTGCGGATATGGGAGTGCTACACGCTTTAATTTTTTTAAATATGTTTAGTGGGCGTGGCGCCTCCCATACAATGTAAATTTTTAATATCATATGTATTAAGTACTATTAAGGTTAGTCAGACAAAAAAATGGGCGGGATTAGACACAAAGTACCCCCACACAAAGTTAATATTGAATGTGATATATCTGAATTACTGTATTAGTGAGAGCCTTGGGACTTTGCGTGAGCCCTTTCATAACGTTTCGGAAGGGGGTGGGGGAGAGTGTAGCGAAGCACACTGGGTTACATCTAGTGTTTTATAAAATGTGGCAATTGTTACCAAGTAGAAAATATAAAAATACCAATATAATTACCGATTTTCTACACCATGTGCTGTTGACTAATTCTGGATGAGTGTGTTAAAGCGCTTGAACAAAAAGTACAAAAACAAGCGCATTGACGCAGTTTTAAACTTCACAGCCGCCCTAAGTAGAAAAATTTTAAATATAAATTTTAATATAATCACAGAGACTGGTGTAATTATGAATACAGATTAGTAATGATTTTAATAAATATACGTTTTCTTCTTATCTACCACGTGCTATTAAAAACAAAAAGGATCTCTTGCGATAAGTCCGATACGCGTCTAAGTTTCAGCGCTTTTGGAAAAAATGTGACTTTTGGTATAAAATAATATCTTTTCACTTATCCATACAATTCAATTTCATTTCCTGCAATTCTCGAAACAGGAATCGATTCGATTTCTGGAATGGACTTGAAGTACTTTAGTGGTGCGGCTTTCATCATCTCTAATCATATAAAGCAGTGTCCTCGGGTTGGCTTTATAAGTCAAATAAAGAGACACATGTAACACAGTACTAAATCTGATGAATAAGGTGGTTATGGTGTGATTCCGGTCGCATTTTGTGCGAAATGGTTTCGAAGAACTAAGCAGTGAGAGACGTTGCTTCATTTTGGTGCAAAATCAAGAGTTTCTACCCGTAATGCTCACCTATTTTCGTGAACAGCTTCACGAAAATTATAACTTTAATATTAATAGGCTAGGCAATTTCTTGTGACCGATGTTTTGTTCTACCGTTTCGTCCCGATTTTGACCAAACGTTTATTATTGGAAAGGTATTTCTTTTTAGCCGTTTTGCAGATTTAGAGATTTTTAATTTTTTTCCTTTATTTTGAATAAAATGCATTTAGAATTGCTACAAACACATACATAAAATTATACATATGCTATGTGTTAATGTGTTTGTTATGTCTGTTATTGAGCTTCTTATCTTCATTCACAATAATAATAAACCATAAAAGTGTTGATTTGTGAATTGGCTAAATTGAAATATAAAGCTACCTAGAAATTGCAATCGAATTTCGAGCGCTGGAATCTGCTAGTTCCTTATTAATAGTTTAGCCCGGCGTAAGGAATTAAAAATGCACCACACCACGAGAATATGACCTTGAAATTTTAATCACTTTGGCTTGTGAATTTCGGCCCTGATTTACTTTATGCACAGCATTCTCTTATTTGGTGAGTTGGTACGGTTGTAGGTAGATATAGAAGTCTCATCAAACGTAATGATGCATTTTATTTCTCTCTCATTTTCCGAGAAATTTGATGCAGAGATATTACAGCAATTGGCTTTTGGATTCAAGCGCTTGAAGCCAAAAAAAAATATATTTAACCTTCTCCGAGAAAAGGGACCTAGTGTGTCAAAAAACGGCTTGTGTCAAAAACGGTGGATTCTGGTACCTAAAAGGGTGTAGAAACTTTAAATGCGTTTTTTTCTCGAAACTTAATTTTCACACACTAGGTCCCTTTTCTCGGAAAAGGTAACATATTTTAAAATGGTATTGGCAGGCACTGTTGAAATGAAAGCATTATCAGCTACATATCTTGTTATAAACTGAAGATTTTTCAGCACCAAATCTTAGCATTCATTAATGTGTTGTTAATCCGCTGATTTTTTGACCGAGGCGCTCTCTGTTCTCAGCGCTTTATGTACCTTCTAGTAGCTGTTTGTGTCACTTCCGAACACAATATAAATTTTGAATTCACTTTCAGTTGTTAATAACAACGATCGTCGCTAGAGTGAGCAATACCAAGCTAGGTTGAAAGTGTTAGATTACTATAGTAAAACCTCCTTGACGGCCTCAGGCCAAACTTCGTTTTTAAGTGACCTTTTGTAATTTTTCCACTTCAAGAACCATCAAGTTGTACTAATTTCATCCAACGAAAATTACCGTTAGATCCCTTTTTTATATATTTTTTTTTGAATAAAATGACATATTTAGGGCATATTATTATTGCTTATTAGTAGAATAGAAGAGGTATGACCCATACCGCTATGTGGTTTCGGTATAATGATACTTGTAAGTACCAAAAATATATGACCTTTACCCATATCTTATTATACCAATCAACGAGGTCTGCCCGTCCTTCCATTTATCTGTCCGTCTATGTATTTATGAAACTTTGTAGTCTAACTAACTAATAATCTAGTATATAAGCTTCTATCAGCAATAGGACGAACTTTGTTCAGACCTTGTCCCCAATCAAATGACTCCTATTAAATCGCCTTAACTTGCCATAAGATCCAAATTATCAAATTGATCTCAGTCAAATTGGGTTTGTATGTGTTAATTACATCCATTTATCAGTAATAAAAAAAATCACTATAGGACAATTCTTAATAATGGCCCCATATTAAGCAGCTTTCCGATCTTCAGTTACACCTATCAAAAACAAAAATTTGGCACAGACTTTTCTGAAACTTGGTTTGTATATATTCTGCAAAAAAGAAATGACTTCACCAAACATGATCAGGATCGGTCCATTGCTCCCCTTATAATTATATCCTTTCAACATAAACTTTTTTAAACCTGCAGGTTTTATGATTATTTTTTATACCCAATTAATTGTGCTTAATACCAAATCTCTAAGAGGATATCGCATATCTAAACTGACTATAATAAAATTACAAAGAATGAAATAAGTATCAATATCATAAAAAAAATTTTGGCCTGAGACCGCCAAACCCATTTGGGGGTATAACCTATTGCCCTAGTACTTTCACGCTGACTTCACAGAATTTCGCTTTCATATGCAATGACACTGATAACTAAGAACGTATAAATTTTGTCAATATAATGTACCCAAATATATATATATATGGGTGGGTCAATTATTTTTAATCCATGGGTTCATCGCGATTCTGGTACTATGAGCCATAGCAGTATATTTGCCAAAATTTCGAAGAAGACATTTTCATTAAATTTTCCATAATACTTATTCAAAAGTAAAAAAATTATTGAAAATGGGAAATGTGCGATGATGTACAGGCGATGGATGTAAAATAGACTGATAATATTCCAAGTTGCTCCAATAAGACTATTCGAAAACATGAAAAGAAAAATTTTATATAACGACAGAATGCTAGCTTGTATGGGTGCTGACAATATGTCATTTCCAATTGCTATACACTTCATTAAAGCATTGAGTCACAATATTGAGGATCCTGTCTTAAATTGCACAAGAATTTATTGAAAATTTCAAGGCAAATTTTTTTATTTTGGCCAAGTAATAAGTTTTTCTTTGAGCTTAAGTTTTTTAAATTTCAGAAACATTTGTTTTGCATTTGTACGGAACGCTAGATCCCGCAATTGCTGGCGAAGATAAAGTTGATATTGTGCTCATGTCGGAGAACGTTGAAAAATTGATAGCTATCAAATTATTGAAGACGGAACTGGTGCTGTAGTCGCTCAATCAGACTACTACCATTTGCTAAATATTAATATACTGAATTCATTAGAAATGTTATGTTTTGATAGAACTGCTGCAAATACTGGCCTTCATAGTGGTGCTGAAACTTATTGTGCTTACCATGTCGCCAACATGTTGCATAAATTTTCTTAAGAGCTGTATTTAATATTAATCTCTGAAAATCAAGTGAACCAGAGGTGTTTTGCACGGGAATGGAGCACCCTTAATTCAGAAGGATACAGCACTTGTTGGAAGGATGAACAAGTTTTGAGTGTAATATCTGTCGAGGAACGTGAAACAAGCAAGCACTTTTGTCTTGAATATTTAGTAAAAGTCCACACTGGGCATGATTGTAGAGAAATACTACAACTTACATTTATTTTTCTTGGTGGTAGCGTTCCCAATTTCACATAAAGTGCACCTCGAGCGACGTCTCATGCAATATTCATGGTTTTGAACCGCAAATGTAAGTGCTAAATAGAGATATGCAACTGATATAGGGCATCATTGGCTATTTTGATAACAAAAATAACTAAGATATTTATAGTCGGTCTAGACCGACTATACGATACCCTATACCATAGTTTAGAGACCCTATCTGTTCGGTCCAACTTATTGGATATAGAAAATAATCATAAACCATAAATTGGGTGTCATTGTTATTAATTTTTTTTCGGCTGCAGATATGAAAAAGTTCATATCGGGTGCTATGTTTATATGGCGACGAGGTCGAAAAATTGACCGATCCTGATCATATATGTTGAAGTATTTTATATTTTGAAAAAATATATACAAACCAAATTTCAGAAAAATCTGTGCATTATTTTTGGTTTTTGATAGATTTAAGTGAAGATCGGGAAGAATCTCTATATGGGACCAATGACTAAGAATTATCTTATAGGAATTATTTTTGTACTACTGATTCGCGGAAATAATAAGCACATACAAAGCCAATTTGACTGAGATCTATATGATAATTTGGATCTTATGTCAATTTTTGTTGATTTCATAGAGGTCATTTGTATAGGGACTAGGTCTGAGCATGGCCAAATTTCACCAATTTCAATAGCGTTCATCCTATGACCGGTGAAGGCTTATATACCAAATTTCATATTTGCGACCTGTAGTTTGATTACAAACTTTAAATGGACACACAGACGTACAGAAAAACGGACGGACGGACATCGCTAAATGGACTCAGAAAGTCATTCTGAGTCGACCGGTATGACAAAAGGTGGCTCTATGTCAAATATCTTTGGTAGTTATAAACAGCAGCACAAAGTCATTATACCCAAACCACATAATTTTATAGGGTATAAAAAATATCTATAGTGCTATTGGAAAAAATTTTGAACCATCTGTGGTATTTTTCGGAGGAAGTAGTTACACATGCCTTTGTTTGATCCATATGTAGACTCAGAAAGTAAGGAAAAGATGGTTTTTGGCATTGCCAATAGGGTCCGATAACGGCAACCATATCGGTGATGATGTTGATATTTGACCTTCTAAAAAAGTGTGTGCAAGCGTTGATAAATTACAACTATTCACATCCAAGGATTTAAGATATTTTCTTACTACCGAAACAAAATTCTTTTTTTGTTTGGAAATTTCAGGGATTTTTTACGCCTTGATCCGTCAGACTGGCCTAAGAGCAAAGCATTTTGCAAAGGGGAACTGTTCGTCAAATGCATTACTGATATCAATGATGCCCCCGAAAGAACTGTGAACTATGAACTGAATTTAATAGATGCTTAACATACAACGAAAATGACAAACAGTACATGTTATACATTGTAAAGAACTACAGTAAGTACTTCCCAGCCTATACAAAATATTCATTGATTTAAAATAATAATAAAACAATTATATAAAGCTTAAAGAAAAACTTTATATATATTTCATATATGTATTTCTTATTAAAATAAATTGATAAAATGCAAAAAAAAAATTGTGTTTTGGTGGTTTTTGAAAGTTTTGAATTTTTACCTCTTTATGGCACGGGTTGGCATCACCCACACTCAAGTTTCAAAAACAAGTTTTTAACGCCAGGTCTAATATATAAAATATATTTATATATATTTATACCCTATACCACTATGTGGTTTGGGTATAATGACTTTGTGCTGCTGTTTGTAACAACCAAAAATATTTGACCTAGGCCCATCTTTAATTATACCGATCGAATCAGAATCACTATCTGATTCGATTTAACGATGTCCGTCCGTCTGTGTGTCCATGCAAAGCTTGTAATCAAACTGCAGGTCGCAAATATGAATATGTTTTAATGAAATTTGGTATATAAGCTTTCATCGGCCATGGGATGAAAGCTATTGAAATTGGTGAGAATCGGTCCATGTTAAGACCTAGCCCCCATACAAATTACCCATATGAAATCGACATAAATTGCCATAAGATCCAAATTGTCATATAGATCTTACTCAAATTGGGTTTGTATGCGTTCATTACATCCATTAATGAGTAGTCCAAAAATGATTCCTTTGACCCCATATAGAGCTGCTTCCCGATCTTCACTTAAATCTATTAAAAAACAAAAATATTGCACTGATTCTTCTCAAATTTTGTTTGTATATATTTTTGCAAAATACAAGAGACTTTACCAAACATGATCAGGATCGGTCCATTTTTGGAAAAAGTACCTATATAGAAATAGCATCCAGTATGAACTTTTTCATATCTGAAGCCAAAAAAATTAATAAAAATCCCACTCAAATTTGGTTTTTGCTATGTCCAGTTAGTTGGGCCTAAGAGATAGGGTCTCTAAACGCATTGTATAGGGTATCGTATAGTCGGTCTAGACCGACTATAATTTTCTTACTTGTTTTTTATTAATTTAGTTTTTTTCAGATAAATATATTGTTTTTAATTGTACATAGCTCCATACATAAATATAAACTAAGAAATTATTCTACGTTATTATTTTTATATTTTCTGTTTATTTCCGTTATATAATTTAAACGGAAATTCAAAGCGACTTCCTTTCAATAATAGCATTTAAATGTTTATAAACTGTGACTGCATTTATCCGGCGTTGTAGTTGCTGTTTCGTTATTGTTTAATTCACGTATTGTTATGAGGACATACAACCTCGTAATTTTTATAAAAATAAGTGCATTATTTTTTCTATTCTAAACACTTGCCTTTACATATACACGTACCTAGTCGATTCAAGTTGTGAGTTTTATTATTTATTTTACGTTGTATACATGTTTGCTTTTTTAAATGCTGGTTTGTGTAAAAAATACCAAACTTCATAAATTATATAGGTAGATTTTTTTTCCTGTTGCTGTTAAATATAAATATCATTTATGATTTTTGCTGATGTTGTTTAATTGTTGTTGATGCGCTTTTGTTGCTAGTGTGTTATTACTCGTATGTTGATAATGTTGTTATTGTTTGGGAAAATTTGGAATTATTATTACCACACAGAGTTGTTTTATTTATTTCTGTTACTGCTTGATGATTCCATTTAATTTAATTTATGAATAGCTTAGGCAGAAAAAGAAATGGTTTTAAATCCGACTTAGAAGTTAAAATTATATTAAATATTTAAAAGTTTTGTAATGGCAATTATGCAGTATGTATTTTTTTTAGTTTACCAAAAATGCTATATATGAATTGTAAATAAATAATTTCCACAATCACTGCTATCTGTATTTCATAATAAACACATTTTGTTTGTTTTGTTTTTTTTTTCTCATGCATTTATTTATCGGATCTTCACATAGTGAACTAACAATAATTATTCAAATCTCAGAAATAATGCTTAACTTATTAAATCCGGCTAGTGCCAGAAAATATTTGATGCTTCTATTAAATAGTTCTTTTTTAAAAAGGTAATATTTTTTAAAAAAGCCACCTTCTTAAAATGTACATTTGACCACTTTTATTAAAAACATATAAGGAAAATAGGTAAGAAAATGATAGTCAGTCTAGTCCTACTACACTAGACCCTATATCATGCATTTAGAGATCCTGTCTCCTAAGTCTAACTAATAAGATATAGAAAATAAGCAAAACTAAATTTGAGTAACATATTATTAATTGTTTTTGCCTTCGGATATCAAAAAGATCCTATTGGATGTTGACCACATTTGGTTAGGTTACCTATCTTTGCAAAAACATATACAAACTAAACTTGAAAAAAATGTTTTTGGGTTTTGATATATTTAATTGAATATTTGGATTAAACTTCATATGGGTATTACGACAAAGAATTGTCTTATAGGTTTTATTTCTGAACCACTGATAAAAAGGTCTAATATACATATAAAATTTGACAGAGATCTACATGACATTTTGGATATTATGGCAGCTTAAGCCGATCTCATAGGGGTCTTTTGTCTGGGGACTAGGTTTGATCTTGAACCGATATTCACCAATTTCAACAGCATTCATCCAATGTCTGAAAGGAGCTTACAAACTAAATTAAATCAAAATATATTGATATCAGCGACCTGTAGTTTTATTACAAGGTTTACATAGACACACATACATCACTAAATCGACTCAAAAAGTGAGTTTGGGTCGATCGGTACAATAAAAGATGGGTATAAGTCAAATATTTTTGGTAGTAACAAAGATCAGCACAAAGTGATTGTAACCTGATCACATAGTGGTATAGGGTATAAAAATAACTTATTAGAGAAAAGGCACTTTTTAAAAAGGCACTTAAAAATACTTTTTTAGGAAAGGGAACGTTCTAAAGAGAACGTACTTTTTAAGAAAATTTCCTTTTAAGAAATTGTATTTTTTAAGAAAAAGTGCTTTTATGAAATTAAAGGATTTCTACGTAAATGTGATTTTTTTGTAGTATTTTTTGAGAGAAGTTACCATTTTCAGAAGAGATACTTTTTAAGAGAAAGTGTTCTTATGAAATTGTTTTTTTAAAGTACTTTTTTCAGGGAAGATAATTTATTTAAAAAAAGTATGACTTTATAAGAAAAAGCGCAATTTGTAAAATTATATTTCATTCCAAAAAGGTACTCTTTAAAAAAGAGAACTCTTAAAACAAGTAGTTTTTTTTTTTTTAAATTTATTTTTTAAGGAAAGGTGCGTTTTAGGAAGATATAGTATTTTAAGAAAGAGTGACTATTTTAAGAAAGAGTTCTTTAAGAAAAATCTATTTTTTGAAAATAAATTACTCTTTAAAAAAAATAATTCCTATGATAAAGTTCCTTTTAATATTATTTATGAAAAAGTCCTTCTGCAAAAACTACTAGTTTTTTTAGAAATGGTAATATTTATGAAAAGTTAGCTTTTTAAAGCAATACTTTTGTAGAAAAGATAATAAGATTTTAGGAAAAAGACATTTCTTAAGTAGTGGTACCTTTTAAGCTATTTTTTAAGAAAATATATTTTTTAAAACAATACTATATCTTGATAAAAGACGTTAAAAATACAGTGTACTTATGGATTTTAGAAATATATGATTTTTTCTTCTCTACCACGCATCATATTAAAATAGTTTTAATTGCAGTATGTCTAAAAAATTACGTTAAATCTAACAGGCTATTAAAAATCAGTTTTTTTTTTTTATAAAAAAAAAAGTTTTTTAAGAAACTGTATTTTTTACGAAGAGTTCCTTTTGAATCTGTGCGGTTATCCACATATTAAAATTCATATTTCTAGATTAATATAAGATTATCCAAAAGATAAAATTGATAAAAATAACCCTCCCAATTTGTTATGTTTATTTATGGATAATAATTTTAAAATATAAAGAACTTTAAAAAATAAAAAATAAAAAATATAAAATTTTTAAAAAACATGTTTTTCATTTTCAATTTTTATTACCCATAAATAGGCATGTAGAAGGTGTAGCACTTTGTCCAAACAGATATTTTATAGGCTGGATAAATATCTATCATATGCCTTTTAACTTATTTGAGTATCTCAATCGATTCAGAAGTTATGTTTGCAACGAATAAACTCAAATGGCGCTACTGTGCGTCGGTTGGGTACACTAGAATTAATTTCAAGTTCTCAGCTCAAAATAAATTTTAGTCCTAAAGCGATACAAAATCTTATATTAAGTCAGTTTACCAGATAGACAGTAATATGTATAAGTATTTTAATAACAATGTACAGCATCAATTCTGGGAGGTGAGAAATTCCAAGTAACGGTGAAAGCACTAGGCCAGTATAGCAAAAACTCCACAAGGTTTTGCGTTTACAAACCAGATTTATAACTCTTTATATTATTTTATTATCTTGATGTCAGTTTATTAAGTGTTTCAGCTACGATTTCCTTTTTCGTTCTTCAGAAATAGCTTCAGCAAATCAAGTTGGACTAATTTTACTCCATTAACCGTACGATTCATAACCAGCAAAACTCCTTTAATTTCATAACCAAGGTACCCGGGTACCCGAAGTAGGTTGCTTTGCGTTTATTGAAATAAAATAATATTTTCCTGTAAATATTTTTGTTGTTGATTATATATTGCGTTCTCAACTGTACAAATTTGATATTTGAAAAAAAAACTGGTTTCTGTTCGTATATATTTTGATGGCTGGCACAAATCATTCTAATGACGAAAACGCAAGAGATTTGTGGACGTCACAGGCTCACCCAATATTCCGCGCCACCATGGGAATAAACAGGTTTTTCGATTTGCTGCGTTTTATGCGGTTTGACGACCCCAGAACACGGGTAGAGCGGCAGCGTCAAGACAAAGCGGCGCCAATTCGCGATATTTGGATAATGCTCAATGCAAATCTTGCCAGATATTATGTGCCATCAGAATATTTGACCATTGATGAACAATTATATCCATACCGTGGTAGAACCAAATTCACCCAATGGCGAAGCCAGCAAAATATGGCATAAAAGTATGGTGGATTTGCGATGCCAAAAACTCATATCCACTTCATGGCCAAATATATACTGGCAAACAAGAAACTGGTCGTGAAGTTGGTGTTGGCGAAAGAGTGGTGAGAGAATTAGTTGGGCCATACTACTACGGTAGCGGACGAAATATAACAATGGATAATTTTTTTACGACGCTGCCGTTGGCTAGGCAACTAAAAGTAGAAAAGCTCAGCATTGTGGGTGCACTCCGCCGCAACAAAGCTTACATCCCTGCGGAGATGAAAGAAGACAAAAAAAAAAGACGTTGGTTCAAGTTTATTTGGCTTCTACGACAACGTAACACTGCTCTCATATAAGCAGCGGAAGTCCAACTCGGTCATCCTTCTTTCTATTATGCATGATGATGCACAAATTGACGAGAATGGGAAACCAGAAATTATAAATTTTTATAACCAAACAAAAGGTGTGGTGGACGAAATGGACCAAACGCTCCAAGAATACACGACCCAGCGACAAACAAGAAGATGGCCGATGGCATTTTTCTATAACATCATTGATGTGAGCGCATTTGCATCACACATCATATATTATGGAAATAATCCAACTGCACGATACACCACGACGCGCAGGAAGAATTTCCTGTGTCAACTGGCAGAAAACCTGTGCATTCCTGTTATAGAAAATAGAATTTCAAATGTGCAAAGCGTGCGCCAATTTTCAATAAAAAATGCAATTGAAAGCATCATCGGAAGGCCGTTGGAGAGTGTGCTTTGTGCTGCAGGTCCGTCAACAGAAAAACTAGCAGAAGAAAAGCTAGAAAAAATTGCAGCATATGTAGCACGCCGATATGCGATGAGCACGCCATAACAGTTACTAAATGCTACAATTGCCACAATAACAACGATAGTGATTCGGATGAATTATAATATAATATGTATAAAATATGATAAAATAAATAAAAAAGACATTTATTTCCAATAAAAGCAACACAAAAAAACGTTTTTTCATTTACATGTCAGGCATTTACATAGGAATCGCATTAGGGTACCCGGGGACCCCGGTTGTGTGTTTATGGGGGTAAAACATTTAAAATCATTTTTTAAAGAAAATATTGAAAATATTTTGAATTTTTTCGTATTTAAATCTTAGTTTAGCCAAAATCTCTCATGATTCGGAGTTTTATGTCCATATCTCAAAAATTATAGGCACAGCAGCACTTTAAAGTCAAAAAAGGTACACGGGTACCCGGTTATGAATCGTAGGGTTAACGAAATCTTGAAAAAACATTTAAATTTTTCTCCAATATTTTTATTTTTTATTTTCTACATGGATTCATTATAGATATTTATAACCATGAGAAATGTTCTTTTGAGATTAGCAAACTTATTTCAAGTGCACGAGTTTCGGTTCGCTCTACCAGCCTCTCTAGTAGATCACATCCGTTTGTACTCAATTGTCCAGTTGAACGCACAACGTATTACAGAGAGAATTCCTTTATCAGTCGAACTAGCCATATGTTGAATAAACTCCCCTCACAGGTCTTTCCTGGCAGTTATAATCTAATAAAATTTTTGTCAAATATCCACAAACACCACTCCCTCTCTCCTCCTTCCCATAACCTATTTCCTGAAATCAACACAATGCACTGCATTTGTAGGGGGCTTCAACTGTGCGTTGGTTAACAAAAAAAAAAAAAAATAAATAAATTAAATAAGAATTATTTTTTTAAGCCTTACACAAGGTTTTCACTATGTCATATAAACTGACAACAAACAATTGCCTCAATTGACATCTCGTAATTTTTATACCACTATGTGGTTTGGATATAATGAGTTTGTGCTGCTGTTTGTAACTACCAAAAAAAAATTTGACCTAGACCCATCTTTTATTATACCGATCGACTTAGAATCACTTTCTGAGTCGATTTTGCGATGTCCGTCCGTCTGTGTGTCCATGGAAACCTTGTAATCAAACTACAGGTCGCAAATATGAATATATTTTGATGAAATTTGGCATATGATCTGAGGATGAACGCTGCTAAAAAAGGTCAAATTCGGTCCATATTCAGATCTACCCATACAAATGACCAATATGAAATCGACATAAATTGCCATTGATCCAAATTATAATATAGCTCTCAGTCTAATTGGGTTTGTATGTGTTTATTATATCCATTTATGAGTAGTCCAAAAATAATCCGTATAGGGCAATTCTTAGTCATAGGCCCCATATAGAACCGCTTCCCGATCTTAACTTAAATCTATCAAAAAACAAAAATATTCCACAGATTTTTCTCAAATTTGGTTCGTATATATTTTTTCAAAATATAATTGACTTTACCAAATATGGTCAGGATCGGTCCATTTTTCAACTTAGTCCCCATATAAATATAGCACCCGATATGAACTTCTTCATACCTGCAGCCAAAAAATTAATAACAATGCCACTCAAATTTGGTTTATGCTTATTTTCTATATCCAGTTGAGTATCTAAACCATGGTAAGGGTATCGTGTAGTCGGTCGAGACCGACTATAATTTTCTTACTTGTTTTTAATTACGTTTGCATTATATCTTATAAACTAACAAAAAATACGGCTGTCAAACAACAACAAATTACCAACATGTTGGCAATTTCATTAAAGATGTCAAATAAGGACAGGGGTTGCAACTGACGAGACATTAAAACACATTTGCATACAACTGACAATAATTGACCACAATTGACATTGAAAATGACATAATGAAAGCCAGGCATTTGCTAAATTTTTGTTGAATAACGAAATGAGAACTCATCAATGATTCTTGAGTTATAGCTGAAAACTAAACAAACAAATATGAAGATAAGGAGAAAATATAAATTCTCATTTAAAACAAGTTTGGCCTTCGAACGCCAAACTCTTTAATGGTAGTATTCTAGTGGACTAGTAATTCTACCCTGATTAAGAGTTTTTCACCCCTCGAAAATATTTCACAGTGAAATTTTTCTATATTATAATTTAATTCGAATTTTGTGGGGGCTATATTTGGCCACTCACCAATTTCAATATCGGATATATTTGAGCCAGGCTTTTCATTTGGTACCTGTTATTATATTACAAATATAATATGAATAGGGAAAATTAGCAGGTCGAAGCACATAAATCCATTTATAAATTCTGGCCTTTGTTTTTGATAATTACAATCAACAGCTTTCATGAAACTTATTATACGCCGGCCTCGTATTATCCATTTTTTTTTTCTTTTACTACTTAATGTTGATTTTGAATGCCTACGACAAAAACACTAAAAAAACTTTGTAATTTAATTATAATATTCTAAGACTTTATAGGTTTTTTCTTACTTTAAGATTAAACATGACGTCTCCTGTTATATCTAAACCCCACCTACACATAAAATCCCACTCTTATATAGGAAATAGATAAAAGCCTAATAACAACCACCACTATGGCTACAAACTGTTATACCTGTTTACATGGTATTACTGCTGCTACTACTTGATTGCCGCTACCACTTCATTATATTTTGAGAACTTAATTAAGTTCATTTAACTTAGCTTACATTGTTGTACTTAACAACAACATTGTTTGATACCCCTCTTCAACAGGATGAAAACAAAAAGAGTTGCCTGCCGCCTACAATGTCTAACTTATGGCACAATGACAAATTTCCACGGTAACTATTTCACAGTTGACTTTCGACTTAAAGCAGTCGACCCTAAAAACGAGTGAATAAATATATTTTGTGCTAGATTGAGTTTGTGTTATAAATCAAACTTTTCATAAAGTTCTACACAATTAGGTAATATACTATTTTTCTACAAATAAACGCACACACAAACACACACAAATAGTGAATAGCTGGTGATTTATTTTATGGCTTAACGTTAAAATGAATTTTTTAAAGAATTACCTACATATATATAAGTAAATATCTTTATATTTTATACTCAATGTGGACTAAATTTATTTCAAAAGAAACTAATACCTCCAGTGTACGTTTGAATCTAAATACGAGACATATACTTTTCAAAACTCTTGAATAACAAAACTTTTTTTAAAAAACAAGTTCGAAATTAAAAATATCTACGTCCTTATATGTTCGTACAATTGTACATACAAATACTTTCTTAATATTAAAAAGCTTGTGGGAGTGTTGTGTAGTTTAAAAAGCTGCATGTGAAGGTTCTAATCTTGTTCGTTTAGGCTTTTGATGTAATAAAGCTAGGATGAAATGTATTCTTAGCAGACTTTTAATATTTGAAATATTTCAAGATACATAATTAGTAATTAAGAGAAGACATAAACATCTTTGTTAATAATAAAAACTTAATTACAAAATTCTTTGACTTTCAATTAAAAGTATTTGCGAAAAGATTATTCAAAGATAATATAACGTAAAGAATACTTTGTATGTTGTACAAAATATATTAAATATTATAAAAATCGAAGACTTTAAAGAAATATGTAAAAAAAATTTTTAAATATTTTGATCTCTACGGTTGTAACTGAAATCAATTGCTCCAACAAATCTGTGTACCCACTTAGCAGGTAAATTGTTTTAATATTAAACTTTAATTTCTTTATATATTTAATTTTCCCAAATTAGTTACTGCTAAATTAATATTTGTTTAGAAACTTTGATAACCATCATAATCGGGACTTCAACTGCCGGAATATGTCATTCATTGTATGTCTATGGAAATGAGTGTTAATCTGCAAATGATGTTGCACTGTGCAGGTGTTTTGCTCTGATGGTGGAAAATTCTCGCACTGAACAAATGTATAATATTAATAGGCTAGGCGATTTCTTGTGACAGATTTTTTGTTCTACTGTTTTAACCCGATTTTGACCAAACTTATATTATTAGATAAGTATTTCTTTCTTGCAGATTTACAAATTTTTAATTTTTTCCTTTGTTTTGAGTAAATTGCATTTAAAGTTGCTACTAACACATACATAAAATTATACAATGCTATGTGTGTGTTTATTAAATTGCGTTAATGTGTTCGTAATAAAAATGAGTTTGTTTTTTGTTTTGATTTGTGAATTGGCTATAATTGATTAGCATACTTTTAGGGTCTTTATTTAATGAAAAAATAAAAATTTCCTAGAATTTGCGCTCGAATTTCGAGGACTGGAATCTGCTAGTCATTATAAATGTTTCTCTGAGTTGAAGTTTCTACAGTACGATTTATGCAACCGATAGGAAATCAGGTTCGTTGCTATAGTCAAATTTGTTGTAATAACCGAGCATTAAATATCATTTGTTTTAGTTTTATATTAGTTTACATGTTAATAAATTTTTATAAATAATTAATAATTCTATCAAATTTCAATGTCAATGCGTTACCAATGTATTATTTTTTAGGAAAATATATTCCTCATATGGCATAATTCGAAATTAGCTTACCAGCAAAAATTTTTATCTAGAACTGTTTAATTTTAAAATTTTATTGTAAAATATATATCACATGGTATTACATTATGAATATGTGAATTAATGAATAATAAATTACCAGAGGACCCCTCCTGCTCCGCAGCATTATATTATATTATATTAATTTTTATAATATAATACCAAAATTTGCCAGGAGAAGTTAACGTACAGTAATGCCAAAATATGCCAAGAGAAGTTAACGTACAGTAAAAGTAAAGTTGATTCTCTACGCATAACTTTCCTCAAACCCAACGAATTTATGCAGTTAATAGCTCAAAAGAAGGATCTTGATCCACTGAGAGTTCTTGGACCTATGTCAATAGCCTACGTTAATTATAACTCTAGTTATAGAAGTTTGAGAGAAGAAAAATATTGAAAAAAAATCTTGGATGCAAAGTTTATTAATAAATTCTTTTAATATATAAGATATAATTGGGGGATTTCATGTCAAGTGCACCAACTTTTGAAACCGATGTCTTCCGATCGGGATGAAATGCACCAAGGTTAGTCCTATTGGATAGTAGTTTAGACACAATTTTTCAAGAAGATCGGTCCAGATCTCTCTGAGTTAGTGGGGATCAAAATTTGACATTTTGGCCAAACAGGTGTTTTTTCTCATCCATGTAACTTATTACCTATTGTTCCTAGAAAATTTTCTCCCAAAGAATTTAGATAGCTATTTCTTCAATATTTCGGGAAAAAATACTTAAAAAAAAAAAAAATTGTAGACTTTTTTTTTGCTAAATTAAAGCATTTTTTGCCTTTTTTTCAAAAAGGGGATTTTTTTTTATTTTTTATTTTTGCATAAGAAAGCTTAGGATTTTTCCTTTAAGCTTTGGTCGCTTAGTGGGATGGGAGTGGGATATCTATCAAAATAAATGTTTTGTAACTCAAGACAACGGTTTTTCAATTTTTCACAAATGCATTATTTTGAATTTTTTTCTATTTGTGTCTAAAACCTTACAAATAAAACTTATACTGAGAAACTAGACAAACTAAGCATTCCGAAGGTATATAACATACCTAACTAAAATTTTATACCCTCGATACTGTAATACCCAGAATATGTTAACCTCAGGAAAAAAAATCGCTTTTTTTCTTTAGAAATGTTGAAAAATTATTATATTTTATTTATTTTTAATAATAATTAAATTAATGTATAATAATAATAACATTAAAAATAAAAAGATAAATAATTTATTAAAATTTAGTCTTAATTGCATTAGGTCCATTTATATCATAACTATTTTGATACTTAATTTATTGTAGCTGATGAAGTATTTAAGTCTTGTAAATTTTTAAATACCCAGTCTTTCATCCAGCTTTTTTGTCGCCTTTATTTACTGCGTTTTTTTGTCAGTACTTTCTTGGCGTTACTAGGTTCTGTTGTTGATTTCGCTGCTGGTTTATTTGTTGTCTTTGGAAAGAAATCGCATTGAATAGAGGCAGACAAGCGGTATAAAAGCATGGTATTGAACGGTACCATCGATTGTTACCGCAGCATCGAATCTGCTCTTCAGTGTTTTCAATGTTTCCTGATGATCCTCTTTGCTACTAAAAACTATTTTAGTTTCTTTGCAATAACTCTTTGCCAAATGGAATAAAGCAGTCGCATCTAAGATGCGATCTTGATGAGAGCACTGGAGGCTATACTTCGCTGCATTTCTTTTAAAGTTTGCTCCAATACCATCACATGCTCCTTTACCATGAGCGGTAGGATGAAAATGCCACTCAGCTGGCATTCCAAAATCTTTTTCATGGGCCATAAGATTTGCCAAGCTACTTTTGTTTTTAAAATGTTGACGAGCTCCGTCCGAAACGTAGTATACCTTCTTTACTGTAAATTTAGATTTTAGAAGTTTTAGTATTCTCTTCTGGTACTCATAAACTGCAACGGTATTATCTTTTAAATCGTCGGATATGATTGCCATACTTTTGTGTTCCAGTTTTTCATCTTTCATGTAGTAAATAACTGCTGTGAATATAGTTGCTTGGTCGTTATGGAAGTGGAATGCTTGTATGGCATCCTGAAGAACATATTTATAGTTTTCTGCGAAATCATATGAAATAACGAATTCACCAGACTTCAAATGCATCTTCAAATCCTTGAAGAATGACCATTGCTCTTTGACTAAAAAGTCATGGTTTCTCAAGTTTAGCAATCCTGTACACATTTCTTCCACAAAATCATCCACATTTAAAATGATTGTTTTCAATGTGCATCTGTCAGTCTGAATCCAAGAATCAAATTTGACCTCCTCTATATATTCTCGATCTAAAGAGTTGATTAAATTTTCTTTGATGAATGTGGTTTTCGGGCAATTTGTACATTCACATATGTGGCAAGAAGTTGTTGCATTAGGACACATAGTCAATTTAAGGCAATCGCGGTAATCGTATAAATCTTCTGCCGAATCATCTGTTAAATACTTTAAGTTGATTTCCTTCAACATCAGTTTAACATTTTCATGGTAAATGCAGACGCATACTGTGTGAGTTCCGCTGCTTTCTGCCAAAACGCAATGTTTTGGCCTCATTTGGGTTAATTTCGTGAAGCCAATTCTAAAATCCTCTTGTTCAGATTGAAATGTTGCAAATAACTCTTTCAGGTTACAGATAACCATTCTCTTCTGTTATATTATGTTACATACCTTCAGAAAGGTTAATTTGTCTAGTTTCTCAGTATAAGTTTTATTTGTAAGGTTTTACACACAAATAGGAAAAAATTCAAAATAGTGCATTTGTCAAAAATTGAAAAACCGTTGTCTTGAGTTAAAAAGCATTTATTTTGATAGATATCCCACTCTCATCCCACTAAACGACCAAAAAGCTCTTAAAGGAAAAATCCTAAGCTTTCTTATCAAAAAAAAAAAAAAAAAAATGCCCTTTTTGGAAAAAAGGCAAAAAAAGCTTTAATTTAGCAAAAAAAAGTCTAAAAATTTTTTTTTTTTTTTAAGTATTTTTTTTCCGAAATATTGAAGAAATAGCTATCTAAACTCTTTGGGAGAAAATTTTCTAAGAACAACAGGTAATAAGTTACATGGATGAGAAGAAACACCTGTTTGGCCAAAATGTCAAATTTTGCTCCCCCTCTAATTCAGACAGATCTGGACCGATCTTGTTGAAAAATTGTGTCTAAACTAGTATGCAATAGGACTAACCTTGGTGCAAATTTCATCCCGACCGGAAGACATCGGTTTCAAAAGTTGGTGCACTTGACATGAAATCCCCCAATTATATAACTGTATAAAAATTGCACACACTTAATATCTAGGGCATTAATATTGACATGGTATCTTTTTTTAACTCTCGCCAACATACCTTTGGTTCTTGGGTATTTGTTTCCACTGACTTAGGCATTGGAATGTTCTAAAATATATTTTTATTTGAGAAATGTAAAATCTTTAACACGGTAGCAATAAATATATTTATACCCTATACCACTATGTGGTTTGGGTATAATGACTTTGTGCTGCTGTTTGTACTTACCAAAAATATCTGAACTAGACCCATCTTTTATTATACCGATCAAATCAGAATCACTATCTGATTCGATTTAACGATGTCCGTCCGTCTGTCCGTCTGTGTGTCCATGTAAACCTTGTAATCAAACTGCAGGTCGCAAATATAAATACGTTTTGATTAAATTTGGTACATAAGCCTCTGTCGGTCATAGGATGAACGCTACTGAAATTGGTGAGAATCGGTCCATGTTCACACCTAGCCCCCATACCCCTATGGAAACAACATAAATTGCCATAAGATCCACATTGTCATATAGATCTCATTCAAATTGGGTTTATATCCATTTATTACATCCATTAATGAGTAGTACAAAAATCATGCCTATGGGACAAGTCCTAGTCAAAGGCCCCATATAGAGTTGCTTCCCGATCTTCACTTAAATCTATAAAAAAACAAAAATATTGCACTAACTCTTCTCAAATTATATTTATATATATATTTGCAAAATACAAGAGACTTTACCAAATATGGCCAGGATCGGTCCATTTGTGGGCCTAGTCCCCATATAGATATAGCACCCGATATGAACTTTTTCATATCTGCAGCCAAAAAAATTAATAAATATCCCACTCAAATTTGGTTTATGCTTATTTTCTATATCCAGTTAGTTGGGCCTGAGAGATAGGGTCTCTAAACGCATGGTATAGGGTATCGTATAGTCGGTCTAGACCGACTATAATTTTCTTACTTGTTAGATATATATTTATGGTTTTAGCGATTTAATTATACAATGTAATATAATTGTAGTCATACTCAACGAAAACTTTTTGATGTGTAAACATCTATACGCGCAGGGGGTAAATTTCTATTTCACAATACAATCACAAAAACAGCGTAACTTATATCGGTGTGAGCTGAAAGAGATAACGCTGTGTGACTTATGATTGTATTGGTGAAAAAATATTTTCAAGAGAAACTGTTCATGGGCAATTACCCAATGCATTCGAAATTGGAATTGTGGTAGGAGAGACAAACCTAAGTAACTCGTGTTTTTAACACTTTTTTTAATTTTCAAATTAGCTCCATAGACCAAATATTTGATACCATTTTTTCTTTTTAAACATTTTCTTGAACACTACCTGACCAACTATTTGTCAGCCGACTGCATTTTGTGGAATTTTTGATGTGTATTTTTATAAATACTTTATTCCTCAATAAACTATAATTAAGTTTTTATTCACAAACCACAACGATTTGTAGAATTCCACCAAAATATTTCTGTATTTTCTTAAGTTTTATTTGAGTTCTAAAGAAATTTTTTTTCTGTTTTTATTACGTACGAATGACGATGTAATAATAGAATGCAAGTAAAGATAATGCAAAAGCAGTGTTAACTGACATGGTTGTCTTTGTTTGTACTTTTTTCAATATAGTTAGTTGGCAACGCCTCAGACCATATAAACAATTATATGTTAACAACTTTCATTAATAAACATTTCTAGTAATTATTACTATTAAGCATTAAATTGATTCTTACTAAGCATTAAATTGATATAAATTTGGAATATTTTCCAATAACTAGGATATAATATAAATAAATTTTGTTAGTTGAAATTTTAATTAAATTTAATTAGTTAATAATAGCTTTAAGTTCCATTGTACATCATAAATCAATTTAACACATGACGACATCTTAATATAAAATGCAATATATAATACCGTCATCCAAGTAAGGAAAAGCGTAGGAAAATCGTATCATAAAAAAATACACTTAAACCTGTTTTTGTGCGAGGGTTAGGGACCGCATTAAAAAAACACATACAAAAAAAATCGTAAAAAAATCATTTGAGTTTCAGAAAACATAAATAGAATTTCAGAAAACATCAATATAATTTAAGAAAACATCAATTGAATTTCAGAAAACATCAATAGAATTTCAGAAAACATTAATACAATTTCAGAAAACATCATTCGAGTTTCAGAAAACATCATTTGAATTTCAGAAAACGTAAATAGAATTTCAGAAAACATCAATATAATTTCAGAAAACATCATTCGAGTTTCAGAAAACATCAATTGAATTTCAGAAAACATCAATAGAATTTCAGAAAACATCAATTGTATTTCAGAAAACATCAATTGTATTTCAGAAAACATCATTTGAATTTCAGAAAACATAAATAGAATTTCAGAAAACGTCAATAGAATTTCAGAAAACATCAATTGTATTTCAGAAAACATCAATTGTATTTCAGAAAATATCAATTGAATTTCAGAAAACATAAATAGAATTTCAGAAAACATCAATATAATTTCAGAAAACATCATTTGAGTTTCAGAAAACATCAATTGAATTTCAGAAAACATCAATATAATTTCAGAAAACATCAATATAATTTCAGAAAACATCATTCGAGTTTCAGAAAGCATCATTTGAATTTCAGAAAACATAAATAGAATTTCAGAAAACATCAATATAATTTCAGAAAACATCATTCGAACTTCAGAAAACTACAATTGAATTTAAGAAAACATCAATAGAATTTCAGAAAACATCAATTGTATTTCAGAAAACATCAATTGTATTTCAGAAAACATCATTTGAATTTCAGAAAACATAAATAGAATTTCCGAAAACATCAATAGAATTTCAGAAAATATCATTGTATTTCAGAAAACATCAATTGTATTTCAGAAAACATCAACTGAATTTTAGAAAACATAAAAAGAATTTCAGAAAACATCAATATAATTAATTTCAGAAAACATTCGAGTTTCAGAAAACATTATTTGAATTTCAGAAAACATAAATAGAATTTCAGATAACATCAAAATAATTTCAGAAAACATCATTCGAGTTTCAGAAAACTTCAATTGAATTTAAGAAAACATCAACAGAATTTCAGAAAACATCAATTGTATTTCAGAAAACATCAATTGTATTTCAGAAAACATCATTTGAATTTCAGAAAACATAATTAGAATTTCAGAAAACATCAATAGAATTTCAAAAAGCTTCATTTGAATTGCTGAAAACATTAACTGTATTTCAGAAAACATCGATTGAATTTCAGAAAACATCAATTGCATTTCAGAAAACATCAATTGAATTTCTGAAAACAGCATAATCGACTTATTTTTTATGCACTGGAATATATGATGTTGATGTTTTCTTTAATTAATAGATGTTTACACATCTCCCTTGTGATCGGACTCACATGATTTTTCTTATATGGGCAGTGAGTGTGGCAGCTATCCAATTTCTTCCAAATTTTCAAGACAGATGCACGTTGGTCTAGTTATAACTTTGACGAAAATTCAAAACGCCAGTTCAATTAATTTCCATCTAGACTGGCTAATTTTTACGCTGTGTATAGGTGGTATAGGGTAGAGTCATTGGCTCAGCATATAATTCATCCAATAAAAAAGACGATCATAACAATTTTATATGACAATTTACAAAAATTTCGATTTTACTTGAAGAGCATCTAATTCCATACACGACCGTAATATACCCATTAACGTTTGACTTACTTGTTCTACATATTATACATAATTGCAACTTTCTGTTATCTAATATATAGAATTCTCGTGTCTTGGTGTTTGTGATCGAACTCCGACGAAACGCCTTGACCGATTTTTATGAAATTCTTTATGTGTGTTTGGTAGGTATGCGAATAGGTCGTAAGGTATATTTCATGACGCTAGATGATTAGCGTAAGTAGCCATGCGGGATCGGATAGGTGGCGAGATCGGATAAGTGGGCGTGGCACCGCACATACAAATTGCAACTTTCTGTTATCTAATATATAGAATTCTCGTGTCTTGGTGTTTGTGATGGAACTCCGACGAAACGGCTTGACCGATTTTTATGAAATTCTTTATGTGTGTTTGGTAGGTATGCGAATAGGTTGTAAGGTATATTTCATGACGCTAGATGATTAGCGTAAGTAGCCATGCGGGATCGGATAGGTGGCGGGATCGGATAAGTGGGCGTGGCACCGCACATACAAATATATATTAAATGTCATTTATCTTGCGTACTATATCAGCCATAGCATTGCACATTTGTCTGAGGTCATCCCCTATTAATGTGATTAGTCGGGCAAAAATTGGTGGGATCGGAACAACTGGCGTGGTACCTCCCATCCAAAGCGAATTTTTAATATCATATATATTGAGTACTGTGACAGGGAGAGCTATGCAAATTTATGTTAGGTAACCTGTTATTGATCTAAGCAGACATGCCGAAAATGGGCAAGCGGATAAGTGGGCGTGGCATCGCATATACAAAGTAAATATTAAATGTCATATATCTTGCGTGCTATAACAGCCACAGCTTTACATATTTGTTGAAAGTCATCCACTATTAATGTGAGTAGTCGGGCAAAAAAAGGTGGAATCGGAACAATTTTCGTGGTAACTCCCTCCAAAGTGAATTTTTAATATCAGATATATTGAGTACTATGAAATGGAGAGTTTTGCAAATTTGTGTGAAGTCATCTATTATTAATGTTAGTAGCCATGCCGAAAATGGGTGGGAAAGAGCTTTGCACATTTTTCTGAGGTCATCTATTATCAGTGAGTAGTCAAACTTAAAACGGGTTAGATCGGACCAAGGGACGTGGAAGCCCCATTACAAAGTAAATATTAAATGTC
This sequence comes from Cordilura impudica, assembly GCA_963682025.1. NCBI lineage: Eukaryota > Metazoa > Arthropoda > Insecta > Diptera > Scathophagidae > Cordilura > Cordilura impudica. Next base: position 110,776,606 of record OY821517.1, read on the forward strand.
ATATATTCGGAGTACTGTAATAGAGCGAGCTTTTAGCCTTTGAATGAGCCCATAAGTTATTCATGTTATTAGTCGAATAAATAACGGGCGTGCTCGAAGTAGTGGACGTGGCATCACCCATTTAGGGTAAATATATAATATCATATAACTGGTGTATTTTAAAAGGGAAAGCCCGGACTCTTTTTGCGAGTGAGTGGGATATGATCAGCTTTGAAATTTTTGACAAGTGCATTAATTGCGAATGTGAATAGTTTTAGAAAATATGGGCGCAATCACCAGACTACGAAAATCACCAGAAGCAAAAATCACCAAAACCGAAAATCGCGAAACACACAAATTTCCATATGAACATTGATTTTCTTTGTTTAACTTTCATACTTAGGATAAAAAATAAATTTCTATTTTGACTTTATGATTAACTTTTGAGAGATCTAACAGTGAATATGTTCGTTACGTTAAAGAAATGCATTGTATTGAGAAAATAAATGGCTAGTGTTTTTTTTTTCATCGGCTACCCCATCCATTCATAAATTCCACCCCCCACATACTTACAATACATTCATTATTTTTAAATTAACAACAAATGCATTCAATAGAAATTAGTTCTATGGCAAAACAAAGTTTGCCGGGTCAGCTAGTATTTAATAATATTCATTAGCAAAACAATTTTCATTATCACAATTTTTCTTGGAATTATATTTTAATCAACCATTTTTTTTTCAAAAAGGTTTCATGAATACAAAATAAGTTTCATATAATACCATTTAATTGGTAACATATTTAACATATATAAAAAGTATTGCCTTAAACTCTTCATAAAAACAATTTGAATAACTTTTTATTTCCACGTATACAAATAATTCACGAGAAAAAAGAAAGAAAACATATAACAAAAAAATGACTGAAATATACATGTTAATAAGAAATTATATCAACATAACCTTTAATAATTGAGGCAAAAATGCCTTCAAACAAAAAATAATCATAAATGGAAACGATGAACAAAATAATTCTTGCCTAAATTTATATCTACAAGAAGGCGTCTTTTATGACAACAATATAAATGCAAAAATACCCACACAAAAGCTTAACATAAACCATGGAAAACTCTTAACTATCATAAAATTCTATTGTATTCAACGAAGAAATGAAACAACCCTTTGGAAGCCTGCTAACACAATAACGTTGCGTTTGGAAAAACGTTTATAGAAAAATAAACACGATTTTGATTGTGTTTTGTTTATTTATTTTTTTTATTTATTTTTTTTTTAAGTTAATTGTTTCGTGTTGAAAAAATATAACGATGACAAAATTTATAACCTTGATTTTGCAGACATTTAATTCAGGTTGGTGGTGAAAGATGATTGTTTCGAGGGGTAATTTCCCAAATTCCCAAATTTCCCAAAGATATTACTGAGAATGAGTCTCTGCCTAACAATAAAACTAAGGTAATCAAATAATAACAAATAAAAAAATTATGTTAAAACATGCAAATATGTGTTAAGTCTGATTTATAACAAACTATTAGAATAAACAATATACAAATATGTACGAGTATTTATTATTTAACACACATATAAAAGTTGGATTTTAATTTCAGAATGGAAATGTTAAGCAAAATGAGAAATAACAGTAACTAAAAAATCTGGAGACGAATAATGCTTGGCACGTGACACAAAATATTTACGAGCACTAGTGATTAACTGATTCACTGACACAATCAATGACACCATAACGTTTTACACTATGTTAGGACATCTATATATATAAAATTCATTTTCTGTTTGTTTGTTTGTTTGACCACTATATATATTTTTACTTTTCAACGGATTTTTTTATAATTTGGTAGGCACGATTTCTGTATCCTAGGAAAGGTTGGCATAGACTTCTTAACTGTCACGCCTACTTTTACGTCCACTTTTTATATACAATTCATTTTATAAGTTTTGCTATATTTGGTCGCTACACAAATTTAAACTTTTCAACGGATTTCTCTGAAATTTTGTACACACGATCTCTATACCTACCGGCCACACCTACTTTTACGCCCACTTTTTTATTTTTTATTGGTTTCGTTCGAATTTACTGCATATTATTCTCATAGGCAAGGTCGTCATATGCTTTTTGTGTTTGTTAACATATTTTAATTTTCCAGCGGACTTCTCTAAAATTTTGTGCATAAATTTCTTTACTTACTACTGTTGAGTTTACACCATTACGAAATAAATATTGTAAATCAACCTATTACAAATATTCCTGTCTTGCATTTTTTACTATATGAGTTGTAACACCCCAAAATTAGTGCAGATTTATTTCATGGGTGAACAGATACAGGTAGGATAACTTCAATAAGGTTAATTCATACAAATACTTCCATTTCGATTTTTAATTAGATTGGAAAACGAAATATTATATTTATTTCCATCTCAGCTTTTGGCTACATTGGAAAGCAACCTATTACAAATATTTCGATTTCATCTTTTTCCTTATATAAATGAGTTGTAAAGGTGGAAAAAATAACAATTTGCAATTGCAACTTGCACATGAAAGCATAGCATATAAGCCGTACTATTTCAAATACCTAGACCTAGCCCCCATACAAATGACCCATATGAAATCAACATATATTGCCATAAGATCCAAATTATCATACAAATCTTAGTCAAATTGGGTTTGTATGTATAATCAGCAGTCCAAAAATTATCCCTATTGGACAACTCTTAGTCATAGGCCCCATATAGAGCTGCTTCCCGATCTTCACTTAAATCTATCAAAAAACAAAAATATTGGCAATGATTCTTCTCAAATTTTGTTTGTATACATTTTTGCAAAATGCAAGAGACTTTACGAAACATGGTCAGGATCGGTCTATTTTTGGGCCTAGTCCCCATATAGATATAGCTTCCGATATGAACTTTTTCATATCTGCAGCCAAAAAAAATTAATAAAAATCCCACACAAATTTAATTTATGCTTATTTTCTATATCAATTTAGTTGGGCCTGAGAGATAGGGTCTCTAAACGCATGGTATAGGGTATCGTATAGTCGGTCTAGACCGACTATAATTTTCTTACTTGTTTTTTATAGATTTAAGTGAAGATCGGAAAGCAGCTCTATATGGGGCTAAGAGTTGTACCATAGGGATCGTTTTTGGACTACTCATTAATGGATATAATCAACACATGCAAACACAATTTGACTAAGATCTATACAACAATTTGGATCTTATGGCAATTTATGTCGATTTTATAGGGGTCATTTGTATGGGGGCTAGGTCTGAATTTGCGACCTGCAGTTTGATTACAAGATTTACATGGACACACAGACGGACGGACGGACATCGTTAAATCGACTGAGAAAGTGATTCTAATTCGATCGGTTTAATAAAAGATGGACCTACGTAAAATATTTTTGGTAGTTACAAACTGCAGCACAAAGTCATTATACCCAAACCACATAGAATAAACAGAACTCTATAAAACCCGATCAGAGCGAAATTTGCATCGAGTCTCAACGAATTAGACAATATGAGTCGAGACATGCTGAAACACTGGAGCAAACCCAATAACGTCTTGAAACCCAAAGATTTAGACAAGCTTTGTTAAAAGAAGCGGACATGGCCAAATCTACTCAAGTGCGTCTAGAAATCCAGCTGCTAAGACAAGCTGAATCCATGGTATGTGAAACTCTTGAAACGAGACAACAACGACTTGATGCCCAACTAAAAAAAAAAACAGGCTGAGTCGACGGAATATGAAACTCCTGAAACGATTGTAATATTCCTACCAGAAAACTTTTGTAAGTTGGTCCCTTCATTGCAAGAGATGGTAAAAATATGTTTCCTAACACAACGTACATAAGAGGACAATCTCTTACCGTAGCCGATATCAATTTAGAATCTCCCTGTTTTTCTCATAGATAATTATATGTCGCCTGCTCCAGAGTTGGGTGCCACCACAATCTCTTCGTATATGCACCAGAAGAAAAACCAGAAATGTTGTATATCCCAAAGCTCTTGAATGACTAAAATTCGTAACTTTTGGACATCATACACTCAAAATAATCCAAGTATAAACATAGTTAGTTGTAATGGTAAGCACGGGCTGAGGAGTTAGTCCCCAATGAACATATTCCCAAAAAAAAAAACTTATTCCCCGAAAAATTGGGGAGTAACTTCACGGTGAAAAAATTCCTCAAATTTAAAAAAAAATTTCCCCGAAAGAAATGACAAATGTCCCATACTGCTCTCAATATCTATCCTGCAATAAAAGTATGTTAACTCTGTATTCTTTTAATTAGCATCGTTTTGGTGTGCGGAAGCGGGACGCGGACGCGCTCGCAAAACACAGCTTAGCTACATATCGGAATGATCTGAAAAATATAATTGGCAGTTAAAATAAGTTGACAAAACTGCGTGGCAGCACTGGTGTGTCTGCCAAATGTGCGGAAGACAGCTCAGCTAAAATATCGCATTGATATGAAAAATATATTTGTCGATTAAAATAAGTTGATAAAAACTGCGCGGCAGCACGGGTGTAGCTGCCAAACGCGCGGACTCGGACGCGACTCTCTCGGGGAGCGCAGCTCGGTGAAAAGTCTTATGATAAATTTGATCTTCGTATGTACAATAATTATTATACATATAATATAAGCAGTTGCTTAAAGCAACCTTGTAACAGAATTTTAATCGTCGCATTGATTTTCCATTTTTGAAACTTTGACGTTTCTGCTCAATGATGATCACTCATTGAATGAAGTTATTCAATTTTTAAAGTTCTGATTCCTTTAATTTGCAAACGATTAAATTATATTTGATGTTTACAAAATAAATAAACTTAAAAAAAAACTTGAAACGGTTTCGCAGCTTATTTTTGAAGCATTTTTGCTGTAGCGTCTTATAAGAAAACTTCGAAATGAAAATGAATTTACTCCCCAAAAGACGTAAACATTGGGGAATTTTTTCATCGTGAACAAATTTTCCAATCCCAACAAATTCTTGGGGAGAAAGATAATTTTTTGGAGAAATTTGTTCATTGGGGACTAACTACTCAGCGTCTGGTAAGCATAGTGAACCATTTTTAAAGTCAATGGTTTTGGATCCAAGGTAAGACCGGGTAAAACAAGCTAGTTTCACATAAAAGTTTTTTATGTTTGCAAGTTCAAAAACGAAATGTGAATTCTTTTAATGCCCAACTAATTTTAAAAATTTTTTCTTAAAGTTCGCACGGGTTCGCTATAACCAATATTATACATAAAATTTGTTTATTTTGATAACCTCCTCAGAACAGGTGGTATATAACAGTTTGTCAATCCGTCTGAAACTCATAGAAATAAATTCCGAAAACCCAATTATAAAAGGAGAAGACGACATGACAATGTCTGTCTGTCTGTTGAAAACATTTTCCAGTTCGCAATATGTCAAGCAGGTTGCACTAATTAGGCTTTAAATGATGGCGATAATTGCAAACAGTTTGCTAATGAATTTGAAGCCTCTAGGGACAATAGCCCATAAATGATGTAAGAAAATTTTAAGGTACTCCAATATGATTTCATATAAAATCGTAAAACTAGTCATATGCATGTAGATATTTGCTTGTTTAAGTTATTAACACAACTGCTTGAAAAAAAAATTTCACCTACTCTATATTTGAAGTAATACAAAAGTGCATCTTTTAGTAGAAGAATAATTTCATAGCTCCATAATATATAGAATTCAACCATATATAGTGTATCTAAAATATTGAAGATACTTAAAGTTTATGTTCTCTAACAAATAAAGTCCCCGTGGTGGTGTGCTGATTTTTCTAAAGCCTTTTTCTAAAACTAAATATAAAATTAGGCTACTTCAAAAAACAAGCCACTCAGTTTTTGCTATTCTTGCATTCAAAAGTAAGCGCTACATACTGCGATAACTATCCGATGGATCTTCTTTGTCAATACTCCTATTCGCAAGCTTAACTAATTTTGTAACAGCAGGCAAGCAAAGAAAAACAAATCCAGAATACCTTGAAATCAATTAGAGAAGATACACACAAAAGCCAAACTTCTCCACAAGGATAACATTAATAAGGGTCAGTATGGTCAACCTCAATTATTTGTATGTACAAATATTCCTCTTAGTTCCAATATTATTCATTAGATATCTAATTTTTTATTATTTTTTTTTTTTCATTATTTTTCTTAATTATAAAGAAAAAAGGTCATGCTTATTCATTAAGTAGGAAAGAGAAAAGTAAACAAAAGCAGTGACGGGCAAGGCGGGTCAAGTCCACATTCAAAGCTGTTATCGTTGCATTCAAAGTTCAGCAAAATAAGTTAGCAAGGAACAAAATTATCTTTGCTGACGTAACGAGATTTTCGATTAAATCTTTAAATTTAATCAAAAAAAAAAAACTCGTTCTATATATTGCCCAGCACAGACAGTCGTCATAGTTGATATTAGATACACAAAACTATTAGATAAGACCTTCCGGTGCATAACGCACGAATCAGATAATATACGTCGGAAGCTAGAGATCAAAATGCGTTTACAGTCTTTTAGTTGCACTTTTGTTTCCGGTTGCTCGTCCTACAGTACAGCTATCAGTATCAAATGTAAGGGTAAGCAAGATCTTGACGATTTTGTTAAAAAAAAATTTTTTGAAAACAACATGATAAAAATATGTCGATCATATTCTCTAGACACATTATTCTTTAATATGCTTTGAAAGTTCCAATAAATTCACGAAAAGACCATTATTTATTTTGACCACCACTGTAGTCATTATACGAAAAAAAAATTGTTAATATATGTGTATATATAATGCGTTATTGATAATGTGTATTAACTATAGTCGTAAAAAAATAAAATATGTATTTTTTATGATAATTTACAAAATGCTTGTATTACAAAAGATAATTACATACATACTAATAAAGTAATGAAGGAACAACCTTTGTAATAAATCATCTCTATGGATTTCTATGTATGAGTATTTTATTTTGTGCGTTTAGTTGTTCTTACCTTTACTAGCCGGCGGTTTTCTGGTAGCCCAGTTTGTTCTAATTGAACGTGAGCCTAGCCATTGGCCATTCATGGCCGTTATGGCGCTTTCTGCTTCCTAAAAACAAATAAAAGCAAAAATAAAATTAAACAAATATATAAAAAAAAATGATGAGCTTAAATTTTTTCTTACTTACCGATTTTTTGACAAAGGATACAAAACCATAACCCTTTGATTTTAAAGTTTGTGGATCGCGTACAACACGACAATCGCTGTAAATAAACAAATGAAAAAATATATTTTATTATTTAAGTTTCGATTTAATATGCTACAAATAAGTGAAAATTTAGGCAATTACTTTAAATATTAGTTTAGATATTAAACTAAAGACAGAATAAGAAAATCAATAAAAAAATAAGTCATTTGGAATTGCAATTCGATTGATATTAGTGGCAAAATGCTAGAATGACATAAAACTTTTAACAATATGTTATGCTTTTTAGAAATTTTTCACCACAAATTATGAAACTGTTTAGTTATAAATAATTAGTTCTAGAATTGCTTCAGATACTTGAATGGCTGTCATGAATTGAACTAGCTGCAACTTGTTGCAGAACCAATCCGATGGAATTTGAATATGTCTTTATACTTTATACTCATAAAGATTATATTGGGAGCTATTGATTATTTGCTTCAGTTACACATGGGTTACGCATAGATTCTATGTTTCATTGTACACTGTTTTCAATATAAATATGTTCTATGTTTTTCTACTACTTCACTTAAACTAGTTTACGATCATTTTACCAGAAGCACTGGTTGGCCCTCAAGCTTATTGGAACTTATAGTTGACGTTATAATTTGTTTCTAGGCTTAAGAAGTGCTTTGCGTCAAAGTCGTAACCTCACTAAGGCAATCTAATGAAGCTATATTTAGTTTAAAATTAAATTAATTGAAGGGATTGTATTTAAGCAAAGATGAATGAATTAAAACCAAGACAATTAATTGTTGATAAATGGAAGGCAAATCAAAACCAATTACATTTTATAGCAAAGGTCCTTAAATTCGCAAGTATTCCGGAACGCTTTTTCGAAACCTTTTTTATTCCAGAAAGGAATAACAAAAAAGGGAAGTAAGAAAATTATAGTCGATCTAGACCGACTATATCATACCCTGTTTCATGCATTTGTGTCTTCAAATATGAAAAACTTCATATCGGATGCCACATTTATATAGCTCGGTCATGATCATATTTAGTAAAGTCACTTATTTTCCTTAAAGATATGTATAAAACAAATTAAAAAAATCTAAGCAGAATTTTTTTTATTTGATTGCTTTAAGTATATTAGCTTCGTATGGGACCTAGGACTAAAGATGGTCCCACTGGGTATATTTTAGGCTACTGCTTAGTATTTATAACAAGCTCGCGCACACCGCATTTTATTGATATACCTATTTATGATAATCTGGATCTTACTAAAAATGTAGTCGGTCTGATGGGACTTAGTTCAATAGCGTTCGTCATACGGACATTAAAAACTTGTATTTAAAATTTCATCAAAATACTTACTACATGTAATGTGATAACAACTTTTAGATAGACACACAGATGGATTTACACACATATATGCAGACGAGAGTGTTGCTCCATAGTCGTAGATTTTTTTTTAAAGAGATCACCGAAACTGACGGTGACGAAACCCTCGTATATCAATTTGTAATTCATTTTGCCCATTTTTGGACGAGATACGGACATTTGAAAAATGGTATTTTTTACAATTTTCTGTCATCTTGGATTTGGCACTAATGTGTAAAACTACAATATTTTGAGAAATTTTAGCTCAAATTAAACAATTCTGGTACCAATTTGAAGCTATTTATATGACAATTGCGAATCAAGTATTTAAATAGAATTTAAAATATGTTTAACTATATTTTTACATGGAAAATTAAAAAATCGTATTTAGAAATTACCCTAATTTAACGGGCTGTAAAAAATTGCCCCTCTTATTTTTTCTGAATTTCGGTAGAAGCACTAATAAACATATATGCCAAAAATTGGGAGGGTAATAATTCTTAACAATTAAATAATTTTTTTTTTTATATCGAGGTATGAATCTCTTCATTGCTGAAAAATGCTACTGAAAAGGTTCCTAAAAATAATGTTTTTATTTTTAAATTTAACTATTTTTTATCTTAAGGAGCATTTACTATACTAAAAAAAGTGGTATGTATAGAATTTAATTTTGTTTTTTAAAAATAAATATGTTATGTCCATTTATACTTCTTATATATAAAGGGTGATTTTTTAAGAGATATAGGAAAGTTTTCCAAAAAAAAAAAAAAAACACATAAAATTCAGAAAAATGCATGAAATCTTTATTTGAATCGATAGTACGGTCCATATAATTTAATGTTTGAAGATTATTTCATGCGAATGTTGACCGTGACTGCGCCTTAAATGGTCCGTCCGTTTAGTCCAATTTTGGCATACTCTTTCCAACATTTCGGCCGGTATTTCACGAATAAATGCTTCAATGTTGTCTTCTAATGCGTCAATTGAAGCGGGATTGTCTGTATAGATATGAGCTTTAACATAGCCCCACAAAAAATAGTCTAAAGGCGTTAAATCGCACGATCTAGGCGGCCAATTGACCGGACCCGAACGTGAAATAAAATGTTCACCGAACTCGCCCCTCAATAAGTTCATTGTTGCGCGTGCTGTGTGGCATGTGGCACCGTCTTGTTGAATCCACATGTCATGCAAGTCAAGGTCTTGGGCAAAAAAAAGTTGGATATCATCTCTCGGTAGCGCACCATTCACAGTTACGTTACGATTCGCATCATCTTTGAAAAAGTATGGTCCAATGATGCCACCAGCCCATAAATCGCACTAAACTGTGACTTTTTCTGGATGCATTGGTAGCTCTTCCAATGCTTCTGGCTGATATTCACTCCAAAATCGACAATTCTGCTTATTTACGTACCCATTGAGCCAAAAATGAGCTTCGTCGCTGAACACAATATTTCGGTAAAAAAGTGGATTTTCGGCCTACTTTCCAAGAGCCCATTCATCAAAAATTCTACGTTGCGGTAGGTCGTTCGGCTTCAATTCTTGCACCAGCTGTATTTTGAAAGGCTTCACACCTAAATCCCTCAGCAAAATTTTCCACGTTGTTGAGTAACAGAGGCCCAATTGCTGCGAGCGGCGACGAATCGATAATTGATGGTCATCATTAACACTGGCCGATACAGCTGCGATATTTTCTTCAGTTCGCACTATACGTAAGCGTGTTGGTGATTTAATGTCCAACAATGTAAATTTGGTGCGAAATTTAGTCACAATAGCCCGAATAGCCGCTTCAGTGGGTCGATTAAACTGACCATAAAACGGAAGAAGCGCGCGATGAACTTTCTTAACAGAGCACGCATTTTGATAATAAAATTCTATAACTTGCAAGCGTTGTTCGTTTGTAAGACGATTCATGGTTGAATTATAGACCAAACTGAAGATGTTTGACAATGAAACAAAACACGAAACGTGCGTCAGCTGTTTAAACCAGTGTTGCCAAGAAGATAATAGCTAAAAAATCACCCTTTATATACACATAGGGCCACTGAAATTGGTACTCTGCAAAATTTTTATAAAATACAAATTTTCGCGTGTTTTTTTTTTTAAATTCAATTTTATTTATTGATTTGTTATTTTATGGAATGACTTAACAAAAATATGTAAATAGCAAGCAAGAAAATTATAGTCGGTTTAGACCGACTATACGATACTCTATACCATGGTGTAGAGACCATATCTCTTCGGTCTAACTAAGTGGATATAGAAAATACACATAAACCAAATTTGAGCGGCATTGTTATTAAAATTTTATGGCTGGAGATATGAAAAAGCTCATATCGGGTGCTGTATTTATATGTGGGCTAGGTCGAAAAATGGACTGATTCTGATCATATTTGATAAAGTCATTTATTTTATAGAAAAATATATACAAATCAAATTTGAGAAAAATCTGTGCAATAATTTTTTTTTTATAGAATGAAGTGAAGATCGGGAAGCAGCTCTATATGCGGCCTATGACTAGTAATTGTCCTATAGGGATTAGTTGCGGACTACTGATTAATGGATATAGTAAACACATACAAACCCCGTTTGACTGAGATCTATACGATAATTTGTATCTTATGGCAATTTATGTCAATTTCATAGGGGTTATTTGTATGGGGACTAGGCCTGAATATGGACCGTGTTTCAGCAATTTCAATAGCGTTCGTGCTATGACTGACAAAAGTATATATACAAAATTTCATCAAAACATATTCATAGTTGCGACCTGTAGTTTGATTACAAAATTTACATGGACACATAGACGGACAGACGGACGGACATCGCTAAATCGACTCAGAAGGTGATTCTGAGTCTATCGGTATAATAAAAGATGGGTCTAGCTCAAATATTTTTGGTAGTTACAAACAGCTGCACAAAGTCATTACACCCAAACCACATAGTGGCATAGGGTATAAAAACATTAAAATATTATTTTAAGATCCAAAAAGTTTGACTCCTTTTGCTATAAACCACACACTTACCAGTTTTGAGAAGCGCTTAAGGTCAGCTGTAATAAAAAAAAATTTATTACTATGCAGGGTGGGTTTTAAAAAATTAAAATTTTTGGACAACCACCCCGGACATTTTTGATGGATAAGGTTTTGGGATGTATCTAGAGTAAAAAAATGCAAACCCCAAAATCGCTGATCTGCATATATTTTGCTCATTTGATTTTTTTTTTTTTTGCAATTTAAGCATTCCTACATTCAGGTCTGTATCTCTTGCTGAGCTCATTTCACAAACTAAATTGAGTTTTAAAAAAGTAAGAAAATTATACCCTATACCCTATACCATGCGTTTAGAGACCCTATCTCTCAGGCCCAACTAACTAAATATAGAAAATAAGCACAAACCAAATTTGAGTGGGATTTTTATTAATTTTTTCGGGTGCAGATATGAAAAAGTTCATATCGGATGATATATCTATATGGGGATTAGGCCCAAAAATAGACCGATCCTGACCATGTTTGGTAAAGTCTCTTGTATTTTGCAAAAATATATACAAACAAAATTTGAGAAGAATCAATATTTTTCTTTTTTGATAGATTTAAGTAAAGATGGGGAATCAGCTCTATATGGGGCCTATGACTAAGAGTTGTCCAATAGGGATCATTTTTGGACTACTGATTAATGGATGTTATATATACATACAAACCCAATTTGTCTAAGATTTGTGTGATAATTTGGATCATATGGCAATTTATGTCGATTTCATAGGGGTCATTTGTATGGGGCTAGGTCTGAACATCGACCGATTTTCACCAATTTTAATAGCGTTCATCCTATGGCCAATAAAAGCTTATATACCAAATTTCATCAAAACAAACACATATTTGCGACCTGCAGTTTGATTACAAGGTTTACATGGACACACAGTCGGATGGACGGACGGACGGACGGACATCGTTAAATCGAATCAGATAGTGATTCTGATTCGATCGGTATAATTAAAGATGGCTGTAGGTCAAATATTATTGGTTGTTACAAACAGCAGCACAAAGTCATTATACCCAAACCACATAGTGGTATAGGGTATAAAAATAGATGATGCAATAATGTAAAAAAATAATTAAGCCATAAATTGATATTTATAACTTCATTCTAACTATCGTTAATTTTGACACACATCCTATATTTATAATTTTTTATTTATCATATAGATCTTACTCAAATTGATTTTGTATACGTTTGTTACATCCATTAATGAGTAGTCCAAAAATTATCCCTATGGGACAACACTTACTCATAGGCCCCATGTAGAACTGCTTCCCGATCTGCACTTAAATCTATCAAAAACAGAAATATTGCACTGATTCTTTCCAAGAAGAGACCTTACCAAACATGATCAGGATTGGTCCAATTTTAGGCGTAGTGCCCATATAGGTATAGCATCCGATATGAACTTTTTCATAGCTGCAGCCAAAAAAATTAATAAAAATCCCACTCAAATTTGGTTTATCTTATTTCCTATGTCCAGTTAGTTTGGCCTAGGAGATAGGGTCCCTAAACGCATGGTATATGGTATCGTATAGCCGGTCTAGACCGACTATAATTTTCTTACTTCTTTTTTTAATTTTATGCAAGAATACCGTGGCATTCGTTAACACACTCTTCACTTTTTTTTCAAATTCTGATAACAAGCATTCAAGTAATTTGTTTGTAAAGCCAAGTAGAGGAATTAACTCTAGAATTTCAGTATTTTTATCGAAGTCAAGGGGAAGTTTATTACACAATTTTTAGAAAATTTAGCACGTTGTTTTTTACTTCCATGTTCGCCCACGTTTATAAATCTGGTGATGGTATAATGAGTTTTGATATTTGTATCAATAAGAAATACTACACATAACCCAGCCTTTTATTATACCTATCGACCCAGTATAACTATCGGATTCGTCCGTCTATTTTCGTCCGTCCGTCAATCCGTCTGCCTGCCGGTTCCTCTGATCTGTGCCACATTTAATAATTCCATGGTGAATTTTATTGGTGTGGCCAATTCTCAGAAGGTGTTTACGAGTTGGAGTGCTGGAATAACCTGCTCCAATAAAATATTATTCCTCTGCAATTACACAGAGCTAAGGGAAAAAGCGCTTGAATGATTTATAATTTCTCATGTAAGGCGAAATTATAAATCAGTGGTTAGAGTATGGGATTGTGATGTTGGGAAGTGTAGGGTTTAGGGGTTATTGAGAAATAAATACACAGATTAATTTTAATACAGTTTAGTTTAGTTTATCATTTTTTGTTGCTCACCAATCGAAAGTTAGAATCCAAATGCTGATGGCCATTATTTTTTCATATGACTATGCCTTATGACATAGTAAATTAAGCTTACGATATTTTTAAGATCAAATACGATAATTCACAATAATTGAATTAATCGTTACAATTAAGGATAATCGTGAAGTTCGAAGTAAGTTGCAATTGTTATCTTTTTTTTCAAATCTAGTTAAATGCATTCATGTTGGATACTAATATTAAAGTTTTTCTTGTCTAAATTAATGAATTTAGACACATGGGATACAGGCTTTAAATTTTTCCTCTCTAACAAGATATATGCAAATCTTACTGAATACATGTTTTTTTATGTCCATCTACAATCTTATCCAGTTCGATTATACCTTAACCCATTAAGGCTCACTGGGTATATAAATACCCAAGAAATCCTTCAAACTAAAATATTTCTAGGTGGTCCCAGGTGAAAGATATCGCGATAATTTATTTTTTTTGTAATGGGGTAAAGGGGACCCACATAAGGAAAATAAACAGAATTATTTTCCGCAATTTAAAATTAAGTTTTTTTTTTGTGTTAAGTATATTTTCGAGAAAAGCGTTGTCAATTTTTAAAAAATGTGAAAAACAAACAACGCGTATCGTTTCCACAAGGGTTAATGTGTCTCTCCTCAATCTTCCTTTGGACAAACCGGGATATGACTCACTTTGTCATTAAGCCAGATCAAACGGAGATGGGTATCTAAATACCCGACAGGATTAAGTGTGTACCCACTTAAAATATAATTTTTTGTGTGAGGTGAATAGAAAGCGTATGAAAATCGGAATGTTTGTAATTTTATTCAGAAACGACGACATATGTATAAAAAAAAAGTAATTATTGAGCCTTAGAATTGGAAATAATAATCATGCACTTCAAGTAACCATATTCGCTTCTGACAACACATTGCGGACAAAGAGTTTTCCAATGAAATTATCTATACGATCACGACGTATTGCCTTAGGCCAAAACTTTAGCCGGATGGAGGTAATCGATTTGCCAATCTCCATTCGAAATTCGGCAAAGGCAATTTCCACGCATTTACCACAGCCACGGCTAATGCATTCGCTATTAACGGCTAATACCACTTCTTTCCCCGAATCCTAATTCGCGCATTATTGATTGCGTTGTCAAAAATGTCTACACCTCCCATGCGACGATTATATCGAATGACCATATGAGGCTGGTCAACTGTAACCATTTTTCGTGGCTTTCGATCATACCTCTTCGCGCCGGCCATTGGTGTATGCCTTAGGAAATTTCGTAACAAGGTAACGACCTAAAAAGACGATAATAAGTGCAAAGAGCATAATCGACAGACCAAAGAGCAAAGACTTACAGCACACACAGCGAGAATAGAATTGTTCGTATCATAACGAAAGTCACATGGCCCGCGAGGCTTCTTTCGCATTTCTTTAATATTCATCAATGTTTCGGTTATAACGAATAGTTCCCAAAGCGAAGAATTCATCGTGTGACAAACGAGTCATCAGTTTGTGACTTGTGAAAAAGTTTTCGAACGTAATAGTGTGCCGTTTAATTTTTTTTTAACCTTTCCCTTTTACCGGCGCGCATCCCAACGATTCCCGATTTGGCCAATAAAACCGTGTGTACTGAGCCAAAAATTTAGTTTTACGACAATTATTATAATTAGCTAGAATTTACGTATTTTTCTGATTTTTATTTAGTGTGCACACCACACCTTGACCACCATGATATGACAAACTTTCTTTTGCGTTCGTACGTCCACAATGTCTGGCTAATTGTGGGGGAGAATACTATTCAAAAAAGGGCGCGGTTTTTTTGGCGGATATGATAACGAGGAAGAAAGCATATTTACATTTATTAAATAATAGGGCGCATGAAAATTATGCGCTAACTTTTGAGGCCTGTCGGGTATTTAAATACCCATGCTATATCTTAGATGTGCGGGCAGATATAAAAAAAAAATATTTATTCTTTCAACTTCTATGGACTAGCCACACATATCAAAAATTTTCGAAAATCGCATGAGCCGATCTATGGGCGGGTCTTAATGGGTTAAACCCCTTTTTTCGAAGCTCTTGTTATAGGGTGTCGTATAGTTGGACAATACCAATCATAACTTTTTAACTTCATTCCACTTAAGTTGCTTATTTTCTTCTACTATTTATGGAGTAAATTAACAGAATGTTGTATAAACAAAGAAAAATGTTTACAACTATTAAATAAGGAAATGCAAAGCGAACGAATCTTTTAAAATTATTTACTTTATTTACTGCCATTTAAGCCATAGATTATAAGTCTTATATAAAATATATTTTTCATAGCATCGTTGTTTTTGTTGAAAATAAATGTAAATTTCTCGAAAAAAAATATTTAAACATTTATGCAAATTAATTTTTTTTAAAGAAATCAGCAACAAAATATTTAAGCTAACCAAAAATACGACCAACTAAACAATGAAACAAAAAACAAAAATGCTAACAAAAGATATGAAACTCATTCCCCTTCAATTTAAAACATAATATGAAAAAAATCCTGCATAAGAAGCTCAACAAAAATTGAAAGACTTTATGCCACCTGTTCTAATTTAAAATTCATGTTCTACTTTACTTAGAGGCTGATGCTGCTACTGCCGCTGCTGTCAAAAGGAATTTCTGATTTTTGTGTTTTTCTTATTTTCTAAAACCTCAAATAAGAAAGATTTACATAATATACACCCATCCATTCATTGAATATGTCGTGAAATAATAAAGAACTTGTTAGCATGGCAGAAAAAAGTAAATAAATTTTGAAATTAGAAATCTGACCTTGTTTAACAACTTTTTGTTTTATCTGAATAAATATAATATATATGTAGTACTTTATGTGGTTTTTCTTTTAATTTACACTACTGAAACAGAAAAAATTTGTTGGGCAGTAAAGTAACTAAATATAAATTGTCAACGAAAATGGTAAACATAAACCACAAGTATGATGCTTTAATCCAAGAAATATAATCTTTCCCCTTAAATGGTATGATACAAGCAAAAGCATAGCTGAGCTACATTCAAATATGCATGGGTTCTGGGTTCTTTACCAATATATTTCTGTTTTTTTATTAAATATTTATTATATCCATGTATTAATCAAACAAACAAATGAAGGGAGTTGCCGAGTATTGTTTCTAAGAATACAATTTTTAAATAAGCTTTTAATGCGATTTAAAAGAGGTCTTTCATTTCACTAATAGGGAATGTTCACTAAAAAAATAAGCCCAAAACATGATATTGACAACTTTCATTATTGGATAATGTAAAAGTCTTTGAAAATATTTATTTATTTATTTATTTATTGGAACTGCTCCATACACAAAACTAAAAGTCTTATTTTTCAGTATGGAACTGATTGTATTTTATTTAAATTATAAAATCATCAATAAATTACTAACTTAATAACTAATTACAAATTTTCTTTATATAAAATGCAAAGAACAATAACATTAAAATTAGAGACAAAAGTTGAAATATTTGAAATTTAATTTATTCAAATGTATTATAATATCAAATAATATTTAATGTTTTAAATTGTTATGCCGAAAACAGTTTAAAAATATTTTCTTTAAATTTTCGTGCGTTACTTAAAAGTTGAGACCTATCGGGTATAGGATTCCAGATCTAATTCTTTTTCCCCTGGTTATATCTGAAATATAAAGTTTGTCGTACAGATGATCCCGTTTGTGGATATACACTATCTTATGTAAAAAAACTAAAGCTCTTATATTTAAAAGATTATCTAAAGCTGCGATTAAAACAAAGATACACTAGAACGTCTATTACGTCCACACACACATCTGATTATGTTGTTAAATCCAACGTTCAATTTTCTTTTATTAATTGTATCACATTTCGCAAATAGCTCACAACCATACAGTAAAACAGTCATCAGATAAGTTTTGGCAAGCAGGATTCTTATTTTCATAGGTGCACAATGCTGGGCTTGCCACAGTGTTCTAGTCATAGAGACATACGCCTCAAATTATTTTTAATATTTATTTTTATAATCCTTCCAAATGCTTAAAATCCGAAGTAACATATATATATTTTTTTTAAATATTTCTTTTTAAATTTATTTTTACAAAATTAAGTCACAAAATACACACAGTTACTAAAGTATACATACGGTCCCCCATTTCATATTTTTTCTAAAACAAAACACAAATAATGGCCTTTAATGCAGTTCTCTTATTTTTTCTAATTAATTAAAAAAATATTATTAAAAAAAATATAAATTCAAATATTTTTGTTAAATTTAAATTATATTACCATTTTTGTAATTAACATAGGTATAAGTATGCTGTAAAGAGTTATTAAGAAAAGTATTAGTATATGGTATGACGTTTTTGGCTTCCACCGCTGCAGATAATCTAGTAGAGCTGATTTTCTCGTTGTTTCTGTTGCTATATTACTGCATTCTTTCTTGGATCAAAGCTTCTTTCAGAGACGTTATAAATGTCACATGTCTTTTTTTCTGTACCCATTTAAGCTGATCCTATTTAAATCTGAAAGCTGAGACAACTAGACAACTAGAGCAGTGCTTTGACGTTATAAAACAACCTTGTCTTCCGTCTCTCCGCCCGTCCGTCTGTGTGTCCAAGAAAATTTTGTAATAAAACTAGCGGTCGCAAGTATGAACATGTGTTGATGAAATTTGATATATAAGCTTTTATCTACTATAGACCCCTATGAGATTGACTTAAACTGCCATAAGAGCCAATTTGTCATATAGATCTCGTCAAAATGGGTTGGTGTATATTTACAAAATCCATTATTTAGTAGTCCTAAATAAGCCCTTTATATCAAGTCTAGACCGACTATAATTTTCTTGTTAATTACGATACTAATATACTGACTATGTTTATAAACATATTTAGTAGCAACATGTTGTATTTGACACCATCAAAATTCATATAAGTGACCTGCTCCACGAAAAGGGGCCTCTGCGCCGAAAAGAAGTTATTGAGAAAAACGCGTTTAAAAAAAGCGCTTCGTTTTTCCGTGTTTTGCGCATGGTTATGCAACTCTTCCTTCCGCCTGATCATCTGGTGATGTATTTCGACTCTCTGGTACTTTGTACGATGTTCGCTATGCAGTGTTGCCTCTATGAAAAATATTTTTAACATTTAAAAACCTGTTTTTGCTAATTTTGTTTTAAAAATTACTAGAGCTGTTTTATTCCTTATCAAATTATCAATGTTTTGAATTTAAGGCGACAGAATTGAATCTATTATTTATTATTATTTAATTTATCTATTATTTAATTAATTTCAGGTTAAAATAAATCTTAATTAACGTAAGAAAATGTGTCTGGAACACGAATTTAAGAGTGTTGAAGAACAATACTTCAGCGATTGTTTGGAAGAAGTCAGTGATGCGTCGGATGCATTTTCATCGCCAGAAGTTTCAGAAGCGCTGCAATTATCTCTTCAAGATATTGAGGAAGAGCAAACATTATCGCAGTTTTTAGAAAAACCTTGCTGTACGAATGGATGCACTACTGTAATTCCGAAAGAACGAATTGTTTTTGCAAGAAATAATTTTTGGAATTACAGAAAGATGAACAAGATTTAGTTATTCTAAGCCAAATTCAGTCTGGTAAAGCGCATAACGATTTCAATGACGCCTATAAAGATATATTGGCGAAAATCAAGTATGGACGTAAGTCAACTCAAGAGAGCTCAAAAGGTCACGTACTTTTTTACTTTCATCAGTTGCCCATCTGCCGCAAAATGTTTCTATTTCTACACGTTTGTGGACTGAAGAGGTATAAGAGTTTACTCGCACATTTCGATCGCCATGGTGTTGTGATGCGAATTCACGCATCGAAGAACAAACCCTGCACTAATCCGGCCGCACTGGACCCGGAAGAAATCACTAAAGTAGTAGATTTTATAAAAAGTATGCCTCGTTTCAAAGATTATAGAGTAATGAAACTCCCCTCATCTGAGACAAAATCCTCTTTGTATCGAACGTACATATCTCCACTTCAACCAGAAGATAGAAAATTGAGTAATCAGTCATTTAGGAAAATCTGGAAACTTTATGTACCATATATCACCATTATGAAACCCTCCGATGACTTATGCGACGTTTGCAGAGGTATTTTTAAAATAATTTATTATTATATGTAAAAAATGAACAATGTGTAACTAATCATTGAAATTCTTTGTACAGAGAATACGTTGGTGATTTCTCAGCTGAAAAATTGCGGAGAAGAAGAAAAAGAAAAACGAATTTCTTCTTTCATGGATCATATCCAAAAAGCAAAGAGTCAACGTGCCTACTACAAGAAATTTTGCACAGAAACCAATGAAGATGCCGATGTATGGTCTTTTGATTTTGCACAAAACGTCAATTACCCCGTCAGTCCTCAGCAGCCGGGCAGTGCATATTTTAAGGCTGGTAGAAAGTGCTCAGTGTTCGGCATTACTAATGAATTATTGAAGAAGCAGGTACCTTTTCATTCATTATTGAATTTTTTAATTCCATTACTGAATGTGACCTTGACGATCTTAACATTTTTTTTTTCTTTTCAGTTTTTCTACTTGATTGATGAACAAGACGAAATAGGAAAAGGCCCAAATTGTACCATCAGCTTATTGCATCACCATCTTTCAACCTCATCTGTACCTGGCAAAACCTTGATATTATTTAGTGACAACTGCGTTGCGCAAAATAAAAATAATGCGGTTCTTGTATACCTTATGTGGAGAGTGGCCAGAGGATTAAACAAACAGATATATTTCAACTTTTTCTAACGGGGCACACCAAATTTTCGCCAGATAGATTCTTTGGAATTTTTAAAGCCAAGTACGCCATCAGTAATTTTGATACTTACGAAGATATCAAGAACTGCGTGACTGCCTCTTCTCCCTCCGGCTGTAATAAACCAGTGACAATGGAAAACGTCACATGGTATGTTTGGGTTGAATATTTGAAGAAGTTTTTCAAGCCATTAGTTGGAATTGCGACCTTTCACCACTTCACCATTAGTAAGGATAGCGTGGAAGCGAAACTATTCGCAGATAGCCAGGATACAATAAAATTTGATCTACGTATCTGCACCGATGATTTATCCTATCCTAACGTTATTACTCCGGATGAATTAAACTTAGAAAAATAATGGTATTTATACAAAAATATAAGAGAGCTTGTTTTCGATAAGAAAAAGTGCGATGATGTGGCTCCGAAGCCACAAAAACCGATGTAGAAGAAGTCAGCAAAATCCGAAGAATTTACATCAACCGAAAACAAGGCAGTCACCAAAAGAAATAAGAACAAAAAAAAAATTGACTGAAAACAAAACTGAGACTCCTAAAAAATCGGTAGCAAAAGTGGAAAAGCTCCCTAAGAAGACAGCTGCAGTTGAAAAAGCTCAAGCTGATGTGAAAACCAGAAATAAAGACGGAGATAAACAATCTATAAAGAAACGTGCTACAATGGTGAATAAATCAGAGATGAAAATAACAAAAAAAAAAAAAAAAACTGGAAGAACTTCCTAAAAAAAATCAGATAAAGGTGAAAAGTAGCAAAATACAGAAGAACCACCAAAAAAGCGTATTAGGAGTAAAAAAGAGTAAATAGAAACCTGCTGTTTGCGGCATTTGAAAGAGCGTTTTTTTCCTATAAGAATCACTCGAAGAGTAAAAAAAAATTTTTTCGGCGCAGAAGTCCCTTTTCGTGGAGCAAGTCGCATATGTAATTTGAGTTGAATTAAAATTGTACTCGTATCTAAACATCCATTAAAAAATAAATAAATGAATAAAAAATAAACCATCCCATAAAAACAAAGTTTTTATTATACTCCCTTTATTTGTAAATTAATTTACCATCTTGTAACTAAATAGCTGATTGACTTAAAATTTCTGTCAAAAACCAAAAAAAAAAAAATAATAAAATAAATAAATAAAAATAATTTTGGTCATCGCTACGAGTCTGCCTGCCGGATTACGGGAAAAAGGCTAAAAATCGAACCAGGAGACAACCAGATACTACGAGTTAATACAAAGGGAGAAAAAGGAAAATAAATGTAGTTAAATTTTAATTAACTGAAGTTAAAAAAAAACAAACAAACAAATCAAAAAGTAATTGAAAAGCCAAAACGGATATATCCTCGAAAAAGAACATTTTTTTTTTTTTAATTTGAAATTAACTATCTTGCAAACTATTTGATCGAACAACAAATTAATGGCGTTAAAATTGTATGAGCTTATGCAAATTTTCCTTCAGAAATTTTCTCGAATAGCATGATATACTTTCTTTCAAATCTACCGTACTTCTTGTCATTTTCAAATCTATTGCAACAAAATGGTTTGGTGGGTTTTGAATTGCTTTCCATTTGCCTGCGCTTGATATTTTTCTTTCGAAGTCACTCATCTTCATTTAAACAAACCCCTCAAATCAGTTAAAATATATACCTAAGTTATTTTTGGAAGTTACTGAATATTTCACGTCCAATAATTTATTTTACTTTCTAGCAGTTTGGACCGTGCTCTTCTTCGTATGTCACACAGTTTCCTTGGCAGCCCGAGACTGAGTAAAGAATGTTATAAACTGAATAGTAACACTAAACAATCACTCAACGTATTAAATAATTTTTCATAAATTTAGAACAATTTTTAGCAACAATCAACAATCTTAAATTGTATTTTATTAGGAATAACTTTACCTTTTAGTTCTTTAAATCATTTGAAAATCAGAAAATGTACGGTACTTTATCTAAGGAAAAAAATGACAGTTTTGGATTGATTTCAATGTCTTTATTTTACAGATTTCGTGCTAGCGCATGAAAATTCCATACAGAAAGGATTCAAGTATTTTAACAATTGAATTGTAAACATTACTTTGAATTGTAACACTTCATAAACATGCATACTTAACACAGAATTTCGTTTACAATGTCTAATTTTTTTTTTTTAGTTTCTCAGTTAAATATACTGGGTGTATGACAGGGATGTCAACTGGTTAAGAATTATTAGATTAGTCGATCAAATAAAAAAAATTGCGATGGACCAATTAAAAATTGTAATTTTCGTCCATTGATGATTTCTCATTTCATTCTTCAGTAAAATTGATTCTAATGTTTAAATAAATGATTTTTAAAAATACATATATCGATGTCAAACGCAAAATAAACAAGTAAGACAATTATAGTCGGTCTAGACTATACGGTATCCTACACCATGAGTTTAGAGACCCTATTTCTTACGCCCAACTAACTCGATGTAGAAAATAAGCATAAACCAAATTTGAGTGGCATTGTTATTAATTTTATTTCCTTTGAATATGAAAAAGTTCATACCGGAAGTTATATTCATATGGGGACTAGATCCAAAGTTGAAGTGATCGTGACCATTTTTGGTATAGTCACTTATTTTTCAAAAAACGTATACAAACCAAATTTTAGGAAAATCTGTGATGTATTTTTGTGTTTTAATAGATTTAAATGAAGATCGGGAAGCAACTTTATATGGGGGCCGTGACTAAGAATTGTCCTGTATGGTTTATTTCTGTACTATTGATTAATGTGTGTAATAAACACACGCAAACACAATTTGACCGAGATTTATATGATAGTTTGGATCATATTGCAATTTAAGTCGATATCATAGGTGTCATTTATATGGGGAGTATGTCTGAACATGAATCGATTTTCGCCAATTTCAACAGCGTTTACGATATGGCTTACACACCAGATTTCATCAAAATATGTTGACACTTGCGACCAGTAGTTTGATTACAAGGTTTACAAGGACACACAGACGGACGGACGGACGGACGGACATCGCTATATCAACTCAGAAAGTGATTCTGAGTCGATCGGTATAACAAAAGATGGGTCTAGGTCAAATATTTTTGGTAGTTACAAACAGCAGCACAAAGTCATTATACCCAAACCACATAGTGGTATTGGGTATAAGAAATCTCTAAATTGCCATTCACGCAGTTTCCTTTTGAGATTTAGTATTTTCAAATATATCTCCACTATAATTCTATTTTTCAATTAAAAACCAAATAAATATTAGAAGATGAAACAAGTACGAGTGTTAACTCACATAGTGGGCTAAGGTATGTAAATAGTGATGTATGTGTGATATAGTAATAAATAATAATCATACGCCCTGACAATGCTATGTTATTCCAAAAAGATTAAAACATTAAAGATTAAAACGCTTAAAGAACGGGGAAAAATTACAACTTATTCAAGATTTCCAACTTGACTTCTGAAGCTAACTTGGAATTTCTCATCTCCCAGAATGGCTGCTGCATTGTGTTATTTAATTGATTAATAGAAAAGTTTTCAAAACATGATCGCTTGATCGATGAACCAAAATTAAAATCCAAATAATTAACAACACTAGTGTAGAGTTTTAAAATGAGAAATTTTCATCCGATTGTACCCAAAAAGTTTTGTAATGGCACCACAGCATGTTCCTGATTATTGTTTTTAAACTAAAGTATAATCAGCATTTTTTAATTAATTTTTTTTATTTGTTTTTGTTGTAGATTTTTATGGCTAATGGAACTTCCCTGTCTTCTCAATTTTAAAATACCATGAACAGAACTTAATCATGTTGATTATGTATGGCACCTAAGAACTTCATAGGATATTTTATATGTTTTAAAGCTAGGTGAATACTTTGTGTCCCGGTAAACTCAGCGCCTCCAAAAGCTTTGCCTCAATCAGGACCGTCCCCCTCAAAAAAAAAAAAGAAAAGCATGGCCTTAAAAGTTTGTCATACATCTTTAAATCAAAAAGTTTGTTTAGTTTTCAGTAGACTTTGTTGTTAAAATATATCTTGAGTAATTGTGTGGGATAACTTCATATTTCATCGAAAAATTAGGGCTTTTTACGGACCGTAGAAAAGGTAACAAGGCATCCGAAAACAGATGACTGGAATAACTTTGCACGATATATGCCTCCGAAATGGCGTACTTTTGAATAATAATAATGTCTTCATCTTCATCAAAAATTGAAAGAATTTATAGGTGACACTCCTTTGGAATTTCTTATATTTTTCCTTAGAGACTCAGTTTAAAGTTTCAGGCATAACTTCGAAGATCTCTGGCACTCTGGTACGTTACTGGCATCTTCGTGGTCATTTTCTTCTTTCTTGTGATCTCTCAACATTGGTTTTTATATGGTTAAAAGTTCTTAGAGGTTCTTTTTACGTGTTGCACAAGGGCAAGACGGAATGTGTTGCAGAAGCTCAGTTAAAACTACGGATCTGCTAATTTAAAATCTTTATGTGAAATTATTTTTATATGATTCACATATCTTGCAGCCATATGAAAGGAATTTGATTTTTTTCCTTTCCACTGATAATATATCCCACCAAAATATACAAAACTTTGCTTCCATTTAAAACCAAAATAGCCAAACACATTAAAAGAGCGGATTGATAATGAGTATATTTTTATAAGAATAATAACAATAAAAGGGCCGATAATATAATTAAAATTTCCCATAAAACTTTGCCGATTCCTAAAAAATTTTTAACTAGTTTAAAAAATAATAACTTAATGCTATATCGAGGAAAGAAGTTTTGGAAATTTAAAATACACACAGAAAAGAGCTTAAATAAAGTTCCATTACCACAACAAAAACTTAATCATTCTACAAACATTTTTATTTTGATCAACAACTGTTTTAAAATTGAACTGGATTTCTTCATTTTCATAATTAGAAATATAATTCTCATGGAATGAATGTACCTGAAAATAAGTTCCGTTTACCAATTAAATTTTTTTAAACAAATAATTATACTAATTCAGTTAAGGGAACTAAATTAAATTGGTGTTAAGATGACCAATGCTTTCATATAAGTAGTTACAACATCTAAATCTATTACAGCCAGATAATTTTTATACCCTATACCACTATGTGGTTTGGGTATAATGACTTTGTGCTGCTCTTTGTAACAACCAAAAATATTTGACCTAGACCCATCTTTAATTATACCGATCGAATCAGAATCACTTTCTAAGTTGATTTAACAATGTCCGTCCGTACGTACGTCCGTCCGTCCGTCCGTCCATCTGTGTGTCCATGTAAAGCTTGTAATCAAACTGCAGGTCGCAAATATGAATATATTTTTATGAAATTTGGTATATAAGCTTTTATCGGCCATGGGATGAACGCTATTGAAATTGGTGAGAATCGGTCTATGTCCAGACCTAGCCCCCATACAAATTACCCATATGAAATCGACATAAATTGCCATAAGATCCAAATTGTCATATAGATCTTACTCAAATTGGGTTTGTATGCGTTCATTACATCCATTAATGAGTAGTCCAAAAATGATGCCTTTGACCCCATACAGAACTGCTTCCCGATCTTCACTTAAATATATTAAAAAACAAAAATATTGCACTGATTCTTCTCAAATTTTGTTTGTATATATTTTTGCAAAATACAAGAGACTTTACCAAACATGATCAGGAGCGGTCCATTTTTGGACCTAGTCCCTATATAGATATAGCATCCGATATGAACTTTTTCATATCTGCAGCCAAAAAAATTAATAAAAATGCCACTCAAATTCGGTTTTTGCTTATTTTCTATGTCCAGTTAGTTGGGCCTATGAGATAGGGTTTCTAAACGCATGGTATAGGGTATCATATAGTCGGTCTAGACCGACTATAATTTTCTTACTTGTTTTAAACTAATATTTTTTTATATCCTATACCACTATGTGGTATATGTGCTGCTGTTTGTAACAACCAAAAATATTTGACCTAAACCGATCTTTTATTATACCGATCGAATCTGAATCACTATCTGATTCGATTGAATGATGTCCGTCCGTCCGTCCTCCCGTCTGTGTGTCCATGTAAAGCTTGTAATCAAACTGCAGGTCCCAAATATGAATATATTTTGAAGAAATTTGGTACATAAGGTTTTATCGGACATAGGATGAATGCTATTGAAATTGGTGAGAATCGGTCCGTGTTCAGACCTAGCCCCATACAAATGACCCCTATGAAATCAACATAAACAGCCATATGATCCAAATTATCAAATTGGGTGTGTATGTGTTTATGACATCCATTAATCAATAGTCCAAAAATGATACCTATGGGACAACTCTTAGTCATAGGCCAAATATAAAGCTGCTTCCCGATCTTAAATCTATCAAAAACAAAAATATTGCACTGATTCTTTTCAAATTTTGTTTGTATATATTTTTGCAAAATACAAGAGACGTTACCAAACATGGTCAGGATCGGTCCATTTTGGGGCCTAGTCCCCATATAGATATAGCATCCGATATGAACTTTTTCATCTCTGCAGCCGAAAAAATTAATAAAAATCCAACTCATATTAGGTTTATGCTTATTTTCTACATCCAGTTAGTTGGGCATGAGAGATAGGGTCTGTATACGGATGGTATCGTATAGACAGTCCAGACCGACTATAAATTTCTTACTTGTTTTTTTTTTATTTCACTATAATCAAATCGCCTAAAAGCTTATATTATTTAATAGATACAATATTTTAAGCATT
Organism: Cordilura impudica; assembly: GCA_963682025.1. Taxonomy (NCBI): domain Eukaryota; kingdom Metazoa; phylum Arthropoda; class Insecta; order Diptera; family Scathophagidae; genus Cordilura; species Cordilura impudica. Next base: position 110,804,007 of record OY821517.1, read on the forward strand.
TACATAAAAGTATTGCAACAAATTAATACTGAAATTTTATTCACCAAAAAATCAAAATATTTATAAAGTTTAATATTTATAGAAGTGAAGTATTGTCTGCAAAAGTTTGGACTTAGCTCCCTTCACAACTGGATAAGATTTTTTGAATTTGTATTACATTTAGGCTGTAAATGCAAATTACAAAAGTGGCAGATACGAGGCGATGATAAAGTAACTATCTTAAAAAAAAGAAAAAAATACAAAACGTTTTTGGAGAAAGCTTGGACTTCGCGTGAATATGCCCGGAGTAGGTGGTTTTGGTTCCACAAATGACGAAAGCACTGCTGGTCAAGCTCATACTGAGCATGATATTTTTCTGAAATAACTGATGTTGGATTCAAAATCATTTTAAATGCGAAGAAATTGATGAAATTGGTGAAAGTGAAGAAGCCATTTTTGATTTAAATTTACAAAATGAATTAGATTTTTGCAATTTCTAAATGTTATAATATAATAAAAAACTAAATCAATTCAATGTATTACGAGTATGTTTGTTTTAATGGTTGAAAAATGGCTAATTATTGGTCGGTTATGGGTAAAAGTCCATTTTTGTAAAATAGGGTTAAACTTACTTATGGAATTGTTACAGGCTTTGGTTTGAATACATGTTCTTGTAATGGTTGAAAAAGGGTTAATTATTTGTCGTTAATGGCTTAGATTCCATTTTTTTAAATAGGGTTAAACTTTCTTGCGGAATTCGGACAGGCTTTGCAAAGCTTTGGTTTGAATACCATGTTTTTCTAGTAGTTACCTATGAGCGCCTGAAGCTCAGTGTGTCATAGTAAAACCTTTTCGTAAACACCTGAATAACGTTGTTTAGAAATTTTAAGTAATGAACAGAAGTAACCTAATATGATTTTGCGATCTACTCAATATGGCTTAGATCCTCCTTAGTGCAATTTTTGTAGAAGTTAATTTTGGTGATCAGTTTCATGGAGCCAAAAATTTAATATCAATTTGGGTATACCCCAAATAGTGGTTGTGGACGCATTCGCCATTATGTGTAGAATAATACTACAAAACTTCCAGTTGATATGGCTATGCTAATATAGATAAAGGTAAATAAAAAAAAAGATCGGCTTGTTCGTATAAAAAACACAAATGCAATTCCCATGTTATTTTTTTTTTATAAAATTTTGAGCTGAACAATTGGGTATGCATGAGCTGGAGTAATTGACCAGAAGGATGCTGATGATGAGGATGACGTGTTGTACGAATGTATCTACTCCATATAGCTCTATCTTAAATTTTTCCCATATTTGAGTTACAATACAAAAGTTATTCGATTAAAAATAGCCACCTCAATCTTCTGCCCTCTTGCTATGTATTTCGACGTATCAAACCATCTTTAGAAAATTAAATATCACTACAAATTCTTGAATAACAAAAAAAAAAAGATAAATAAATAAATAATAACAAAAATTAAAAAAGGCGAAATTTTATCAAATTCATTTGCTGGCTTCATGGAATGTTTCTACAAAAAAATTGTGTGTATTATATTTTCCCCATTTATTTTACATTTTGTATGTACTCAATATCAGCACTTTGTTTAAAAATTTTAAACGATAAGAAATAGAAAGAAAAAAAAACAAGAATATAACCAACTTTGAATATAAATGGTAAATGGTGGTTTTGTAAATCCGCCAGATTGCAATGAAAATCACTTAAACTTTTGCAAATGTATCCCACCATGAAAGAAAAAGAAAAGTTAAATTACAATATTTTAAAAATACTTAAGTACATGAAATGCAAATGATAGAATAACTTTGGTAAAATAACTAGCAGTGCTAAAAAGGCAATACATATTTACTTTTACTTAAATATTACTCAAATACATTTTAAAATATTAATACAACTTCAAACATTGAAACAGGATTGGTATAACGAATAAGAACAGGCACCGAAGGCAACATAAAATGGTTAGAATATATTTGAAGCACTTTACATGTGAAAAGATTTCATTAATCAAGAAAAATGTTAAATGAAATATTATGATTGTATGTCTTCTTGTTATTTTTTTTTTATATGTACATCTTCACTCGACATCTACTTTATTGCGAAATTAACGGAATTCTTTTGGTTGATTGTATTGGTTGGTGTTAACGAAGGTGTTGATTATGATAACACTGGCAACGGATTGTCTGCTTGCTTGCTGGCGTCTATACTCAAGAATTATTTATTCTCATCGTGAGTGTGAGGTATTTAAATGTATTGTTGAATGTTTATTTTTTTGCTGTTTTGAAAGGAGGAGGAATCCTGTGTAATTGACTGCAAAGAAGAATGGTCAGAAAATTGTGAAGACAATTATATTTGAAAACGTATTTTTTATAGAGAAACATTTCAAAAAAACTTATTTATGACTTTTAAAACCTTTATAGAATAAAGTGCTGTGGGTAATTTCTTCGGTATTTATGCGTAGTGATTTCGGACTAAAAATTTAACATTGTCTGTTTTTACTATAATATAAACCTATACTAATATTATGAAGAGGTAATGTGTGTTTGTTTGTTTGTTTGTTTGTTTGTTTGTTTGTAGGAGGTAATCTCCGTAACTACCCATCTGAAATTCTTGAAATTTTCACAGAGTCTTACTGCGGATATAGGAAGTGCTATAGGCTATAATTTTTTAAATATTTTTTAGTGGGCGTGGCACCTCCCACACAAAGTAAGTTTTTAGTATCATATACATGTATTGAGTATTATGATAGGGAGAGCTTTGCAAATTTATGTGAGTTCACCTATTGTTAATATTAGTAGCTACGCCGGAAATGGGCAGAATCGGATAAGTGGGCGTGGTACCTCCCATACAAGTAATAGTTAACTATTGTATATCTCGAGTACTGTGATAGAGAGAGCTTTTCAAATTTGCCTGATGTCACCTATTATTAATGTGAGTAGTCGGACACAAAATGGGCAGTATCGGACCAATTGGCATGGCACCTGCCATACAAAGTAAATATAAAATGCCATGTGCCTGGAGTACTGTAATAGTGAGAGTCTTGGGAATTTGTGTGAGGCCATAGGTTATTCATGTGATTAGTTAGACAAAAAAATGGGCGTAATCGGAGTATTGGGCGTGGCACCGCCCATACAAAGTAAATATATGATATCATATAACTGGTGTGCTAAAAAGGGAAGCTTAGACAGTTTGCACGAGCCTATCAAATCTTGGTAAGAGTAGTCGAACAATATATTGGTGGATTCACACCAATGGGCGTGGCACTCCCCATTCAAATTAACTATTTAATGTCATGTATCTGGAGTACTGTAAAAGAGAAAGCTTTGTGGCTTTGCGTGAGTCCGTAGGTTCTTCGTGTGATTAGTCGAACAAAAAATTGGGCGTGATCGGAGCAGTGGGCAATGCCCATGCAAAGTAGATATCTAATATCATATAACTGGTGTGCTAAAAAGGGAAGCTTTGACAGTTTGCACGAGCCTATCAGATATTAATGTGCGTGGTCCAATAAAAATTGGGCACGATGGGATTAGTGGGCGTGGCACCTCCTATGTAAAAAATATGAAGCACCACGAATGCGACAATCTTTTGAGAAGTTCATTAGTTATCAATGTGATTTGTCGTGGAAAATATATCGCCAAAATCAAAAATCGCCAAACCCAACAATCGCTCAAAATAAAAATCGCCCAAAAAACAAAAATCTTCAAAATCCAAAATGGGCAAAATCAAAAATCGCTAAAAAGAAAAATTGCCAAATGATATTCTAAGTTCAAGGCCAATAGTTAAGTGTTGCCAGATCTAATATGGATAATCCATCTTCTTCTTATGGGGAGCTACATATATCTTGCTGCAGGGTAGCAAAAAAATGGGCGGGATTAGAGAAATGCGCGTGGTACCCCCACACAAATTTAATATTAAATGTGATTTATCTGAATTACTGTATTTGTGAGAGCATTGGGACTTTGCGTGAGCCCTAACGATTCAGAAGGGGGGGGGGGGAGGGTGTAGCGAAGCGCACCCGGTTACATCTAGTATTTATGAAAGAAGATAATTTATTACTTGCATTGTGAAAAGTAAAAGCAAGATGTATGTTAGTTATACATTGTTTTTTGTAGCAAACGCATAAAATAATTATTAATTTTTAAAAAATATTCCATTTTAATTGACACACTTGCATGCCAGACTTTGCGTGCCTTCGATCATTTTATTTCGATGGAATAAAATGATTCCGATTCCGATTCCACTCCACTCTTAACACGATGCATTTTAAGGATATCAGCTACTTACACGTTGGATAACTTTTCTAATATTAATATGCAGCAATGAAAAAACATCATTGCTATCAATTCGATAGTTGGCCGTTACGATAATTTACAGTTTGATTATGATGGAGAATGATGTGTATTCGACTGAAGTCTTCTGTTGACTAAAAGTGTTCAGGCAATATTAACTGTATGCCTAAGGGTGATTCGTTCTGAGGATTAGTCACATAGCGGTCTTGAAATATAACTTCATGCATAGCGTGTGAGTTTTCTAGATAAAAACCGGTATGAGACTACCTTTACCGGCTTTGTTCTAGCTAGATTTTTCGTGATAGTGGCCAAATGTCATATTTGTATAGTCATTGATTTTAAATTTAGTTATATCATAAGAAAATTTATGCTTAGGAATCTATGAAGACAAAAATTTCGGTTTATGATTTCTACAGAGATTGCTGTCTACTTAATTGGGATAAAGTTAATAAACGAATTTCGAGTTCGCTCTGTTGTCTTGACAGTAAATGTTTGATCGCAATAGAAAACTCTTAGCTGTATTTTAATTTCTGTGTATACAATAGAAAGTAAAACTGTTCAACTTTAGAACAATTATATTAGTGATTTTTGGCGGTAGGAAATATCGCCATAGGAAAAATCGCCCAAAAGAAAAAAATGATAAATCGCCCAAAAAATTCCATGCAAAATTGGGTTAAATTTCATATGAAGAAACGCCCAAATTTATTGTTTTTTTTTTCGTTATTTTTAAGCTTAATTTCGTTTAATAAAATTGAGTAATATTTCATTACGAAAAATTCCCAAAAATAACATATGAAAAATGCCTCAAAATTGTTCCATTTGGAGTTTTCAAACAACTGTTGGTTATTCATGTTGATTACTTTGATGAAAAGGTAAGAACATCTATATCCATATATGAGAAGGATTAGTTTTGTTTGGTTGTAAATACTTTGGACATAAAATATATGCACAAAAGCAAACTGAAAATGAAAAGTTTGTAAAAAAAAAATCGCGCTATTTTTGGACAAAATTACAAATTTTTCCGGGAAAGAGCGCATAAAGAAATTTAAAAACAAAAACTTAAAATGAAAAATTTTAACAGAAATCGCGCGATTTTAGACAATATTTTAAGTTTTTCGGGGAAAAAGCGCATAAAGAAATTTAAAAACAGAAACTAAAAATGAAAAATTTTTACAAAAAAATCATCCTCCGCAATAGAAACAAAATGAATCAATATATCTTACAAATAACTTTAAAATGCCAATTGTTTTTCCCCAACAGATATTTCCTTCATATTTCTTTTAATAGATAAAAAAATCAAAAAGTATAAGGACCACCTATTCAATTACATAAATAATAATATATTTAATTTGGAGGCATACAGTTTCATGACCCACATTGAAACCGCATTGCATAGTTCATTAAAAAAAATTTCCTAACGTAAAACACTACCGTTGCTGGTTTCATTTCCACCAAGCAATTAGGCGCAATCTCCCAATATAGTATTGTTGCCTCGCCGTCATGTGAAATACTGCAATGAGTGCATACTTAAATTGCATGCAAAAAGTTTAGCTGGAGACTTACACCAGTACTTCTGTCCATACTGTTGCGCAGCTGCTGAAGAAGCAATTAATGTTTTCATATGAAAATAAAGAACATTTCTCATAATTTGTGTGATTTTCTTTTATTTTGGGCAGAAGATCGTTTTTCATATTTGGGGGATTTTTCGTTTCTTTTTTGGGTTGTTTTTCCTTTTTTTTTTTTTTTTTTTTTATTTATTTATTTATTTATTTATTTAAATTTGGTATCCTGTTCAACAAGACATGAAATCTTCAAAACAGAACAGGTTTAAATATGTTAGTTGGAGTTTGATTTACAATACAACTTAACATTACTGTGACAATATTAAATATTAATAATAAAAAATAAAATATTGATTTATATACAAATAATAGATATTTATAAGTGGCATATATAGTTTAAAAAACAAATAAAAAGTATACAGTAAAAATTTTCAATATATATTTGTTAACAGCAAGTTAGTATATGTGCATTGTAAAAAAATAAAAATTTTCTAAATGTATTGTTGTAAAATTTTCTTTTTGAAGGTAATTGTAGAAGGTAAACCGTTCCAAAGACGTGCTGCATGTATGAAAAACTGCCATTCAGATACCAACGTATGGTGCCGAAATTGAATTAAATTGTTATTTCTCCGAAGCCTACTAAAACGCAATCGGTTATAAAGATATTCTGGTCTCTGGTTACTAATTATTTTGTGTAAAAAAGTAAGACATCTTATTTTTAATAAGTCATCAAAATTGACACCGAAAATTTGCTTTGAATAAGATGAAATTTGATCGAACCTTCTGAGCCCGTAAACGTATCTTGCGATATTGTTAAACGTTATATTTAGCCTGGACTTACTATTAGTATCGCAATTGCAAATATTTCACATGCATATATTAGTATTGGTATTAAGTATGTCTTTACAAGTAGCAAGCGTATATTAATTGGTGTACAATATTGGGTAGGCCAAAGTGTTCGTAACATCGAATACGTTTTACCACAGGCAGCAGCGACATGGTCTGACCAAGTCAATGTTTTATTAAAGATAACACCCAAATTTTTTTCTCGTTCAACGATTTCGATTTGTTGATCATTTATATATATGTTTAGATTGTCTGGGATTCTTGTCAATCTGTTACGCACCAAAATACACTTTGTTTTTTGTGGATTGAGACTCAGTCCATTTGCAGCTGCCCAACGAGAAACACATTCTAAGTCATCATTCAAATTTCTACTGCAATCTTAAATTTTTTCTTTCTTGCTGCTAATATATAGCTGTACGTTATCAGCATACATTCTTATATTGCAGTGAATTAACTGTTTAGGTAGATCAGAAGCATAAATTGAGAAAAGGGGGGGACCAAGAATAGAACCCTGTGGTACACCTCTTGCCACAGGAAGGAACGTCGATGCAATTTTATTAGTTTCTATGCATTGCGAACGATTTACTAGGTAAGACTTCATAAGTGCAACAGAAGTTGGTGAAAAGTGCATCATGTTCTTAAGCTTTTGTAGCAAATCTGTGTGATCCACAGTATCGAAAGCTTTTGAATGGTCTAACAGCACTAGTATTACCACGCGGCCATCATCAATATCTCTCCTTATATCTTCTGTTACATCAGCTAAAGCTGTAATACAGCTGTATTTGGCACGAAACCCAGATTGACGGTCGGTAAGCAGGTTAATATCATTTATGAAGGACGTTATTTGACAATGAAGGAGCCGTTCAAATGCCTTCGACAGATATGGTAATATAGCTATGGGCCGATATTCAGTTGTCGACTTTGGTACAGGTAAGATCTTAGCTTGTTTCCATCGCTGGGGAAAATCACTCACCGCAATTATTTTATTAAAAATGTGCGTGATATACGGCAAAATGAAGGGAAGCAGCATTTTTAGAAAAGTAGGGTGAATACCGTCAATTCCTATTGCATTAGACTTTATAGATTGACAGCTCTTAAGTACATCGAAGGGACTAACGCAGTCAAATGAAAAAAGGGTTTGTGGGACATAATTAGGGGTATAGTTGCCATAATATGAGCGATCAGCTTGAGGCATTGGAATATTAATAAAATTCTCGTTAATTTCATTAGGGTTTGATATGAAATTTTCTTCTATACCCTTCCTCTTTCCAACCCCAATTTCTCTAATTGTTTTCCATGTTTTTTTTGCATTAATTGATGTTGAAAACTTTTCAGCATAGTATGTGGCCTTAGCTTTCCTTATGCTTTTATTGAAAATTTTTCTGGCTGTGCGATAAAGTTCATGAAGTGCGTTTGTTTTAAACCGCTTCCATCGGAAAAAGGCTTAATCACGATTTTCTATAAGTTTTTTAATTTCCGCTGTAAACCATGGTGTTTGTCGCTTGCTTATTGTTTTTACTTTGATCGGAACAATAATATTATATAAGGCTGAGACATGATGTTCCAAGAAGGCCAGCTGATCATCTACAGATAACATAAAGTATATCGAGTTCCAATCGATTTGGCAACACGCTTCCACCAACTGCGTGAAATTTGTGTTTTTGAAGTCTCTGAATTCTATTGTTTTCTTAGGAACCTCTAAAGGAATATCATAGGTTATAAAGATTAGGTCGTGTTTAGAGAAACCAGGTGCAGATAGTTGGTCATACATCAGTGTGTTTGCTTCATCAGAGACGAAGAATAAATCTAGTAATGAGTTGTTAACGGTAGTGAAATGTGTTGGTATATGCGTGTTCACGGGCGTAAGACCAAGAGATTTCATATTTTCGACCATACTACAGTTTTCCAGCAGGTTTGAATTATAGTCCCCAGTTAATATAATATTATCATAAAAAGGTATAAAATCTTCCGCCAACATTTTATAGAAATTCCCAAGGTCTATATTACGACTTGGTCTATAAACACTACCAATAAGAATCTTGCCTCCAGCTGCACACAATTCTAAAAATAAATGTTCTACTTTATCATTTTCATTACCAATTCTGTGTTTAACTTTGCTAATTCATCCACTTCTGACATAAATGCCTACTCTTCCGTACCCATCTGCTCTGTCAGCTCTATAAAGATTGTAGCCGTCTACTGATACCAAAGTATCTGTGATAGATTCGTCAAACCAGGTTTCAGATACACATACAATATCCACACCAGAATTTTTAAAAATGTGCCGAAACTCGTCAATTTTCCTTGCGAGACTCTGTACGTTTATGTAGCAAATTTTAAGACCATTTTTTTGTTTAGCCAATATTTTAACCATATTTGCAGTACTGTCTTTGGAAAATGTTATATTATTGCGTAACAAAGTCATACGGATCATTAAAGAAATATGTACCAACAGCAACGCTCAATTGTACACGATTTATTTTAGTGTTTAATAAGAAAATAGTTGAAATTCCTTTTTTGTGGGCGGAATTTCGTATTTTTATTTTTGGGTGATTTTTCATTTTTTTAGGCAATAATTCATTTGGGCGATTTTTCGTTTTTTTTTGCGATTTTTCTTTGGGCCATATTTTCTAACGCCGTGAATTTTTTCCTATGTATGCAAAGACTCTCTTTTGTTTCGGGTTCAACCCTAAGATATCTCGTTTGTTTCCTAATATTGTTGTTTCCGAAATTGATAGTACTTTTTTTATAATATTTTAAAAAAAAATTCTAAAATCCAAAAAATTACCTTCTTATTGCAGTTTAGCTTCGCTGAAAGAAAAACGGTAAAAAACTTCCATTTTTACCATTTTTGCTGTGGAATCTACAGCCAATATTGTCCCAAATTTCTGGAAATTGGCGCAAAAATTGTAAAAATTGCCTACATATTTCATTTGGTTTCTCAGAAAATCTTAAATATTTTTTAACAGAAACAACACCAGCATTAGACCTACAACAAACATAGATTCGGTGGTGTTATAAATATCGACAAAGCCATATTCAATAGACTTACTTGTTGAAAAAAAAATTTTTTTCTATTAGAATCCAACTTAAGCATATCTTGCAAATAATATATGTATGTATGTTACACCTATGACTTGATTTGGATGACCCATATCTTAATTACAATCAAAAAATATGCTCTTTAATATGATTTTCTCCCTAAATGACGTAAATAACATTATTATTAAAAAATCGTTTGGATATCAATGTTATTTTACGATTTGACATTTTTGCTGGGTTGTTATATCTAACAACTTTAAGTGCAATCCTCGTATCTGTAATGTTAAGAGGCAAGGTGATTTCTTGTGGCCGATGTAACTCTGTCACTTTTAATCCTATTTTGACCAAGCATCACTCATTTGAAAGTTATGTATTTTAAGCTGTCTACCGGATTTACAGATTTGTACTGTCTGGAATTTTTTTTTTTTTTTTTTGAGTAATGCTCATTTACAGTTGCTACTAACACATGCACAATATTATACAATGCAGTATAACTATGTGTTTATAAACTTTGTTAATTTGTTTGCAAAAATTGTATATGAAAAGCCCTGTGTTGAATTGAAAAATAATTTTGGACATAAAGCAATAACAATAACGCAATCGATTTCATTGTAATAAATGCATATCTCATGCCCTGTGTTGAATTGTAAATTGCATAAAATTTGCATACATTTAGGTAGCATACAAGATGGTTCAAATAACTTTAGGCCCTTATGTCTGTGTGTTCATCTTATATTTATAATGAAATAATTTTAGCGAATTAAGTGTACTAAAAAACTTTTAAAGAAATATGCATTGCACTCGAGTTTAGAAAGCTTGGCTCTGCTAGTTTATTAATATCTACATCCTCCGAAAAAAATTTTATTTGAACGAACAGCTATTGTTTTAAACAATAAAAAAATTTTTTTTTAATTTTTGAGCACAAGTAAAATTAGTACCGTTCGCGTCCGAATATGATGAAAACTGTGCAAAGGCTCTTATATCAAAAAGGTCGACTTTCTAAATATTTGATCCTAATTTGACCATACATTCACTTGGACGAACAAATTATATTTGGGCTACCTTGCGACATAAGCAAAGCTATTATGTTTTCCGAAACCTTTAAATATGTACCTGGAAGTAGTTTTTGACAAGAAGCTTAACTGAAAGGACGATATTGAACTATGAAATTCCAATGAATATGGCCTATTTGTTAGAGGACAATAAACCTAAGAATGGTAAACTTACTATAGATGAATGAGTGGTGCTCTGCGTACTGAATCTGTGAGGGTATTAAAAATTCGTCCATCTCACAACTAAAATTACAAAGGAACATATTAGGAACCAGTTGATCAAATGCCAAACAATATTTTATAAAATACCGGGCCACCTACTATACACACTTTGCAATAAACTGACAACCGACAAATAAAGTTTAATGAATGGAAGCTTTCGAAGAAACCTATCAAAGCACATATCTATGCAAAGTGTATCAAGAACGAATGATAGAACTGGTAAGGTTTTTATGACAGTAACTGTCCCTGAACATTTTGGTATCATGTATAATATGGCAACGAAGCATCTGAAAAACTCAAGATGGAGAACCACGTAACTTTTCAAATATTCAAAGTTGAACTCTGTGGGAAAACAATATTATGGGCAAAACTACGAAGATGGTAGGGAGCAATGCGGAAAGAAGAAGAACTAAGAATATTACAGATAAAAGCAGAAACAAACTGAGTAAATCTATTGGCTTTCTTACATCGCATATGACGAGCAGAATAAGGGAAAACTAGATTATGTGGGGACGATGAGAGACTTTGAAAACTATTTGATGCAACTGTCCGGTATTTGAAACATTGAGGGTTCGACACCTCACCAGTAAATGAACTACGGTACCGATACTATTTCTAGGAGAATGGAATCATAAATAAGAAAGCACCAAAAATCGACTTAGTGGTTCAATTGTGTAACTGGACGAGGCGGATAGATATGAACAATCTACTTCCCATACCTAGCATAGATGACTGCTCCTTTCCAACTAACTGAACGCTTAGTGTAAAAATCTACTAAAATTAATAATTTACAAGTATTTCTAGTAAATTTCTGTCATATGTTACTATATTTAATTCCATTATAAATTTTTCGCAGATTTTCTTACTTATAATTCCAGATATGATGAGTTCGTGTAATATGGAACCGGTATTTTATTATAGATGATATCTACTAAATTTTATTACAACCCAATACCCAGTGGTGGCCCTGATATGATCTACTAGAGAAGCGGCTACTACGAACTGAAACTCGTGAATTTGGGGTGAACATTTCCCAAGGTAGTATCTATAGAACAGAGTTACACAACCCTACTGCCAGTAACGAATATCAACGCTCTCCTATATAGATGACGTTGTAGAATTCGAGGCCCAATGGTTCGAATAGGGTAATATATCCAAATATTAATACTTTCGAAATAGTTCAGGTCCATCTAAGTGGATATAGAAAATTAGTATAAGCCAATTTTAGTGGCACTGTTATTGTTTTTTGCCAGCACATATGAAAAACTTTATATCGGAAGCTACATTTATATGAGAAATGGACCGACCATGACCATATTTTCTGAAAAAAAAATACACACCATATTTTAGAAAAATCTTTTTGTTAGATTTAAGATTTAAGTGAAGATCAGCCAGCAATTTTATATGGGGGCTATAACAAAGAATTGTACTACAGTGTTTATTCTTTGACTACTCATTAACGGGTGCAATAGACATTCACAAACCAAATTTGGATAATATGGATTTTAGGGCAATTTAATTCAATATATTCGATAAGGGTTTTTGTATGGGCAATAGGTATCAACATGCACATATTTTCACCAATTTCAACAGCTTCTGTCCTATGTTGGCCATAGGACAGAAACCAAATTTGAGTGACGTTGTTATTAATTTTGTTGCATTGGGGTATGAAAAAGTTCATATCGGATGCTATATTTATGTAGCGAATAGATTGAAAATGAATCCACACTAACCATATTCGGTAAAGTCACTTATTTTTTGTAAAAACATATACAAACAAAATTTGAGAAAAATTTGTGTAATATTTTTGTTTTTTGAAATACTTAAGTGAAGATCGGAAATCAGCTTTATATTGGTAAGAATTGTCCTATAGAGTTTGTTTTTCGACTGTTGTTAGATAGAAGTAGTAAACATATACAAATCTAATTTGATCGAGATCCATATGATAATAGTCCAAAAGTCCATCTCAGACGGGCCATTTGTATGGGGACTATGTCAGAAAATTAACTGATTTTCACCAGTTACAATAGCGTTTCTTCTTTAATTGATGGAAGCTTATGTGCCAAATTATATCAAAATATATTCATGTTTGCGACCTGTAGTTTGATTACAAGGTTTAAGTGGACACACAGGCGGACGGACGAATATCGTTAAATCAACTCAGAAAGTGATTCCGAGTCATTCGGTATAATAAAAGATGGGTTTATCGCAAATATCTTAGGTGCCTCGTACAAAATGAAGGATAATGTGAGATAGAGGAGTTGAGAAATTACGAGTACTTGCTTACGCTACTGGGACCGACAACAGATCTTCATTTAAAACCTATATTAGTGGAAACATTAAACGATTCTGATAGCACTAAAAATCCCGTGTCGAAATGTTTAACACATTTCACTGCTTACCGCACAGCTTGTCCCAGTTTTGAATTTCACTTAACAACAAACAACTAAGAAATCAATGTTAGCTCCAAGTTGGCTATATATTATGGCAGTCCACATTGTCCGATTACCAACAATATAAAAAATATTTGTAAAAAATATGTAACTAAATAAATAGTAATAAAAATTAATTAAAAGTATTTAGTAATTTATATATTTAAAAACAAAAGTTTCAAAACAAAAGCACATTTGGAGCACACTCCAAAAAAGTCAACAACACTCAAAAATGCTTCCGACGTAAATGACAACTAACGGCTATGATTTTTTTTACAACTGCAATTGTAATAATAATACTTTTTATATGTCAGATACATATAAACCCATATTGGCGGAAAAATTAATAATTTTCGAAATAAAAGGCTATTCAAAAATATCCCGACTAACTCTGCTTAAATACTCGTTAAGATATACACTTAAATTTCTTTTTATTTTCAATACTTACGATATTTCTCCAAAAGGTGTAAAAGCTTCACGCAGTTGTTGAGTTTCAATTTCTGAACTGAGATCACCAACAAAAATATGAAATTGTTCTGTAAAGATACAATAAGAAAAAATATCATAAATTACTTTTAAAATTACTTAATTCCAACTGAAAATATTTAATGTTACGAACAAGAAGAACAAAATCTAAACAACTTTAATAATATAGATTTCCTGAACTCGCTTAAGTACACGTAAGACTTATAAAAAAAAAGAAAATATAACAGCAAAGAAAAAAAAAACAACAATAAAATGGAAGAAGAAAAACTTTTATAAACACTCTTATAACAACACAGCTAAATATTTGTAGTACACGCATAATAGTTGCCTTGGATGAAGAAAGAAAATTATTCTCTCAACAGTCATAAACATTTATATGAATATCTGGTATGTTTGTATGTTGTTGGTTTGTCTGTTATTGTAAAATACATAAATATTAAAGTTTCCTAACACAATTCTGTTCCTGAATAGTGCTAATTATTTAGGGTAAGGATTTAACAGCAAACATCAGCAAAATCTTTACACAAGCTTAAATATACTATGGGTCATTAAAAATTTTTCTTGCTCAAAAAAGTGGTTTTTAGCACGATTTTAATTTAGAAAATCTATCTTGGCTTAATATTTTGAATTTACCAGCTAGATTAAGGTTTGTTTTTTGTTTCAAGGAAAATATAAGATTATCTTTTGATGTTAGCAAATCCTTTTTCGGCAATAAATTTTTGTTATGAAAACGCTAAACATTAAATGCTCTATTGCATGATGGAAGTTGTTAGGAAATTTTTATATCCAAAAATAAATTATATTCGTTAAAAGTAGATATTATGATTATTTCTTCTGAAAGGATCATGAAGAGCTATATTGAAGGCAAAAACATGAATTGATTTTTTTTTACTTTCCAAATAATATAGTACAACAGTTGTACGAGGGGGGGGTGAGGAATACCAAGCTATGGTAGAAGTACTAGGCCAGTATAGTAAAACCTACAAAGGGTTTGGCGTTCTTTTATATTTTAGCTTGATATTTGTTTGCTTAATTTTTCAGCTATAACTCAAGAGCCATTGATTTTTCGAATAAAACCTTCGTAAAAATTTTTTTAACATATTCATAGCGTATGATTATTATGTAAGGCCCATTAACATGATACCAATCACTCGTGCTTAGGCCATTTAAACCATCACACTCAAGTCTTATGAAAACAGCTGTTCAGAATAACAAAGAAAGAAAACAAAAAAAAAATATTTGAAATTTATATGTAGTTTATTTTCACTTTCTTTGTTTATGTTAACCTTTTTTTTAATATCACCAAAAAAAATAAATAACTCTGGCGCGATGGATATGACAAGTTTTTATAAATGATTCTAAAAATTAAAAAAAAAAACATTGGGCTTTCGAAAATAAAATCATACAGACTGTCAATTTCATAATACAAGCTTTTCCATGATACAACTTTTTCATAACATTACTCGACTTTTTGACAGGGCGTATTACAAAGAGTGATATTTTGAACTAGCTTTTATTAGTAATGTTGAAGAGATTGTTAAATCGAAAATACATCAGTTCTTTTTTGTTACATGGATAAGCTACAATTTTACTGAAGAATAAAATGAGAAATCGTCAATGGCTCTTGAGTTATAGCTCAGTAACTATCTATCTAAAAAAAAGTTCATAAAAAAAGGGCTAAGAACGCCAACTTCTTTCGAGGTTTTACTATACGGACTTAGTACTTGCATTCTGACTTGAAATTTCGCAACCCCGAAAATGTTCTACAGTCTATAACTCTAAAGAATACTACTCTAATGAGTGAGTCTTACGTAAAGAGTTAGTTACCAATTTTTTATTTTTCTAAACCTCTATTACTTCATAATAGGATAACAAATCATAAACTAAAATAAACAAAAGTTAGCAATAATTTTCTATATACAAAGTTCCAAAATCGGGCTCTCGAGTATTATTAATATAATAAAATATTTTTATGTAAAAATAAATTACTAGTTTCCTTAATTCAAATGAATAATAAGTTATTGATATTTTTTAATGGAAAAATTTCTTTTTGAAAATATTACATTAATATTTTTGTAACTTAAAAAAGGTCTAGAGGATAAAAAAAAGACAAGAGGTATATTAATAAATACTTATAGCCACCAAAATTTTTTGTTGTTGAGTTTTGCAAGGTATGTTCTATGTTAGCTATGCTGACATCATATCTAAGATCATTATTTAATTGATTGCAATTATTTGCTGGTCTAAGATTATGATAAAAGACTGGGATGCCAGTTTCGTTTTGAATTTTCTTAATCTTGTCGAGGTATAGAAATGCCTGAGGTGGAACTAACCCATTTTTCAGAGTATCAGATATATATTCTTCATTTGAATAGTTGGGTGCCAGAATGAAATTGTTTTCGTTACATAATGTACATCTGAAAATGAAATTTCTGTATAATGTATAATAAAATTTGTTACCAATATAGTACGACCTAAGACTTATTTTCCACTTTCGATGTCAAGTTTCTTCCAAACTTTCCTATTTGCTCTAAATCTAACGTTATGATATTATAAAAATTACTAATGCAGTATTCCATGAAAAAGTGGAGCATTTAATCATTTTATAAAAATTAATATTTTCACATTTTTAAAATATTTTTTTTAAAGTATTTTCTGGAAATTTCAGAGAATATTGAAAGACAAAGTTTTAGTTGGACATTATTGGCATGTCCAGATATGTTTGGAAAATTTTTTCTTACAAAAAATTATCCTTTTGTATTTGACACTGAGAGCAGCATTATAGAAAGAGTGTTAGTTTCTAAATTAAATTTATTAACCCATTTCCAGCCGCACTTAAATCAATGTAACTTCGTACATGTGCTTTAAACGTAAATAAAAATGTCTATTTTTAAGATTATATTTTTATCACATCAGGTTAAGCCTGTAGGGGGTGGTCGATTTTTCGACCACTGGCTAGATACGATATACAAAAATGCAAAAATACGACATATTTGTTTGTATAGCAAAAAATATTTTTATTTATTCGAAATTTATTAATTCGATTGCTTTAAATAATTTAAAAGCTATGGAATGCATTAAAGCATTTGGTGTGAACAGCAACGTCGCATTTCGAACATTTGAACGAAGAATGCTTGTGACAAACGCGGCAACGACGAGGCTTTTCAGCTTTGATGATTCCATGGTCTGTTCTGTCACTGCGAATTTCATTTAACGCAATTTCAGAGCTCAGCTTGGGTGCATTAGCAGTTTTTTGTGTCGATGATTTCGCTTGACGCAGCAAACATTCTGCCACGTAGAAACGAAATTCTAGTTGTGTCATCGCACTGCTTTTCTTTGTAGTCACTCGATTCTTCGAACGATCAGTTCCTACCTGTTGCGTTTCGAGATAGTCTGCGTGCTTTCGAAGCACAGAGTGAAGTTTCCATGCGTTGACCATGGCGGCGTCAAGAGCATTTGTTAGTAATGGCCAGTACCACTTTTTGCCGCGTATGCGAATCCGATAGTTGTTTGTGGCGTTGTCAAATAAGTCAACTCCTCCCATACGGCTGTTGTACGCTTTGAGAATTTGTGGCATTTGAATATATGTCATTTTTCCTGCCTTTCGGTCCCATCGTTTTACATGGTGCATAGGCTCGATCGCTTCGTGGTTCGATACAATTGTAACGACAGAGTTATCGTTCCAACGAGCCATCAGCAAATGATTCTTCTTGTCGAACACGTAGTCCAACGAACCACGCTCATTCTTTTTCATTTCTTTAACATTCATAAGTGGAGCGCTGTTAGTTCGGTTGTCTCGAATAGTGCCAGTGAAGAAATAATTCAATTGAGACAAACGAGATGCTAATCGATGAGAAGTAAAAAAATTGTCGAATGCAACGCCATGTTGCAGTGGATGCTCCAATTTACTAAGCAGCTTCATAACGACTGTTTCTCCTAATCCGTACTCAGTATAATCTGGATCCGGATCTGCATTGGCACCACCATACGGAATGAAGGAGTACATGTATCCTTCGGCTGAACATAAAGCCCAATACTTAAATCCAAAACGGATCGGCTTTCCCTTTATGAACATTTTGCATGAGTGGCGGCCGAAGTATGCTATCATCTGTTCGTCGATTGATAAATTGTGGGAAAACAAACGAAACTGCATGAACTTCGTATTCATCAAATCGTTCAATATAGTCAGCTTGGAGAACTTGTCATTTTTATCTAATTCGCGATTATTGCAGACATGGAAATAGCGCTTCAAACGAACAAAACGATTGCGTGGCATTGTTGCACGAATCAATGGGCACTCCAATGTTTGGTTCGTCGACCAATAGTTATCAATTTTCGGCCTTGTATTGTATCCGGTTATAAACAGGATGCCAATAAATTGTCGAATTTCAGCAGCATCCGTTGAAAACGAGTTGTCATTCATGTCAATTGTCGCATAGTCAATAGTGCACGCTGTTATCCACTCAATTACTTCGTTGTCGACGAACAACTAAACAATTCAATCGGCGAATAATTGCCTGCATTTCAGTCCAGAAATGTGAGCATGTGATGAAAAAGACAAACAATAAACAAATATAGGTACATACCGCATTTGTCGAACAGCTCCACAATTTTGTCTCCCTCAACATCGACCGGCTGCCGCGAAAAGGAGAATTCCTTTGATTTGGACCACTTAGCAGGAAAGGCGTTCTTTTTAGTGCCTTTCTTAGGTCGTTTGGCCGGCTTATTACCGTAGTCATCGGCAACGTGGGAAACATCATCATCGTCGGCACGATCAGGCTTGTTTGTGTTGCAATCATTAAAATCACATACAACCTCGATGCTACCGGCAACTTCACCTGGCATTATCGCACTTGGGTCGCTTAAAACTAGCTCGTTTTCGTCGATATCTTCTATATCGCTTAGTTCATCTTCTCTATCCGGCGGCAACATCACCAGGTCAACACTATTAGCATTACGAATAAGTGTTGCTGTTTCATCCTCATCAATACTTTCGTTGATCAATCGTTCTATTTCTGCTTGCGTGATATATTCCTGCCGATACATTTTGCGAACACTTAACCTGAAGTAAAGGAACTAGAACATAACTAAGATCAAAGCAATAAAACTAATTAAAACAAAGTGTCAATTACAGCTGTTTTATAAAAATGTAAACAATGCATTTTTGTTTATTGTATCCAGCCGGTGGTCGAAAAATCGACCAGTGGTTTTTAATCTCACATATCCCAGCAAAAAATACAGCGAACGCGTTAAAATTATTTTTGATTTAAATTATTGCTCTCATACAAGTTTAAATTAGCAAGAATAGTGTTTTGGACTTTTTTTAAATTTTTTCTGAGCATTTGAGCTTAATTTTTTTTTTTTTTTGTTTAAAAATAGTTTTGCGTTACCGGAGAAAACAACAACAAAAAAAACGAATTGACCCAATCGAAAAATTATTAAGATTTACAAAGGTGTAAAATACCAGAATTGCCTTATTTTTAAGTTATAACTGTTTCCCGCTAATTTATAAAAAATTCGAAAGTCACTGGTTGATTTTTCGACCACTGGTTGGAAATGGGTTAAAAAGTTTATTACTTTTTTTTAATATTTCCAAGTCCTTTTAAAATAAAACAGATCATGGAATGAATGAATGCAATACTAGCTTTTTGCATATATTTTATCCGGTTTGTGAAACAAGATCCCGAAATGAAGAAATTTATATGCAGTTTCACTCCATTTGGTATGTAGTTTCGGACATATTCTTTCGGGTTCGCGTTTAATACCGCACGGTGTTAATTATTCATTTCGTAACAAATTAAATATTAATTATTAATGATATCCTTATCTAATGAATCAACTTAGAGCTAGATATAATAAAATCACTTAAAAATAATTTAATTTCTCCACATATGACCATGAAATGCTCCGATTACATATACTGCGATGTTTCTAAGTGTCCTTATGCATGAAATGTTTTTTTCCAGCTGACATTTTTACACACATTTTTAATTTCCCCTGTTTGTCAAATTTAAAAATTTATAGGCCATTCATAATTCTTGAGTCCTTATATATATTACTAATGCTCATAAAATAGCTAATTTTTGTTGCTTAAAACAGCTGCTCTCATTGTTGTGTCAGGTGGAGATAGAATATTTTATAGCTGTTTCCGCTGATAGAAACTATAATTCATCAAGATCATAGGACACCTAAGCATTTTTCTGTGAAGGAATGTGACCCATCTTCTGAATACACATGTGTAATTATGTTATTAATACCCTGATTTTTAGTTATTTATTTCGAAATTCCATTAAAAAGCTACTCTTCTATGGTTTATTCGACCATAGTGCAATTTTAGCCTTTCTCAACGTAAGATCTACTTATATGAATATACTTACATTTAGTCTTTATGAGAAGCAACAACAACAGAAAAAATCAATAAATATGAAGTAGACTACTACATACAACTACTACTTCCATGTACATGTACAAATGGCAGAAAATTTGTAAAACTATCAGGAATTACACACAACGTCGCGACTCAAGTATAGACAAAAGAGCTTAATAAATGTAAATTGAATGGTTGTTTCAACAACCACATACTCGTACACATATGCATAAATGAAATTGTCTAAAATATAAACATCGTTGTTGATTATATTACCCATGTACATACATATATCTATACATACTATGTAGTATGTAGTACTTATGTACCTACATATGTATGTGTTAATGTACAACATCTATTCGAGTATTTATAATTAATAAGCAGGAGGTTGGTAAAACTTGTTATTCTTTATGTTTATTTATGATAAGTATGTATTTGTGTACTTCTATCGAATATATGTGATACATGTAAATCTTAATATGAACTCATAAACATAAAAATGTATGTTTGTAGTTATGTACATGTTGTTTGTTTAAGTAATAACATTTGTTAGTTTGTGATTTTAATAACTACTTTTTTGAATTCTACTTTGTTGCTATTGCTTTATGTTATTACAATAAATACAAACAGCAAACACACATCCATATGTATATTTGACTAAATAAGCGAAGCCAAATTCATACTACGAATTGCATAAAATAAATCATAGAGAAATGTTAATCAACAACTTCATGCATGAATATTTATGAAATGTTCTTAAAGACAGTAGCGTATTCTTTAATTTACATTATTAATTAAGCAATTCAAATGACAACTAAAAATTAATCCGGATATTATGTACTAAAAGTCTCACATTTCAGCTGGAAACAATAAAAACTAAAAGAATTAAACTACTTTAAGAAATTATGATGATATGTGGCTAGATAGGAGTCGAAGTTGGGGCTGAGAAAGCTATAAACTTAATTAGTTTAAGTTTCAGCTTTAAAATTTTTTATATAATCGAATAGTTGTTCTAATATCAAAGATCCATGTTAAAGCAGTTTTCCTACATCAGTTTACTCTACTCTACTTAATGAAGCCAGTTAAATAGTTGTAATTCATTATACTATATGTTTGGATAAGGGACCACAGGTTCAGCTTAAAACTTGTTTAATCATCTATTAACAAAATTACAGTGATAATGTTGTGAATTTCTTGCAGAGAGATGTTATTGTGTCGGAACTTGGCTCAAACCAAACCAAATTTCGAAATTATGTGTAATTAGAAGGTTATAAATTTTGGTAAAATTTATTGTGCTCGAGAAACACGGTATCCAGATAATCCAGTTTCTGTTTTGATAAATTAATAGTGGAAATAATTATTTGTGGTTGCGTTATTTAATAAATCGAATTATATCTTACCTATTTATCGTCTTTTTGAGCTTATTGGTCGATTTTAAAAATATGCTCATAAAACGAGGTTTATTCCACAGATTTCCCAACGTTAAGTCGGTGTGTGCCGACTTCTTCATGGTTAATTTTTATTTTGAAATGACTTTCGGAAAATACACCTTACCGATTTGTATTGCAAATATATAGGTAAACATTTTTCTCCAACAAATTTTTGACGTAGCTATGTTTTAAGAGGTCAAACTTCAAATTTGAAGTCAAAATTTTTTTCAAACGTAAATTATTAAATTTATTTATAAATCTATTTAAGTTTGACCGTTACCAAATTGAAGTTTGACCTCTTAAAACATCATGAAGGGTCATAGCTAACTCAAAAATTTGTAGAAGAAAAATGTGTACTTTCCGAAATTCATCTGGCTTACGAGTTATAGCTCGTCAAAGCTTGGAACTAATTTTACTCCATTGTTAGGGCTAAAAGTCGTGACACAATGGCCGGTTTGCATCCGATTGAAAAAATTTTTGCACGGATATTATTTTTTGTGCCCAATATACTAGAAAATGAGCGGGGAGCGGAAAAAATATACTTTTTGTTTTATGGGCGCTCTAATAGGCAGTGTATTCTAATACACATACACAGCACTAAGCAATACAAAATACACGAACAATTTTATCTTTTTCGTTTTTTGTTGTTTTTTTTTTTTCTTATGCTAAAGAGCAAAGAGCGGCCGAGATTTTCAATGTAGATTTTATTTTTGTCTGATATATGATTCCGTTTGATAAATAGTTTTCAGCTGTAAATTAAAAACTACTTGGAAAAATCAGTATAATTCCTAAGTTTAAAGTTCAAATTATTACTTTACAAAGTATTCAGACGAGAAGTGTGAAAGTGATTTTTTTTTCACTTTATGGCTAAAGCAGAATGTTTGATATGCTTTCAACTTATTCAGAATAACACAAAATATCGTATTTAAATAATTTTAAGACATTTCGTTACAGGTAAATTTTTTTATTTTTTTTCAGTGTACATGTACATGTAAAAATATAAATAAAAATTTTTTTTTCTTTATAGGTATTAGTGTTAGCACTTTCACAAGAAACTTCTGGGCACCCTTGTCTAAATGGCGCTCAATTATTTGAACCAGCAAAATAAAATGCTAAAAACGTTTTTAGGTCTGACTTTAGGTGAGTGTGTTAAACCGCTGACCAAAAAAGTGCTAGTTCGAGTGTATGTGAGATAAAAGTAGATTCAAACCTCACGGTCGCCGTAAGTGGAAAAATTTCATATGGAAACAATCTGTTCAATTATAACATTTATCACAAAGTTCAATGTTCAATAAAGGCTGAAATGCCATAAGCCGATTAAGAATAAAGTATAGTTATGAATTTTAGAAATATACGCCTTATTCTGCTCCATCACGCACCATTGAAAACAAAATCAAAAAATTGCATATTAATTACAGTACTAGTTGAAATATGTCTGAAAAATTACGTCAAAATCTAACCAACTATTAAAAAACTATTTTGTTAAACGTAAATTATGAACAATTAAAAAAATATTTTTTTTTTATATTAAGCTCACAATTTTATTTTTATTTTCATAAACAAAATTATAATGCAGCTTTTTCGGTTATTCCCCACCCCAAATAAGAAATTTTTTTTATCTGTATAATTTTTATTATCAAACAATCTAGACACGGAAATCAATAAATCTGATATCTTATAAAAAGACTATCTGCTAACAAATATTCCTTTCGGTATTCTTTCGATACCACCAAACAGTTAAATGCGTTTCACTCGATGTTTTCGGTAATATTTTTGGAACAACTGAATCTCAACCATTTTAGTACATACATAATATTGAGTATATAAAATTTTTTAATACCAAAATATGACTAAATGATGCTCTTCGTATAACGTTGGCAAACTTTTTTATCTACAAAAATAGAGAGAAACAAAAAAAAAAGAAAAAATTCAAGTATTGTGAAATACAAAGCCAACTATGTGATAGAATTAATTTCTTTTATGTAAAGAATAAAAAAGAAAATAGTTACTCACATTTTATTTTTTTTCGCAAGTATTCATTTTTTAAATATTTTTATAACGTACCCTAATATCTTGACTTAATTTTCTTTATATTATGGCGCCGGCCACCCCGAGCTATCTCCAAACTGACTCTACCCTACCCTATACCATGAGTTTCAAGGGAAGATTTTAAATTCAATATTACTGAGACAGCAACTGGATATAGAAAATAAGCATAAAGCTAATTATGGTATCGTTATTAATTTATGGAGTTATATACCAAAAAACCCATATCTGATGTCATTTTCTATATAGGGACAAACAATGGAACAATGATGAGCATATTCAGTAAATTCACTTAGGTTAGGTTAGGTTATAAGTGGCTGCTAATCCAAAGGAAAAGCACATTTAGACTCTGGCGTCCATTGTGATACCACCGTAGAACCAGTTTGAGCTCTCGATGAAGCCCCTAATATGTGAAATTTCCCCATTTGAGAGATTAGAGAGATCGTGAAGAAACGGCGATCCCAACATTCGAAGACTCGTTCTGGAGAGTGCCGGACAAAAGCAAAGGAAGTGTTCTATGCTCTCCACCTCTTCCACGTCTATGCAGCTACGACAAAAATCATTTGACGAGACCCTGAGGCGTTCGGCGTGTCTCCCAATAAGGCAGAGCCCAGGGATAACAGCAACTACCGTTGAAATCTCCCCACGGGGGAGTGATAGTAGCGCTATAGAGCGCTTATGAATCAGAGCCGGCCAGATCTGTCTCGTGATTCTATGCGTTCAGATGGGCTAACGGACCACCTGTTATCCGTTCTTCCAGCGGTGTGAAGCCGTAGTTCCAGCTTGCAAAATTCCAGGGGTGTACCCTGCCTTGGCAGCTCATCAGCTTTACAGTTTCCCGGTATATTACTGTGCCCTTGGACCCAGAATATTCCGACCCAACCAGTCAGCAACTTCCTTTATTGCCAGTATCTCCACCTGATATACACTGCAGTGGTCTGGTATGGTAAGTTCCTGTCAATCAGGATCACTCCATGGCCACAATATTAACAACGCCATTGTAGTGTGCTTCCTAGTCGAATGGCCGATGAGGCCGCCGACTGCTTTCCTAATATGTCCAACGATATTAGGTGCAAGAGGATGTTTAAGGCATCCGAAGGTGTAGTACGAAGGGCACAATTGATACACATGGAAGCCATTCTCTGTACCTTTTCAAGAAAGTTGGGATTGAAGGCCTTCTCAAGAGCTGTGTAGATCCAGTGAGCAATTTTCGGGCTGAAACCCGAACGCTTACCAATGGCCTTTTCGCAGGAGTAAAAAACTATAGTCGCCCGCTTCGTCCTTTTCTCCAAGTAACGTCTGAAGTTCAGCTTCCTGTCCAGGAATACGCCAAGATACATAGTTCCTGCAGAGAAGGCCATTTCAGTACCATCTAGAGAAATGGGATCGAAGTAAGGTATCTTATACTTCCTCGTGAAAAGACCAAGTTCTGTTTTAGTCGGATTTACCCCATTTACGGCTACGGCCACGTCATCAGCATAGACGACAACGTCGCAGCCTTGTCCCTCCAACGAAAGTAGCATTGAGTTCAGCGCTAAGTTCCATAGGAGTGGTGACAGAACGCCTCCTTGTTGCGTTCCCCTGTTCACAAATCGGAATATTAGAGTCGTTCCCAATTAGGACGTTATCCGCCTGTTGCCAAGCAGATTTCCAATCAGTGAGATGCCACGGAGTTCACTTCTAGATTAGATAGTGCCGCTAATATCGAGTCCGGTGTGACATTGTTAAAAGACCCTTCTGAAGAGTGATTTTTTAGCTATTTAGCACGTTTCGTGTTTTGTTTCGTTGTCAAACATCTTCAGTTTGGTCTATAATTTAACCATGAATCGTCTTACAAACGAACAACGCTTGCAAGTTATTGAATTTTATTATCAAAATGCGTGCTCTGTTAAGAAAGTTCATCGCGCGCTTCTTCCATTTTATGGTCAGTTTAATCGACCCACTGAAGCGGCTATTCGGGCTATTGTGACTAAATTTCGCACCAAATTTACATTGTTGGACATTAAACCACCAACACGCTTACGTAGAGTGCGAACTGAAGAAAATATCGCAGCTGTATCGGCCAGTGTGTCGCCGTACGCAGCAATTGGGCCTCTGTTACTGTTATATTCAACTTTTTTTTGCCCAAAATGCAAGAGCTTGACTTGCATGACATGTGGATTCAACAAGACGGTGCCACATGCCACACAGCATGCGCAACAATGGACTTATTGAGAGGCGAGTTCGGTAAACATTTTATTTCACGTTCGGGACGGTCAATTGGCCGCTTAGATCGTGCGATTTAATGCCTTTTGACTATTTTTTGTTTGGCTATGTTAAAGCTCATGTCTATACAGACAATCCTGCTTCAATTGACGCATTGGAAGACAACATTGAAGCATTTATTCGTGAGATACCGGCCGAAATGTTGGAAAGAGTATGCCAAAATTGGACTAAGCAGATGGACCATTTAAGGCGCAGTCACGGTCAACATTTGCATGAAATAATCTTTAAATATTAAATTATATGGACTGTTCTATCGATTCAAATAAAGATTTCATGCATTTTTCTGAATTTATTGTGTTTTTTTTTTTGGAAAACTTTCCTATAGCTCTTAAAAAATCACCCTTTATATACAAAAAGGCTGTCATGGTGTGTCATCCTACCGAGAGAGATTTCTCGATGGTACTTGCAACCTCGTGAAGAGCTCTTTCGGTTGACCTTCACTTACTTTTCGCAAAAATTTATTCAAACAAATTTTGTGTAAAATCTATGCAATACTTTTTTATAGATTTAAGTCAAGAATCACAAAGAATCAACTTTACACGGGACTATAATTAAAAATTGCCTACAAGATTTGTTTTTGAACCACTGATTAGTGGTAAAATTGATCACACATACTCCATATTTTATTTAATAGGTTTGATAGTGTTTATTTCCATGAGGCATACATCTCTCACTAATTTCAATAACGTGCATCCTATGATTCACAAAAGTTAATTCGCTTAATTTCATCAAAATGTACACATCGACTCAGAAAGTGATTCCGTTTCAATCGGTATAAAAGTTATAAAAGTTGGTTCTAGGTTTAAAATTAATGGTAATTACTAACACCGACACAAATCCATTATAGTTTAAACACATAGATGTATTGTGTTTAAAAACATGTAAAATGAATTGGACCCTCTTTCGTATATATATATCTTCTGAAATAATGTATTTTTAAAATAGCATATTTGAATTATTAAACAATTTTCTTAAACGAGATATTTAAGATTTGCATTTGAACCCATTATGAAACCTATGAGCTTAATATCAATGAATTTTTTTAAATAGATTGTCAATTTTTGCCTTTTTATTATTGAGGTGAGTAGTCTTACGCTACTTTCAAAATAAATATTTTTCACAAAATGAAACACAATTTGATAAAATTGGTGACCCAGCCTAACTGCATTGAAGTGCTTAGTAGGTGTTAATTTTTTCAAAAATACATGTCTGGACCACAAAAAAATTAATGCGGTTAATTTGTAAATTTATCCAGGAGTTCCTGCATATAAATTTCTGGCTAGCTGAATTTTTGAAAAATTTAACACACATTAAAAAAGTGTTTCAAGAATTTTATTAAAAGCTATTAAAAAAACCATTTATTTGTTTTAGAGGTTTGCAGGAAAATCTGCAAATATCCATTTATCTCGACTTCATGTTATTGGTGTTAAATTATGAAATATGGATCGCTCTTGATACAAGCATAAAAGTAACTGACATTAATATTTACTTTAATATTTCATACCGAACCGGTAATTGGAAATGTGATGCTTTTAGGAAACGAAAGAGTTCTAAAAATGAATAATATTATTTTTTTTTGTATATTATTTAACTTTTAAAAATGCTGTTGCAAATTTTCGAAATATATAATTTAAATATCATGGAGCATTGCGGAGAAAATAATTTAAATACTAGTTCTCAAATAAAGCCTTGTTGTCGATTTTAATATTCTTTTTTAATCTCAAACTGCTCCTCTAAGGGATTTTCTTGAATCTGGTGAGCCAGTGAACGCTTTTCTAAAGAAATTAGGGTTTCATATTGTAAATAAATATGAAATAATTTATTTTAAATATGGCTTTCACTAAGAAATCTAAAATATTTACCGAAATTACCGCCTCGTAGTAGTATCATAGAAACTTCATTGTAGTAAACTTAATCCAATTTAAACACCAATTGTGTACTTTCTAAGAAATATAAATTTGTTTAAATTTTTTATTCAATGTTACTTAATTCTAATAATACTTTAAGTTAACGCTGTTGTTCAATGATTTAGCTTTAAATTATTAAATTTATTAAATTCTGGACTTTCCCCGCAAATTTCTTAGTTGATCTTTATCAGGTCTTTTTGTAAGTCTCCATGTTTTGATTAGTTGTATCGGATATAGTTATATCGAAACTTGTCATTATTTGGATTTCGACAAGAGTAGATTACTATCAGAATGACCAGTTTAATTTATCTTGACTAATTTTTATATTTGAATCGAAACAGAAAATTATATAAATATATAAAATGATATTGAAATTAGTTATTCAAATATAGGCAAGTTTTTTTAGTCGGTCATTCGGTCAATCGACATAACTTAAGAGATATAATTACATACTTACATATATTGAAACAATTAAATAGATTTACAAATTAGAACAAAAAGTTTGCAATTTATGTTTAATTACATTAGAGTTCAACGAAATTAATTGACAAAGATTATTTGATTATAAGAAATACTTCTAAAAGGATCAGCTAGAGCTAGAGGTTTTAAAAGATTTTACAAAGAGTGGCTTGAATTGGCATGATACACGTTGAGGAACATTAAAAGTTATATTGGTAATAAGAAAGTCAGAACGATTTCACCATTAGTTTGGTTTATCATAAATTTTACTTTTAGCATTGTTCTACGGCTTTACAAATTAGGTAATTTTATTTATTTAGGGTATGACCTCTCTTAAAAATAAATTTAAAAAAAATCTTTTTTTTCATAAATGGGTTCCTAAATCCTCTTCAGAGATAACTCACTAAAAGGATTTTTTGAAATTCGTATTATTTTTGTAGTTACAGAGCTACATATGTGTACATATACTTGTAAGGCAATATAGAAAATTCTTGTAATAAAACTTTAAATGCGTTTTCTCGCAATCCCTTTTTTCAAACTGCGGTGTCGCTTTTCTTGAGAATCAGATTTCGTATCGTAATTTGGCGGGCGGTATTTTGTAGGTAATCAAGGCAAGCGGGTCCTGAACTAGGATACTTGGGCTAACTTTACCACTGGATTACGGATGGGGCGAAAACCCCCCGAAAAATAGCAAATTTTTGAATATTTTTTTTTAAATCCCGCCATTTTGTCAATTTTTTGGAGATATCCTAGTTCAGGATCTGTTAGACGTAATTGCCAACAAAATGCCGTACGCCGAATTTCGATACGATATATAGTTCTCAAGAAAAATTACACCCCTTTGCCTTCTCATTTTTACGTACCCTTTTTCATCGCTCTGAGAGGGAAGGATAAAAAACAGAAACACAAACAAGTGCGGAAGAAGTTAGGAAATTATGTCTACTTTTACATAAAAAAACCCAGAGTTTATAAATTGAAAAACGACTGAGCTTCAGCACTTTTAAGAAACGTTATTTTTGTGGGAATGAAAGGTAGGACATATCTTAATTCTCAACGTATGAAGGTAGATTAATTGATAGATTTTGAGGTAAACCACGTAAGCAAAACAGTAGAAATTGGTTTTGTACTCTATTCGTTGAATATGACTGTTATGGTAGGGATGCCAGATTATTGAGCCATATTCAAAAATAGGTCTTACAAGAGATGTTAAAAGTTGTTTAGTTATGTAAGGATCAGTAAATTCGTATGCCCATCGTTTTATAAAGGCAAGTGTACCTCTAGCTTTATTAACTGCCATGGTGACGAGAGATACAAATTTTAATTTAGGATCAAGTATAATCCCTAAATCCAGAAAAGTGTCAACATGTAGAAATTAGATTATTTCTAGAAAACCGCATACATTTGTATATATATTTTTTTTTAATTCCATTGGGTTACGGTTACACTACGAAAATAAATTACTGAGATCTGATTGAAGATGAATATGATCAACATATTGACAGTAACTAAAAAAAAATTAAGAACATCAGCATCGTACATTAAAACATTGCAAAAATAGATCACTTTTGTAAGATTATTGATGAAAAGGGAGAAATGAATTGGGCTAAGATGGCTGCCCCGAGGAACACCAGAAATCACAGTAATATCTTTAGATGACATATTATTATACATTGCACGTTATGTTCTATAAAAAAGATATTATTTTATCCATTTAGTATTGTTAAACATAATATATCCATTTTGATCAGTAGGAAGTTATGCTTTATCGAAATTTGTTTCTGTGTGTGGACATTAGGGTGGCCCATAATAAAAAAAGTCTTCAAACTGTCGGTCTCACCCCCTAGGAAGATGCAAATGGCAAAAAAACTGAGAAATACAAAGTTTTGGGCCAATCAAAAAACGTTTAGTCGTGTCGCAAAGCGATTGAAAATTTCAAGTGTGTTTATATGGGAAAAATATGACTTTTATTCAGATTTTACGAAAATTACGTTCTATATTTTAATTTTTCCGACAAGCTGTTATATAATTTAGGATCAATATTAACTTATCCCTCCAAAAGGCTATAAAACTTCAAAATCGAATAAAACCTTGCCAAGAAATAGCAAATGCCCCAGAACACTTTTGTGCCAAAAATACTAGGTCATGAAATTTGATGCCATTTTTTTCAACTTTGAGAAATTGATTAAAGCGATCATTCTTTTTTGGTCCCTATACTTATAGGTACTCAGATATGAAGTATTGTTTAATTACCACGTTGTTAACCTAATGTGCATTGAGGCCGAAAATTGGAAATTTTTTTGATAACATTTTTAAAACTCCTTTTTCAAGTTTGAAAAAATTTTCTTAAACAAAATTTAAAAAAATGAATCTGTCACTATAAGGTTTTATGAAGTACATATTGCAGATTAACTCTGTGAATTTTTAAGTAAATCCCTCTTCCAGAATTTTTTTGACAAGGATTTTATTTTCGCGGATTTCGAGAAAAATCGGATTTTTGTGAAATATTCTTTAAATGTACTCTTTCTAAATACTTTGTATCAAGAATTCATAATTTTTCTACTTTTAAATGTTATATTTTATCAATTAACCTTTTGGGAATTGGGGTCACATATGACCCAAAACTAATAAAAGACAATTTATGCAAAAAATTCAAATATTTTGTAAGTGCTGTCCAATTTTTAGATGCGACGCATAAAATATAATAACCAAATGTGTAGAAGTTTCGTCCCAAAAATTTGGGATAAATCCGGGAACATTAACCCATTATTTTGCCAAGGCCAGCTTTGGATTTTAAGATATTTTAAAATAAAAATGACATAAACCGAGTTTTTCTAATAAACTCTATTTAGAACTTAAGAAAAATAATTCGGTTAATTTTTATTTATTTAACCCTTCAGTGCTCCTGAGATCAAAATAATCCATTGTGATATATCTCTGGTGCAATTATCTGCTTATTGCTCGCGAATATAAATTAAAACAACTTAGGTCATATGTCTAAAAAATAGGACGTTTTTTGAAATTCACTGTGATTTAATTTTGTAATTTATTCAATTAAGAGTAGTATTAATTAAATATTACCTTTTATATATATTATTATATTTGAAATTTACTTTTATTTAACAAACTATTTAAAACTGGGAAATAAAATGGTAGAAGTTTCAAAACATGTAGGTGAAATTGAAGATAATATTAAGCGACCGATTATAAAAAATCAAAAATGTTAACCATTATAAGTAATGGCATCTTCATCGATTGACCTGAAATTTTTTTTTGCGTTTTGTATCAATATCCACCAAATTGGTGGGTGAGACAGCCAGAAATTCAACTATTACTTTATTACATAAAGTAATTTTATAACAAAATTGGTTAAAAGTTGTTTTAATTTATATTCGCGGGCAATAAGCAGATAATTGCACCAAAGATATATCACAATGGATTATTTCGATCCCAGGAGCACTGAATGGTTAAGTAAATAAAAATTAACCGAATTATTTGTCTTAAATTTTAAATAGTGGTATCAACGGGTTTAATAGAAAAACTCGTTTTAGGTCATTTTTATTTTAAAATGTCTTAAAATCCAAAGCTGGCCTTGGCAAATAATGGGTTAACGTTCTCGGATTTATCCCAAATTTTTGGAACAAAACTCCTGCATATTTGGTTATTATATTGTGAGAATCGCATCTAAAAATTGGACAGCACTTACAAAATATTTGAATTTTTTGAATAAATTGTCTTTTATTAGTTTGGGGTCACATGTGACCCCAATTCCAAAAGGGCTAATGGAGTCATATTATTTTTTTCCGAAACCCTAGGCTATAAAGATAAAACATAACATTTAAAAGTAGAAAAATGATGAGTTTTTGATACAAAGTATTTAGAAAGGGTACATTTACAGAATATTTCACAAAAATCCAATTTTTCTCGAAATCCGCAAAAATAAAATCCCTGTCAAAAAAATTCTGGTGGAGGGATTGACTTAAAACTTCACACAGTTAATTTGCAACATGCATTTCATAAAACCTTATAGTGATGGATTCATTTTTTTAAATTTTGTTTAAGAAAATTTTTTCAAATTTGAAAAAGGAGTTTTAAAAATTTTATCAAAAAAATTTTCAATTTTCGGCCTCAATGCGCAATAGGTTAAAAACGTGGTAATAAAACAATACTTCATATCTGAGTACTTAAATGTATAGAGACCAAAAAAATGATGGCTTTGATCAATTTCTCAAAGTTGAAAAAAATGCCATCAAATTTCATGACCTAGTTTTTTTTGGCACAAAAGTGGTCTGGGGCATTTGCAATTTCTTGGCGAGGTTTCAAAGGATAATTTAATACTGATCCCGTGTTGTATAACAGCTTGTAGGAAAAATTAAATTCTAGAACGAAATTTTCGTAAAATCTGAAAAAAAAAAGTCATATTTTCCCCATATAAACATACTTGAAATTTTCAATCGCTTTGCGCCACGACTAAACGTTTTCTGATTGGCCCAAAACTTTGTATTTCTCAGTTTTTTTGCTAATCGCATATTCCTAGGGGGTGAGGCTGATAGTTTGAACACTTTTTTTCCCTCCATATAACGAAGGGCCGCCCTAGTGCACATACATTATCCAATAACTATATTTTGCTTATAAGCACAGCTAAATGGATGTATGGATTCAGAAGTTGATGTTCATTAAGGGGATGAAGGGTTTCAAAATATTGGCTACAAAGAGTTCCAGGGAGAACCACATGGACAACAGCTTTTTTTACAATTGCAACCATTAGCTTAGAATATTGGAAATATTCAGGATTTTACAACAAAAACACAGCTATGGCTTTACACAAATTCGAACCAATTTTTTAATGTATACAAAATGTAATAAAATACATAGATATGTGGTAGCAATAGCAGACAAGTTTAAAAAAGCTTATTTAATATCTTTGTTCTGCTCGTATACTTAACCTGAAAATCAGGCTTTAAAAGCACTTTATAATTCCAGCTATTTATCATTTTTGATACATACTACTGTGCGTGAAAACAGTTGACTTATTAAGATAATTTTTTAAGAAGTTTTAATTATATTGATTATTATATTGATGCATTTTATAGGAATTATTTTACATTCTTGCATTTCTAAGTACTATTTATGCAATTTGTGCAAATATTTTTCGCATGTTTTTCATTACAGCATGACTTTTTACAGAAGATGCAGAATGACGATGTCCAAAATGGTAACATTTTTGACACCTAGCATGGTTCTTTTTCGGAGACTTCTTTTTTCAGAGATGACTGAGCGAAATATTTATCGAACATATCATGCAAAGTGTTATTTTTCGATGTGGCAGGCGTAAATTTATATATTTTTCTAAAATTTTATATGTAGTGCTACTTACTTATACACTCCAATAACAACACTGCCAGATAAGCATGAAATAACTCCTCATCAATTTTAATGTGATTGGCAGAATGTAAATGCTCTCCGTATTTATTGGAGTTATCAACTACAATTTTCGTTAGTTGTGGTGAGAAAAATAGTAAGAATGAGTCCAGAATGCTATTTATGCGCCTTAATGCAAATCTTGTTATGCCTAAAGACAATGATATTAATTATACAGCATTTCAATAAACAATCATTAGTGACCTGGTCGCAAATTGATAATATTTTCCCTTCCCAGCCGACCAATGGAGTAAGGTTTACTACGCTAAGTACTGCCATCTTTAGCCATAGAAAACATTTCACTATGTGTGTTATTGCAAATACTGACATCACTACCTAATACGAGCTGCTTTCCTCTTCTTCATCAGAATCAGAAACATCAGAAACATCTCATCCATCACTTCATTCACAAGTTCTTCCAGGGTACAAATATAGCGGATAAGACATTGTTTAAAACACGCACAATTATTTTCAGGTTGATATTTTAAAACAAAAATACTCCGCCATGGAATAATAAGAAAACATTTTGGAAAAAATGGAAAACCTCGTCTCGAATGATATGCACAACACCACGGACACATTTAAAATACCGTGTGTATCAAAAATGATACGTAGCCAGAATTACGAATTTTGTGGTTTTCTCATAGCCTACTTAGAATTTTTTTTTAAATGTTGCTTCAAATAAGGACAATAACAGTGTTGACAAAGTCTCAATATTAGTGGCATGTAACATTTTTTTAAACAAAGTTATGGTACCACAAAAAACGGATAGTATCGTTTTTGATACAAAGCTCGATTAACGGTTCAAATATAAACCAATTAAAAGTTTAAAGTAAGAGGTCATCACGAATGATATCCCTTAGGACTAATAGCTAAAGTTAAAAAAAAAATTGAAATGTAAGAAAATTAATTAATATCTAACAACTTAACTGCATACGAATGTAAAAATATCTTAAGGATAATTAAATCCTCATTGTTAGTAACCAGATTTTGCAACTAGATACGCTTCTGAACATAACCATTCATCATACAACCAAAAGAAGCATGTCGTGGTTTCATACCCAAGCACACGTTTTCTTCACATTAATTCAAAAACAATTCATACACACGTACACGCATACTCACACACGCATACACATACATGCACTTGCATAACAACTGTAACATTTTGAGCCGCATACATAAGTGTAATAAATGTCAGTTGAGTTGTAAAAACAAAGGAAATATGTAAAGTTTTTATTAGGTTCTTTTTTGTGTGCTTGGAAACAAGTAGAAATGAAAATGAAAACTTTCAACGTTATTCGTTAAAACTAAATGTATCATGGAAATGAAAATGTACTTTATTCCTCAAACTTTCAGTAATTCACAATCGCAATCGGTAGTAACCGTAGTGTCTATACAGTATACACTTGTAACATTTGAAGGCAGAGTAGCTGGTAAATATGGTTTCAAAATCACTCATGCATTTTACTAAATTCCAAAGAAGAAAAATCAAATCGAGAGGAAGAGAGAAATGCAGAACAAAACTGTATGGATGCTGGCAATATACATTCAAACATATTACGATATGTACGAGTATGTATGTGCCCAGCGTGTAGTTTTTACATATCTTACAATTTGCAACAACGTTGTTGTGCGTAGTTTTACAACATTTTCAAAAACAAATCATTTTTTCTAAGCTAAATGCAGTAGTTATATTTGGGAAGCAATTGTTATTTTAAATTGTAGCATTTGTGGAAAGACTTTCAAAGACTAAATTCTATAATTTTTTTTGTAAGTTCTTAAACTATTCATATTTATGATATGGTTAATTAAAAAAACCTTTTAAATTAAATTTTCTTCAATTAAGTATTATACTGTGGAATTGTATTGAGAATTCCAAATTTTATAGAATTTTGTATAAATTTTTCATATAATTTAGAACACTTTTATTTAAAAATTATTAGAATTGATTCCAATTAATGTAGATGTGTATTCAGTATGTAATTGAATCTGTTGATATTAAGAAATTTTATTTTCTACAACTTAATTATATTCCAGGAAATATTTTAAATTGAACCAAATCAAACACATACATACACACACGCAAGAAAAGATTAGTTAGAAATCAGATGCCACAAAAAAAAAATCAACTAGAATTTTTATTGTTGTTCTTAAATATTTTAAAGTGCAATAGATTTTGTTTTTAAGTATCATTTCAACAAAGTTCTTATAACACGGAAGTCCATGTAATAGCGGAATATATTCAGCTTAATAACCAGTGTCTTTATAGAATTCATTATATAAATTCATTGAGGTCAACTAAATTCAAACCAGTATTAAAACCATTGTTGTTTTGTGTAAAAAATTCCAAGTCGGTGTGAAAGTACAAGGTCAGTTTAGTAAAACATCCAAAGGTATTGTCGAGCCAAATATTTTTCATTAAATTTTATATTGTTGCCTTATTCTGATGTTTCTTTGTTTAGTTTTTCAGCTACAACTCAAGAATGGCTGATGATTTCTCATTTCATTCTTCAGCAAATAGCTTCAGCAAATCAAGTTGCACTAAATTATAGAACGAAATCATCAAAATATATAGTAATTTGTTCCCCTTTTTATAGCCTATACCACTATGTGGCTTGCGTATAATGAGTTTGTGCTGCTGTTTGCAACTACCAAAAATATTTGACCTAGACCCATTTTTTAATATACCGGTCGACTCAGAATCACTTTCTGAGTCCATTTAGCGATGTCCGTCCATCCGTCTGACCGTCTAACCGTCTAACCGCCAAACCGTCTGTCCATCTGTCTGTCTGCGTGTCAATGTAAACTTTGTAACCAAACTACAGGTCGCAAATATGAATATGTTTTGATGAAATATGGCACTTAAGCTTTTATTGGCCATAGTATGAACGAACTGAAATTGCTGAAATTCGGTCCATGTTCAGACCTAGTCCCCATACAAATGACCCCTATGAAATCGACATAAATTGCCACAAGATCCAAAGTATCATATAGATCTCATTCAAATTGGGTTTGTATGTGTTTATTATATCCATAGTCCAAAAATAATCCGAACAGGACAATTTTTAGTCCTAGGCCACATATAGAACTGCTTACCGATCTTCACTTAAATCTAACAAAAAACAAAAACATTGTACACACTTTTCTCATATTTAGTTTGTATATATTTTTTCAAAATATAAGTAACTTTACCAAATATGGTCAGGATCGGTCAATTTTTCGATATAGCATCCGATATGATCTTTTATATATCTGCAGCTGAAAAAATTAATTTGAATGGCACTCAAATTTGGATTATGCTTATCTTCTATATCGAATTTGTTCGACCGAAGAGATCGTATTTCCTTACTTGTTGAAATCAATTTTTTGGATAACATAACTTGTTCAGGGCGTATGATTATTTTTATTAGTGGAAGAGATGTATACGTATAAGGTATAGATTTTATACCCTATACCACTATGTGGTTTGGGTATAATGACTTTGTGCTGCTGTTTGTAACAACCAAAAATATTTGACCCACACCCATCTTTAATTATACCGATCGAATCAGAATTACTATCTGATTCGATTTAACGATGTCCGTCCGTCCGTCCGTCTGTGTGTCCATGTAAAGCTTGTAATCAAACTGCAGGTCGCAAATATGAATATATTTTGATGAAATTTGGTATTTAATCTTTTATCTGCCATGGGATGAACGCTATTGAAATTGGTGAGAATCATGTCCATGAGCTGCTTCCCGATCTTCAATTAAATCTATCAAAAAAAAATAATATTGCACTGATTCTTCTCAAATTTTGTTTGTATATATTTTTGCAAAATACAAGAGACTTTACCAAACATGGTCAGGATCAGTCCATTTTTGGGCCTAGTCCCCATATAGATATGCCATCCGATATGAACTTCTTCATATCTGCAGCCGAAAAATTAATAAAAATCCCGCTCAAATTTGGTTTATGCCTATTTTCTATATCCAGTTAGTTGGGCCTGAGAGATAGGGTATCTAAACGCATGGTATAGGGTATCGTATAGTCGGTCTAGACCGACTATAATTTTCTTACTTATTATTTCTATGATATTAATAGGCAAGGCGATTTCTTGTGACCGATGTCAACCAGGTTTACGGATTTGTACCTCTGGAACATTTTTTTGGCGTAGTGCTCATTTAAAAATTCTAATAACACATACATAAAACACATACTGTGTATGTGTTTATTATAAATACGAAAAGCCCTTTATCAACAAATATTTATAATGATATTAAAAAAGTGTTGGATTGTGAATTGGCTAAAATTGATTAGCATTCCTTTACTCTCTTATAGAAACATTTATGTAATGAAAAAATAAAATGTCCTAGAACTTGCACTCGAATTTCGAGGATGGGCTCTGCTAGCTATATATTAAATATCCAGTAGTATATCTTATTCTATTTTTAATTGGTATTAATATTAATTATTTAGATAAGTTCTCGAATTATTGCTTTAAAACTAAATAAATATAAAATGTCAAAAATAGTTTGTCCTGAGAATGCCAAATCCTTTGGATGTTTTACTACGTTAGAACTTTAAAATTGACTTGGAATTTCTCTCGCCCCAGAACCCAAGAGCTATTTTTTTCAGACGTATTAAAAATGGAACGCATGTTCACTGGTATTGTAACAATTTATTGTTAAATATGTACAACAAAAACTATTTTGCAATCAGATATAGAATTTTTCTATAATAAATGAAAATAATATTTTACCTTGTATCGGCAGTTATAATCAAAAGGCATTTACATAAATCAAATTTAATTCCAACATATATAATAAAACGATAAGCTGAAGTATATAATCAAATTTGCTTGTAATTTTTGGAAAATGAATATAAGAAAAATAACAATGAAAATAATATTTTGAAAACGTTCTTACACAAAGAAATATAGTTGTTGGAAATAGGTTACCACTATAAGTAATTCCTTATTTAGCCAGACACGTTACGGTAATTCTATATATTTTAAAATACAATAGACTTTTTTTATAATATTTCTCTTAAAGTGCTATTGCACGATGTATTTTTTACATATGTACTGTCAAATTTCCCCACAAAAAAAGCTGTATACAACATATGATTCATATGAAACATTGTTATGTACAATACATGGAGAAAGTCACATGTACATTTTTATGAAAATACAGCACTGCTTGTGGCGAAAGAAAAACAGAGTAAATTATAAATTAAATATGACTTTATTTTTAACAATAAATTTTTGTAAATTCACAAATTAAATCAACTGTTGTTTATATATGCACGCGTGATAGCAAAAATTATGAATCGTATGTAAAAGAAAATTATTACAGGCATGCGGAATTTCATATGGATAAAATAGTAACAGTACATATGTAAAAAAGTAAGAAAATTATAGTCGGTCTAGACCGACTATATGATACCCTATACCATGCGTTTGAAGACCCTATGTCTTATGCTCAACTAATTGGATATAGAATATAAGCATAAACCAAATTTGAGTGGCATCTTTATTAATATTTTTGGCTGCAGATATGAAAAAGTTCATATCGGATGCTATGTCTATATGGGGACTAGGTCCTAAAATGGACCGATCCTGACCATGATTGGTAAAGTCTCTTGTATTTTGCGAAAATATATACAAGCAAAATTTAAGAATAATCAGTGCAATATTTTTTTTTTATAGATTTAAGTGAAGATCGGGAAGCAGCTCTATATGGGGCCTATGACTAAGAGTTGTCCCATAGGGATCATTTTTGGACTACTGATTAATGGATGTAATAAACACATACAAACCCAATCTGACTAAGATTTATATGATATTTTGGATCTTATGGCAATTTAAGTCGATTTCATAGGGGTCATTTGTATGGGGGCTAGGTCTGAACATGGACCGATTCTCACCGATTTCAATACCGTTCATCCTATGGCCGATAAAAGCTTATATGCCAAATTTCATCAAAATGTATTCATATTTGCGACCTGCAGTTTGATTACAAGCTTTACATGGACACACAGACGGACGGACGGACGGACGGACGGACATCGTTAAATCGAATCAGATAGTGATTCTGATTCGATCGGTATAATTAAAGTTGGGTCTAGGTCAAATATTTTTGGTAGTTACAAACAGCAGCACAAAGTCATTATACCCAAACCACATAGTGGTATAGGGTATAAAAAACATATCGTGTAATAGCACCTTAAATCATAATTCTTA
Organism: Cordilura impudica; assembly: GCA_963682025.1. NCBI lineage: Eukaryota > Metazoa > Arthropoda > Insecta > Diptera > Scathophagidae > Cordilura > Cordilura impudica. The sequence continues at coordinate 110,844,056 of OY821517.1, forward strand.
TAAAAGGGAAGTACATTCGACAGCAAAATAAGTTACTTTTCAATATAGCTCTTTATACAAATTAATAACCTAATACAATACAACATGTTTCATACTGGTATTCTTTATCATCAAATTTAAATTGGTCTCTACCCAGTTCTATTAAACCTTCCTGGGCCTGTATGATGTTATGTGGAAAATAACAGGAAAAAATGTGAAATAGCATTGAAAATAAATTTAGTGCCATCAAAAAAGAACAAATTGTCTAGGCATACTTTTTTGCATTGGAAAATAGATTAGAATTAATGGGACTCTTATACAACTGTCTCTGCAACTAAATACTGGAAACGTTTTGGAAACAGAATAAAGTATACAAGATAAAAGCCTTACAGTGACGGGGACAGGACGATCCATTCTAAATGCATTTGTTTACAGTAAATCGAAATGTCCACGGTAAGATTATGTGGATTTGAATATGGTGTGTGGTCTTATTTTTATTATATTTTATGAAGGATTTCTTCAGGGAACAGCAAAAGAATATATTGCGAGAATACAATAATCACCTATAGACAATTATCAAAATACACAAAATTAGTATAAGAGCCTAAATGAAAACGGGAACATTAATGCATTAACTAAGACCTGGAACATGGTCTATATATTCCATATTTGTATGTGCTACTAAATTTTTTTTATCATGTAATATTTATCTTATCATTTTATTGACTTTAATTTCTTATCTAGAAATAAGCAAATTAATAATTTCATGCTTTTACGGGGTTTAATACACTTTCGAAATTGGTTACCGTGATAAATTGTTGTTACAATCAGTTAAATATCTATAAATTCAATTTCATCAACTATATGTTGGAATTAATGCAATCGAATATATTTCAAAATTTAATTGTCGAAGCATTTTATACGTTTACAATAAAATAATGTAATAGCACTTGCCTCTATGAATCCGTTCTTTGTATATATATATACCAACTTTTGAAACCGATGTCTTCCGATCGGGATTTGCACCAAGGTTAGTCCTATTGGATAGTAGTTTAGACACAATTTTTCAATAAGATCGGTCCAGATCTCTCTGAGTTAGAGGGGATCTAAATTTGACATTTTGGCCAAACAGGTGTTTCTTCTCATCCATGTAACTTATTAGCTATTGTTCTTAGAAAATTTTCCCCCAAACAGTTTAGATAGCTGTTTCCTCAATATTTCGGAAAAAAATACTTTAAAAAAAAAAAAAAAATTATACTTTTTTTTTTTTGCTAAATTAAAGCATTTTTTGCATTTATTTTCAAAAAGGGCATTTTTTTTCATAAGAAAGCTTAGGATTTTTCCTTTAAGAGCTTTTTGGTCGCTTAGTGGGATGGGGGTGGGATATCTATCAAAATAAATGTTTTGTAACTCAAGACAATGGTTTTTCAATTTTTCACAAATGCACTATTTTGAATTTTTTCCTATACGTATGAAAAACCTTACAAATAAAGCTTATACTGAGAAACTAGACAAACTGACCTTTACGAAGGTATGTAACATATGTAACATACCTTCGTAACATAAGAGAAGAGAATTGTTCTCTGTAATCTGGAAGAGTTATTTGCAACATTTCAATCTGAACATGAGGATGTTAAAATTGGCTTCACGAAATTTACCCAAACGAGGCCAAAGCATTGCGTTTTGGCAGGAAGCAGCGGAACTCACACAGTATGCGTTTGCATTTACCATGAAAATGTTAAACTGATGTTGAAGGAAATCAACTTAAAGTATTTAACAGATGATTCGGCAGAAGATTTATACGATTACCGCGATTGCCTTAAATTGACTATGTGTCCTAATGCAACAAATTCTTGCCACTTAGGTGAATGTACCAATTTCCCGAAAACCACATTCATCAAAGAAAATTTAATCAACTCTTTAGATCGAGAATATATAGAGGAGGTCAAATTTGATTCTTGGATTCAGACTGACAGATGCGCATTGAAAACAGAGGAACAGTGGGAAAGTATTTCCAAAGTGCTAAAGCTGTTGGCCCACCGAAAAGAACTGGTGATGAGTGGCAAAAGGTACAGTAAATTAGCCGTGTTTTACAAAAATATGTTGTATGGCAAAGTTATTCTTACAGGTTTGGCGGGACTTAAAATTTAAAGTAAAAAAAAAATTGATTACGAACAAATCCGAGTGTAAGGCTACTGGAGGCGGCATATTTACGCAGCTGACACTCAGCCCCTTGGAGGGTGCCGTTCATGGAGCCACACGTCAAAGCCAAAACACAGAACACGAGATTCTAGAAATAGCAGAAGAAATGACTGACAGTGTTTATTTGGATTTGACAAATGAGATAACATCACCTCAAAGTGCAAGTCGAAAATTGGATTCTGCAACCACTTCTACGCGAAATGAAACCCCTTTAAAAAGAAAGTTAATTTGTTCTACGCCAAAAAAAAACAAAATTCTAACGGCAACTATGAATTACTTAAAAAGCATAGTAATGAGCAGGCAAAGCTATTGACGGACAAAACGAATTGTATGTCGTCAGTAAAACGTAGCCTAAGAGACATGAATAAGTTTCACAAGCAATTATTGGATATAGAAGAAAAGAACTTAAAATTAACAACAGAAAGAAGTGAAAGAGAAAAAGAGATGCATGAGGCTGAACTAAAAATTAAAAAAATTAGTTTGTCCATCAAGGAGAAGGAGCTTCAGCTACTAAACAGCAATATTTGAGTAAAAATTAATTCTGTTTTCGTTATGTTTTTGTTTATTACATAATTTAATTTGTTATTTGTTTTAATAAAAAAATGAATTAAGAGGCTGAGTTTAAATTAGAGAAAACTTTGTTTTATTAGTTCTCTTATTTGAAATGCCTCAGAACTTTGCATAATTTCAGCGTCGGTATGCGTCACAATATCGTTTTGGTTGTTTTGCGTTTCCTCATATGTAGTGTCCAATCCATATTCAATATATATATTGTTAAGTGCAGCGCAAACATTGACAACTTTAATTGCTTTTGCCGGTGTAGTGAAGTTTACGTGCGCCAAGAAGACAGCGAAATCGGTTTTTTAACACACCAATGCTTCTTTCAATTATATTTCTCGCCTTAGCATGTTTTAAATTAAAATTAGCCTCTGCACTTCCTGGGACAGTTGAGTGATATGGCGTCATCAAATATGGCTCAAGAGGATAGCCTGTATCACCTGACGAAAAAGTTAAATTACTAAATGTCATCTAAATTAACCTTAAAATGTTACCTAACAGCCAGGTATTACGGTCACCAGCATTATATCGTTCTTGTAATTCTTTTCTTGCCTGACTAACGTTCCAGATTAATGAATCGTGACAAGAACCTGCGTATCGGGCATCCAAAAACCGTATTCCCATTTTATGGTCACAAATCTATGTTGATGTGAAATGTCTATGAATATAATATACAACGAAAATATATTACAAACTTGCAATCATAGCATTTAAGCTAAAATATCCTTTAAGATTGAAGTACAGATGCTGGTCTTCTTTCTTTGGGGCCAAAATTTTTATATGTGTTTCATCCACACATCCAATAATGCCAGGAAAATCCGTTTGTTCAAAAAAATGTAGTTTGGCTTCAGTTTTTTTCATCCTCTGTCATATCAAACTTTATCCATTGTGGACAAACTGTCATTTCCATGACATGCAGTTTCAGACAGAATCTTCGATACTACTGGCTGTGATAGTCCCAGGTTGAAATCATTTCCTACACTCAGCTGGTATGAGCCCTGGGCTAAAAAGCGTAATGTTGCAGCCAATTTGATGGTGTTCGGAATAAATGTTGACCTGACCCCGCTTTTCAAATGAGGTCCTATTGTCTCGAGCACATGCCAAAATGCTGCTTTGTTTAGCCGAAGATAGCTTTTAAACCTTTTAAATGTGGATGATTTTATGGAAGAAATGTGTACAGGATTGCTAAACTTGAGATCCCATGACTTTTTAGTCAAAGAGCAATGGTTATTCTTCAAGTATTTGAAGATGCATTTGAAGTCAGGTGAAGTCGTTATTTCATATGATTTTGCAGAAAACGATAAATATGTACTTCAGGATGCCATACAAACATTCCACTTCAGTAACGACCAAGCAACTATATTCACAGTAGTTATTTACTACATGAAAGATAAAAAACTGGAACACAAAAGTATGGCAATCATATCCGACGATTTAAAACATGATACCGTTGCAGTTTATGTGTACCAGAAGATAATACTAAAATATCTAAAATCTAAATTTACAGTAAAGAAGGTATGCTACGTTTCGTCAACATTTTAAAAACAAAAGTAGCTTCGCAAATCTTATGGCCCATGAAAAAGATTTTGGAATGCCAGCTGATTGGCATTTTCATCCTACTGCTCATGGTAAAGGAGCATATGATGCTATTGGAGCAAACCTTAAAATAAATGCAGCGAATTATAGCCTCCAGTGCTCTCATCAAGATCGCATCTTAGATACGACTGCTTTATTCCATTGGGAAAAGAATTATTGTAAAGAAACTAAAATAGTCTTTAGTAGCAAAGAAGATCATCAGGAAACATTGAAAAAACTGAAGAGCAGATTCGATGCTGCGGTAACAATCGATGACACCGCCCAATACAATGCTTATATACAGCTTGTCGGTGGAAGACTCAAGTTGTAAAAGTTTTCTGCCTCTATTCAATGCGATTTCTTTCCAAAGCCAACAAATAAACCTGCAGCGAAATCAACAGCTTAACCTAGTAACGCCAAGAAAGGATTGACAAAAAAACGCAGTAAATAAAGGCGACAAAAAAGCTGGATTAAAGACTGGGTATTTAACAATTTACAAGATTTAAATACTTCATCAACTACAATAAATTAAGTATAAAAATAGTTATGATATAAATGGATGTAATGTAATTAAGATTAAATTTTATTAAATTATTTATCTTTTTATTTTTAATATTATTATTATTATATATTAATTTAATTATTATTACAAATAAATAAAAAATAATAATTTTTCAACATTTCTATAGAAAAAAGTGATTTTTATCCTGAGGTTAACATATTCTGGGTATTACAGTATCGTGGGTATGAAATTTTAGTTAGGTATGTTACATACCTTCGGCAAGGTTAATTTGTCTAGTTTCTCAGCATAAGTTTTATTTGTAAGGTTTTACACACAAATAGGAAAAAATTAAAAATAGTGCATTTGTGAAAAATTGAAAAACCGTTGTTTTGAGTTACAAAACATTTATTTTGATAGATATCCCACTCCCATCCCACTAAGCGACCAAAAAGCTCTTAAAGGAAAAATCCTAAGCTTTCTTATGAAAAAAAGGACAATAGGTAATGAGTTACAGGGATGAGAAAAACACCTGTTTGGCCAAAATGTCAAATTTTGATCCCCTCTAACTCAGAGAGATCTTGACCGATCTTGTTGAAAAATTGTGTCTAAACTACTATCCAATAGGACTAACCTTGGTGCAAATTTCATCCCGATCGGAAGACATCGGTTTCAAAAGTTGGTGCATTTGACATGAAACCCCCATATATAAAATTATTAGTGAATATACATTTGCATATAGTGCATTAAAGGAGATCACAAGATTGGGTTACCTATATACAATGGTCATTAGAGCAATAAAATATGAAAAAAAAAAAACAGTAACTTCGCAAATAGTTTAATAGTAAAGAAAAGCTTCACAGGCTCGAGTAGTTAAATTGGATCATATTTTTATGATCCAAAATCCTTGGTTTCTATTCTTCACTTCTAATATCCTGTTTCATGGGAGCTTAAGTGGTCCTTCCTCTTTATTGTGTTTATTTTCTTAATAACAATTATCGATATTAAATGAAATTTGAATTTTTTTCATTAACAAAGTTGTACCATAGATGTTCTGGTAATAATGTTATGACAACTATAATGATGTTTTCAATATATTGCTAAAAAAATAATCAATTACACAAGATGTTTTCTTTTAAAGTTTAATTGCTAGACGATGAATGCATATTATGGGAATAGCATCTTAATCTAATTATCCTGTAAGATATTATTCATTTTAGTATCTTTTTTGAAAATTTTATAAAAAATAACCGTAATTAAGAAAATAGTTATATATTTTAAATGGCTACCCATATTTTTCACAGTCAGTTTATAAAACCTTAATTCAGCCAAATTTGATAATATATCCAATCGAATTTATCTAAAACTCATGTCTCAAACTAAGGCATGTATTCTGAATAATAAACTTCGGTAAGCACAACAGAAGAATATTATAGTACATGCAATTATGAAAGGGGTTTGCCACAAAATCGGTAGCAACAACAAACCCAGTTTCTTCTGATATCCTAACCAAAAGAGAAGCTGTCTTTTTAAAGTGCTGCGGTTTGCATGGCACAAAAAAAGAGAAAGGAAACCTAGATATATTTTATGATATTCACCAAAACAAATCGCCTAGAGCGATAACCATGCGTGAACAGAACCTTTTTTTAAAAAGTCTCTTAAATTGTATTTTTATGAATTAAAAAACAATACGAAGCTGCTCATTTTGTAGAATATTTTTTTCTTTTTTTTTGGTTTTTTTTAACATCCATGAGTTCCTTCATTCTGCATTAACACATTATGAAGTCTGGCCACAGATTTGAGATAACAGATTTTCATGTAATTTATTGATGTTTTTTGTAGTATATTTTTGAAAACTGAAACAACTTCCTAATTTTCGTGGACTTTTAAATTCCAAAATGTCATTGAAAAATAGTAAGTGATAAACTGTAAATAAAAGCACAGTCAATATGTGTCCAACGACGAAGCTCGAACTAAATCGAAAAGTAATTCGTTTTTTGGATACTCACAACGTTTACATAATTTTGATCGCAAATATTTAAGTTTCAGGTCAGAGGTTTTCATTTTAACTGACAACAAATATCGTAGAAATGTTTAAATATTTAAGTATATCACCATCATTCATTGTTTGTGATTAATCTAAAAATATATATATATATTAAATTATCAGTTATAATAACAGAACTGGTGTTGCCATTTCCACAGCTTTATATGTTTCTTTTGAAAGATTTTTGAGGAAGCGAATATATAGATTTTCTCAATTTCTGTTTTTAAATTAATTTAATTTATTAGTCAATGGATGAATCCTTACACACTATTTCACAACAGCAAAGTGACAAACTTAATGTATGGGTATTTCCATGCAAAGGTCAACCTTAAGTCAAATTTAAAAATTTTTATTTCTATAATTTGTTTTCATTTCTATTTATTTTTGATTCTATTGTTTTCCATTAAGAAGGGAAAAATGCAATTAAGTAGTTCTAAAAATAAAGGCAGTGTCATGTCTGTCATATTACAAAATACTACTTTTTACTATAACTAATTTTAGAATTAATGTTTTTTTATATGCTTTATATTAAATATTAACAACTTTTTCTTATTTTTCATACAAGATTTTCATAAGATATTTTCCGTGTTTTACTACCATCCTCAAAAATGATGTCTGTTTGTTGTCATATCTGTCACGGCTGCTTTTTAATTCCAATTATTAATAGCAATAATGCTTTCTCAATTTTTCTATTGGTAACAATGAAAAACTTTTACTTATGAACAATAAAAAGCTTTAACTGTACAATATCGGATTATATTGCATTTACATCTAAGCAAAATCTAGTATATGTGAGATTTCGAACCGCTCAATACTTTTTTTATTTTATTAAAAATGTTGAACAAATCGTTAAATGTTTGCACTCACTTAAATTTATGATGATATGAGTTTTTCGATGATGTCTTTATTTTGATCAAATTTGACTTCAGGTAATGTGGAACGGTATTCCACATTACCCGCCTAGTGTGTTCCACATTACACTCCAGTTTTGAAAATGACGATTTTTGAGGTACCTGCACATTTTCTTACGTAAAATTTCTAAATATTAACTAATTCAAATTTTCTCTTAACCCCATATGGGCTAATGAATTTGGAAGAGATTAATAACAAATTCGTGAATATCACGTTGTTACTTTGGCAGAAAAATGAAAAAATAAGAGTAGTGGTGCACATTACCCGAACTTACTCTACTGTGTTTTTTTAATACTGTAGTAGAAAATTAAAACGCAGTGACTGAAAAATTGACATTTAAGAACAAAAAAGCAAACAAGTTGAATAAAAAGGAAATAAAATATTAATTATTAATAAAAAAAATATATATTTATTTTTTTTTATTTATTTAATTTCTTATCCCACTCAACAAGATATGTAATCTTCAAACAGAGCATGTTCTAATGTATAGTAACTTGAATTATGATGTACAATGGAACTTAAAGTTATTATCTCAATATTTAAATTTAATAAAGAAGAATTAAAAAAAACTGACGTTAAATATGAATATTAATCATTAAAAATATAAATATTTAGATAAGTAAGAAAAAATTAAATAAATATTAAAAAATTAATTTAAAAAAAAAAAACAATAGAAAAAGAGAAGAGAAAAATAAGTTAATAAATAAATATTTATATATTAACTTACAAGCTATATTGACAATTGTTAATTTTATGTAATGAAGAGGATCTGCTAAAACAACAATTCCTATTTGTATCGCTCGAAAATTATTTTCTTAAAAAGTGAGGCGTTGCTAACTTCCTTAATTGTAGAGGATAAACTATTCCAAAGACGTACCGCAAATATTAAAAACTGCCAATCAGATACCAAAGTATGGTGCCGCAATTGTATTAAATTAGTGATTTTATTTTTAGTAGGTCACCAAAATTGACCCCATAGATTGTCTTTTTAAACAGTACATTTAACAAATGCTAATGTCTTTTTTCGCAAAATTTCTATTTCAGCTTGTGCTTTTTCATTCTTGATGCATATTGTAATAATAGAATACATATTTCCATTTTCCCATTGCTTTGAATATTTGTGGTATTTCTAGTTCATATGATTTATTTTAATCAGCTGTTTATTGTAGTGGAAACAAAATCTCACAAAATGTAAAAAAAGTTATATGTAAACGATATAGATTTTGAAATAAATTTCAAATAAAATCTACTACATTTTCCTTAAATGTAAGATCACTGAATGTCTTGTCAGTCACTATGGAGTTAGCCCTACGAAAGTAATTGCGAGTTCAAGTATATTAATAAGTTATATTTTATGACATTTAGTGGCAACGAAAAATCCATGTATTGATATAGGTAAGAGCATAGTTTGAGTGAAATTTTAAAATTAAATGGCTCAAATGTCTTACAAGACGATGAGGCACATTAAAATACATGTTATTTCCAAGCTGACGTCACTTCGAATAAGATAATCATAAACGAACCTTTCAGCATGATTTTACGACTTTTTAATATCGACAATTTTATTAACCAAAGCATTTTCCTGCACGATGGCAAACTGACTGTAGCATTCCAGAATAAACTACGAAAAGAAGTTGAAATTTCATATTCCAGAATCGGTATTAATAGAGTAGTAAATAACTGTTTAGTGATATAGGGACCGACAAATCCCTTGGCCTAACATTTGATTAAAGCGATAACTTATCTTGCCTTATTGACAGTAAAGTTACCTGTGGTACAAAATTAAGTCTTGGATCAACTAGTATACCACGATGAAGAAATGTATCGACCAATTCTAGTTCCAGTGAATGAGTAACATTGATGGGATAGTTATTTAAAAAAACATATGAATTTAAACTGTATTTTTAATTAAGATTTATTAAGTTCTGATTGCAACACGAAAATCAGTTTTGTGGAAATTTTATTGAAGAAAGCCATTATTCTATATACTCATTATAGCAGTAAAAAATGTTCACATTATCATCAGCGTATAAAAGAATATTGCTGAAGTTAAAAACCTTGAGGAAATCGTTTTTATAAAAAAGTAAAACGAGAGACCGTTTCAAATGTACAACAAATTTGTTATCTATATAATTTATTATAATGACATCAAACCATGGTGAATGTTACAAATGGAATTAATTTTGTGCTGGATTCAAAACTGATGCTGTTAAATAATCAATTTAAAAAAGGTTAAATTTTCCGAGCGACCATCGATGAAGAAGATTACGATATATATTTATCAAACAATTAAAACTTCAATAACTGAAGCCGTGATAAAAATTACGAAAAATTCTTGAAATATTGCTGTGATCATTCACCTGATAAAAGCCATGAAAGTAAAACGTTGTCGAGATATACAATATAACTTCCAATTGGCTTATAAACAGTTTAGATTCTTGCATCCAGTAAGCGCTGAATCAGAAGGGTGGTCTGGCCGCAGACAATATTTGTATAAAAAAATGGTCACTATTAAATGATGCGGGGCTGAATACATTATAATTATTTAAATAAATACAATTAATAATAAAAATCAATTAAATTTAATTTGTTTTTTTATCAACAACTATCAACAATTCCATAAATCGAACTATGGGTAATTTAGTTCTCATGATATAAAATCCAAAATCATCTTGATCAAAAAATTCTTTCAAAGCTCTCGTTGTGACGCTGCAGCTGTATGTTGGTATATATTTTGCTTCACATAACCACGTTTTACAAATTATAAGGAAAATGTACAACGAAATATGTTCTGTTTTAGTTGGCAAAGTGTATAATTTATAATATTTTTGTGTGCTTCTTTTTTTTTTTTTTTTTTTTTTTGTTCTAGCTACTAACTTTCCCTTTACTTTTCAAATTGTATATAATTTTTGCTGTACATGTATGTATAACCATGACATTTGCTTTGAAATAATTTTACTTTTATGCGAAAATGTTCAAAAAATATATATTAACGTAAGTTAATTTCAACTTTAAGATAAATAATTGTTTATAAAATTGTGGAAGATGAAATTTAGGGTAAAAACTCGAGTTAATTTTGTATTTTTGAAAAAGTTTGACAAGTGTTACCATTATAAGTTCAGTTAGTTGGAATAAAATTCATTAGTGACATAAATATATGACTGGCTCTAAGGGATGCTAATAAAATACTTATATATATTAGAGCCCTTGAAACACTACTTGTACTATAGTTTTATTGAAGTTATGCATTTTATTCAAGCAGTTGAAATTGTGTAATTTTAGACCCAATTGTATTTGGCATCATATACATATCACAGACAGTACATGTTTTACTCAAACTGGGAGATATATATCTTAATCTGCGTTTATATTAGCAGCAGTGAATTTTAATCTTCTGATCATGTTTTTGTACTATTTAAAAATTATAAAGGATTATATTTTTCAATAAAATATATTAAATGACTTTTACTATGAATAATAAATAAAAGAGGAATTTCTGCCTTGAATTTTTAAGCTTAATAAACGTTTAAATTATCCTCCACAAATAAAAATTAAATACATTTACAATTAAGACAATAAAATTGTCATTGTACATGAATATTTCAAATATCCTAAACTGAATCGCACGATCAGTAAAAGTGTTTATAGTCTTTTTTAAACTCTTTCTTTTAACTTATGCTCTCTATCTGTCTGTCTGTCTGCCATGGGGCAACCCCATTCCCCCTCATCCAATTGATTTGAAACTTGGCCCATAGTTTTGTTGTGACTATAGATTAGTTCTGCGGTAGTCATGCATAGCCACGCATAGCCACGGAGTGATTTAAAACCCATTTCCCCTCGTCCAATCAATCTTAAACTTGGTCCATAGACTTGTTGCGAACAAAGATTAATTTCAAAAGTTACGCACAGTCGCGGAGAGATTCAAAACTCATATGTATAAGGAAATAATGAGTTTTAATAAAAACTTTGTTTTTATGGGTTAGATTATTTTAGTCATTTTAAAAGACAACAAGATAAATAAAACAAATAAGAAAATTATAGTCGGTCTAGCCCGGCTATACGATACCCTATACCATGGTTAAGATACCCTATCTCTTCGGTCCAACTAATTGGATATAGCAAATAAGCATAAATCAAATTTGAGTGGCATTTTTATTAATATTTTTCGCTGCAGATATGAAAAAGTTCATATCGGATACAATATTTATATGGGGACTAGGTCGACAAATGGACCGATCATGACCATATTTGGTAAAGTCACTTATACTTTGAAAAAATATATACAAACCAAATTTGAGAAAAATCTGTGTAATATTTTTTTTTTTAATAGATTTAAGTGAGGATCGGGAAGCAGCTCTGTATGGGGCATATGACTAAGAATTTTCCTACAGGGAGTATTTTTGAACTACTGACTAATAGATGTAATAAACACATACAAACCTAATTTGACTGAGATCTATATGATAATTTGGAACTTATGGCAATTTATGTCGATTTCATAGGGGTCATTTGTATGGGGGCTAGGTCTGAACATGGACCGATTCTCACCAATTTCAACAGCGTTCATCCCATGGTCGATGTAAGCTTATATACCAAATTTTATCAAAATATATTCATATTTGCGACCTGTAGTTTGATTACAAGCTTTACATGGACACACAGACGGACGGACGGACGGACATTGCTATTTCGATTCAAAAAATGATTCTGAGTCGATCGGTATAATTAAAGATAGGTCTAGGACGAATATTTTTGGTTGTTACAAACAGCAGCACAATGTCATTATACCCAAACCACATAGTGGTATAGGGTATACAAATGCTGTAAACGCTAATAAACTGAATATTTTAATCGCTTAACCTTAACATTCTAACACCATTTTAATTTAAAGCTTATTGATTTTTTTACAAGTATCTAATATAATGTCTAACTGATTGCTTTTGTAACAAAAACGATGATGATTTTTTTATTGAAAGACGTAACTTGCAATATTTGTCTATTATTAAGATACAACAACTATGAACACCCCTTCATAAAAGACCCCATGAAAAATACTTTTTGACGCAGTCAGCGTAAGAATCCCAACCCAACGGAAGGGATTAAACTTTGTAGTTTTTTGAGACTAAAACTTTTAGCAATTTTAATTTTGCTTTATATTAATCAGTTAATTGACCAGATATTAACTTAGAAAAATTAAAGATTGTTAGATATATTTTTTGAATTTATTTAGAAATACAAAGGTTGATTTAGTAAAATAAATGCAGGATTATATTGAGAGTCCGTCTATGCGGCCTCATATAACCAATACTTATAGTTTTTGAAAAGTAGGTTTGTTAAAAATACTTCCTGAGATAAGTTTTAATTATAGATATGAAAATTAAAAAAAAAAAACAAGTATGAAAATTATAGTCGATCTTTGCAGACTATGCGACACACAAACAAAATTTTAATGAGGTCTATATGATGACAATTTAAGTCGATATCATGAGGTTCATTCGTATAGGTCTGAACATGCATCAATTATCACCAATTTATATAGCGTTCATTATATAACAGGTTGAACTTTATGTGTTAAATTTCATTAAAATATATTAATATTTGCGACCTGTAATTTGATTACAAGTTTTACATGGACATACAGACAGACAAATGGACGGACGGACGGACGGACGGACGGACATCATTAAACCGATTCATAAAGTGATTCTCAGTTGAACGGTATAATAAAAGATGGGTCTATGTCAAATATTTTAGGAAGTTACAATTATCAACACAAAGTGGCATAGTGGCATTGGGAAAGTGGCATAGGGTATAAAAACAAGTAATAGTAATAAATTCGAATGTGCCGAATCTTTGACAACCTTCCCACACATTTTAAACGCATTATTATAACCAAGATTGTTCACACTAAGAGCCAAAAAGGTTAGAGTTTACATTATTGTGGTCAGGTTTTTACCATGATATTTAAAATTAATAAGATAATTACAAAAAAATTTAAGTATTTATGTGCTTTATTTAATTAAACTGAATTATTAAATTCAATCAGCATAAATGCATACATATTTTTGTTTGCTTGAATAAGATAATCACCAAGAATTGCTCATAAATACACACATATACACACATGTTCTTATGCGTATAAACCTTTCCCGTTACATTTAGTTTTTTATATGAAATAATTCCTCATCTATTTGGTGTGGAGGTTCCGAATAGAATACCAGTCTGCTGCAGATGACGACCAAAATATAAAGGATAATTAGTATACCCTACAGGAGAATGTTTTCAACAGACAGACAGACAGACAGGCGGACATCGCCAGATCAACTTATTTTATATGAATTAAGAATATATATCGTTCACGGAATCTCCAGAATTTATTTCGATGAGTTACAAATGAATTAACAGTTGTGTGGAGGGTATAAAAGTAAAAAAGTATGTAGCAGAAATAGATATCAAAACAATTAAACTAGGTTAGACTATTTTCGAAAACGAATGTTGCAAAGTATTTGTGTACTAATTTTATTGATATTTCTAATAAAACGAAAAGTTTCATTATGTTTTCTATTTTCTTAAGCAAAAAATAAAAATCAATTGATAAAGTCCGATTAACAAGTCATCCGTCATATTATTGAATGTGTCACTAACAATAATATGAGAGCTAAAGAATATAGCGAGGGATGCCAGATAAGTATAATTCACTGGAGTATTGTTTTAGAACATGCATTGTTGGATCAAAATAATTCACTAGAACTAATTTTTGTTGCCTTGCAAATTTATACGATTCTTTTTATATGGACTGAATAAAATATTTATTACAATATTTTCTTGACGGTTCGCCGATTATTTTTACACAACTTTTTGGGTTCAAAGTAATATTTTTGAGCATTTTAGATGTTAACAAGTTCCATTTAACATAGAACATATAAACACAAACTTAAATTTTAAACATATTAGCTTTGAAAATCAAAAAAGTTCTTAAATTTTAAGAAACCGTTAAGTAAATAAGACAATAACTATGGAGAAGGGGAGCCAAGAGAGTACCAAAAATTAAAATAAGAACAACAACTGAAGTCGCTCAGAGTTAACGGTAATATTATAAAGGGTCCGCCATCTAACGTTTTTTTTTCAACTAGTGCTTATTTCGTGAATGGTAACACTTAGCTCATGTCTGATTCGACAGATAATTAGTTTTATCCTTCCGCTGAACGAATATGGTTGTGTATACGCTTGAACAACGCTGGGAAATATTGCGACATTCTTTGAAAATCATGGTAATGTTGCAGAATGTGTGCGAAAATTGCGTACGGATTTTGGAAGAAGAGAAGCACCGTCAGCTCCGTATGTTCGTTATCTTTTGAAAAAAGTGAAAGAAACTGGCATTCTCATCGATAAACCAAAGCGTGAAAAGCCAAAAACAGTGCGCACACCCGAGAATATTGCTCCTGTGGCAGAAAGTGTGCGTGAAGCGCCATCAACATCAATTCACCGTCATTCTCAAGAATTGAACATTTCGGAGGCATCATTGAGCCGAATTTTGCATAAAGACCTTGGTATGACATTATACAAAGTCCAATTGGTTCAGGAGTTGAAGCCAACTGACCATCCAATGCGTTTTCGCTTCGCTAAGTGGGCCTGCGATCGACTTACAGAAGATGCCGATTTAGCCAAAAAAATCATCTTTTCAGATGAAGCTCATTTTGATATTGGCGGGTATGTAAACAAGCAAAATTGTCGCATTTGGGGCACAGAAAACCCGCACGCATACATTGAAAAGCCTATACACCCAAAACGAGTCGCTGTTTGTTGCGGATTTTGGTCCGGAGGCATAACTGGGCCATTTTTCTTCGAAAATGATCTTTATCGGGCCATGTTGAACGAATTTTTGTTCACAAAAATTGAGGAGGAGGATAGTGGCAACATTTGGTTTCAACAGGACGGCGCTACGTGCCACACAGCCGAAGCTACACTCGATGTTTTGCGCCCTGTTTTTGAAGATCGCATTATCAGCCGCAGAACTGATGTCGTTTGGCCACCTCGGAGCTGCGATTTGACACCGTTGGACTATTATTTGTGGGGTGCCCTCAAAGATAAGTATTACGCCAACAAGCCAGAGACAACTGACGCATTAAAGTACAATATTCGTGAAGCCATTGGTGAAATACAGCTGCACACAATCGATAATGTGTTTAAAAATTGGACCGATCGCGTAGGCTACTGCATGGCCAGCCGAGGCAGCCGTTTGCATGAAATTATTTTCCCTTATTAACCGGAAGGATTGTGCTTTCAAATAAAAAAAGAAATTTGATAAAATATTCACTAGTTTTTTTTATAGCATTTTCAAAAACAAAAAAGTTATTTGGCGGACTCTTTATTATATCATTGGGAAAACAATAACAAAAATATGCATATTCTTGTCGTTCATTTGATTAGACGTAGTTTAAGTTTTGTAATCGTGCGTGCAAGAAGTCAAATTTTTATTAATAAAAAATAAGCTGTTATCGTCGAACTATTTGTTGTTGCAATAAAAATGGGAAAATAAAAAAAGATGACCTTGATAGAACAACGGATGATACATTCGTTGACAAGTCTGCGGGAAGTAATTATACCCTATACGTCCATGTGGTTTGGGTATAATGACTTTGTGCTGCTGTTTGTAACTACCAAAAATATTTGACCTAGACCCACCTTATATTATATCGATCGACCGTCCGTCCGTCCGTTCTTCTTCCGTCTGTGTGTTCATGTAAACCTTGTAATCTAACAACAGGTTGCAACTATATTTTGATGAAATTTGGCACATAAGCTTTTGCCGGCCATAGAACGAACTCTATTGAAATTGGTGAAATTCGGTCCATGATCAGACCTAGTCCCCATACAAATGACCCCTATGAAATTGACATAAATTGCCAAAAGAGCCATATTATCAGATAGATCTCAGCCAAATTGGGTTTGTATGTGTTTATTATATCCATTAAATAGTAGTCCAAAAATAGTTCGTATATGATAATTATTAGTCATAGACCCCATACAGAGCCCCTTCCCGGTCTTCACTTAAATCTATCAAAAAACAAAAATAATTAACCGATTTTTCTCAAGTTTGGTTTGTATATATTTTTTTAAAATATAAGTGACTCCTAAATATGGTTAGGATCGTTCCATTTGCCGACCTAGCCCCCATATAAATATAGCACTCGATATGAACTTTTTCATATCTGCAGCCAAGAAAATTAATTAACATGCCACTATGCTTACTTTCTTTATCCAATTAGTTGGATCGAAGAGATAGGGTCTCTAAAACATTGTAGAGGGTATCGTATAGTCGGCCTAGGTCAACTATAATTTTCTTTCTTGTTATATGTATATGTATGTAGTTCGCCTTTTAAAAGTTCGAATGTTTTCCTTTTATTTTTTTTTTTTCATATTTCAACTAAATATAATATATTTTAATCAAAATGAATGAAAATATAAGTATTTAAGCTAAATTCAATGCATTTTCATGCAAGGTCCGTAGGGACCTTACCGCTCAATGATCAACAAAAAAGTTACCGCACATCCGACGGCTAAATATGGCTATATATTTTAAAATAAAAAAAAATTTACTCCATCAGTTTGATACACTCGCCGTAAAGGTTGGGTCAGGATTTTTTATCAATGAGCTTTTATTGTCTGCAATAGCTGTCTTAAATTCGTGACTACTCATTATGTTTTTATGATGTTGCAAAAATTGTCACTTGAATTTACTGCGGGACTTTATGACGGATACACAAGTACTTCAATTTGTTATTCTCAAGCCATTTCTTTATCCTGTTGATGGCGTGTTTCAATGAATCATTTTGCCTAATTACATCTTCTTTCATATAGTCAGCTGCACTTAATTTTTTGATGCTAATCAATTTTTCTTAACTTTTAATTATTCGATCGATATTCACTATTAAAGCAGCACCAAATCACCAAATTAGCACGTCCACGCTTAATTATTTTTTTCACATTTTGGTTACTTGGTTGCTTTACATGTAATTTTACCATTTGATTTAAAGTGATTACAATTTTATTTATTTGACCAAACTTCTGCTGCTCGCATTGCATTTTCCTTACCTAACTATTTCCTTGTTTGCTTTGGTAGCTTTATATATTTAACTGAAGCTTGTTTCAATAAAGTGCTCATATCACAGTTACGAAACAAATGGGTTAATTTAAGGTACCTGCAGCCTTTGTGTGTAGACTCGGTGCTCTACAAAAAAATATCATATTCAAATAATAATTTTAGATAAAGAAGATTAATAAGATTAATAACAAGTCGCTCTAACGACCACAACACGATAGCTGTTGAAATTTGAGAACATCGAAGTTGAGACCTAGACCTTGTACAAATAGTCTCTATCAGACCGACTTAAGTGGAGAGATCTTATACATAAAAGTGGAGTTTTGTATGTTTGTACGTGTGTTTGTACGTTTCTTTGTGGCTTACAGAAGACTACAGAACTGGATCCATCCTCTTGAAACTACTACGGTAGATAAATGCCTATCCGAAAGAAAAATAGACTATATTTTTGTTTCAGGTGGGCGTGACACCTCCCATATAAAGTATATTTTTAACATCTAATTTTAATATATAATATCTGGAGTACTACGTTAACAAGAGTTATGAAACTATGAACACACTAAACTTATTTGAAGAGTTGGGAAAAAAAATGGGCAGGATCAGACCAATGGGCGTGG
Source organism: Cordilura impudica (assembly GCA_963682025.1). NCBI lineage: Eukaryota > Metazoa > Arthropoda > Insecta > Diptera > Scathophagidae > Cordilura > Cordilura impudica. Next base: position 110,862,547 of record OY821517.1, read on the forward strand.
CACCCACCATAAAAGGTAAATATTTAACGTCATATATCTAGAGTACTGTAATAGATAAATTCTTGGGACTTGGTGTGTGTTCATAAGTTATCAAAGTTAGTACTCGGAAAAAAATGGGCGGGATCAGATCGTGGTACCCTCATACAAAGGATATATATAATGTCATATATCCCCTAGGTAAAAAAAATTATGAAGTGGCATGAAAATTCCCTTCTTGAAAATTTTGATAACTACATTAATTACCAATGTAAATAATAGTGGAAATTTGGACGGATCGCCAAAAATAAACTCCGCCAAAATCTAAAATGGCGAATAACAAAAATCGCCAAAATCAAAAATCGCCATAGTCAGAACTCGCCAAAATCAAAAATTAAAAAAAAGCAAAAATCGTCAAAATAAAAATCGAGAAAAATCAAAAAGCGCCAAAAACAAAAATCGCCAAAATTAAAAATAACAAAAAATCAAAGATCGGTAAAGTCAAAAATCGCCAAAAGCGAAAATCGCGAATATCAAAAATCGGCAATAACAAAAATCGCAAAAACAAAAAATGCCAAAAATCAAAACACACAAAAAACAAAAGTCAAAAATCGCACAAAACAATAATCACCAAAGTCAAAATCGGCAAAATTTAAGATCGCAAAAACAAAAGTTGCCAAAAATAAATAAAATAGTTTTCTACAAAATATATTGCCATTTTTTTATTTCGTTGCGATGGGTGTAGCTGTATTATCATGTATTATTATTATATATATTCATTTAAATCTTTAAAAAAATATTGCAAAAAAATAAAAAAAACAAATAAAAATTTTATCAAAATTTGTTTTTGAAAATAATAATAAGTAACTTTACTAAGTATGGTGTGGGTCGGTCAATTTTTGATGCTATAAAAATAACATGAGACAAAAACTTTTTTATATATGAGCGCCACAAATTAATTACAATAGCATTAACATTTAGTTTATGCTATTTTTCATAACCAACTATTGCCTCAGCAAATAGTTATCTAAATCAGATAATTCCTGTACCCACTTTCCTATTATTATTATTATAAGAAATTTCAGGTTTAATAATTTTACACTTGATGAATTTTTAAATAAACTAGTATAGCCCAGCACTCGAAATCCGAGTGAAAATTCTAGAAAATATTATTTTTTCATTCAATTTTTGACTTCCAATGTTTTTTTAATATATATACCTAAAAACTTTATGAATACTTAAATCAGCCTAAAGGTATTTTAATCAATTTTACAATTCGCAATTCAACACAGAGCGTCTGATATATAATTTAAATCATTCGCATTAACGGGGTGTATCAAATTATTATAAATATTTTATTTTATTTACTTTAATATATTTTTAAGTCAGGTTAAACATATTTTTTATCAGTCTCAGCTTCTGCTCCACATGGACCATAACTATGGCAATTTTCATACTCCTCCGTGCCCACATGTTGCTTAAAAAGGGACATAAAATTTACCTTCACGTATTAATATAGAGATTTTTATTATTTAATTTTTTTTTTGGTTATAACAGCTTTATTTTTCAACCTAGAGACATGAAATTTTAGTCATAATTTGACTTCGGCTCTTTTTTTCTTATAACCAAATTGATTTGATTATGTTCGAAATCTGTCAATGCGTTTGAAAGCAAAGACAAACAATTTGATATTATAATAAATTTTAACTTTTTCTTTTCAAACGTTTTTCTATTAAATAAGTACCGAACTGAGTACGTAGTGTAGCAATTCATAAGTGTATTGCTCGTTATATTTATGAACAATTTAAGGCAAATAATTATGGTTAAATAAGGAAGAGAATTCAAGCTTTTCGCAAAAAAAAAAAACGATTTTTATTGTATGGAGTAGTTACGGAGTTATAGTTATTTTATATATATCTTTTGTTTTCCAACATTGTAGATTTCTCACTGTCTCTTGCTATAAACGTGTATAATAATAGAACTCGTCGCAGTAGGGATTACATATAAAAGTGGTAGTTGTAGTAGCAAAACTTAATTAACTCATTAAAAATGCCAGCTATTTTAAAGTCATATGCATCCTTGTATAAACGAGAAGGTTGTAATACGATGAAAGCAGGTTAAAGGGTTTTTTTAAGTATATACAAAGGATATTAAAGGAAGTAATCTTTTTTTCCAACTTTTGTAGTTGTTTCAATATTTCTATGTGTATAAAATTGAAACGTATATAATCTGTGCAAGTTTAAGTAAAGGTGCGAAATGTTCGTCGAGTATGTCTAACAGATCCACTTATAGATACAACATTATATGTACAGGGGACTAGGTAAATGTGTGTATGTATATGAGTGGTGTATATAGTTAAGCTATATATCGAATCCCTTTAACATTTAAAGCTCTTTTCATAATCCGCGTATTTATAACATTTCCTTCTCTTTCTTCTGACTTAAGGCATAATTCATTCTTTATTTTTATTTTCTCCTTTCGTTGCTTTACCACATAGCTTCCGTTTCCACATTACTCTTTCCAATTTTTCATTAACAAACGTTTATGTAGCACTCGTTATATCGCACATTTCAAACAATTGCTATTTTGGCTTCAATTAGTGACGCAGTTGTTATCATTAAGTCTTTTGTAGAATATCATGCAAAGTGTAGCAAGGCGAGAAGGATGTTTGATAACTAGTGGGTCCAGTGAGTGAACAAAAACCTTTTTGCTTAGAAAAACTCAAGTAAGCTAAATTATTTCGTTGTCGAATGGCATATATTTACAAACATTCTCAAAAAACCTAAACAGTTTTTTAGGAAATAATAATAGGATGATTCCATTCATTATAATATGTTTCGCTACCAGTTATAAGGTTTTGTATTAAGAATACATGACAGTTTTGTATTAACATTAGCTCAAAAGTTAACAATTCAGTTGGTAACCCATAATGCAATACAATGATATATCAACGGAGTTTATCTTCCCTCCCCGCCGATATCTGTGTATAAACTAGACACCGGTAGTGGAAACGCTACTTGGCCTTTTCCAGGCACATAAAATATCTTAAAATAAGGTATACCAAAACAACTTTTTTTATATAAGAGTACAATGGATTCAATTAAATCAAACACATCCTTTAAAAACAATTTATTACAACTTTATTTTTTTTATATGATGAAGTTTATTTTTTAAGCCTTTGCTCTAATTTTAATGAAGAGTCAAATGAAATATCATCAAAAGTTTTTGATTTTTAGCTGGAAGACTAAGCAAATAAACATATGAAAAATGTTTAGTGATTTTATGCTGTACATAAATGAAAAGGTGAATTATCGACCTAAGAATTGGTTTGGTAAAACTGTTTCATCATCTTTCAAACATAAGTAAAATTTTGAAGTTTGCATTAACTTAAATATAGCAAAACTTTGCAAAAAAAATAAATAATTGGAATAATATTAACAGTTTGGCTTTAAACTAAAATGATCAACGATTCATGCTATTAATTTTTTTTTAAATAATAATTTGATGGCGTTAGCTCCAGCTAACTATAACTATAATACCAAGTTATTTTGACTATGGATCCCTACATAACCAACACCTTTGCAAAGGAAGTTAGGGAGAGCTATTAATGAAAGTCCTTAAAACTGGTGAAACTGACGCTTATATAACATAACCTAATTGCATGCTTAGCAGCAACCTCGAGGATCATGTTTTCTTTTATTCAGAATAATGGAAGCGACGAATCGACCCCTATTCGATGAATCGTATATTACTACTCATCCACTTTTAATGTTAATTGGAATTTTAATAAGGCATTGTACACTAGTGCGTGCATGATATATTTCGAAAGAGCTTTCTATATTATTTGGATACCAAGTTTAATATAAAAATTGATAAAATATATTTTTTTGTATTTATATGTAATATGTTGTGCAACAAATCCATTTTTGTCTGTAATAATAAGAAAACAAAAACAAACAAATTTATTATTGTTAATAGCTTACAACAAGGTATAGTTAATTTTCCCATATTTTTGAAATAATTTATATATGACATTTTATATATTATCGAAAATATTATTGGTTTTGCCGATGATATTATAATTTATCATGCAAATACCAAATTTGAAAGGATCAGTGACCAAATACAAAACAATTTCAATATTGTAGAAGAATATGCATAAATTGGCAAACGAAAATTATTACCAATATATGTGAAACTTTACCTTTTCGACCTCCTATAGGAAAATGCAATCATGTTAAAAAAAATTGAAATCATTGGCATGAAATTAAACGACAGTATAACTATACCAAATAAACAAATAGTTAAAAACTCGGAATCACTTTCTGAGTCGATTTAGCGATGTCCGTCCGTCCGTCCCTCTGTCCGTCTGTCCGTCCGTCCGTCCGTCAGTCTGTCCGTCCGTGTGTCCATGTAAACTTGTAATCAAACTACAGGTCGCAAATGTGAATATATTTTATTGAAATTTCATATGTAAGCTTCTACCTACTAAGCTATTGAAATTGGCGTGCGTGCGTGTTCAGATATAGTCCCCATACAAATGACACCTATTCAAACGAATTAACTTATCATATGATCCAAATTATCATATAACTCTCTGTTATATTGGGTTTGTGTATGTTTTTTCTATTCATTTATCAGTACTCCAAAAATAAACTCTTTAGAACAATTCTTAGTCAGAGGCCCCATATAAAGCTGCTTCCCGATTTTCACTTAAATCTATCAAAAAACAAAAATATTTCGCTGATTTTTCTTAAATTTGGTTTGTATACATTTTTTCAAAATATAAGTGACTTCATCAAATAGGGTCAGGATCGGTCCATTTTTTGATCTTATCCGCATATAAATATAGCATCCGATATGAATTTTTTCATATCTGCAACCAAAAAAATTAATAACAAATGCACTCAATTTAGGCTTATGCTTATTTTGTATATCGAATTAGTTAGACCGAAAGAATAGGGTCTCTAAGCCATGGTATAGGGTATCGTATAGTCGGTCTAGACCGACTGTAATTTTCCTATTTGTTTTAAATAAACGTTTAAAAGGATGTGAATTACATGTTGTATTCGGGAATAAAGTTTGCTGCAGCAACATTAAGGATGCTGCAAAAGAATTTCGTTGAATTGGCTCTACGGGTAGAAAATGTTTTATAGTAGTACAAACGAGTCCACGAAGAGAAAACATTAAAAGCAGAAAAGGCTCCGGACGGGAGAAAATATCAAGTTATGAAAAATACTTAACTAATATGAAAGACTCATTTCCGATACTGTTGCCATTTCAAAATGACCTGATAGTTTGGGCCTCAAACACGATTCTTTCGAAAAACATATCATTTTCGTGAAAAGGCTCATTGCATTAATATCTCTGAAATAATTCTTGCTGACTACCAGAACGAAATTACTTTAATCAATGTGAGCGACTAGACTTGGATCTATACACAACATCTCGAAACAACCGAGCACTCGAACGAATATCATGTGTAAGGTGAAGCAGGACCAAAAACTTCAGGATAATGTCGTTCAGAAATCAAGATATTGGTGGAATACATTATGAATTATTAAAGCATTATGTTAATGATATTTATTGTTCCACAACTATCGTATTCGCCACATTTAGCATCGTTAGAATTCTGCTTTTGAAAAAGCTCAAAATATCGCACCGGAACACAGTTCTGAGGCGATTGTCTTGAAGACCATTTCAGAAATCGATTTTAACAACAGTTATGTGGACGCAAAAAATTTGGGGTTAACATTTTGTATCGCATTGGTATTACCATGAAGGGATTACGATGAAATTCGTTTGGCAAACGAAATATGACTTGTCATTTGAAAGCATTTGTCCTCAATGGGTTCAAGAGCGGTATGCTTATTCACAATTTTCAGTAATAGTAATAGTACCCATCAATTTCTTTAGAAGAAAAATTCAAAATTTTTGTTAACTTTTTGTTTGTTTTTTGAGCGGCTGTGGCTTCAATAATACATCATACTCATACATAATACTTTTATGGCAACCTACGTATTACCAAACCAAACACAAACACATTACATTACAACTCTATTGTTTTATGAATATTACATTGGTAATTGTAAATGTACATGAGCCAGGTTACAAAACGTACATGAAGTAGACAAATAAAATGTTTATTATTGCCTGTTACTTTTTCTTTTCTGCCATTAAATATATAGTATAAATATTCATTAAATAGGGTGGGCTATATATAGGTCTTTATTACACAAGGTATCTACAACGTATCTATTTATTTCTACAACACACATATCCAAGTATAAACATAGATTGTTAGGTTATGTATGTCTTGCAAATATGTTACGAGAATCTGTACTTGTATTTGTTACAGAAAGTGCGTTTGTTCTTTAATTGCTTAAATACAAATATATAGATTTGAACTTGTTATTTCAAATTGGCTTGACTAGGTGATGGTACGAGTCACTAGCAGAAGAAGGGATATTAAAATTGTAACTAAGGAAATAATAAAAACCGCTTTTACTATGAAATCTACTCCACTCGATTGATTTACAATAATGGCTGCCATTTATGCTTGAGTGATCCTAAAGTGGTCATAAAATGAAGTTATTTTTAGCTTTATAGGGCAAAATAAATATAAATAAATGAATTATATAAATATGAGAGTCAATGTTTACAATGGCTTTTATCACAATGAAAATATACGATTTTTAACATATATACGTAATTATATTATTATTTTAATATCATAACTATTCTTATAAAGCTGTTATATTAAAAATCGAAATAAAAGTTTACATTCACCCTTAAGCTATCTTTGTTTTTCCCAAAAATTATTTAAACTTATCTTCAATAGTTTTGACCACTTTAAGTAAAACATCTTAAGTCTCATCGTCCTGCCAACAAATAAAAAGAGCAACTTTGCACAAAATTTGCATTTCAACAAATAGAAATTGCTATAGTTAAGGGGAGAAATAAAAAAAACTTAATGAACCAGTAAAAAAGCTGGAAAACTTAAAAACAATACACAACGACACAAACAAAGTCGTCGTCGTCTATCGCATGAAAAAATAACTTAAAACAAATAGAAGAAATAATGAAACAAAAATAAAAAAAGAAACCAAACTTACCAGAAATGAGGAAAATAACAAAAAAAAAATTGTAAAAGAAAAACAAAAACCCTTTTTAATGGTTAGTGAATCTCATTAGAATTTAGATGAGGCTTAATGAGTCATTGTTTTGTCCGTTGTGTGCGTGTGTGTGTGTGTGTGTGTGTGGGTGTATGCAGCACAAATATTGTATGTACAAACGACACAATAAAAGGACAAAGACATTTACGGATAAAGAAATACTAAAATAAATGGCAAACCATATAAAAGCTGAGTAGGCGAAAATAACAAATACACAGCCACTCACACATACAATTTTTTGCACTAACATTATAAAATAAAATAGCAGTGGTTTTCTCTAACAACTACAATACTTTTAGAATTATCAAATACAATAATAACCTTGGCAACATGAGTAATACAATCAAATTACCATGGGCTCCGATTTTGATGCCGAGCAAAATTCATAAGAAAATTAATACTGGAGCCTACGGCCAAGGTCAAGCAGTAAATGAGCTACTCGAGACGAACCAATAGCTCAAGTAGGAACAAATTAAATTTGTTTATGTTTGAGAGCATGTAAAAATATATATATAAATATTTAGTATAACATCTTTCACGGTATTCGTAACCATGGATGGGACATGGGCACACCATTTCATACCCGAGTTTAGTGAAGAGCCAGAATTCAAATGGAGATAAGTCACATAAATATAGTGGCTGTAGGACGATATGAGTGTAAATTTGTGCAAAATTGTATCAAGGAAGATGTGATAACTCTGCACTCTTTTGCAAATAGCACTCAAATAATATTCTTGGTTAATGGTTTGGTCCAGCGAAAGGAATCCATAAGTATTACCCCACGCTAATCAAAGATATATTTTAACATTACCTTCATTAATGAATGAATTTGGCATGATCTTCGTAGTTTTACTTCCCCTTTTGCAAAGTATTTCCTTGATTAATCGGCTGGTCTATCAGTGCTAAGCGGCTTAGTCTTCCAGTGCTATTCTACCTCGGGATAACTGGCAGGAACTTACCCGGCCAGTTTGGAAAAGAAGCCTCACCAAAAGCTATAAATTGGTATCATGGATAAGCCATATGTCCGAAGATGATTCACGGAATTGCATATAACAAAAGCAAAGTAAAACCGGAGAAATGGCTGCCAAATCCCATAATTATGTTGGTGTCCCAAGGTGCAACGTTACTAATGATGCTACGTGCGTGGAAAACGAGGAAGTGAATGGGTGAGTCAGTAACCCTGTCAAAGATGACCATTACGGAGAAGTTGGAAGCAAGAGTGTAGCTTGAAGTCGAGTCAAATGCGTGTATGCGTCGGATACCAGTTGGAAATTTCAAAAGTGGGTTCGGTACGTTGTCGATATCAGCCTTACTCCCCTGATGGAGACAATTAGTATGAATAAGCGTAGTAGACACCATATGCAACCTGATTTGAAAATCGAGTGCGGACAGCTATCAATATCACCTCGCATGTCTAGCCATAGGGGTGATAGCCATAGCAGCAAGAAGGAGTGTAGTAGACGATAAGGTTGAAACAATGGACCAGTAGTCGAAGAGCGAGCTCGGAATGCTACCAAAGTCATCTTGCATGTGCAGCCATAGGGATGTTTGAGGTAGCAGGATGAATGAGTGTAGTAGACGAGAGTGTTATCAAGAAGTGTCAAGAGGTATAAGAAAGATGTGCCTTTTTGCACTGCTAACGATCGAAAATTAGTTGCTGAACCCTTAAATGGTTTTTTTGGGAATGTGCCCTCGTGGAGTTAGGTGGTGGTTGTGGTAGCCCAAAATCACGGGAAGAACACAGTAACACGTGGCATAGCATTCAACCAGGCGTTGCGACCCTCAGTGCAACAGGGTCCAGATAGGACCAGCCAAATAACAAAGGGCGCAGTGTGTGCCAGAGACATCTCTCCACGTTTTTAGTCCCTCTTATGACGAGGACGCATTGTATTCTACCCAGTGCTAAAAAACCGTCTGGCTCTGTCGTCGTGACTGGTCTGCACTTTAGATAAATAGAGACTTCGCTCCACACGTAATGAAGCATTATGTTTCCCAATAGTTGACGCCATTTAAAAAAATTGTCTCTTTGGAACCAATTGAGACTTGACTCGATAGAGGCACAAAATATCCTTTGAAATACAACATCTTTGATCATCAGCATCAAATCTTGAATATCCTTATCGTCTTTCTCGTAAGTTGATGGTTTTTCCGTCTGGACTCTTTCTGTCTTCAGTGCTTTCTCTGTGATGTAAAAACTGGGTGCCTTGTTTAGTATCAATGATCCAAATCTAATAAAGATAATATCACATTATATTCTATAGGAGGGCCAGCTTATCCGAATGATCTCAATTTAAATAAAACTTAAAAGTGTTCTTAACTGGTACCATATAAATAAATTTATTTAACTATATTCAGATAATTTGTTGCAGCGAATGGATATAGCTGAATGATTCACGAAATTATTCAAATTCCATTAGCATAATAAAGGTCAATTGTAACATAAACACTAAAGAAATAGTATTGTTGTACACATAATATATTATCACATAATATATATTAATTCAAATTACTTATCTTTTTTACACCATCATAACTGCTCATAGAATTAAGTTTATTTCACATTTGTTTCCAATTTGTTTCGGATATGCTATCCAAATTTTGACGTTTAAAACAAAAAGTAATTAAATACTGTGAAAATAAAAAAAAACAAGTAAGAAAATTATAGTCGGTTGAATATACGATACAATATACTATGCATTTAGAGAAAGGGTGCCACATATTGGATATAGACAATAAGCACAAACCATTGTCATTTATATTAATTATTTTGGCTGTAGGTGTGAAAAGTTTCTTATGTTTTTATGGGGACTAGGTCAAAAAATTGACTGATCTTGACCGTATTTGCTTTCATGACTATGAATTGTCCTACGGGGTTTGTTTCCGGACCACTGACTAATGGGTGTAATAAGCGAACACAAACAATATTTGACGGGATTTATACGATAATTTGGATATTATGGCAAATTAAGTTGATCTAATAGGGCACTAAGTCCGAACATTCAATAACATTTGTCTTATGGCCGGTAGAGGCTTTTGTAGTATATTTCGTCAAAACATTTTAATATTTGCATTTAATATTTGATTGCAATGTATACATGGACACACAGATAGACGGACGGATATCGCTGAATCGACTTAAAAAGTGACTCTTAGTGGATCGATGTTATAAAAACAGAAATTCATTATACTCTGACAATATAAAAAATCGATTTTCGAACACATTCTCAGTGAAGAAACTGAAAAATTCACTTATTTTCACATTCTCTGATCATTCTAAAATGACAGCTTTCAAATCCAAATGCATCGGCCATGTACACAGAATTAAAATTGTTACAAAAACAAAATCAAAAACAAATAAGATAACCGACTATAAAATACCCTACGCCATGAGTTTCGAGAGGCTATCTTGGATCCAACTTTGCCGAGGCAATAACTACATATAAAAAGTGTGCATAGACCCAATATTAGTACTGTTTTATTGATTTGCAAAACATCAAAGCTGACGTTATTCTCAAATTTGGCCATGGTCAGTAAGGTCACTTATGACTAAAAACGGTCTAAGAGGGTTTATATGTGGACTTATCGTTAGTGGGAATTATAGGAAATTATGTCAATATATATCTTAAATCTTAATACCATTTTTGTCTGCCTGGTGGGGGTAATTTGTTTGGACTTAGGTTTCAAATTACACCGATTTTCACAACCTTCAACAGAGTTTTTCTATTGTCGACAAAAGCTTGTATACGGGATATGTATATAATACTGTTATGCAAAATACTGTTTAGACAAAATGCTGGTCAAAAAAAATTTTAAAAATCCTGCTTTTCGTAATACTGTTTTACAAAATACTGTGTTTCATAAAACTGTTTTACAAAATACTAGATTTCACAATACTGTTTTGCAAAATACTGTGAAGTAAAAATGCAGGTTTACAAAATTCATTTTATTAAAAAAAATTTCAAAAAAGTATATAATTTTCAACAATTAACAAAACTTTTTAACAAAAAATTAATTTCAATGCATTTCATAAACTTAAATTAGTACAAAATTTTTTTCAATTCGCTTTAGGTAGCGTGCATGGCTTAATTGACACCTTTTCCTTATAACTCTTTTAATGTTTGTTTACGCTTTTCTTTTCTTTAAATTTATGCAACGTTTTTCTCCATTCGCAAATTTTGAAATAGTATTTTCAGCTACCACGACCTCAATACCCAACTGCGAAAACCAATAATAAGCTGACGATATATAAATTGAGATAAATTTTACTTCATTATTGCAGTGAAGGTTTTTGTAAAAATAAAGCAAAGACCCGAACCCCTTGTATACTAATTCATCAAAATAGTTTGAAATTAAAGCCACAGTCAGATGGACAGACAGACAGACGACTGACTCATAGAGTGTTACTGAGTCGATTGGTGTAATAAATGTATGCTCCAGATCAAATGTGATATTGATAGTTAAAAATATCAGCACAAACTCATTATGTGGTATAATAAGCTGAGAATATGTGCAGTACCACACAGATCTGCTGAAGCAATACTGAACTATTTGACAGGGTATATCATACTGGATGATGAATGTGAATAGAGATTTCGAAAATTTGCCATGGGAACAATACAATATAGCTTGCATGATGGAATATGTAAAAATATAAACACAACTACACAATAGTGGATAAATACCCTGCAGGAAATGTCAGTAGTAAAACAGTACTGATTCACAATTGACTTTGTCACTAGTACTACTATATGCCAGACAATGTAATTTTCTATAGACATTTAACATGTTCGTGTCATTGCCAATCACTAGTGACATTGGTACTATTGATTAGGTAGTGACTAGGTAGTTCTCATGGGACCATATGCAGACATTGGAACCAGAGATTCTTGTACAACTCTGATTGTTCTTACATTTTTCTTCTATAACTTCGTTTACTTATTATGTTTTTTTTTTTTAATTTATTATAAAATATATTTTTATTTAACTTTTATATTAAATTTTTCTATATCTTGCTTTAAAACTTTAGTTTTTCATTCAACCGCGTGTTCTTCAAACAAAACTATAGAAATCAAGAAGAAGCTGACACCACAACTTCATTATGGAAATTTTTTGACAAATAAAGTAAAGTAAATAGTGTAGACGCTAAGTTGACAATGTCAACAATATAGTACACAAAAGTGGTGACTTGGGGATACTTGACCTCAGGCTTTCTGAAGGGTATAGCTAGGAATATTTAATTTGGAAGGAGGTTTCTAGTGTGTGAATAAAAAACCACGATTTTCTTCTAATCCATTATTGTAGAGCAACACAGTAGATAGGGGCTTAAAATAGATAGTCCCTTAAACCGAAGGTGTTCATAGTTGTCATTGAAAAATAAATTTTAACCCATAATTTATGCAATCAATGCGATGAAACACAAAACATAATTTCTTCGCTTCAAAAAGCGTCATCTCAAATATATGTAAAAGTACATATGTAGGTATGTACAAAACCGTACATCACATATGACAACTCTTACGAAAACTGAGAATAGTGGAAATTAGAAGTATAAATGCAAAAAATATTCAAAATTCAAAAATAACGATTGTTTGTTTGGACAGAGTTGTATCTTCTGAAATTAATACAAAGTAAAGCTGTATGGTACGAAAACTGAATCTAACCACACTGCTCATAGGCCTGACTTTAAGTGAGTGTGTTAAAGCGCTGACCAAAAAGTGCAAGTACGAGAGTATGTGAAGGTTCATGGTTCAAAACCTCACGGCCGCCCTAAGTAGAAAAAATTTTCATATAGAAACAATCTATTCAATTAAAACATAACAATTATCACAATGTTCAATAAATTGCTGATTAAGGCTGAAATGCCAGAAACCGGTCCGATTAAGAATAAAGTGCAGTTATGAATTTTTGAAATATATGCTTTTTTCGTCTTTACCACGCACCATTAACAATAATGTTTAAAGAAAAGCTTTCATAAAAAAAATTAAAATAGTTCTTTCATTTCTTAGCGAATTGGAATTTTAGTTTAATAAATCTTCGGAACTATATTATTTTTTTCGGCTACTACTGTAAGATTAACTTAAATTTGATTTAAAGATTTTCACTCTTTATATTAACTTAATACCCTTTAGATTTTTATTAGTATTATATTGAAAAACTTGTTCGCTAAGTGGAGATTTTCTATGAATAAAAATAAATGTACAATGATGTGTTCTCATTGCGGCAGATTTTGTTATTTAATATTCACAAGCAGTGCAAATAGTATTCACCATAAAAGCATATTAAGATAAAAGTAAATGTGTTTTGGTGGAAGGGCTTTTTGAAATTTTTTCAATAATTTTTCTTAATAATACTAAAACAGTTTGAATGCCAAAATAAATGTGAATGTGAATGAGGGTATTGGCAAAATATATTTACTACTAGTAAGCCCTGTCGTGCTTCGCAACAACTTACCGATAGTTATTGACATGTATGTGTTCATAATTAATTTTTAATATGAAGTTTGTATTGTAAAAATTATTTTTTTTTTTTTGACTTATTATTTTCTATAAATATAAAAAATATTATTTTCGATCTTTATCATTTTAAGGATCGAGTTAGAAATTATTCAGGCTCAATATCAAATATTTTTACTTTACCTTACATAAAGCAAAAACATTTACTCTTTGCTTGGATTATCATTTGGTTGCTTCCAGCAAATGTATATGATTGTAACTTTTTACCAAACCAACTATCTACTGCTTTTGGTATCTGATGAGGGTTTTGGACTCTTCCCGAGACAGCTGTATAACCTTCTATTCAGAATATAGTTAAATTTTTGAATCAAGTGTGCCAATTTTTTTTTGTTTTATGTAAAGTAAAAACTTTTGATATTGAGCCTGAATAATTTCAAACTCAAAAAATTTTTTTCTTTTATAATTTATCATTTCGATATTTGCTGATGTATATAATATTTTGTTTTTTGATTCAGTGCAAACATTATCATTATATAGCTGCTACCAGAAAGCACTCGATTTTCCAATTAAAATCTGGCAACTCCTTACGATTGGCCTTGAATTTAGAATATTATTTGGCAACATTTTATTTTAACGATTTTTGATTTTGCCGATCTTTGATTTTTAAGATTTTTGTTCGATGAAATTTTTGTTTTTCACGATTTTCGGTTTTTGCGATTTTGGGTTTTAGCGACTTTTGAATTGGCGATTCCGACCATTCACAGTAGTCATAGTACCTAATATTTTTTGGATGGGAGGTTTCACATCCGCAAATCCCGTCCCTTTTTTCTCTGACTCTTCGGACTAATTAATTATGGGATCACACTAAGTCCCAACGCCCTCCTGTTCCTGTACTGTAGATGCAGGACATTTAATATTTAGTTTTCATGGGTAGTGCCCTTGGTATGCTCCCGCCCATTGTTTGGCCGACTACTCACATTTCCTTATCATGGACTTATACGAAGTTGCAAGGCTTCCCCTTTAAGAGTTCTTCAGTTATATGATATTATTATATATTAGATATTTACTTTTTATGGCACCGCCTCCTCTGATCATGCCCCTTTTTTCTTCAACTAATCGCATGAATAAGTTATGAGGGCACGCAAAGTCCCACGGCTCTCACCATTACAGTACTGCAGATATATTTAATATATCGTTTCTATGTGATGTGCCATATCCGTCCCGCTTTACTATATATGCCATCAGACAAATTTTCATAGTTTTCATTGTCATAGTACTCGAGATATATAATATTTAATAATTAGTTTGTATACCATGCCCACTTATTCGATCCCGCCCCTTATTGGCACGGCTTCTAACATTAATAATGGCTGACCTCACACAAATTTTTAAAGCTGCCTCTATCCTAGTACATAACACATATGATATTAAAAGTTAACTTTTTGTGGGAGGTTCGACGCCCACGAAGAAATCAACAATATTAATAACTTGCAGTTCCTTAGAGATACACAGTAACACTCTGAAAAGTTTCAGGAATATCGCTACAACGGTTCAGACTTCTATCAGCTACAAACAAACAAGCGTTCATGCCTTCACTTTTACATATCGCACCTGTACCTCTAAAGTGAGTCAACTCAAAATTTACAAATTTTCAGTAGAGGCAAAAAACTTTTTTTTTTTAATCTATACTAATATTATAAAGAGGTAATGTGTGTTTGTTTGTTTGTTTGTTTGTTTGTAGGAGGTAATCTTCGTAACTACCAATATGATATTCCTGAAATTTTCACAGTGTCTTACTGCGGATATGGGAAGTGCTATAGGCTATAATTTTTTAAATATTTTTGGTGGGCGTGGCACCTCCCACACAAAGTAAATTTTTAATATCATATACATATATTGAGTACTATGATAGGGAGACCTTTGCAAATTTGTGTGAGGTCACCTATTGTTAATATTAGTAGCTACGCCGGAAATGGGCGGGATCAGATAAGTGGGCGTGGTTCCTCCCATACAAGTAATAGTTCAATATTATATATCTCGAGTAATGTGATAGAGAGAGCTTTTCAAATTTTTCAGATGTAACCTATTATTAATGTGAGTAGTCGGATGCAAAATGGGCAGTATCGGACCAATAGGCGTGGCACCTGCCATAATTAGTAAATATAAAATGTCATATATATGGAGTACTGTATTAGTGAGAGTCTTGGGACTTTGTGTGAGCCCATAAGTAATTCATTTGATTAGTTAGACAAAAAATGGGCGTGATCGGAGCTGTGGGCGTGGCACTGCCCATACAAAGTAAATATATGATATCATATAACTGGTGTACTATAAAAGGGAAAGACTCGACATTTTGCATGAGTCTATCAGATATTAATGTGAGTAGTCCAATAAAAATTGGGCGGGATGGGATTAGTGGCACCTCCTATGTAAAAAATATGAAGCACTACGAAAGCGACAGTCTTTTGATAAGTTCATTAGTTATCAATGTGATTTGTCGTGGAAAATATATCGCCAAAATCAAAAATCGCCAAACCCAAAAATCGCGAAAAATTAAAATCGCCCAAAAAACAAAAATTTTCAAAATCAAAAATGGGCAAAATCAAAAATCGCTAAAAAAAGAAAAATTGTCAAATGTTATTCTAAGTTCAAGGCCTACAGTTAAGTGTTGCCATATCTAATATGAATAATCCATCTTCTTCTCATGGGTAGGAACGCCGAAAAATCTGATAATTGTTGTACCGAATGAAAAAACAAAAAAAAACATTGTATATCAGCATCAGCAAGCATTGAAATAAAAAGATCTATATTTATAATCTATACTAACATAATATAGAGGTAATATTTGTTTGTTTGTTTGTAGGAGGTAATCTCCGTAACTACTCATCTGATCTTCCTGAAATTTTCACATAGTCTTACTGCGGATATGAGAGTGCTACAGGCTTTAATTTTTTTAAATTATTTTTAGTGGGCGTGGCACCTCCCATACAAAGTAAATTTTTAATATCATATATATTAAGTACTATGATAGAGAAAGCTTTGCAAATTGATCCCAGGTCATCTATTATTAACGTGAGTAGTCAGACAAAAAAATGGGAGGGATTAGACAAATGCACGTGGTACCCCCACACAAACTTAATATTAAATGTGATATATCTGAATTACTGTATTAGTGAGAGCCTTGGGACTTTGCGTGAGACTTTTCATAACGATTAGGAAGGCGGGAGGGGGAGGGTGTAGCGAAGCACACCGGGTTACATCTAGTCTTATATATAAAATTCTTCAGTCGCGGTGTTTGTGGTAAAATTCCGCCGAAACTGCTCGACCGATTGTCATGAAATTTTGTGCGAATATTGGGTAGGTCTGAGAATCGGACAACGTCTATTTTTTTTCTTTGATGGGGCCACTGGGAGGGGTACCCCCCATACAAAGTGAACTTTTAAAATCTGATATCTGGAGTACTATGATAGCTATAAGTGCCACGCCCACTTGAGATATCAAAAAAAGATGCCTGTTGTCCGTTTCTGAGACCTACCCAATATCCGCACAAAATTTCATGAGAATCGGTCAAGCCGTTTCGGAGGAGTTCAATTACAGAGACCGCGACACGAGAAGTTTATATATATTTTTGTTTTTCATTTTATTTTTTTGTTTATTGCGATTTGACTGCAATTCAGAATGTATGTATGTTTTATCATAGAAAATTTTTTTATGGACCCGATAGGTGGCGCTGGGGTAAAGTCATTTCGAATATTCTTATTTACGGTGCGATTTTACTGAAACTAAAATATACATATATGTATGTTACATGATGCCAAAAATTTTTTTGTTGGACCCGGTAGATGGCGCTGGCATTCGAAAAATAATGAGTTGTCAAATTTATTTAAATGTTATAAGTTCCAAAATTCACAAACGTTTTTATATACAAATATTCTAACCAAAAAGGAAGGAAAAATTGCATTGGCTATTGCTTTATCCGGAATAGCCGCAACATTATTGCATGGTGGTCGCACAGCTCATTCAGCACTCAAATCACCGTTAAATGTACAAACGAATGAGAATGCCATATGTAATATAAAAAAACATTCCGGTATGGCAAAAGTTCTGCAAAAATGCAATATTATTATTTGGTATGAATATAACATGGCTTACAAATATTCCTTAGAAGCACTACATAGAACTTTAAAAGATTTGAAAGGCAATGAAAGACTTTTTGGTGGAGCTCTCATTTCATTATCCATGATCCAACGGCTGACCAGTTTTCAAAACAACTACTTGGTTAAGTGAAATAACTATTTAAGCCGCAAAAAATTTCGATGTCGATAATATTAATGTTATTATTCAGGACATGATTGATTCCGAAAGTTTTATTTCAAATCTATGGATAGTGTTGTTGAGGAAAATGAAGCAGTCACTTATCCAACAGAATTTTTGAATTCACTTGATGAACCAGATATACCTCCACATTTATTAAAATTAAAAGTTGGTTCTCCAATAATTTTGCTACGTAACATCAACGCTCCCAGACTATGTAATGGCACCAGGTTAATTGTTGAGAGGATAATACTCAATGTTATTGAGGCCACAATTCTCAAAGGCAAATTTAAAGGTGAACATGTCTTGCTGCCAAGAATTTCTATGTTTCCTACCGACACACCGATAATATTCAAAAGATTGGAATTTCGGAACAAATTGGGCTTTACCATGACCATCAATAAATCTCAAGGACAATCATTGCAAATATGTGGTTTGGACCCCGAAAACAGTTGTTTTTCCCATGCCGGAAAGCCAGCAAATTTATTAATTTACTGCCAGAATAAGGAAACTAAAATTATTGTTCACTCTTTTTAGAATTACAATGATAGAAATATATTGGTCATTCTTATACATACGTATGTTACAATAAATATTTATTTTAATTTTCATAAATAAAACATGGTTTTTCTTTAACAGTTTTAATATTAGCAAATGCACAAACGTTTCTTTATATAGATATATACAGATTCTAACTAAAATTAAAAATTCATTGAGGGCAAAACAACGTTTGCCGGGTCCAGCTAGTATTTACTATAAAATTTAAAAACAGTTGTTTCATTGTAAGGAATTGCGCATAATAAGTATACAACAGTAGTTGTTTTTGCTATTTTTTCAGTGATCATCAAAACTAACAAGGTTTTTGGGTGCAACTTAAAATATGTCTTTTTAGTGGATTCTAAAGAAGCTGTTCTTATAACACAAAGAGGGTTACAACTAAATTTTTTTTGCGAAAGACCAGAAAAACCGATGTGAGATTATTGTTTTCTTGCAAAAAGTGAAAATTGAAAAATTTTAGGTTGACTCACTTTAGAGGTATAGGTGCGATATGTATATTAGAGCGACTCACTCTGTATGGAGAGAAAAAAAAAATGAAAAAAGTGCCCCCTAGAAATCTAACTTGGTTTGTTTTATAACGACTCCCAAAATATTTCTGGTCTAGCGTTAATCCGTTCCGAGGTGGGCCGTTTTTAAAAAAGGTATATTTTAATTTTTTGAAAATATTTTAATTTTTTTTCTTAGTCAACATATCCAATATGGGTACAGGATGATTAACACATTTTAATACAAAGCCCATAAAAAATTACATGTTTTTTTGAGTATCACAATAGTTAGAACATGCTTGGACATGTTCAATGACCGTTGAACGCGTCTTGAAAATACCTATCATGTCATAACCATATTGGATATGTTGACCTAGATAAAAATGAAAATATTTTCAAAAAACTAAAAAGTATACCTTTTTTAAAAAGGATACAGTTCGGAATAGGTGAACGTTAGACCAGAAATATTTTGGGAATCGTTATAGAACAAACCAATGTAGATTTCTAGGGGCACTTTTCACTTTTTTGTGTGAGTCGCTCTAATTTATATAGCTAAATTTCACATCCAATGTTTCGGACAAATTTGGTGACTTGTTATGAACTCAGTCTAAGTTATACATTTTTCAATCATTCATTTTATTACACAAATGGTATTGATTCCGAAGGCATCGCGTGTTATTTTAAGCAAATGTCTGACAATTGTAGTTTCAGAACCGGTTTTTGCAGTAGATTTTATTACATAAAAAAGTACATAACTCATGGCAATTTTATATATAAGGTCCAAAGCTGCATTGACGTAATATACTCTGCAACCTGTTAAATTCGATTGATTTTCAAAAAAATAATAAATCATCATCTTATCATGTAAGTTAAATAAAAACTTTATTAAATTTTTCTCTTGCTATGGAATTGTTGAGAGGGCAATCAATGACATAATTCTAGGAGTTTTAAGCTACGCTTTTTAAGAAATTTGGGTATATTTATACCCTATACCACTATGTGGTTTGGGTATAATGACTTTGTGCTGCTGTTTGTAACTACCAAAAATATTTAACCTAGACCCATCTTTTATAATACCGATCGAATCAGAATCACTATCTGATTCGATTTAACGATGTCCGTCCGTGTGTCCGTCCGTCTGTCCGTCTGTGTGTCCATGTAAACCTTGTAATCAAACTGCAGGTCCTAAATATGAGTATATTTTGATGAAAATTATTACGTAACCTTTTATCGGCCGTAGGATGAACTCTGTTGAAATTGGTGAAAATCGGTAAGTGGTCAGACCTAGCCCCCATACAAATTACACCTATGACATCGACATAAATTTCCATCAGACCCAAATTATCATATAGATCTTACTCAAATTGGGTTTGTATACGTTTATTACATCCATTAATGAGTAGTCCAAAAATTATACCTATGGGACAACCCTTACTCATAGGCCCCATGTAGAGCTGCTTCCCGATCTGCACTTAAATCTGTCAAAAAACAAAAATATTGCCCTGATTCTTTTCAAATTTTGTTTTTGCAAAATACAAGAGACCTTACCAAACATGATCAGGATCGATCCAATTTTAGGCCTCGTGCCCATATAGATATAGCATCCAATATGAACTTTTTCATATCTGCAGCCAAAAAAATTAATAAAAATCCCACTCAAATTTGGTTTATCATATTTTTTATGTCCAGTTAGTTTAGCCTAAAAGATAGGGTCTCTAAACGCATGGTCGTATAGTCGGTCTAGACCGGCTATAATTTTCTTACTTGTTTATATAAAATTTTGTTTTGTTACAAGCCGAAACTCGAACCTAGCATTAAAAAATGTAATCATAAGCTTCTCCTTCACAACTGCAGCCCCAAAGTTAAAAAGCATTTTTAATGATTTTTCATTTCCTTTGCTTTATTGTGCTTGGCACAGTATGTCTCCTAATTGTCAATTAACTGACAGAATTATGTATAATAAATTAATATAAATGCTTTTAAATTAAACATTTACTTTTTAATAAAAACCATTTAAGCACATATTTTGTATATATAAATAATATTAAGCTTAATTTTGTCCTTTGCCAACTCCATCTCCTACATTTATGTAAATATTCAACTGTTTTTAATCCCTTTTATCACGACACGTGTATGCGGGTAAAAGTAAATGTATTTCGTTTGTTATTAAAACGACTTCATTGTCACTAAAAATGTTGATTTTTAACTAAACACGTTATTGCCGTGATTTCTAGCTACCGACCTTTCATAATTCTTCTTCTTATTCTTCTTCTTTTGGGTTTTCATCTTCTTCTAAATAACCAAATGGCTTGGATTTAACGTTGGAAGTTAACGCCATTATTACGTCTACTAGAATGTAAACATGTTTACATAGTTAGATTTTATGAGCCACTGTAAGGCAGATAACACACACACACATAAATATATATATATATATATATACAAACAAGGACTGTTTTTGCTCATGAATACCTACTTGTTGTTCTTTTATAAATTTTTTTTTTATTATCTTGTTTTCTTATTTTTATTTTTTATTTTTTATTTTTTGCTAAATTTTCATTAAAACACAACTAAATGGCAAAAACGCTTTTCATATAGACTACAAAAGAAAGTTAATTCAAGCCACTAAACGGAAAAGGAAACTGTGGATTGGGAGTAGGAGAGCGAAAATAATAGCTCAAAGACTTTATATTCAGAAATAAATAGAATAATTAAGTAATTTAAATTTGAATAATTCAAAAAAGATGATACACAAATTTTTCTATTAAATCTAAAATGTTCAAACACACAGCATTTAATAAAATTATGGAATATAAAAGAGTTTCCAAAAAAGAGACAAAAGATATTTTAAAAAGGATTATTTATGTTTCGAATTCAGAATTGATTTTTCAGAGTTCAGTGTGGATAGCAAGGGCCATTGTGTTCTTAAGAGTTGCCATATTTTCCTATTAAAAAATATATATTTTCGCCAACACTTGTTACTCAACTAATTTACATTGAAATAATATATTCGGGTGTTCCTAAATCTAAGATTACGTTAAAAATGTTAGCTTTTACATACTGATTTAACATTCTTTGCTGATAAAAACCAACGTATGACAAATGAAGTCTTTTTAAAGAGATTACGGTTGCTTTATGCTAAATTCAATAGAACCCAAACACTTTGGCCTTACTATTCTACCCAACCAAACTTTTTATACAAAAAAAAAATTATATATGTATCAAAAAATTTAAATAAAACCAAATCGAATGTTGTGTATGCCATTGCTTAAAATAAGGCAATTTCATGAATGACCACATAAATCGAAAGGATAAAAGCACCCCTAGGACAAGATTTCAACAGCTCATGCTTCAGCTACGAATTGAACTGAAACTGAATGGCCCAAAACCAAACAAGAAATGCAAAAAAAAAAGAATAAAAATGGATGTGGAAAATAAAATAAAACCTATAACCAGTCAAGCCCTCATATATACATAGATGCATATACACATAAATATATAGGCAATCATAAAAGACCAATCAGCATAAAAAAGCTGGCATGAGTAAACTTTTAAAAATACATTTCTATTCCGCTTCGAACCAAAAGACACACACAAACGAGCACATATACATACATACATAATGGCAACAAGAATAAGAAAATAAGCGAGTGTGTTAACTTTTGAAAACATCATAAATAAATCATAGTCCTGTGCATGTACATGTTCAAGTTTAATATAAAATTTTTTCTAAATGTAGGAATTGTTTTCGTTAAAAAATACCAAATTACACATACACCCAAAAATCTATATGTCCACACAGACAGACAAATATAGAATATCCTTAGTAAATATATTCAAATGTCTAAGTGTGTACTATTTGGTTCCTTCACACACGACTGCATATAAATATACATGCCCATACATACATATATATTACTTATTGGTATATTATTCCCTATACAAACAATTGTTAATTTTTAGGTCTTTTAGTCTCCCTGTATCTTTATCTTTTATTTTGTATTTTCCCACACTGGATGACTGGATTATAAACATTTCAATATTATTATCATTATCAACAATAACAATGGCAAAAGTAGGAGACTGACAAATAAATTTTATTTTGTATATAATTTTTTATTTTTGTATATACACACACATATATATATACATATATTGTTTTGTTGTTGTTGCGTTTTATATGTTTGTTTGTCTCCAAATCTGTTCTTTACTAAACAAAATCAGATTTATCATCTTGTATGGGTATGTTTTATTGATGTCCCTTTGGAAATTACTTAAATAGACAATATCATCGTTTAACTAAAATTCGAATTGTCCCCATTGACTATTTTTGACAAAACTACGAACGGAAGAATGAAGATTGCTAATCGAAAATGAGGCGGTTTTTGCTATTAGAAAAAAACCATACAAATTGTCGTTTTTTTTTTTCTAATCTAAAAATAAACATTTGTTTATATTTTTTTTCGTCCAATTGTAAAGAAGTGCATTTCAGTTTTGTAACAATTAATAAGAGCGTATATTATCGCCCCTTGTCTTTCCTTTCAGCTTAAATACTTTATTTTTAAAAATTCAGTTTTTAGTTCCGTATAATCAGAAATAATGAAAAATATATAACTCGTACCACAACATATCAATCAAAATATAAGAAAGTTGTAGTCGATATAAACCGAAGATGTGACTATACCGTGAGCTTCGGAAAATTGTATTAGGTGCAATTAGTAAGGTTATCATATATCTAATTTAAGTGCGATATTTAGCCTGCACACATTTTAATTCCTAAAATCCAGACCATATTTAGTTACTTATGTGTTTCAAGACATACGCAAAGACCTCGCTTTGCATTACGGATGCGACCCAATAAAACGCAACTCATATTGAAAAGACGAAAAGTAAATTACGATATTCTATAGGAAACACTATAGATATACAAAATTAGTTCTCTAATTATTTATTTATTTATTTGGTTTCCTGCATAGCCAGAATAAATCTTTTAATTACAATACACGATTAATTATGCCAGAGCAAAAAATTTGGCTTTATATAATACGTACATATTAAATTTCAGAAAATATTTATGAAAAGAACAAACAAGAAAATAAATCTAGATTACAAAAAAAAAATATATATATATGGGGGATTTCATGTCAAGTGCACCAACTTTTGAAACCGATGTCTTCCGATCGGGATGAAATTTGCACCAAGGTTAGTCCTATTGAATAGTAGATTAGACACAATTTTCCAACAAGATCGGTCCAGATCTCTCTGAGTTAGAGTGGATCAAAATTTGACATTTAGGCCAAACAGGTGTTTTTGCTCATCCATGTAACTTATTAACTATTGTTCTTAGAAAATTTTCGCCCAAAGAGTTTAGATAGCTATTTCTTCAATATTTCGGAAAAAAATAATTTAAAAAAAAAAAAAAAAAATTTGTAGACTTTTTTTTTTGCTAAATTAAAGCATTTTTTGCCTGTTTTTTTTTCAAAATGCCATTTTTTTTCATAAGAAAGCTTAGGATTTTTCCTTTAAGAGCTTTTTGGTCCCTTAGTGGGATGGGAGTGGGATATCTATCAAAATAAATGTTTTGTAACTCAAGACAACGGTTTTTCAATTTTTCACAAATGCACTATTTTGAATTTTTTCCTATTTGTGTCTAAAACCTTACAAATAAAACTTATACTGACAAACTAGACAAACTAAGCTTTCCGAAGGTATATAACATACCTAACTAAAATTTTATACCCTCGATACTGTAATACTCAGAATATGTTAACCTCAGGAAAAAATCGCTTTTTTTCTATAGAAATGTTGCAAAATTATTATTTTTTATTTATTTTTAATAATAATTAAATTATTGTATAATAATAATAATAATATTAAAAATAAAAACATAAATAAATTATTAAAATTTAATCTTAATTGCATTAGATCCATTTATATCATAACTATTTTTATACTTAATTTATTGTAGCTGATGAAGTATTTAAGTCTTGTAAATTTTTAAATACCCAGTCTTTCATCTAGCTTTTTTGTCGCCTTTATTTACTGCGTTTTTTGTCAATCCTTTCTTGGCGTTACTAGGTTCAGCTGTTGATTTCGCTGCGATTTGGAAAGAAATCGCATTGAATAGAGGCAGAAAACTTTTTCAACTTGGGTCTTCCATCGACAAGCGGTATAAAGGCATGGTATTGAGCGGTGCCATCGATTTTTACCGCAGCATCGAATCTGCTCTTCAGTGTTTTCAATGTTTCCCGATGATCCTCTTTGCTACTAAAAACTATTTTAGTTTCTTTACAATAACTCTTTGCCCAATGGAATAAAGCAGTCGCATCTAAGATGCGATCTTGATGAGAGCACTGGAGGCTATACTTCGCTGATTTTTTTTTAAGGTTTGCTCAAATACCATCACATGCTCCTTTACCATGAGCAGTAGGATGAAAATGCCACTCAGCTGGCATTCCAAAATCTTTTTCATGGGCCATAAGATTTGCCAAGCTACCTTTGTTTTTAAAATGTTGACGAGCTCCGTCCGAAACGTAGTATACTTTCTTTACTGTAAATTTAGATTTTAGAAATTTCAGTATTCTCTTCTGGTACTCATAAACTGCAACGGTATCATGTTTTAAATCGTCGGATATGATTGCCATACTTTTGTGTTCCAGTTTTTCATCTTTCGTGTAGTAAATAACTACTGTGAATATAGTTACTTGGTCGTTATTGAAGTGGAATGCTTGTATGGCATCCTGAAGAACATATTTATAGTTTTCTGCGAAATCATATGAAATAACGAATTCACCAGACTTCAAATGTATCTTCAAATCCTTGAAGAATGACCATTGCTCTTTGACTAAAAAGTCATGGTTTCTCAAGTTTAGCAATCCTGTACACATTTCTTCCACAAAATCATCCACATTTAAAATGATTGTTTTCAATGTGCATCTGTCAGTCTGAATCCAAGAATCAAATATGACCTCCTCTATATATTCTCGATCTAAAGAGTTGATTAAATTTTCTTTGATGAATGTGGTTTTCGGGCAATTGGTACATTCACCTAAGTGGCAAGAAGTTGTTGCATTAGGACACATAGTCAATTTAAGGCAATCGCGGTAATCGTGTAAATCTTCTGCCGATTCATCTGTTAAATAATTTAAGTTGATTTCCTTCAACATCAGTTTAACGTTTTCATGGTAAATGCAAACGCATACTGTGTGAGTTCAGCTGCTTCCTGCCAAAACGCAATGTTTTGGCCTTATTTGGGTTAATTTCGTGAAGCCAATTCTAATATCCTCGTGCTCAGATTGAAATGTTGCAAATAACTCTTTCAGGTTACAGATAACCATTCTCTTCTGTTATGTTATGAAGGTACGTTACATACCTTCGGAAAGTTTAGTTTGTCTGGTTTCTCAGTATAAGTTTTATTTGTAAGGTTTTAGACACACATAGGAAAAAATTCAAAATAGTGCATTTGTGAAAAATTGAAAAACCGTTGTCTTGAGTTACAAAACATTTATTTTGGTAGATATCCCACTCCCATCCCACTAAGCGACCAAAAAGCTCTTAAAGGAAAAATCCCAAGCTTTCTTATGGAAAAAAAAAATAAATGCCCTTTTTGAAGAAAAGGCAAAAAATGCTTTAATTTAGCAAAAAAAAAAGTCTACAATTTTTTTTTTTTTTTTAAGTATTTTTTTCCGAAATATTGAAGAAATAGCTATCTAAACTCTTTGGCAGAAAATTTACTAAGAACAATAGGTAATAAGTTACATGGATGAGAAAAAACACCTGTTTGGCCAAAATGTCAAATTTTGATCCCCTCTAACTCAGAGCGATCTGGACCGATCTTGTTGAAAAAGTGTGTCTAAACTACTATCCAATAGGACTAACCTTGGTGCAAATTTCATCCCGATCGGAAGACATCGGTTTCAAAAGTTGGTGCACTTGACATGAAATCCCCCATATATATATAAGTAAATTTAATTAAAATATTATAAATTTATTTTTTTTGCTTATTATACCCTATACCACTATGTGGTTTGCTGCTGTTTGTAACTACCAAAAATATTTGACCTAGACCCATCTTTTATTATGCCGATCGAATCAGAATCAATTTTTGAGTCGATGTAACAATGTCCGTCCGTCCGTCCGTCTGTGTGTCCATGTAAACCTTGTAATCAAACTGCAGGTCGCAAATATAAATATAGTTTGATGAAATTTGGTATTTAAGCTTTTATCAGCCATTTGATGAACGTTTTGAAATTGGTGACAATCGGTCCATGTTCAGACCTAGCCCCAATACAAATGACCCCTATGAAATCGACATAAATTGCCATAAGATCCAAATTGTCGTACAGATCTTAGTCAAATTGGGTTTGTATGTGTTCATTACATCCATTAATGAGTAGTCCAGAAACGATACCTAAGGGACAACTCTTAGTCATAGGCCCCATATAGAGCTGCTTCCCGATCTTCGCTTAAGTCTATCAAAAGACAATGTTGCACTGATTCATCTCAAATTTTGTTTGTATATGTTTTCGCAAAATACAAGAGACTTTAGCAACCGTGTTCAGGATCGGTCCATTTTTGAACCTAGTCCCTATATAAACATAGCAGCCGATATGAACTTTTTCATATCTGCAGACAAAAAAGTCGATAAAAATGCCACTCAAATTTGGTTCATGCTTATTTTCTAAATCCAATTAGTTGGGCTTAAGAGATAGGGCCTCTAAACGCATGGTATAGGGTATCGTATAGTCGATCTAGACCGGCTATAAGTTTCTTACTTGTTATACGCTGATATTGTGGGAGCATATTCCAGAGACGTATAGCGCTAGCGTATAAATATTATTCATATACGAGATGACTATGACGAGGTAGAATTAATATTTTCAACCGATTTGATCTGGCATACCGAAAATTTTCATAAAGGTAAATTGTTTTGCGGTGAAGGAACTCTACTTCTCTTCAGATATTCAAATAATATGCCGACAAGTTTATTCGGAAGAAATAAGTTCCAGCAGACAGACCATCTTAGTCGAAAAACATATCTACTTTTGCTGTTATATCTGTGGTCAAAGTCATGACCGCCTAAGTGTGTTTTCTAATATTTTGAGTAAAGCAGTTTGAGGTTTCAAATCCTCAATGCAAATCAGGATCCTATTTTTTTTTTTTTTTTTTGTTTAGCTTTCTTAGAGATTCTACGGAAATGCTAAAAAATAATTTCCTTTTTGCTGCAGTCAAGAGATATGAGGAAAAAGACACTTAGCCTCTTATGACTTGTTTGCTTGTTGAAAAGTTAAAAAGTTCAAGTTGTGTGAGGCTATTATTCCAAATGGGAAAAATATAACTTTAAGTGCATCTAACTGAATTTAAATCGTTATTCTGTGCCAACATTTTTAAGATTTGTTCTCTCATGCTGAGTCAGATTCTTATTCCCTACTGATAATTCATGAACTTTACCGACTTAAGCCCCCTTTCCAATTTGAAAAGTTTAATAGTAATATGAGTTATGCTAGTTCTATATTCAAAATACAGAAATGTCGTTCTGAAAAAATAATTTTTTTTAATTCAAAAAAAGAGTTCTTCGCCATCAAATCGGGAGATTTGTGTTTAGTGTTCATAACCATGATTATCTAATTACTTCTAGTTCAGAGCTTCAAATAGGATTATACATATTTTGACAGTATCATAGGTTCAAAAGCTATACTAAAAAAAAATACTGAGTGTACACTGGAATGGTCCTGGGATACAGTTTGTTTCCTTTCTATATAAAACCAATAAATCTGAAGTTTGGGGACAATCGGATAAAGAAAATTCGAGCCGGAAATCGATTGGAAATTTCAAGTGTGTTTATACGGGGAAACTATGACATTTTTTTCAGATTTTAAGAAAACTTCGTTCTACATTTAACTTTTTACGACAAGCTGTTAAAACAGTCAATTTTAGTATTGAACTATCTTTTCAAAAAGCCACATGGCTTCAAAATCGATTAAGAACTCGCCAAGAAATAGCAAATGACCCGGATCACTTCTGTACCAAAAAAAAAAACAATGTCATGAAATTTTATGGCACTTTTTCAACTTTGAGAAACTGATTAAAGCCATAGTTTTTTTTTTTTTTTTGTCTCTATACTTATGAGTACTCAAATATGAAGTATACTTTTATTATCACGTTGTTAATCAATTGTCCAATGAGGTCGAAAATAGGTAATTTTTTGGATAAAATTTTAAAAACTCCCTTTTCAAGTTTAAAAAAAATTTCTTAAACAAAATTTAAAAAAATGGATCTGTTACTTTAAGGATTTTTTAAATCATATTAGCGAAAACCTTTGTAAATTTTTAGGTTATTCCCTTAACCAAATTTTTTTTTACAAGAATTTTTTTTGGCGGATTTCATGAAAAATTAGATTTTTCTGAAATATTGAGTAAATGTACTTTGTATCCAAAATTAATCAGTTTTCTACTTTAAAATGTATTATTTCACCATTATAACTATGGGCTAGAGAGAAAAATATTTTGGCTTTATTAACCCATTGGGACGTGACTCCACAAATGAATATTTTGAAAATATTGTTTTATTTTTAAAAGCCTGGCTATAATATTGTAACTCAATGTATGGGTTTTCCGTGCCTAAGATTTGGGATAAATTCGAGGACTTTAACTCATTATTTGCCAAGGCCAGCTTTGAATATTAAGATATTTTTAAATATAGATTACCGAAAACGAATTTTTGTATCTATCCTATGAAACCACTAATACGAATTTAAGAAATATTATTCGGTACATATTTTTTTCATATTTAACCCTTCAAGGCTCCTGGGATCAAAGTAATCAATTGTCTAATTATTGCTCGCGCATATATATTAAAACAACTTTTACCAATTTTATTACAAAATTAGTTTATTTTTAAATCATATAAATTCCTTACCAAATCAGTTTTCTTTTACATTGAGTAGATTATGTGCCTTAAAATCATACACACCAAAGCATGGTAGATACCGATTAGCCCATGCCTTACTATTGTCAAAAATTAACTACTGTTTGGAAGTTTATACAGGAACTTTTTGAGGTTACATAGCCCATCTTCTGAGGACTGTTAGAAGAATTGTTCGCTATGCATTTGATGCCTATTATTTTAGTTGATAATTTTATAGTTATTCATTCTACGAGAAATATACGAATTGAGATACCTCGAATACATTTTTCAACTCCTGAACAATCATTTGTAATTAGAGTAAGTTGTATTTGAAACCATCTTCCACCTCTTTTCATATTCTTATCTGACATATAAAAAAAAGCTTTTCAGTTGATTTGCTTTAAATATTTTATAATAATTTTTTCACTGGCATCTAAAAGGATATATGGCAACTGTACCTCTAGAGTCAACTCAAAATTTTTCAATTTTCACTGTGTATCGTACACAGTGGTCATATCTATCCACTGTAAAAATCTCACATCAGTTTTTCTAGTCTGTCGAAAAAAAATACAGTTGTAAACCCCTTCGTGCCATATGAGTAGCTTTTTAGAATGCAATAAAAAGACACATTTGAGGTGCACCCAAAAAACTTCTTATTTTTGATGATCACTGAAAAAATCGCAGAAACAACAACTGTTGTATTACTTATTATTCGCAATTCTTTAAAATGAAACAACTGTTTTTGAATTTTATAGTAAATATTAAAAAAAAACCGTTTTTTGGCTCTACTGAAAATTTTTAAATTTTGAGTTGACTCTTTAGAGGTACAGATGCAATATGTAGGTTGTTTCTTTTTTTAAATAACTTTTTTATTATACCCTATACCACTATGTGGTTTGGGTATAATGACTTTGTGCTGCTGTTTGTAACAACCAAAAATATTTGACCTAGACCCATCTTTAATTATACCGATCGAATCAGAATCACTTTCTGAGTTGATTTAACAATGTCCGTCCGTCCGTCCGTCCGTCTGTGTGTCCATGTAAACCGTGTAATCAAAGTGCAGGTCACAAATATGAATATATTTTGATGAAATTTGGTATATAAGCTTGTATCGGCCATGGAATGAACGCTATTGAAATTGGTGAGAATCGGTTCATGTTTAGACCTGGCCCCCATACAAATTACCCATATGAAATCAACATAAATTGCCATAAGATCCAAATTGTCATATAGATCTTACTCAAATTGGGTTTGTATGCATTCATTATATTCATTAATGAGTAGTCCAAAAATGATCCCTTTGACCCCATATAGAGCTGCTTCCCGATCTTCACTTAAATCTATTAAAAAACAAAAATTTTGCACTGATTCTTCTCAAATTTTTTTTGTATATATTTTTGCAAAATACAAGAGACTTTACCAAACATGATCAGGATCGGTCCATTTTTGGACCAAGTCCCTATATAATATAGCATCCGATATGAACTTTTCATATCTGTAGCCAAAAAAATTAATAAAAATCCCACTCAAATTTGGTTTTTGCTTATTTTCTATGTCCAGTTAGTTGGGCCTAAGAGATAGGGTCTCTAAACGCATGGTATAGGGTATCGTATAGTCGGTCTAGACCGACTATAATTTTCTTACTTGTTTAATTTGGTAACGTTTGTGTGGTTGGAGAGCCACTTAGTTATTTATAATTAAAAGAGTTTTAAGTTACATTTAACATGGATATAATCTAAAGTACATGTATAATTGGCCAATGAATTGAAATGGATTAATAAATAAATTATTTAATAAATAAATAAAACTACCTATCTATATATGGAAGCAAACTGTAGCAGAATTTTATTTCGTACCCATTATTTCTAGGTATTTACTTTTTTTTAATATGCCAAAATTCAAAGTTTGGCCTCGGCAAGGAATAGGTTAACATTGTTCTATTTATTCCAAATTTCTAGCATGGAGGTTTTGCAGAATTGGATTATTATATTTTAAGCGTCATATTTGAAAATTCAATAGTACTCACAAAAAATTGTTTTTTTTTTTTTTTAAATAAATTGTCTTTTATTAGCTTGGGGTCATATGTGACCACAAGTCCAAATGGGTTAATGGGATCATATTACTTTTTTCCGAAACCCTGGGCTTCTAGAATAAAATGCGACATTTAAAAGTAGAAAACTGATTAATTTTTGATACAATGTATTTTAAAAGAGTACGTTTACCTGATATTTTAAAAAAATCTAATTTTTCTTGAAATCCGCAAAAAAAATCTTTGCAAAAAATTGTAACATGTATTTAACAAATCCTTAAAGTAACAGATCCATATCTTTAAATTTTGTTTAAGAAAATTTTTACAACTTGAAAAATGAGTTATCAAAATTTTATCAAAAAATTATATATTTCTTATTGCGCAATATGTTAATAACGTGGTAATAAAACGTTACTTCATATCTGAGTACCCATAAGTATAGAGACAAAAAAATAACTATGGCTTTAGTAAATTTCCCAAAGTTGAAAGAAGTGCAATTAAATTTCCTGTCCTAGTGTTTCTTTTGGCACAAAAGTGGTCTGGGCATTTGCTATTTCTTGGCGAGTTCTTAATCGAAGCTATGTAGCTTTTTGAGAAGGCAACTTAAAATGCTGAAATCGATTCTTGTAACAATTTGTCAAAAAAGAAATTAAACTGGAGAGCGAAATTTTCGTAAACTCTGAAAAAAGACATACTTTCCCCATATAGAAAACACACTTGAAATTTTCAATCGATTTCCGACTTTTCTTTGACCGATACGCTCTCCAAAATCACCATTTAAATAATGTCCATGTAACGTAGCACCACTCTAGTATAGACAATGACGAGCACATGTGGATAAGTGTTACTCCTGTAATATGATAAAAAAAAGGGCTAATCGAATAAAAATTCTGTATTAATATGAATACTTAGGAAAGTAGAAACATAACTTAGTTTGGGTTTTTATGCAAACTCAAAATGAACACGGCCTCCACTTTTGCACGTCCGTACTATTTGCGTTGCAACATTGATTTATTTATTAATCGAAAGCAAAAAATATGAGGGGATTCCTAGCGGTTACAGTGATTGATGTTCAAAATATTATTTTATTTCACAAAGCATAAAAGATTGATTGATGTAGGAACTTGTCTGTACTTTTTCGACAACTTAATCAAAGTTCATACAAAGATGAGGAAAATACAAGAAAATATAGAAAATCAAAATGTCGAAATGAACAAACCGAAATTCAAGTGAGAGGACGATGCAGTTGAAGTGGACTGGTACTACAATAGCCCTTTGGAAGCTCGTAAGTTAACGGACAGCAATCCGCGAACTTTGAATATCGGTCTAGCAGCGCCAGTTAAGCGAAAGAAACCAGCCCTTTCAGAGAAGAATTTTCCAGTACGTCGCAGATTTTGCAAGGAACACAAGATTGATGACGAGAGGATTCGGATAGGGTTATTTGGTGAGACGAGATCAAAATAAATAGATTCGAGTGCGATGGCAAGCAATACTATTGGTACCGACTACATAAAAATTTAAAGAAGCACCAGATAAAGAAAACAATGAAGCACGGAAGAGGTAGATTGATTGTGTAGAGATTCCTTACTTGGTGTAACGTTGGTCCATAGATTAAAATTATGAAAAAGTAATATAATCTTCATATTTTGGAGTCTTTTATACCGGACTATGTACATAAATGTGCTTATGCAGAATGTGAAATAGTTCTCCAACAGGATGTAGACCCAAAGCGCACAGTGACAATCGACAAGGTTTGGCTAAAATCTAAAGTTCACAAAAATGCAGTGGCCGTTACAAAGCCCAGATCTAAAACCGATGGAAAGTTTATGGACATTGTTCAAGAAATAACTGGCACGCTACTACGATGCTGTATCGAAGGCATTAGATAAGCTTTGATGTTGAGTTCAGGTGGAATGGAACAATATTCCACATGAAAATATTTAAAAATTAGTGGGGAATATGTCTTAGCATATTAATGGTTTACTAAAGCCTGTGGTTTAAAAATTAAAAAATTATTTTAAACTACTTTTTGTCCCCTTTAACTATTTGTCTAAAAACTTACACTAATTTATAAGTGAAAATTATATTTACATTTCTTTTTAATATCAATATTCCACAAGGATTAATGCTTTTTTAAGGCTTCTATATATATTTTGCGGTCAATTTGCACATGTACTCGCCACTGTAGATATACACCACTGTGTAATGGACTAATTTGTTTGCAGTAAATGTAGTATTCTAATAACGCCATAGAAATTCTATTCTCTAAAAACGAATTTAAATGTGAGAACAAAACAATGGTATAACTAAACCACACGTTTGTCAAGAAATCGGCTGCAACAACAAATCTACATCAATTATGTTTGAGCAGTTCTGTTGTTTACAATCCTCGTCCATATAGATTATTAGAAAATTTTGACTATAACTTTTAAAAATAACGATTCGAACCCTATGTGGAGTTGGTATCACTTCAAAACTTTTTTTCTGACTATATTGGATTGGAAAGTTAAATACAATTAGATTTTTTAGCATCATACGTATAAAAACATATTTGTCGCCCAACATACACAGCTTGCATTCTCAACAAACAGTAAAAACACTAGTGAAGTGGACATTTGTTTTTTTTACGTATGTTCGTATGTTGCAGTTATCCTTTATGTTAACATAAAGTTTTTTGTTTCCAAAAGAGCGTATAGGGGAGCCATTTATTTGTAACAAACAAATAGTTAGATGTGACGTGATAGAAAGTAGAAACATGAAAATCTCGTAAAATGATACTGATCTTGAGATGATGAAAAATCGATTTTAATTTTTTTAATACAAACAATAATATAGTATATAGTGATATACTTACATTACATAACATACTGAAATAAGTTACTAATACGATATAGACTTAAGGAGTGAGATCGAAAAAATATTATTATACATTAAATGTAATAATAAGGACAAGCAGATTCTAGCCCTCGAAATTCGAGCGCAAATTCTAGGAAATGTTATCTTTTCATTAAATAAAGACCCTAAAAGTATGCTAATCATTTATAGCCAATTCACAAATCAACAAAAAAAACAAACTCATTTTTATTACAAACACATTAACATATATAATAAAAAAAATTTAAATGCAATTTACTCAAAATAAAGGAAAAAATTTAAACATCTGTAAAACTGCAAATCGGCTGAAAAGAAATTCCTTTCAAATAATATATGTTTGGCCAAAATCGGGATAAAAAGGTATAACAAAACATCTGTCACAAGAAATCGCCTAGCCTATTAATACTGTAGATACCATTGAATATAGAGTTTTTGAATTTTCTTATTTAACTGAAATTACAGTTAAGCTCAAAGACAATAATTTTATAGTTCTAAACACTACTTAAGGACTAATGTACCTTTTTTCGAAAACTCTTTCATTGCTGTTTTTGTAGTGGTTTTCGCCATTTTTTTGGTGCAGTCGTTCTTTGGGACACATTTTTGTGCTCTTAAACTTCCTTTTCACAAGAGACCAATATATCAGTTTGGAGGATTTTAATCCCTAGGTACAAAAATCACCGTGGTGACAAGATGCCAAATCGGGCCAAGAATATGTGGACACAATGCGTTCGCTTATGAAAAGCATTAGTTTTTTCAAACACTCCCTAATATACATTTCAATATTTTAAAGCACATTGTAACAAATGACTCGCTTATTTTGCCGCTACTAGATATTGTTTGCTATACCAGGGACTTTTTTTTGAAATTTCTTTTTTGCTTTTGGGTCTTAACTTGTCTTTAGCATCTCCTCGAGCACTAGCAACATATAAATTTTGCCAAAAATTTACAACAACATACTTTTCGTCGTCCATTAGGAAGCGGCTATATTTTTTTTTATGAAACATGATTTCAATTTTCGTGCTTTGTTTTTGGGTCCTGGAACATTTTGGCCTTTGAATGTTTTCAAACTTGAATTGGTTTTTACTTTTCGTTCCCAATAGTCTGAGAACTGATCTGATTGGGCTACTTTGCTAAACGATATGATAAAAAATCTTTCCAATAAGCTTTTCGCTTTTTGGGCCTTAAGAACAACAAGAGGGCTCTTCTATCTTCCGAACCAGGTTTTCCGTCAATTTTAAAATGTACTTTCATTTCGTCCCTCATATTAATCAAATGAAAAACAAATGAATAAGAATGTCATTAAACGTTTTAACTGACACATTTTTTAACCCTCCGATTGACTATGTCGTCTGGCCAGACGAATTGCTTGCTTTTTATAAATATCTTTGTTCCTCAGCACGCTATCGTCAAACGATCTCGTGACTTTTCACGTTTCGTTTCGCTCAAAATAACGGCAAAAAAATTGAGAAATTTTTTACATGTTGGTATTGGTAACTTTTGTAAAAAAGTCAGTTTCTTCATATTTGAACTGTGTCGTCTGGCTAGACGAAATATTTTTCTGAGGTTAAAGAGCAACTCCTGTTCAATCTGGTCTGTTACAACATTTGTACTGAGGCGTGCAGCTGCTTGCTTTCAACATTACAGTCTGTGTTTGACGTTCGATCGGGGCGGAGCAACATTTCGTGAAGTCTTAATTTAATTTTTTGCAGATTTGATAAATAATTATAAAAATTGGGTGAGCTTTTCAATAAAAAATTTTTTATTGCGTGGCAATGTTTTTTTTGAGTTTTGCTGTTGTAGGAAATGGATAAATTTTTTACTGACGCTGATGTTATTGATATGGTCGTGCATCAGCCCTCGCGGTATATGTAATTTTCCGCGGAGTAAGACAAGAAATAGACCAAAGATTTGCCAATAAAATGAGTAACAGCGGTGAGAAAGATCAATACGTGGACGAAGGTTTTGATGAGGATTTTGTACCAGACGAATCTGATGTGGAAATGGAGCGCGTTGTTGAATATGACATTCGCGAAGACTCCTATGAAGGTAACTCGCAATTGGAAGATGTAGAAGAAGATCCATTGCCTGTAGCTGTGGCTGTTGCACAAACGCAAGGTCGTGAATTCTATACGTCGGGAGATGGTAACAGTGGTCCCTCGATGCAATTCCGGCTGTAGGTCGTATACGAGAGCATAACATTCTCCGAACGCAACGTTGTGGCCCTCTGCCTGGAACTGTCACCAATCCTGTGGCCATTTTTAGATCAATAATGACTTCAGCAATAGTCGATATAATTGTACCAGAGACTAATCGCAGAGCTAATGAGGTTATTGAAAAATGGAATGCAGATAATCCGAGCCGAATTCAGTCATGGAAAAGAAAAACAAATGTACGCATATTTTGGTTTGCTGTTATTTGCTGACGTTTTTGGTTCAAACAAACAACCAATAAAGGAATTATGGGCTCCGTACAATCATTCAATTTGTAAGGGAACAATGCCATACATTCAATTTGATGATGGTTCTGCTTGTGCACAACGTCTATTGACCAGCAAATCTGCGCACATAGATGATATTTGGTTGATGCTAATGGCTATCCTTTAGCATGCGTACAAACCTTATCAAAATCTCACGGTGGATGAACAATTATTCCCTTTCCGTGGACGAACCAGATTTACGCAATATATACCGTCTAAGCCTATATGCGCTATATGTCTTGGGGAAACCCGCAAGCGTCGAAAAACCGGTTTTCGTTGTCAACAATGTGCCTTACATATGTAAATGTAATCACAAATGCCAAAATATAAAAAATTAGTAAAAAAAAAAAAAAAAAATTAAAATATCCTTTATTGATCTTCTTTTGCAATATATTCTCTATGTAAAAGGTAAATATTACTTACATGCATATATATATATATATATATATATATATATAATATATATATATATACATACAAACTCTGACACATAACTACCGTTTGGCCACTTACCATAATGCTATACCAATGTAATAGGCCACACCTTATTTCCTCTGGCCAGACGACACAGTTCATTTAACGCCTATTGGGGCACTGCCTATTCGAGTGTTAAAGAAATGCTTGTTAAGAAGAAAAACAATGGTTTAATTTTTTTTCGATCTCACTTCTTACAAATAAAAGTTGCTAATGCGAGACAGGCCTAAATTGAAAACTAAAGTCGGTCTAGATAGACCGAAAGAAAACTAAAGTTGGTCTAGATAGACATTGCGATTCCCTATACTGTGTTTAGAGCAAAGATCTCACATCACATACACATCACATACAAATGAGTGGTATTATTATTAATTCGATTGACTACAGATATGATAAGGTCAAAAATGGCATGTTCCTGACCATATTTCGTAACGACACTTTTTTTTTGCATAAAAAATTTACAAAATAAGTTTGAGAAAATTCTCTGAAATATTTTTGTTTTTGATAGATTTAGGTGAAGATTGGTAAGCAGCTTTAATATGGGGTCTGTGACTATGAATTTTCCTACATATTTTATTTTTGTTTTACTAATTAATGGATGTAGTAAACAATCAAAAACTGAATTTAACCTGGACCTATATGATAATTTGGATGTTATGGCCACTTAAGTAGGTCTCATAGGGGTAATTTGTATAGGGGAAGCTCTGGCTATACACAGGTTTTCTATAATTTCAATTGCGTTCGTTCAATATCAGCTAAACCTTTTATTTTTAGGTAAAAAAGGATCTTTCAATGCAAATATATAACTTATGTCAGTTACAGTATAGGTTGTAATAATTAAACTGTTATATATAATAACCCAGTTTATTTTCAGGAATTTTTGTACTCATCAGAAAAAAAAGTTACCCATATAAATAAGTGGAATTTTTTATACCCTATACCATTATTGCTTTGGGCACAAGGACTTTGCGCTGCTGTTTGTAACTACCAAATATATTTGACCTAGACCCATCTTTTGTTATACCAATCGACTCAGAATCACTTTCTGAGTCAATTTAGCGAAGTCCGTCCATCTGTCCGTCTGTGTGTCCATGTAAACTTTGTAATCAAAGTACAGGTCGCAAATATAAATATATTTTGATTAAATTTTATATATAAGCTTTTGTCAGCCACAGGATGAACGCTGTTGTAATTTGTGAAATTTGGTACATCTTCTGACCTAGTCCATATAAAAATGATGCCTATGAAATTGACATAGTTTGTCATAAGGTCCAAATTATCATATAGATCTCAGTCAAATTGGCTTTGTATGTATTTATTATATCCACTAATCAGTTGTCTAAAAATAATCCCCGATCTTCACTTAGTTCTATCAAAAAACAAGAATATTGCACAGATTTTTCTAAAATTTGGTTTGTATATATTTTTTCAAAATATAAGAAACTTTACCAAATATGGTCAGAATCGGTCCATTTTTCGACCTAGTCCCCATAGAAATACAGCACTCGATATGTACTTTTTCATATCTCCAACTCTTTCTATATCAAATTAGTTGGACCGAAGAGACAGGGGCTCTAAACCGTGCTATAGGGCATTGTATAGTCGATCTAGACCGACTGTAATTTTCTTACTTGTTTAATATTGAATATGTATGTATTTGTACTCGTTATTTGTTTAATTTTTTTTACTCTCGCAATTGCCTACAAGTGTGGTCATTTAATTTCGATTTGCATTCTTGATTGGGAATTTTTTTTTTTGCTTGTAACATTTGGGCTTTTTTTAAGTGTACATACGTATGACTATTTTTTCTGTGTCTGGTATGCAGCATCAAATTCTACATATGTTGACCGTGTTTTTCGTTATGATTTTTAATTCAGTTTAAAAAAAAAGAGGAACTCTCACTTAGCGTTTACGAATTTGGTATACCATACGCACTTTTTGTTTACTAGCGATATTATCCAAAACCTTTTTTACAGAATCTATTTTTATGCTAGATTCTGAAACTGATTAGAACATATGTGACATGCATATATACATATATATTTATATATGAACTGTTTTGTAGTGCTTACATTCATCATAAAACGACTTTTTTTTATATTACCTAACAAATCTTGTCCCTATATTACAACAATATTATTTTTATCTTTGAAGAACGAGTATACCAATATATAGGAAATTAAATCGATTCGCTGTGAACAGTACAACATTTGAAGTTTTTTTTAAAATACATTCTGACTAGGATACAAAATATACGGTATAGCAGATATATATATAAGTATTTATGTATGTTACGAAACAAACGATAAAATGAATACACCTCTATTCTAAAGTTAGTACGTTAAATTTGTATACCAATTTATGTTAACCTACAGTAGTGCTATGTGTGTATTGTTTTACTACCACATACAGAAGACCAGCTACAGTTCGTTAGTCAATTTTTTTGTTGCAATACACAAGAAAGAAATGACGTTTTTAGATAAAGCTCACATGGTAGTGCCATATTCAAATGTCATCCCCTTGTAAAACTAATGTGAACATTTCTAAAGTCAAATTAAGGCCTAAGTGCTAAATAAATTTTAAAAAAAGAAATAATAAAAAATCACAAGTATAAAAACAAGGCATAGAGTGTGCAAATAACAGTACAGCCGTTACCAGTGATTTAAAATTTGCGCAAGTTTGTGGTCTGGCTCGAACAGCTAAAAGTTGTGTAATTTTCAGCCGATTTTATGTACAAAAATTTACATTTCCTTTTTTCAATTTGCAACTAAAAATTTTGTATGATTTTAGTAAAGCTATTCACACATATTTATGAAATTTTCATTGTTTGCTTTCTAGTGACATGACAAAAATCCAACAGTTATTTAACGTATTTACAATACAGAGGAAAATATATTAATAGTATTCATTTATCTAACAAGCACCATTTGCTAACTATTAGTGTTTATTACTCGTTTGACATATAAATACGGCATTTATTCGATTTTTCGGCTATATGCCAAATAGGAAGAAAACATGAACATATTCATTAAAATGACGTGGCAGATTGGCTGAAATTTTGATTTCATTGGCCAAAAGTCTAATTTTTTTTTGTTACCGATTTTTAAAATATTAACGCCATTTTGTAGCTAATATTCCAAGATCAAGGTAGCCAAAAAAGTATTTTAAACTATTGCTAATTGTGGGCGAGGCATGCTCAGCTGTTTTTAATATCAGAAAAAGGTGATTGTTTTCTGTTTTTTTATCAAAAATAAATGGTTACTACTCGCAAGTTATCGGCGATAATGACCTGCGGTGTTCTTCACAAGGTTGGTAGGATTGCAGTCCTTAGTGGTTGTAAGTGGACACAACCCTATCGGTTAATATTAGGGGTGTTCTGAAATATTTATTAAACTACAATATTTGTGTCAAATTTCAAGTTAAGTGGAATAGAACTTCTAGGGAACAAAAGGGAACAAGACACGTATACCACGCAGATAAAGGTAAAAGTGTCCTCTTTAACCATATGTATACTTTTGTACCCGTGACGATCCGCGGATAGAACAGTTTTTTCATTTAAATGAAATTACTAAAAAAAATTCAAATTACGGTAATTTAACAGCCATATAAGTATACAATGGTGTGTTAAAGTTGTGCTTTAGGTATTTTATAGCTTATAATAGTCATTATTTGTTCTATCTCCAGTAATGATATCTGCTTACAAAACACACCACTCTTTTGATATATTTGTAAGTAAGAATGATAATACAGAGAAGGTGTAATGCATTTGTAACCTAAGGTTTTTTATTATCATACCCTTTTCAAACCTTTTTATTTTACCTAAGACTGCAGTAATGCAAGTAGTAAAGAAATCAACTACGATTTGAATTTCAGGTCTTCAGGATCAATAAGAAACAACGAAACCAACAAGGAGTTAAGAAGTTCAAAAAAGAAACGTGTTCAAAATGAATATCGAAAATTTGAGATGACTATAAATCAGCAAAAAACAAGGGTCAGTCAATGTGCAAATAATTTGTTTACAAATTGACTCCAAACAATTTGTAGATTATGCTAAGGGAACTGCAAAATGTATACAATCAAGTAACCATGGCGAAGTCTGTAGTCAAAAGCGATAACGGCCTTAAGAACGATTTGAGTTATGTATGCAATCATATTCTACTAAAAAGTCTTTATACGTGAAACCCCATTCCTCTAACTGTTATTAAAGCTGTGTATTAAAAAGCTATTAATGAAAAGATACTGACCTATGTCGTAATGAAGCTCCAATACATTTATATAAAAAGTTATTTTACTCAAAAGCTTGATTTTCGACTAAGGCGGTTAACGCTTGTGACCACAGGCATATGTCTGCAACAGTTCACAAAATCCTTTATCATGCAGAAGATGTCATTAAATATCATTTGGTGCCTTTTGGAGATCTATCAAATGAGGCTCAGGAAAAAAGGAGTAAGGATTATAGATTTCATAGACAGCACAATACTAGAAATATTTTATGAAATTCCACAAATGAAGATCTATTTAATTTATTATTGGCAACGTTACATCCGTATATCTCCAATATTCGAAATCAATGGAAAGTGGAACTACGGTATTTAGATGAAGATGTCAAAAAACTACTGAGGGAATAAAACAAAGTATGGAATATTTGCAATCAATATTTGAAACAAATGAATAATAATTATAGGTACGAAAATCATAGCATTATTAAAAATCAGTAATAAAGAGAACCTCCCAATATTACAAATGCTATTAAAATCTATCGCAGTTTTTTAAAGGTTTTTTTTACGCACATATGTATGAAATGTTTTAATATATAAGAAAGATTCAAAATATAAAATCCCTTATTTTCATATCAACATCAGAAGCATTACGCTAATGTTCAGCAGATTGATTTTGCTAAAATTAACAAAATTAACAGCAAAAAATTATAAATTTTTCTGTAGCAATAGCAGTACTTTTTAAAATATTACTAACATTTTTTAAGTATAAATATTCATTAAGTGTATACAAATTTGGAAATTTGGCAGCAAAAAATTTAAATTTTGTGGAGTAATAGCAAAATTTCCAGTTGATTTTACTTTTTTTTTAGTATAAGAATTTTTTTGGTGTAAACATTAAAAACAATTCCCGTTATAAAAAAAATGCTTATAATTACACTGTACAACAC
The DNA here is from genome assembly GCA_963682025.1 of Cordilura impudica. Classification (NCBI taxonomy): domain Eukaryota; kingdom Metazoa; phylum Arthropoda; class Insecta; order Diptera; family Scathophagidae; genus Cordilura; species Cordilura impudica. Next base: position 110,905,435 of record OY821517.1, read on the forward strand.
AAAAAAAAATTAAAAAAAAATTTAAAAAAATCAAGAATTTTATCTTAATTTATTTTGGGGTACTTTAAAATGAAATTTATAATAAATGCGAAATTAAACCTAAGCTCTCTTTTTTGTTGTGTCTTATATCAGACTTTCTGGTTGAATTTTACGTTTTGATGCATTTAGGGACTTATAGTAAAATTTCACGGTGAATATTTTTGCGGAACATTTTATCCCCTTAAATCGCTGTTTTATTGGTGTTTTTTGCTCTTTACAGAGCTGTGAAAATTTAAAAAAAAAAATTTTTTTCAAATGTAATTCAGACGTATACTTTTAAAACGTCTTTTTTGTCTTCTCTATTAAAATTTATAGGCCGGTCCTTGAAATTTTGATTTTGCTGTACAGTGTTATTATTAAAATCCAAATATGATATTTTTCAATAAATAAAAAAAAAAATAAAAACCTATATTTCACGCTAAATGTTAAAAAAACTTAAAAGTTTAACTTTGACCTACACGATAATATCTCAAATGATAATGTACAAGAAAATACACGCACTACTTCAAATATCATAATAGAACACTTATTTGTTGAAGTTGTAAGCAGTGGTCGAAAATTACTAGTAGGAGTTGTATATAGGCCTAATTGCAGAGTAAGAACTGACGGTTTTTTGAGAACTATCGAAAGTCTTACCATAAAATATGATGACGTAGTAGTGTGTGGAGATTTCAATTCTAATATTCTTGTTGAACAACATCTACTTAATGATATGAAAACATTTGGCTTTGACCCTACAAATTCTACTATGCCAACTCATTTCTCCACTACAACTAATACATTATTAGATATATTCTTTGTCAGCAATATACATAAAGTCTTCCTATATGATCAGTTGTCAGCACCATGTTTCTCCAAACATGATCTTTTATTCTTGGCATATGACTTCAAACTGCAGCATGAAAGTGAGACTATTACCTATTATGATTTTGACCACATAAACTATGCCAATATATCCTTTGAGCTATCAGCAATAAATTGGAGTAGTATCTACTATATGCCCTCGGTTGATAATCAACTGAAATATCTAGAGGAAAATTTGTTGCAAGTTTTTAGTAAATCTGTTCCGGTGAGAACTTTGAGGACAAATACTAGGAAGAAACCGTGGTTCAATATTGAAATAAAATTAGCTATTACTCGTAGGGATTTTGCATATAAACGCTGGAAAATGTTTAAAATCACTGATCAACATACGGAATATGTAAATGCACGAAGAGAAGTCAACAGGCTGATCAAAGCTGCTAAATCCAAGTTCTATTCATGTCGTTTTTCATCTGCAGCTGGTACTAAGAAAACTTGGAGAACTATACGAGAAATTGGGATTGGAAAATCATCGCCATTAGTTTCTAGTGAAATAGATGTAGATAAACTCAATGTATCTTTCATGAATCTCCCTAACATTACTTCAAATATGAACATTTATGACCAAAGAGAAATTTTAGCCCCTCAATGCAGCTCATTCTGTTTTATTTGTTTAAACCAAGACGATGTATTTTCAAGCTGTCAAGCAATTAAATCTGATGCTGTAGGGTTCGATAATATTCATCCTAAATTTTTAAAAATTATTTTACCGTATGTTCTGCCATTTATAACGTATATATTTAATAATATAATAACAAAGAGTATTTACCCGCAAAGTTGGAAACACGCAAAAATTATACCCACCCCAAAATCTAACAACGATTATCGTCCAATTGCCATACTACCTTATCTATCCAAGGTTTTTGAACGACTGCTTCATGGACAAATTAGTAAGCATATTAATGATAACGATTTGCTGACACAAAGGCAATCAGGTTTCCGACCCAAGCATAGTTGTACATCAGCTCTCATAGATGTTTCAGAGTATATACGAGAGAGTATTGATGCTGGAGACATTTCTTTTCTTGTTTTACTTGGCCATTCCAAAGCATTTGACATGGTGGATCATGAGGTTCTATGCTTTAAATTACACAAAATGTTTAATTTCTCTCCTTGGTCTATTCGTTTGTTGTCTTCATATCTGTTGAATCGTAGCCAGTCAGTTTTTGCAAACAATAAAACCTCTCATGTGTCGCCAGTTATGAAGGGCGTACCCCAAGGATCAATATTGGGACCTCTTCTTTTTACCATCTACGTGAATGACCTAGTAGAACAATTATTGTTTTGCAACGTACACATATATGCTGACGATGTTCAGTTATATATAACTACTGGTATAAGCAGCATAAATGATTGCGTTGCAAAATTAAATTCAGATCTCAATAAAATTTATACATGGGCAAGTGCAAATGGTTTATGCCTCAACCCCTCTAAATCAAAGTGTTTGATTTTTACAAGAAGAACAATGACACTGCCTTTTGAACCATTGATTATGTTAAACAACCAGAAAATTGAAATCATATCAACAGCTAAAAATCTAGGTATTATTTTTAATGATAATCTCACATGGTCTAACCATATTACTTCTGCTGCTGGGAGAACTTACTCAATGCTTAGAACGTTATGGAATACACAACATATAACCCCCCTTAACATTCGAATTTTGCTTGCAAAAACATATCTTATGGCAACTCTACTATATGGCTCCGAAATATATGCAAGCACTGATTCTAAAAGTTATAAAAAGCTTGAGTCCACTTTCAATGCAATTTTAAGATATATTTTCAATATTCGAAAATATGAGCCGATTTCGTGCTACTCAAAAAAACTTTACGGAGTAACATTTGAAAATTTGTTAAAGATAAAAACGCTTCTGTTCTTATATAAAGTTGTACGTACACATCAGCCAACATATCTGTATGACAGACTCGTTTTTATGCGCACGGCTAGAAATCATGACATAATGTACACTAGATACCAATATTTAGTATCCAAATGGCAATTTTATGTCTCCTCAATACGTCTTTGGAATTCGCAACCATCGTCCATTAAAATTATAAGCAACGCAATGCATTTTAAGAGGGAACTTTTTAAATTTTTTAGCTGATCCTTTTTCTTATTTTTAAAAAAATTTTTTTTTTTTTTTTTTTTTTTTTTGCTGATCCGTTTATATTTTATATTTTTTATTTAACTATTTTTGTTATTTTTATTTTTTTTATATTATTTTATTTACTAATATTTGTATTAACATTTTTGGTTATAATTCGTTATTTTTTTTTTTTTTTCTTTAAAATTATTTAATATTTTTATATTTACCATTATTATTTCTTAAGACAAATTTGTTCAAATTTTCTATTTCAATTCAATGTAAAACTCCTATACTTTAATTATAAGATTATAAATCTTGTTGTATGGGAAATCATAAATAAATAAATTAAACTAAACTAGAATTCCTTAAAAAGTCCTAAATCAATTTTTATAAAATGAAAACAGGCTCAAGCTCAACTTAATATCTATTTACTAGAATAAAAATTACTAAAATATTTTGTTCGGTTCAAAAAATACAGAATTTTGGCCAATGAAAACCGATTTTCAGCCACTCTGCTTCGCTTCTTTAAGACAACTACAGTTCTATCATATTCCTCAGAATTTTTGTCATTGGGATTTTTTGCTAAGTGTTCCATAAAGAGAAATTCTTTAAGTGCTATCCTGTGGAAACTGATTTAACATTTTTATACCCTATAACACTATGTGGTTTGGGTATAATGACTTTGTGCAGCTGTTTGTAACTACCAAAAATATTTGACCTAGACCCATCTTTTATTATACCGATCTACTCAGAATCACTTTCTGAGTTGACTTAGTGATGTCCGTCCGTCCGTCTGTCCGTCTGTGTATTCACGTAAACTTGCCCCATACAAATGACCCCTATGAAATCGACTTAAATTGCAATAAGATTGAAATTATTGTATAGATCTCTGTCAAATTGGGTTTGTGTATGTCTATTACACCCATTGATCAGTTACCCAAAAATAAACACCATATGGCAATTCCTTGCCATATGCCCCATATAAAGCTGCTTTCTGATTTTCACTCCGATCTATCAAAAAACAAAAATGTTGCACAGATTTTTCTCAAATTTGGTTTCTATATATTTTTTAAAAATATAAGTAAGTTTACCAAATATTTTCAGAATTGGACCAGTTTTGGACCTGGTCCCCATAAAAATATAGCACCCGATATGAACTTTTTCATACCTCCAGGCAAAAATTTTTAATAACAGTGCCACTTAAATTTGGTTTATGCTTATTTTCTTCATCCAAATCGTTGAACCGAAGAGATAGGGTCTCTAAACCGTGGTGTAGGGTAGCATGTAGTCGGTCTAGACCGATTATAATTTTCTTACTGGTTTTTTATAGCTTTTCCGTTTTAAATTCCCAAAGTTAGAGTTCGTAAAATCAAACAGTGAAAGTAAATCGCTTTATGTATAGGTATATGTGTGTATGAATATATCAACAAACAGTTTTGAGTTGAATTAGAAATAACTTATTTTTTTTAAAACAAATATTTGTTGTTGCTATATTTAATGGGTATGGTTATTGTTATGACAACTAATTGATTTTATTAAATATATTTATGTGACATTAGTTTGCATAAAATATAAATTATATTATATAATAAAAATTTGCATGGCTTTTATTTGGCATTGTAGATTTTAGGGTGAAAATTGTGTTTAAATAAGTGTGGAAATTTTTGGGAAAATAATTAACTTGATTATTGCAGGGAGTGTTAGTGAAAAATATCGGCTAAATATTAATATGTTTACGTATAAGAGAAACACTATTTTATTTATCACTTAAGCATGGTAAAATATCATTATTTTAACACATTTTATAAATTTTAGTAACGAATTTGAAACAAGTAAAAAATTTATGTAGCCTAACATATTGGGTGATCTTGGGAAAGTCTACATATAGCTTATCATCTAATTATACTGTACAGAAACCACTCTCGGGGGGCGGGGGGGGGGGTGAAATTCCAAGCAAGTTATAGACCAGTATCCTCAAAACTCCAAAGGGTTTTGCATTCTCATGCCAAACTTTTTATTACCTTTTATATTTTTTTTTCTTTTCTTGATAAAGAACCAAATCACAAGACATCAATAGTTCTTAAATTTAAGCTGAAAAACTAACCAAACAAATATCAAGATAAGGAAAATGTATAAAATGTTATACATAAAAGTTTGGCCTGGGAATGCCAAACCCTTTGGAAATTTTACTATACTGGGTTCGTGCTTTCACCCTGACTTGGGATTTCTCATCCATCTGGAAATGATCCCGCAGGTGTTCCATAATGTTGGTTTATATCACTTTTAGATGTTTTTTGATATTCTATTAATAGCCTCTGTTAGTTATTTATTACTTTTATTTAGTTTCTCATTTATACTATATTCTCACGTAAATAGCCATGCTAAAACTAAAACACGCTAAAATAGAATGTCCTATTTCGTATTCGATTGTATTTTGAGCACCATGTTTAGCAGCTTAGTATTTTTGCCCTAAAAGTCTAATTTGATCTCTTCCATTTTGAAGAATCTTTACGAAACGCTTCTTAACCACTGTGTGCGCACCTAGGTACCCGGATAACTTTGGCGTTTTCAACCAAAATTTTTTCATCGAAATTGATAATCTGAATGTCTGAAACTTCTTGAGAAATACTAACTGTTAAACAATTTAGTATTTGTGCAGCCGTACATCTGAAATAGTTTTTGTAATTTTCGAGAGAGACCAACTTACTATGTACACCCTTATCTGCACACCAAGGTACCTGGGCACCTGTACATGTTTTATATGGTAATGCGGCCATTGTAAAAGTCTATATAAAATACAAACGTAAATAGTTTATTTTATGATATAAAGAAACAGAAACATAAAAAATCAAAAATTCAATCAATAAAAAAACGAAAGAAATAAAATGTTAGTGCAGATCATTCGTGCAGTTTTTGCACATTGGACTATTAATAGAATGTTCATTGTATATTGGCTTGGAACAGCCGATGCAAGCTTTACGAGTTTTTCTCTGCTTCACGCATAGTTTCGAGTACACGTGACAACTTACTTTTTCTGGAATATGACCGCTTTTGTCCTTTGTTTTTATATTGAGCTCATAGCTCTTGTCAGTTCCAAAGTCGTAAAAAAATTTCTGCTGTAACATTTCTTCCTGAGTTTTTAAAGGGAAAAACCAAATCGAAAACTACTTTTTCGTCTATTTTAGTTTGAAACTCGCCTGGTGGTATACTATCGGTCATGTAAATGGTAAGAGTTACTTGCATCGCAAGCCCAACATATTGTTATGACATATTTTTCAGGTTTTTATGGCACGTACTTCGTAAAATTGACTTAAACTGGCGTTTAGCTTCGTTAAAATCTCTCGAAAAACAGGTGCCTTATCAGCGTTTGTACGTATATCCCGTTTATTATATTCTGGTGTAATTTTCTGCCCCTTACGATTTGTTTTTCTAAGAATTGTGTCATTTTACTTGACAAAATACTTTAAAATATTTCTTTGGCTGCTAATAACTTAAATTTTTGGGCTGCCCTCGCAAGTTATAAAATGTTTTGTTTTACAGTCAGGAACTCTGTAAATGGGCTAAGTTCCCAGCATGTTTCATCTTCACCACAAATTTAACTTCTTGTCTAAACTTGACCATTCTCAATTTGATCGCTTTCTTCCGAGTTAAACGAATCTTTATTTGCTTCCGCAGTCCATTACATTTCAGTTTCGGAATGTTATTGCGTTTATCGGTGGTATATATTCTTATTCGCCAGCAGAGGGGATGAAATCTTTTTCACTGCTTACTAATTCACTTAATCATGTATGTCAGTAGATTTAGATCCGTTAGAATTCACTTAGTTTGTTTTACGTAAAAAATGTCGCTCGGAAGAATAATAAACACTACACTACTTAAAGTTTTGAATTTATTCTCAAAGGGGAATCACCAATTCAATACTCGTACTAAATATTTTTGCAAATGTTAGCTTTTATACGTTTTGACTGGATAAATAATGCTAGTTTTCTACGTAAATTCCATATAGGCACCCGGGTACCCTGCAGCGCAATAGAAGGTGATTTTTTGTCGTGCACATGAGGGTTAAAATGTTTTAAGCCATGTTAAATGTTTTAATATTGTTATATACTTAGTATTCTCCCAACTGTAGGAAGTAGAGTTATACGGTAAGTACCTTTGTAGTCAATATTCCATGAAAATATACAGACTAAGTTTTTTTTTTAAATTTAATGTACCTTATAGACTTACAAGATATTTTAAGCCGCTTCATTTCGACTACTTATCTAATAACTAATTATCCTAATTCTTATACATTCCGTAGAATAAGTCATGTGCCACATCTTTTCGTTGATTTCAACTTTGGTATATATAAAGTGAAGCGCAATATAACTGAATACCTCAATTAAGTATTTGGGGCTTATTTTTAAATTTGTATCTTGCTTACTATTTCTAGAAATCTGGTAGGTGTTTTTCAATTTTGACGGCAAATTCAGTTGAGAGGCATGGGGATACATAAGAAGTCGCAGATCCTTACCGTTATCCTGGGATATATAATCCAAATAAAATTTTACAGTGGGACATTATATTCCAATGAAGCCAAAATAAGTAAAAAATGGGTTTGATCAATTGCTTTTTTCTTTTTATTTATACTTTTATTTATATGGAAAACAAATAATGGAACTTAACAAATTCAAAATAGAAATATTAAGGAAAATGGTTTTATCGGTGCAATGGTGCAAACCAGGACGGCCATAGAGCTTTGTTAAATACTGAGTACACAAATTTGGTTTTTGTCTCTTTCCGTATGGAAGTGCATCGAACGCAACGACGCACAGTGGACCATATTTTGAGAAGGCGGCCAAAAATCATTTTTTTTTTTTTTTTGTTACCGATTTTAAAGTTATGTTATTAATTTGAAAGTAAATACTAGTAAACCTCGGGAGCCAAAAAATTGCGACTGTATCTCAACCATATCATAGCGAACAGGGTCTTCGAAAATGGGCTTTCTCAGTATTTTGCTAAAATTAAAAATTTTTTTGTAAATTTTTATTTTTGAATGACTTTTTTGATTTAAAAGATTTTGAAGTGAAATAAATTTTGTATAATTATGTGGCTTCCAAGCTATTAATGTTAAAAATGTAAAATTACTGAGTCATTCCGAATTTAAAAAAAAAATTTTTTTACAAAAGGTCCAAATTTTCCGAAAATTTCCTACTTAATAGAGCATAACTCCTGCCAGTCAAAAGCAGTCAGAACAATTTTTCTGACCAAGGTTAGATATTTTCTGCAAAATTTATGAATACAAAAGTTGTCCACTATGTGGTTAGGATATACTAAGTTTGAGGTGATGTTTGTAACTGCCAAAAATATTGGACCTTTACCTTTTATTATAGGGATCGACTCAAAAACACTTTCTGAGTCGATTAAACGATGTCCGTCCGTCCGCCTGAGCGTTATGAATACAAAAGTTGGTCGTACCGGTGCACTGCGGTGTATTTTTTTGCGTGTCGGTAGAGTTGTCAGGAGTTGTTATATACTTACAAAAAAAGGTTGAGATAAAATGCGCTTGATTGTTACAGGTACATTTACATAGGTATCTTTCAAAAACATTAATAGTCTGAATTAGAGTTATATAGTTTAAATACCTGACAAAATGGGAAACAATTTAAATAACAGGTAAATGGTAAAAAAAAATATTGCGACATAGCCCTTTAAGATATGAGCGGTATGCTTCACCTTTTAAAAGGGGTTAGGGTGTGGGTTTTTTTTTGCTTCTAAAAGTGGTAATAAAAGATACAAATTTTTATTTTACATAATTGCAAGAATGAGTATTTATAATAATGTTTCCACAATTATTATTCATTACAATTTGTGCAATGGCTGAGTACTGTTACAGAGATCTGGCAGATATTTATTTTCAACGAAATGATGTAGACGATGTAATTTTGCACATAGTGAGCAGCGACTTCTTTAAGAATTGTAACCTAGAAGACATTGAAATGCACAAAGGAAAAATTACTAATTTTGCATAGAATTTGGAAAGACGGTACATTTTATGCTCTCATAGCAAGGCAACGATATACAAACGTTACCAAGACTGGTTAGTAAAGGAACTTATTTTTGAGAGTGCATCTACAACTGCCAATGAAAGTGGAAAAAAGGTCGACCAGCAAAACCAACTGATGGATTTAGTGAAAGATCTTGAAGGCGCAAGCTGGAGAATATCAATGAAGAAATTTCTCAAAAAATTTTTAAGGATTCATTTTTGCAACAAATTCAACCAACCCAAAATAAAAAAAAATAAAATTGAAATAATTGAAAAAATAGTAGAAGCGAGCCCAGGGCGCACAAAGAGGATTTTGAAAAGCATTCCCGCACTAATTGAAGATAAGAAGTTGACCAAAAATCAATATAAGGAATTGCGGAAGCGAACCAATGAAAAGAATTGTGGGATTTTTCCAGAGTATCGAGATTTAGTTTCTGCAAAAAAAGAATGCTGAAAAAGAATGTTGAAATTGACTTTGGTCACCATTCAAGTGTCCCTCAAAAACTGGTGTTTCTTTCCGATTTTTTATTTACATCCCGAATGCTGGAAATGGAATCTTGTTTCCCTTCGGGAAAAATTTCCCGATGACATCGAACTCAGTAGCCGAAGTCATCGAATCTGTTAATACTTCTGCATCTCTGTCCGCCGGCTTTGTATATTTAGGCAAAAATATATTGTTTTCATTATATATAGACCACTTACAAGCGGATAGTTTAGCATCTGCTTCAGGAGCATTCTCACCGTCGTCAGTATCAAGTGCAACAACAGTATCAATAGAAATCTCATCACCTGCAGCAGCAGCAGTACCAAGTGCAACAGCATCACCAGGAGCAACATAATAACTATATACATCGCTTGAGTCGGTTATATTATCTTCTTCATCCTCTGATGGAGTACAGTTGGATTCGGAGTCGCTGAAGTCAGTATCATCATTTTCGCTTTCGTCGTCCTCTAACAAATTCTCGCAGATTTGCTTATCCGTTAATCTCTTCCTTGCCATCTTCAAAAACAAAAAACAAAACTTGTATGTATAACGCTATATTGGGATAAAAAATCCCACTCAAGAATCTTATTGGGACAATACGTCCCATTAAAAAAAAAAAAAAAATTCCAACACTTTACCGTTCGAAAATTTTTTTGCTGCAAATTGTTAAAAACAATATTTCTCTTCTTACTTTATATTATTATAAAGAACTGTGAAAAAAAAACACAAAAAATGCGGTTTTATTGATAAAAGTATGAGGTGATTAGCGAAAATCTTCTGCGAAAAACTATTGCCCATAAATGAGGTACTGGTATAATTCACCAGAATTTTTTTTTTTAATTACACCACAGACAATGCTTCAAACTTTTTTTGGGATATTATTATTATTTGCAGTACTTGCATTTGTCACCATTGTTGCTGTTTTTACTGGTTCTTTTTACTGAGTATTTATAATAATGTTTCCACAATTATTATTCATTACAATTTGTGCAATGGCTGAGTACCGTTACAGAGATCTGGCAGATATTTATTTTCAACGAAATGATGTAGACGATGTAATTTTGCACATAGTGAGCAACGACTTCTTTAAGAACTGTAACCTAGAAGACATTGAAATGCACAAAGGAAAAATTACTAATTTTGCATCGAATTTGGAAAGACGGTACATTTTATGCTCTCATAGCAAGGCAACGATATACAAACGTTACCAAGACTGGTTAGTAAAGGAACTTATTTTTCAGAGTGCATCTACAACTGCCAATGAAAGTGGAAAAAAGGTCGACCGGCAAAACCAATTGACGGATGTAGTGAAAGATCTTGAAGGCGCAAGCTGGAGAATATCAATGAAGAAATTTCTCAAAAAAATTTTAAGGATTCATTTTTGCACCAAATTCAGCCAACCCAAAATAAAAAAAAAATTAAATTGAAATTATTGAAAAAATAGTAGAAGCGAGCCCAGGGCGCACAAAGAGGATTTTGAAAAGCATTCCCGCACCAATTGAAGATAAGAAGTTGACCAAAAATCAATATAAGGAATTGCGGAAGCGAACCAATGAAAAGAATTGTGGGATTTTTCCAGAGTATCGAGATTTAGTTTCTGCAAAAAAAGAATGCTGAAAAAGAATGTTGAAATTGACTTTGGTCACCATTCAAGTGTCCCTCAAAAACTGGTGTTTCTTTCCGATTTTTTATTTACATCCCGAATGCTGGAAATGGAATCTTGTTTCCCTTCGGGAAAAATTTCCCGATGACATCGAACTCAGTAGCCGAAGTCATCGAATCTGTTAATACTTCTGCATCTCTGTCCGCCGGCTTTGTATATTTAGGCAAAAATATATTGTTTTCATTATATATAGACCACTTACAAGCGGATAGTTTAGCAGCTGCTTCAGGAGCATTCTCACCGTCGTCAGTATCAAGTGCAACAACAGTATCAATAGAAATCTCATCACCTGCAGCAGCAGCAGTACCAAGTGCAACAGCATCACCAGGAGCAACATAATAACTATATACATCGCTTGAGTCGGTTATATTATCTTCTTCATCCTCTGATGGAGTACAGTTGGATTCGGAGTCGCTGAAGTCAGTATCATCATTTTCGCTTTCGTCGTCCTCTAACAAATTCTCGCAGATTTGCTTATCCGTTAATCTCTTCCTTGCCATCTTCAAAAACAAAAAACAAAACTTGTATGTATAACGCTATATTGGGATAAAAAATCCCACTCAAGAATCTTATTGGGACAATACGTCCCATTAAAAAAAAAAAAAAAATTCCAACACTTTACCGTTCGAAAATTTTTTGCTGCAAATTGTTAAAAACAATATTTCTCTTCTTACTTTATATTATTATAAAGAACTGTGAAAAAAAAACACAAAAAATGCGGTTTTATTGATAAAAGTATGAGGTGATTAGCGAAAATCTTCTGCGAAAAACTATAGCCCATAAATGAGGTACTGGTATAATTCACCAAAATTTTTTTTTTTAATTACACCACAGACAATGCTTCAAACTTTTTTTGGGATATTATTATTATTTGCAGTACTTGCATTTGTCACCATTGTTGCTGTTTTTACTGGTTCTTCTTTATTACCTATATCTTCTGACGTTGGCTCTAGTTATTCAATGCATATATTGGGGGAACATGAACGCGCTCTCCCAGAGGTGTTACCTGTTAAGTAAAGCTTGTTGAATATGGAATTTAATAGATTGTTTTGATCATTTAATACAACATACGCCTTACTACTATTTATGCTAAGTCTTCTCTCACTTGTTGATGGGTTTGAGAAACTCATTTACCGTTTCTTTGTTGCAAGCACAAAAAATAAAAAGTTTATTTGTCAGTTGTATTGTTCTTGCTTTTCTCATTTTTTTTAAACTATATTGATATTTAATATAATTTGGTTATTATTATTCACACACACATGTATGTGTGTATGTATGTATATATGAATATAATTATAATGTTGAGCGTCCAAGCGCAAAGGTTTAAAACATTTTTTTTATTTTCGTAAATTTATTTTGTACATATTTTTTATCCCACCATTAAAGATCCTAAGCAGTACAGAAAAACCTATAAGGCTTTCCCGAAGTACATGCTAGAGGGTATCTGTAGTCGGTATAGTCTGACTGTAACTTTATCAAATATTTTGTTTTTAACTTATGTATGTCAGCCTAAAAACAACAATTTTTTTTTATTTAATAAATTCCTTTTTGTTTGACTATATTTAAAACCAAACCAAGCAATTGCAAAATACGACTACTGTTAAACAAACTTTAGGTTGTGGCATTATTTTGACAGCTGCTGTACATACATCGTTTATATATTTTATTTTTAGCTCATGGTTGTTTTTTCTCTACAATATGACCAGGTTTACTTTCTGCCACATGCAGGCAAATAAACTAAAAATTATATTTCTCTGAAAGAAGACGAAAAAAATGCTGATTTTTTTTATGAATACAAACTGTAACTTAAACAAAACATAGTAAATTTTAATAGTATTGTATGAACTTTTGCAAAATAAAAAATCATCGTAAAAACTGAAACTGAAAATTGGAAAAAATAATAGAGGTCAAATTGTGGTTACCCTACAATGTTTTTAATCGAGCCATAAATGCTTCTATGAATGAGAATTACGCTTTGAATAAAAATAAATTAAAAATTAAAAATTTAAAATTCTCTACTAGCATTATTATCTGTTTGTTTTTGTACGAGAAATTTGAATAAATTTTGTAAAATATAATTTTGCAAAGGAGGCAAAAAAAAAAGACACATGTATAGGAATTTTGAAAGTTTACATCTGAATTTAATTTGAGGGGGGGGGGGGTTAAACTTTCCCAGCTCTGACACATTCTTAAAAGAGCAAAAAACACCATTAAAACAGGGACTTAAGGGGTTAAAATGTTCCGCACAAATATTCTCCTTGAAATTTTACTATAAGTTTCTGAATGGTGTATGTTTTAGTATTGTTTTTTGCTCTTTGCAGAGCTGGGAAAATTGTTTTCCTTCTCAAATGAAATTCTGATGTAAACTTTCAAAACGCCGACACACGAGCCTTTTTTTGTCTCCTCTATCAAAACTTATAGGCCGGACCTTGTACAGTGTAATTTGTGCAGTGTAATTTGTAGCCAAGAATCACTTGAATTTTTTTTTTAATTATCGTATGACTTCTAGGGTCTGAAAACAGGCTTTTAGGGGTCAAATTTTGTGTATTATTATGATGCCGGCTACGTTAAATAATGAACTTCATTGGTGTTCTATGAAGTACTTATGTATTTTCTACTCTAGTAAAAGAAAAATAATCAAATTTTTTAAATAGTAATTAATTCTCTTTAAGCATCATTGTTTTTTGTAATAGAAATTGGCCAACAAGAAAACCAATTAACTTTAAATGTATACGGATTTAATGTATGTATACGGATTTAATGTTTCAGCATCGGCAACAGTTTCAAAGTGGTAGACGTACGGTACGTCACGTACCTAGTATTGAGTGCGCGGAATCAAAGATTGGGCACAGCCAAATTTAACACTCTTACTTGTTTTTAAATCGGTTAGATCAAAAAGAAAAATAATGATTTTTGGCCGCTTTCTCTAAATATGTACCAGTGTGCATCGTATAAAATTAGTGTCCAATTTGAAGGCAGTACACAAATTCATATAAACACCTTTAAAATTTTTTTAATACTAATTTTGTATATACTCTGTTATGTCTTCTGTATATATTTCGTCTTAGAACTGATTCTCAAAGCTCATGACAAAGGGTTTCGTTTAGTCGACTACAACTTCCTTACATATATAAGTTTAAATCCTAATGATATTTCGATCAGTAACACATAAAGTTATTGAAGTTCCTTCATATTATTAAACTTAATGCCACTTTAAACACCACCATATAAATGTGGAAATTTACAATATGGTTTTAAATCACAAAACAAATAGTCATCAGAATTTATGTCACCACATTTTAAGGCCTTATTAGTTATGGCAATAGTATGGTTAGACACAAAACAAAAACATTGGCAACTAACAAACACAAATGTCCATATGTATGTATGTATGTATGTATGTATCTAGCAGAAACACACACACATACACACATATATTGTAGATAACTGTTCGTACAACTCATGCTAACACTCGTGCTACTGCTACTAAATGTCATTAGGAACAAGCTCATAATCATACAAATATACGTAATGTACTCAGTATGAATTCGGTACTAACTTGTCGTCTACAATTCTTCTTTTACATACTTTTTACTTCTGCACACAACCATAGAGACTCATATCTTAGAAACATTAACGGCAACATTTGAATGAAATTTACTATACTGAGTTGCCATCTTTTCTTGATATCGTTCTCTGAATGCTGTATGCAAAAACGAAAAATTAAATTTGTCTCTTGACTGACAAATGTCCCCCGAGAGGACGATGGAAACAGCAAAGTAACGATGTTGCTGTTGTTGCTGTAGTAGTGTGGTGTTTACTTGGCGATATGAAAATGTCAACTTGTATCGTCTAATGCATAAAGCATACTATTCAACATAAATTACTTATATACGTACTTCCAAACATTTATATTTACAATGGTTTGACAAAATATAGAAGGCTATAAGGAAATGGGGAATAATTATTGTGACTATAGGAGTTTCAAAAATCTTGTTTTTTAAAGTCGTAAAAACTAGCTAACTTTGGAATGAATTTAAAAGGCTACAGTTTGGAAATTTTGAATACTATGGAACATTTCGGGGTCATTTCCTGGAGGATGAGAAACTCCAAGTCAGTATGAAAGTACTAGTCTAGTTTAGTAAAACCTCAAACCTGATGTTAGCTTTGTTTATTTTTTCAGCGATAACTCAAGAACCATTGATGATTCTTCATTCTGCAGCAAAATTAAAGCTAAGGCTTAAACAAATAATTTTTATTAATATATCTATTTAAAAAATAGAATAAAAAATAGTGACGTATGTGTGATTTAATATTAAAAAATATCACTCATACGTGTACACTTCTAAATATACTAATTCCTTACGTTATTCAAAAAATTGATTTAACACTGCTGTTAGGTTAGAAAAAACTTACAAAATAACCATTTAATCTTATATTTGTATCTAATTTGGGTTACTTCTCCCTAAATATTATTAATTTAAGCTTTACTCAACGCTAGCGATGGGCGCGTGCGTGAATTTTGGCTCACGCTCACGCAAGAAATTTTATAATCTTTCATGAATCACTCACTCGAATTTTTCTTTACTCACGCACTACTCACGTCAGTAAAATTAAAATAACTCACGCTCACGCGTGATTCACGTGAACCACGCAAATCACGTGACCAGCGCAAATCTCTAATCAACACAGCTAATGTAAAATTTTTTTGAGGGATTCCCCTTTTTGCATCTTTCTTTACTCAGGATAGCGAGTGTAAAACACAATTGTGGGATTCGCCTTTTTTGCATTTTTCTTTATTCAACATAAACAGCTAATGTAAAAAACAAGTGTGGGATTCCCCTTTGTTTGTTTTTTTTTTTTTAAATCAACATAGATTAGATATGTAAAAGACAATTGTGGGATCCCCTTTTTTGATTTTTGTTGTAAAGAGGCACAAATATTTGTACTGCTTGGTTCATTTTGTGAGTTGTTTTCAATAGTTCAGACGTGTTTTACTTACAACATGGCAAATTTGAACGAAGGTCAGATACGAGAACTGCTCAATGCAGAAAGTGGCTCCGATATTTCAGATTCGGAATTTCATTATATTTCAGAAAATAGCGAAACAAGTTCTTCTGAGACAGATACTGAACGGGAACCCGTCCCAGCTGCAGCTAGCTCTGTTGATCCGTTTTTTATTGTTAAAAACAAAATGGTTTGGAGTGCCACTCCATTACCTCAGCCTATTGGAGCTACGGCTGAGAATATTATCTCAACGCAACCAGGACCAACTTGATATGCAGTGTCCAGATGCAATGACATTCTGTCAGCTTTTTTGTTGAAAGAATTATCATTAAAAGTATTGATGAAGATGCATTGCGCGCACATATTGCTGTGCTCATTCTTGCAGGCGTATGTCGGTATGTATAATCTTGTTTTTTATTTCAGCAAAATAGTTGGCAAATATAAAATCTATTACCTAAAGTGGAAAAAATGAAGATGTTCATGGTTTATTTGATACAAAATTTGGTCGCCCCATTTTCCGAGCAACTATGTCTGAAGACAGATTTCATATTATTAATGGTGCCATCCGTTTCGATGATGTTTTGAGTCGACGACAAATGCGTAGTTGCGATGAATTTGCTCCTATTCGTGAACAGTGGGACCGTTGGGAACAACTTCTTCCAAAGTGTTACAATTGTCACGAAAATTTCACCATTGATGAGCAACTATTTGCATTTTTGGGTGATGTAGTTTTCGACTGTATATGCCATCAAAAACAGCAAGATATGGTTTGAAATGTTAGTTATCGGTGGATTCTAAGTCAGGCTACGTGTGGAAAATACAACCATACCTTGGTAAGCCTAGAAATGCACAGCCTGAGAAGAACCAAGTGCAACGCGTTGTATTGGACTTGACAGAAGGCTTGAAAGGGCAAAATATAACAGCCGACAATTTTTTCCACTTTTGAGTTGGAAAAAAAAATTTCAGGAAAGGAAACTTACATATGTGGGAATAGTAAATAGTACGCAAAAACAAAACATTCATTCCTCCGAAATTGTTGACTGTCAAAAAACTCCCTTTGTACCATTCTACATATGCATTCGATGGCATTGCGACATTAGTATCATACATCAGCCACAAGAACAAAGCAACAATATTGATTAGTTCAGTTGCAGTTGATGAGAGTGGATTGAAGAAAAAACCAGAGATTGTTTCGTATTACAATTCAACGAAAGGTATGTTAGTTTTATGTTCTCCTATAATTGCTGATACTGCTGACCAAATGGTTGGTTCCTACAGCACAAAACGCAAAACAAATCGATTGCCAAACATTGTATTTGCAAACATACTGGATATATCCGCATTGAATGTGAACATAATATTTTCTGAAATCGACATTTCGTGCTGATCGGAATCGCAGGAGACCAGTGTTTTTGCGGCAACTAGCACTTTCTCTGGCTAACGCGTATATGACGAAACGGACTAGATTACCTCAACAAGAGTTCTCAGCACAGTTATTGAATGAAATAATACTTCTAATTCAGGGGCTCGAAAGGAATTTGTAGTTGCTGCAACTCTAAGTCTTATATAAAATTCTCCATCTGAAGCAAGTTTATTCGCAAAACTAACCGAAAAACATGTTGCTTCTCATGGAATGACAATTATTATAAATAATAACTGTAAAAAAAATCAAAGAAAATATACTATGGACCAAATGGTCCCTTAACCTAAGATTCGTAATTTTTTATTTTTCTCAGTCCTGTTTTAAGTCAGAACCTTGAATTTTTGTATACAACATGGTTTTATAAAAAGACCACGTGAGTTAAAAAATTAAGTCACTATATGTCACCATTCAAAAATTACAAAGGAAACAATTCAACAATTGGACCGAATGGGCTTAACCTAACTGCAGGGTTAAAAAGGGGAGAAAATTACAATTTTCTATAACTGTCATCCGATAAATTTAGTCTATCTGATAAAGAATGAAATGAGAAATCATCAATGGTTCCTGAGTTTTAACTGAATAACTAAGCAATCAAACATCAGTATAAGGAAAAAATTAAAAAGGTCATACAAAAAGTTTGGCCTTAGAACACCAAACCCTTTAGAACATTTACTATATTGGCTTAGTACTTTCACCTTAAGCTGGAATTTCCAACACCCGCTCCTCCCCCAGGGCAGGTGTTGTACAGTGTAATTTTCCCCAAAGTAGTAAATTTAATTTATAAAATTCGAACTTCATCTCTTCTGTAACCAACTGCTACTAAAAAACTTGGTATCTTAAAGCCCTCTATTTTTACATCAGAAAGGTAACGTAGTATACACTACATGGATTGTACTAAAACCACCGTCCTACCTATTGATAAAATATTGAAATACTATTTTATATTCTAGCATAAGGGAAGTATTGTCCTAAAAATATGAAATAATATTTTTGCCAACTTAGATATTCAATAAACTGAGAAATAATGGTGATGAAAATAATACTCAAATAAAGTACACTGTGAAAAGTTTGTCTTAGAGGATATGATTGATAAGGCACCGTACGAATGATAAACAATGAAAACTATATGAACGACTTTGACGAGATTTATTTAGACACGATATTTGCTTTATTGATTGGTTTTACTCCATCTTAGACATGGATGCAAGTCTCTTAATGAGCGTCATTCCATTATGGTAGTAAAAAAAAGGTATATACATATATATATCTTAGAGATATTATGTGACGCTCTTGTGCTTATTTAAGTGTCTATGGAACCAATCAATATTTGAAATCATTTTAAAATATCAGAAGTACCTCTAAGAAGTCCAGTTGTCAATTGAAGATTTGACAGCTCAAAATATCCAACTTATTTCACTTAGTATATTATTCTTTCCAGAGTTCTCCTTGTTTCGTCAGTGTTGGAATTGATTCGACACATGCTGGTCAACCAAAGCCTTCTGTAAGTTCCTTCACGTTGTTCTGTTAGAAATTGCATCCCGCAAACACAATTTATTGAAACTTCTTTGCCCAGAGATCACAGAATTAATTAAAATCAGCAGATTCGCTTTTAGTTGCTTACAAAATTGAGCTCTACTATTGAATCAATGACGGAATTGAAATGATACTTGGTTCAGATATCAACAACCGTTTCGTCCTGAAGAAAAAATGTTACTTGCTCAGAGCGATAAGCCGGCGAAATTTAAACTGAAAAGAAACCTTTTCATTTAGTTGCAAAACTATATTATGTTCCGAAATAAAGGTTGGGTCTATGTACGAGTAAGTGCAATCGTTCACAACATCCGATTTGCTTCATCTCAGGCAAAGGTTCAACAATTAATATTTTACAGAAAATATAATCAATTTTAAAGAACTCGCGCTGAAAGCAATTATAACGAATATAATATAAAGAATGACCGCCGGAACATTAAATGATATCGATCTAGAATTTTTACTTTAGATTTTTTTTAGTTTGAATTGTGCTTGCATATTGAATATAAAATGTATATTTATTATGAAAAAAATACACTTTCTCACCATTCAATATATCAACTGAAAATTAGGTATTACAAATTAATATTTAGAAAATATCAAACTGATAATGAATTTACAAATAAGATATTAGCATTGGGAAATAGATAATTGAGAACGAATTCTTCTGATCTTGTGAAACTATTGATATTTGAAAAAATACGTTGAAATATGTTAATAGAAAAGAAGCATGTATTACTTAAAAGTACTATGATCAACATTATTATCTATCCAGAAATAATTATTTAACATGAAATCGTAAGAACCGCCAAAAATTTATTTGGAATTTATGTTATTCATAAATGAAAACTTTTGTCCTACTTACCAGAAGACAATGTACACTAAATTGCTGATTAACCAATCTTTGCCAGATCTACATCACAACTGCAATACTCTCTCAATGTTTCTGGATTTAGTTGTTTATAATAGTGTTGTTGGTATGTCCATGCGTATCGCTAACTCTCAAACAAGATCGTCTAGATGGATTTAAAATTTCCTCCTGGCTTCTATTTAAGTGTTCAGAACTGTGTTTTAAAATTCTAACTCACATATGATTTGTACCCCTATAAATTGTTTACAAAATATATTGTTGTTGTTTTGGTTGCTACATGAACACATATACCAAAATATATAAATATAAAATTATGTATGTTGGTGCGTATATCAGCACTTTACAGTGTACACATACATATACATTTGTATTTATATATGTTGTTTGTGTTCTATTTCATTTTTCGGTAGATATAAATAAGCGTATATGTACATCTATATACATACATGCATTTGTCCACGTCAATGGATGTGAGTGTGAGTGAAAATGTGTGAGCGTATAATTCAAAATCTTAGTTATGGGAATAATATCTCTGTATTTTATGTTGTAGCAACACTCATAAGTCAACATGTAATACTGTTAAGCATAACACGAGATACTGTCACAAAGGAGTCAGTCAAGTTAGTAGTCTTTAACAAGCCCACCAAACACATACACAACACACATTATGTACGGTAGTAATAACATCAACATCATTCCCATAAACATCCTTATCATCATCTGAGCAACCAAAATATTCATCGATGCTTAGAGTACAAACATAAATAAATGAGCATGTTTAATGTCAAAAACCATTTTTATTTAAAGCGAAGAAAATATATTCATTCATTATTTCGTTCCATGCTGAAGTAAAAAGCTAATGAAGAAATAAATGTTATTTATATAAAAAGTTAAGTTATAATGCTTTGAGAAAAAATTAAAGGTATTCTTGGTAATTTTTGAAAGACTTAGTTTGGAAAATGTTTAAATTTACGGTAAAAAAGTATGGAAATATTGTGTACGTAGCTCAGTATAAGTTTATTACTAACATAATATATTTGCTCTGTTTTAATGTATAGCTGACATCGGATATACATTTGTAAATATTAATTATTAGTCTTTAATATAACTGTAACTCGAGACAACATTAACATAAATTAGCCTTAAAATAAAATAGAAATATAGATTGTCCTAAAGCTATAAGCGATACTTATACCCTATACCGCTACGTGGTGATGATATATTGAGCTTGGGTTGATATTTGTCCGTCTGTACATATCACATTTGTAATAAAACTGCAGATCGCATATTTTTATCAGATTTGGTTTATATGCTTTTATCGGCCATAGGATACATACTACTGAAATTTGTGTAAATCGGTTTATGTTCAGATCTAGTCCCCACATAAATGAGCCCAATGCGAGTGACTTAAATTGCCATACGATACAAATTATCATATAGATCTCGGTAAAATTGGGATCATGTGTGTTCATTACATCCGTTAATCAGTAGTTCAAAAATAAACTCTACGCAATAGTGCTTACTCAAAGCCCCATATCATGCTGCTTCCCGATCTTCACTTAAATCTATGAAATACAAAAATTTTCCATAGAGTTTCCTCAAATTATTTTGTATATGTTTTTGCAAAAAATAAACGACTTTACGACTTCTGGACCTAGTCCAGATATAAATATAGCATCCGGGATGAACTTTTCCAGATCTGCAGGATTATGTTTGTTGTTTATAAGCAACTAGTTGAACATAAGAGCAATTCCCTACACGCATGGTATAGGGTATCGCATAGCCAGTCTAGCCCGACCATAATTATTTTACTTTTTTTTTATTAATTTGTTCTAAGAATGAGGAAGTAGGTTTACAAACCAGAAATGTAGCAAATATAGACCAACCAAAGTTGAGGTTCCAAAAAAAAATTCTGATCAGGGCCAAAAATATCTTTAAATAAAATAGTTTATACTGGTAAGTTATTCTATAAACTAATGTGAATATCCAAAGGTTGTTACGTATGACAATAATGACTAAAATTTTGGTTTCGATGTATATATATATTTTTTTATATCAGGACTGTGTGAGTTGATCTCATCGGTGATATTTGAATGGAGACTAGATCTGAACATGCAACAAAATTCATTAAGCTCAATTCAAGCAAAAAGCAAGGAACGAAAGTAAAAATCCTAAAAAGCGCCAATTAAATGTGTATAAGAAATAAAATTATTTTTATTAATTAAAAAAAAAACTATATATTCACCCCTGTTCTTGAAACCACTATCACAAAAAAAAACTCGTAAATGAAAAAATTCTTAAATCTGCGAGTTTTTTGCTGTTCTCTAATTTCAATAAGAATATTTTTTCTCGTTTTAAATCACATAGAAAAGGCTTTGTGAAATCAAAACAAATGCCCTTTTTTTCTACTAAGCAGATCTTAGGAGATAAAAAAACTAATTGATATTTTAACTCTAACATGTTTTTTATTGAACCTTGTCATTATTTTAAAATATTAGACATTAATTTTATAAAAAAAACGATTTTAAAAAACGTCTACATTTTGCGCTGATTCAAAAAAAAAAACTCGTAATAAATGGTCGATGTTAATAAAACACACTTTTTGCGATGATGCTGTTCTATAACTATAATAAAAACTTTTTATTTACACAATCTATTTTCCATTATAATTTTTTCAATTATAACATTCTTTATGCACAAATTATTGCAAATAAAGGAATTAAAAAAAATTTTTTTCATCAAATCATATATTTTTATTTTTTTGCATATGTTCGAAACGGTAGTGATGCCAGTCAAATCCAATTTATTTGAATATCGACATTTTTTTGGTGATGCCTAACTTTTAAAAAAAAGTCATTTTTAATTGAATGAAATTGAAGAACAAAAACCATTAAATGAACAAATAAGTTGTTATCTTAAAAGGAAATATTTGTCTTTATACTTTTTCTATTAACTTAAGAAAAAACATGCACAAAATACTTAAAAGTTTTTTGTGAAACTGAATAAAGAACCATATGGCACCTCGGTTTCTAGATAACATATGTTCTTAACTCAAACATATGGTTCTTAACTCAAACATATGTTTCCATTAAATAAATAAAAAAAGTGGTTTCAAGAAACCCAAAATTTCAATTTCATGTGATTTCAAATTCACTCTTATTCAAATAACAACGTTTCAAGAACAGGGCTGATTATTTGCAAGTTTGAAACCATTTAGTTCCTTATGAAAAGGCCAAAGAGTATAGAAATAACAAGCAAGTTAGAAAATTATAATCGGTATAGACCGAACCCACAATATCCTATACCAAATAATTGGATACAGAAAATAAGCATAAACCATATTTGAGTAGCATTGTAATTATTTTTTATCTGCAGATTTATACATGGCGGGTAGATGAAAATATGGTCCGATCCTGACCATATTTGGTAAGGTAATTAATTTTTTGCAAGTACATACACAAACCAAATATTTGAAATATCAGTGCAATAATCTTGTTTTTTGATAGACTTATGTGGTCATCGGGAAGCAGCATTATATGCGGGCCATGACTAAGAAATCTGTTACAGGGTTCGTTTGTGGAATCCTGATTTGTGGATGTAATAAACACACACATACCCAGTTTGACTGAGACCTTATGATAATTTGGATCTCATTGGCAATCTAATTCGATTTCATAGGAGTCATTTGTATAGGGGCTCAATCTAAACAAGCGCCGATTTTTACGAATTTCCACAGCGGACGTTCTATGGCTTTTAAAAGCTTATACGCATAATTTTGTCAAAATTCATTAATATTTGCGACCAGAAATTTGCTTACAAAATTTACATGGACACACAAACGAACGAACGGTTGTGGTTACAAGCATGAGCATAAAATCATTATGCACTGCATACCTGTTCATGTTCAAATAAAAGCGTGTCATTTTTTTTAGAGAATAAATTTAAATGTTAATCCAATTACGCCTCTGACAGGGGTGTGGTTATCTCTTGAGTACCTTTAAAGAACAGCTAACTTGTATGTGTATATTTGCCGCCTCTTTGCATAAAATCGAAGTGAAATATAGTTGGGACAAATGCTAACCATTACTTGTAGCCTTCTAATTCATCGACAATTGAATTTGAATCCAGTGATTACGGCTACTGGATTATAACATTTTTATAATATAATTTTCATAATATAATTTTTTTTTTTTGTTGATCACACTTAGTTTAATTTTTATATCCTCCACATCAATGCACAGGGAGTATATATAAAATGAAATTATCACTTCGTTTTAACTAATTATAAAAAAATTCTGGACCCCGTAAAATATATATTTATTTGATCCTTATAATAAGCGCAACTGATGTAGCGAATCGTTGTTCATTCCGTCCTTGTAAACCATGATTACCACCTTAATTTGTTAAATGGTCTGGTAATTATAATTTAATGAAAAGGTAAGACCTCCTTGGAAAATATGAATTTCTGTTGTTACTGTTATTATTATAAATTTTGTATTTTGTATGTGGTTACTGCAATTGCTTTTGTATGGTGATCGGTAGAGTTGTAGTATTTACTTTATAAGTGGTAATATATGGTTAAAACTCTTCATTAGGAAATTTATTAAAAATTATTTCTTTAACACTCACGTTAATAACACGTTCAATTATTTGACGGATATCGTGTGAATTTGATTTTTTCAATTGAGTTTAATTTTTTGTTTAAAGAAATAGCTTTAAATATAAAGTGTTATATATATTAAACTTATACAGAAAACTTGGATGCAGATATTTGTTGTACAGCCTTTCAATTTTGAAAATATTTGAAACAATAAACATTTTGAGATTTATTTGTATATTCGTTAAAAAAAAATGTTAAAAAAAGTATTGCATTTATGAAGATCTTCACCCTTCTGAATCCCTTGGATATGTGCCCTTCCTATGATCCTTTCTAAACAAAATTTCATATTTAATATAGGAAATTGATTTGCTTTATTGTTTTCTTATTTAGTATAATAAAAAATTATTAAACTATATAAATAAGCCCTTCCTGAGCAATTATTAAAAAAACATGTATATAAAATAAAATTAAATTTGAAATTCAGCTTTTTTTTAAATAATAAAATAGTAGTTATATTTTTAATACTAATGTTTAGAAATTTAAAAATTTGTGTAACAATTTATATATACTTTAAAAGAGTCACATTTAGTGGAATAATTATTTGAATTCCTTCCATGTTTACAAAAAAAAACCGCTGTCGTTTATTTGGTAAGTTACTGGACAATGGTGTATTTGTGCTATTTAGTTAAGAACATTGCGGGGCACCTATGAGATCATTTTGCTCTTGAATATTTCTAACAAGATTTATTGCTGGTGGTCCATGTGGCAAAACCTTTTTTCGCAAAATATGCTTATTTATTGGATGACCTCTAAGTTATACTAGATAAAGCCTGCATCCGAAGATTTTATTGAAATTCCAGTCAGGATTAATATTAGTCCATATAAGTAGGAGTTATATGCTGATACATCTATCATATTTTAAAATAATGCAATAAGCCATCGCATAGTCATGCGCTTACATGTGTAATTAGCAAGTAGTTGGTGAAACGCATCAGTTCCAGCTTTATTTTGGTTGCAATGATGTATTACTTCAGGTTTTTTTCGTAGTCTCTCTTTAATCCAAGTCATTAAAAAATAAAAATAATAGCTGTATATACTACTGCATGATTAAAATTTAAGCGGTCCAATACCACTGTAATTAAATTTGTCTGTCAACTTTTATAAAATATGTGACGGTGATCAGTTTTGCTCTTCACTGTAGCAAAAGAATTTCTGGTACAAGCAGAAATAAGAAAGAAGAAAAAAAATATAATAACCTTGATCTTGAAATTATTTTCAAGTTCAAGTATGTACATGTAAACAACACCTTATATGGTAATATGTTGATGGCAAAAATTTTTGGTTCTATTTTTGCAAACTGATTATGGCGCGTTTTTTTTTCTCTTCATTGTGTTGTATTAAATCATGAACTCATTCATATGCAATCATGCTGGTCAAACCACGTATTTTCTTGTATTGATCTCTCTTGCTCTCATAGTCATATATGAGTGGGCGTGTTATAAATACTAGAGAATATTATGAATGAATATGAATGTTCTCCATGAATTGGTGGTGATTTTTTTTTTATAAACAGGTTTTTATCTGGAGATGAATGAATGAAGATGAGAGGGTTAATATAATAAAGTTAAATTTGAATCGAGGAGTTGAAATGTAGTCGCGAAAGTAAAAGGTTGAGGAAAAACCTCCAAAAAGATTTAAGTTAAAAATTAAATTTTAAGAAAATTAAAAAATTAAGAAAATTAAATATTTAAGAATTAAAGAAAGAAAGAATGTTTAAAGAAATTTAAAATTAAAATTAGTGACATTAGGAGTTGAATTTTGATTTTTGAATAAGAAGGTTGCGGAAAAACCTTATAACAAAATTAACATTAAGTTCTAAAATAAGTGTTTAGAAAAATTTAAGTTTAAAAAAAAAAAATTAAGTTTAATAAAAAAAAATTAAAGTTTAAGAAAACTAAAAATTAAGAAAATTAAATATTTAAGAAAGAAAGTGTAAAAGTTTAGAAATAAAAACAAATAAAAATTAACTAAACTTTAAGAAAAAAGAACTAGATTTTATTGACATTGTAAAAGTTAAGAAATAAAAAGAAACTTAAAATAAACTTTAAGAAAGAAATAAACTTTACATGTGGCATGTGAATTTAAAAAAAATATTTTGTGTTAATAAAATGTTTGTTTGTGCTAAAGAAAACGTTCGAGCAAAATTTGCAATTGCCGACGCAGTTTCTGAATCTATTTGATTTGTTTTTTTTTTTTTTTGACGAACGTACTGGTGCAATCAACTATAATTACAAACAACCACCAGCTACTCAGAATATTAAATTTATTAAATAAACAATTCATAAGAAAACTAAAAACTCAAACGTAGAAAAAAATTACAACTATTCATAAGTTTATGTTAAATTATCGTCAATAACTATTAAATAATATCATCATTAAAATTATTTTGTTAAATCCGCAATTAATGCTCATCTTTATTAATACGAAGAATTCATCGTAAAATTTCAATGGAATAAAAAAAGAAAACTTAACTTTGGCCAACTTTTTCCAATGGCGAGACACAACCACGGCGTCCGGCGGCAACAGCTTCATCTGTACTACCATATGGCGGTAATTAAAAGAAACTAATTAAAATGTTTTATTAAATCTGAATTAAATAAAAAAAAAAATTTCCTAAGATTTGTCTAACTATAAATTAAAATTATCTTTAAAGATTTTTCTAATTATAAATCAAAATTTTTTTCTAAATATAAATTTAAACTAAAATTTTTCTACGTTAATAAAATTGACTAAATATAAAATTTAACTAAAAGCTTTCTAAATTAAGAACTTTGCTATATATATAAAATTAAACTAAAAAATCTTCCTAAATGAAAATAAAATTGAGCTAAGATTAAAAATTATAATAAGAAATATAATTTAGCTAAAATTAAAATTTTGCTGTAAAGAAAATTTTTCTAAATTTAAATTCAAAACGAAATTAAAATCACCAAAATAATAATTTTTATATATTTATAATTACTGTAAAATTAAAAATTAACCAAAACTTAAAATTATACTAAATTTAAGAATATTTACAAAAGGGTACCATATTTAAAAAAAAAAAAAACAAATATTTTTTTTTTTTGGTTAAAGTTAAAATTAAAACTAAATTTAATTTAAAATATTATTATTATTCTGTAGTGCTAAAATTCAAATTGAGCTAAAAATTAAAATATTATTAAAAGCAAAATTTTTCTAAATTAAATAGCGCTAAATATAAATTGTGCAAAAATAGTGCTAAATTCAAATTGATAAAGTTAAAATTTTGTTAAAATTAAAATTTTACTAAAATTTAAAAATTTTCCTAAATTTGAAAATTTTCCTAAATTTAAAATTTCCCTAAAATCAAATTCAGCTAAATTTAAGATTTTGTTAAAGTTGAATTTTTCTAAAATTTAAAAATTACAGCTAAAATTTTTCTAAATTTAGATTAAAACTAAATTAAAAAGTCTTTTAATATAAAATTAAACTTAAAATTTTTTTAGGTAAAATTTTGCGATAATATAAAAAAAATAATAAAATAAATTTTGATAATTATAATTTAAATTTATAACCTTAAAATGAAGGTTAAATAAAAACTTTTTTTTTAACCCAATGTAGAAAACCAAACCAAACCAAATCTTTTCATTGCAGTGGGTTACCTCCAAGTAAGATGGAATATCAGGTAACATGGTAGGGAGGGCAAAAAGGGGCATAACATCTAGTCCCCACTGGAAGGTAAGTATGCCATCCATCCATCCATTTAGTATCCGTTTTTTTGACAGTTTTTTTTTATAAATCGCACGTGAAAATCTGTAGTGCGGTTTCCCTGGGCCTGAGCAAGACCCCACCCATCCGGCGAGCTAGGCCCCTACGCCAGCACGTGCGACCAGCAAAGGCTCAGGGAAACAGGAAGCGGAACTTCCACCACCGCCGCACCATTACAAATATTACTAATGAATATAATTTTGCAAGACTTTGGTTGCTTTCTCAATTAACGTACACGGTGCAGCAGCCATTCTGGAAGGGGGGGGGGGTTAAAAAAAATCCAAGTTAGGATGAAAGTACTAGGGGCCAGTATAGTAAAACCTCCCAAGGTTATAGCTTTCTCAAATGAAACTTTTGTATGACATTTCATATTCTTTTTTCCTAATCTTGATGTTTCTTTGCTTAGTTTTTCAGCTATGACTCAAAAACCATCGACGATTTCCTGTTCCATTCTTCAGCAAATGCCTTCAGCAAATCAGGTACATAGGAAAATATTTAAAATTTTTCCCTTGTCATAGTTTTTTTAATAGCATAACATATAGAATGCGTATGATTATTATTTATTAGTAGAGTAGAAGAGATGAGATTAGATCATCATGCCTTTTATTCTATGTTACATGGATATATTAATAAAAATTATGTATTATGGTCTTAGCTACAATTTATCTGAAGAAGGAAATGAGAAATAATTAGTGGTTCTTGAGTTATAGCTGACAAACTTCAAGACAAGCACAATATATAACAAGTCATAAAAAAAAGTTTGGCCTGAGAACGTCGAAACCTCCATACGGCGTAAATTCCACTATGCCCAGATAATAACCCCAAAAATGTATAATTAATAAACTACATTAAAAAATAGTCGTCTTAATGGACCTCTTTTAAAAAATAATTAAATTAATTAAAAATTCTCTCAATATATCCAATTAGTGCTGGAAATAAAATCATTTGTTTGCAGTTAAATAACTAAAGGTCCAGGTTTTTCGATGCTCAGTTAGCAAAATGTCATCACGTTCATTACGTTTTTCCTATGCATCGTTTTAGTAGTTTCACAAAAATTAATTTTGTTGTAATACAAAAAATATTTATGTATGCTAGCAGATTCCAGCCCTCAAAATTCGAGCGCAAATTCTAGAAAAATTTTTTTTTTTTATTAAATAAAGTATGCTAATCAGTTATAGCCAATTCACAAATCAACACAAAAAACAAACTCATTTTTGTTACAAACACATTAACAAATTTAATAAACACACACATAGCATTGTATAATTTTATGTATATGTTAGTAGCAACTTTAATTTGCAAAATAAGGGGAAAAAATTTAAAAATCTGTAAATCTGCATATCGGCTAAAATGAAATACCTTTCAAATAACATACGTTTGGTCAAAATCGGAATAAAGCGGTTGAACAAAACATCAGTCACAAGAAATCGGCTAGCCTATTAATATTATAGATAATTTAAGTATTATTAAATTCATTATTCAATTCATTTTATTTTTTAGATAATATTCACATTTTTGTACATTTATACTTTCTTTCTTAAGTGTTCAAGAATTTTTCTTTTTCAACCTTAATATTTAACAATATTTCATAAAATTGTTTTGTTTAATAATGTATATTATTTTTATTTAAGGAGAAAATTTGTAAAAAAAAAAACATATAGAATTTACTTAAAACTACTAATAACTGCAGACTAGATGAATTCTTAAGATGACGTCAGGTCATTAATATGAGTAAATTCTGAATTTGAACATCTAATATTGAAGTTATGGGTAAGTCTATTTGTCCCATCTTTAATTAATTCCAGGCCTGCAATATCGTGAAGTCTTGCAGTAGAAAAGAACCAAGGCAAGTTATATATTGTTTTTAATAATTTATTCTGAGCCACTTGAAGCTTTTTGATATGGCATTTGTGCTAGATGACCACACAGGGGCTGCATAAATATGATAGGCTGGAATATAGTCTTAACGATAAGCATTTTGTTACCAATGCTGAGGCTGGATCTTCTGTTTATGAATGAATATAAGATACGGGTTAAGATATTAACTTTATTTATTATATATGGTATATGGTACTTGAAATGCATCTTGGAATCAAGAATTACACCTAGATATTTGCTTTTTTGTTCCCATTGTACACAATTTTTATTAAAAACTAAGTTAGCCTGTGGGGTGTAGCTGTCCTTACGATTCCTCGTAAAGTACAATGCTTTTTTTTCGCAATTAGCATATATTGTTCACTTATTAAAATATGATAAAATATCCGTCAGGGATCTTTGAAAATTTGCTAAAATATCTGCAGCCAAAATTCCCGAACATAATACTGCTGTATCGTCAGCGAAAATTGATAAGGCGCAATAGTCAAACTGTGGAAAATCGGAGGTATATATATTATATAGGATTGCTCATAAGCATGAACCCTGGGGACAACCAGAAAACAGAGATTGTACCTCAGAACAGTGTGAAACAATATTTACTCTGAAAGTACGGGAGATGAGGAAACTATGGATTATTTTAATTAAATGTGTAGGAAAGTTTAAGTTTATCATTTTAAAAACGAGACCTTCATGCCAAACTAAGTCAAAGGCTGCTTTGACGTCTAAAAGAACCATGCCGGTTGATTTTTTTATGGTAAAGTTGGTTTTGAATAAATTTCTTATTCTTATTAGCGGGTGAACTGTGTTGTGTTCCCTTCGAAACCCGTACTGATGCGGTGGAATAATATTATTGTTCTCATTGAAATCTGTTAGTTTACCTTTAATAACCTTTTCCAAAACTTTACTAACACTCGACAATAGGCTTATTGGACGATATGAAGATGGTGACTCTGGTTGCTTACCAGGATAATTTTAATAAACATTTAAAACTTTTTTTGGCGTATTGAATGGAACACACTTATCTTAGAGTCTTCACTAAATCATTAAACAGTAAATTGTTTGTTTGACATTTTTTATTGTTATGTTTCTCTTTTGTACTTCTTCTTTTACCACTTTATGCCTAAACAAGGTTTCAGCATTCTATCGTATATCATATTGTTATTCATAGTGGTACCGGCCTATGTCAATAAAACTAAAGCTCCTATATAAAATAATAACAAAAGCCACGGAGAAATAAATGAATTCTTGACTAAGAAATAGTAAACAAAGAACAAAAGAGAACGAAGAAAAAATCTGAAATATTTATTATATGAACACATCAAATAAATCAATTCTCCAAAATGAAGAAAAAAAAAAAACAGCACATGCCAACGAGCAACCAATATATATACACAGACACTTTGTATACATGATGCAGCGTAACGTTTCTTTTTATTTATTATTGATGAACAAATACCAGTTAAATGTTGTACAGTTTGCTCAGAAAGTATGATTCATGATGGGATAAATTATAGGCCTTTTCATTTTATGGGGGCCATTTCATTGTATTCATATCGGAATAATAAAGAGTGATAAAATCTATGAAAGTTTTCATGAATCTTATGAAGAAATAAATTTTTTTTAAACTTAAAAATTTTAGTTTTAGTCAATATTTTGTGGACATTGTTTGAAGAAGGTACAAAAAAAATCTTTATAAACAAAATCAAATATTCTAACAGGTTTTGATTTTTTTTATTTATGTTTTATGCTACATATGTATGTATGTACGAGTATATCTGTTTTTGTATTCCTTCAATGGTTGGGTTGAGTTTCTTGTCATCGCCATAGGTTTTTTTTTTTTATCTACATCTTTTGCTATAACTTCTTCATTGTTTGTTTAAAGCCGCATTATCATTTGTTGCTGTTTTTGTGTCGTTTGTGTCGTTTATGTTTTTATTTTATTTTTTTATAAAGCATTGTTATTGTTCTTGTGTCCTGGTATTGGTTTTATATCCCTTTTATATTTGTTTGCATTTCAAATTGCCATGAAGTTGGTTGTTGTTGTTGTTGCTTTGGTTGCTTTGAATTTGTTAACTTTCTGTTGCTTTTTGTTTTTCTTGACAACTTTTCAAAAAAAAAGAATATTTATTTTGTGATTTGCTTTTATCAATAAATAAAATATTAAACAAACACAAGTCAGAAATTAAAACTTAATAGCTTACAAGTTTATCGAATATTTACCAATTTATGGGGAGGTTAGTCATTCGTAATTTTCCATAATTTCATTTGATAATTTTTTTCTTCTTTGAAGTGGATAAATTTGTTTCGTCCTATTTTCGGTACTGTAACATTACTTTGGTTGACGCAATAAATATTTCTTAACAACAATTAGGTCATAATCTTAACCATTGAGATAAGATAGCTAATAAAGTGTTAGAAATAAATATTCGATTTTCCGTCTTTGGTTGACAACAAAATACATTACAAACAAATTTGTTTTCTGTATACAGAAAAATATAAAATGCCTAATCGTAGTTATCAATGATATATAAAATTTATTTGAATAACTGTATGTGTATGTCTGCTCCCTATGTATTCAAATTTCGTATATCGTATTAAAGTATAAAGTTTCAAGCACGTACTAGCAATAATTTTTGCTAATTACTCTCAAAGCTGTAATTTCATTTAAATATATGTTTATCTTTCTCTATTCTGCTGGTTTATGTTTGTGTATTAAAACTCATGGCTCTAAATTAAATTTTTTTTGTGTGTGTGCATGTGCGTATATATATTAAATACTACATACTAAATGAAAATTACAGGTTGTCAAGGATATTTTATTATTCATACAATACTTATACAAACACACATCATCACTACAATAAATTTATATATAATATATAAGAATACAGTGTTGAGCATGTCATATATTTTATTACGGCTGTGTTTCAGAAAAACGGCCACTCGATTAATTCATGACTATTTTGTTCATTACCAAGAAAATTTTAAATATATTTCGCTATTAAAAATAATGAAAATTAATTGAATTTAAATTTTATATAAATCATTTAAATATCATGTAAGTTATACGAAGCAAATATATTTAAATAGTTGTATGCTCTATCACATAACTCAGTAGAACAACCCGACCTGACATATGTATGACGTCAGTACGTTGAAGAAGATCACTATGGTGAAACCTTATGAAACCCGTGGTTTAATTTTCAAGGCGCCACGTTTTTTAGTATTTTGTTGGAGTCATCAAAAATAAACGATCTCAGTGAATTTGCAAACATGGATAAAATTGGCCACTTTCATTTGAAAAGTCTCAGTCCAACCAATCTTAAGGCAGAGCTATATTCTACTGTAGAAAATCTGCTCTTTCGTTTATAAACTATAAAATGTTGGGTAGCAACATTCTAACGAGGCCGTACGAGGTACCAAGATGAATACGATAGTGGTCGTATAACGAAATCAACAAAATGGTATTGGATTATCGTTGGTTGAAGCTGTGTGAGCTAGTTGACATGATAAGCATATCAAAAAGTATTATATGGCGTATATTGACCAAATATGTGAAGAAAACACATATGTCTTCAGGACGGATGCCGCGTATAGAACAAAAATGGAGTCGAGAAGATGAGTGTTTGACGATGTTTCACCGCAATAAAGTCGCGTTTTTGCGTCGATTTGTCATCGTGGATGAGACATGGGTCCCAAACTACATACCTGAGAGAAAGAAAGAGTCAATTAGGTGCTATCCACAGGCAAGATTATGGAGTTTGTTTTTTTGGAATGAGCATGGGATAATTTATGTTTATACGTATATTCAAATAGAAAAAACAACCAACGGCATGGAATGAAGCATGGAAGCGATGACGTTATGTAAAAAAAGTCGCATTTTGTGAAAAGGAAATGAAAGAGTTCACACATCCTCTATTGTGATATAGAAAATCCATCCAGGGTTCGAATTGCTTCACCACCTTATGTAGCACTTTCGCGTTATCGTTTATTAAAAACTTTTTAAAATGGTGTAAAGGATTTGCCAATACTGACGAGGTGGAGACTGCGGTTGATGGCATTCTTAAGGAGTTAGACAGTTTTTATTATAAACAGAACATTAAAGCTATGCAATATCGCTGATTAAAGAGTATCGATCTAAAGTGAAATTATGTTGTAAAAGGAAGAAAATTTTTTCCAAATTTGTTGTTTTTTCTATGTCAGGTCGAGTTGTTCTGGGACCGCCTTGGTATGTTATCAGGAGTAAATGTATTAATTTCATATATATTCCAGCAATGAATATTGATCAGGGCGGAAAGATGGTCGGATGGTAACCCTAAAATTTTAGATCTTTTGTGATAGAAATTCCATATCGTGTTTGAATATTGCAAAACTAGGTTGTGCAAATGTTATTATGAGGTACATTTTTATGACATTCTAAAACGCAGTGAACAGTTTTTACATTTTCCCTTTTTTGACCGTTGAAGATTTTCTTACAAGGAGGCTGTTTTCTGGCGACAAAAACTTTTTGAACTTTGAATTATGACTCAATGTAGTTAGTTTTTTTTTCGCAAAAAACCTAATAATAATAGAAACTTATTTTAGACTTCACCATAATAAGAAAAATATAAATCTAGTGTTAATTTTTTCAGATTCCAGGTTGTTTAATAGTCTTCGCCATCACCTTTGTGAAAAATGGCAATTGGATTTTTATAATATATTGATTTTTCTGTAGGCAAACAAATCATTTTTTTTACCCATTAAATATTTCTCTTGAAGCGATCGAATTTTTTAAAGAAGGTTTACCAAATACAAGTTACAATTTATTTTACTACTACCTCTAACACAAAAAGAGATAATAGGAAATATTGTACAATTTCTTATGCTAAGAAATCGCTGGGTTCAGAAAAACTTTCACATTTTATTATCGAGTAGTTTACATTTTCTTCAATGGAATTCTAAACAATTCTTCAATGGAATTCTAAACAACAACTATTTATATAATAACTTTTCCCAAACTCATAGAAAATTTCTAAAACTAGCCCTCCTTTGAATAAGGAGAATAATTTTTGTCATAAAAACTCAAGACCAATTTAGTTACAATCAAATTTTAGCAAATTTTTTTTTTATCGAATTTACTGACAATTCGCTTTCATTGTTTTATCGTGACCTTATATTGGTGCTGAAAATCGTTGTAGTCAAAAACACAATTCCTGATGCAATTTTTGTTGAATATTTTTTTACAGTTCTATTCATATTTTCTAACGTTTTGGCGTGTTGTTTTTATACGTTCGAGATAAAAATTTAAATTCTTTTATATTGTTCGTTTAAGTTCTTCATACTGTTTCTACAATGTTCTCAACGTTTTTAATCAGAATGCCTCATCACGAGTTTTGCAAAAGTTGGTGTTATAGAAATTATATTTTGTTGATAAAATGTGTCGTAATCGAGTTCGTTTGAAATAAGTATGTAAAATAGCCATGCCAATTATCCAAATATGGAAAATCATACTCATAATATTTTTATACGGCCATAACGCATAAAATAAATTCTGACTTAAATTGATTACTTGAGTAATTGTATTTCTGGGACAGTACATTTAAAAATACATTTTAAAATAATGTCAGCACTAAAGTCGTTAACATTCATTTCGATTTTGAGATCATTACTAGAAATTACATAAAAAAGAGTGGTATACATATGTTGTAAATTTCAGAGTTTTTGAAACATTATCATAAACAGATTCACGGAATACGTATAAACTGCAAAAATTTCAAGAATCAGTTTTTAGCAACAATATGGAAATCTGGCCGGTACCTCAAAACGATACCATGCAAGTAACACTGGTTCCGTTGTTTATCGAATTTATGATAATATTTATTTTGTCAATAATCTTGAGTTACCATATCCGTCCGACTAACGTTTAATTGCTAATCAATATAGAAAACACTAAAAGGATTATTCGATTTTGTTCATTTAAAGCATCAGCATCGAAAATGAAATTTAGCTATATTTTGGCATAATTTTTAAGGTGTCACAAATTGGTTTAAATTTGTTTAGCATAATTAACAGCGGCGTACCTCACTCTGTGATTAGGGTATAATGATTTTGTGCTGATGTTTGCAACTACCAAGTATACTTCCCCTAATGATTGAATCAGAATCACTTTCTTAGTCGGTGTAGGGATGTCTATAAATATGTCTGTCTGCTGTGCATCCATGCAACCCTTCTATTCAAACTATAGGTTGGAAATGAGAAAATATTTTGACCACATTTGATATATAAGCTTTTGTCGGTCATTGGCCTCAAGATAGTTAACCTGGACAACTTTATTTATGCTTTTTCCAATGAACTATCAAATACATTGCAATATTATAGTATCATTGTGTATAGTGATGACTTTAAATTTTTTCTGAGCTCAAATATCTATGGCAATCAAATTTCTTTGCAACGTGATTTAGATAGTTTCGGCAAATGGTACAATTCGAACAAGATGGATTTGAATTTGAACAAATGCAAACACATTCGCTTTTCCAGAAAATTTTGCACTGTTGATCCCTACTCGTTGAGTGATTATTTGTGGGAATCAGCGGAGTCGTGCA
This sequence comes from Cordilura impudica, assembly GCA_963682025.1. Classification (NCBI taxonomy): domain Eukaryota; kingdom Metazoa; phylum Arthropoda; class Insecta; order Diptera; family Scathophagidae; genus Cordilura; species Cordilura impudica. Next base: position 110,942,272 of record OY821517.1, read on the forward strand.
TGAATTTGGGTATTCCATTGATTGCTAAATTAATTTTCGTTTAACATATTATAATGACATCTAATAAAGCTTGTGGAATTCCTGTTTTTTATAAAATAATGGTTTAAAGAGTTCATCGTTAGTAAAGCCGATTTGATAATATGGTTCTATCATATGGAATCCTCGATATATTGTTCACTGTTTCTACCATTTTTTCTATCGTAACAATAGTTCGGAATAACCATACTATGCAACTATTAAAGTTCCTATTCTGGAAAGCCGAAGAAATTTGTTCAGTGCGTCGTTTTTAATAATTTTATTAATGATTGAATTTTCTCTGATTTTCTTATGAACAATTTATCATATATTGTTCCAAAATTATCAATAAGAAATTTTATTTCATGGCACTTGCAATTTTTTCACCAAAACTTTGCCAATGATGATACTTATAAAAGAATTCATTGTCATTTTAATAAACTTTATAATTTTATTGGTTTTTCTAATAATGTCAATTAAAATACATAATTTAAAATTTTATTTTTTAAAGCATACACATTGCCACGTTATATGACTCTAATTATTTAACAACATAATGGTGCCAGATGGCGCTAGAAAATTGTCAACATCGCACGTATATACAGCAATAAGTCGACCATTGCCTTTACAATAGCAGTTTGTCGGTGTTATACTATAAGTGTATCAATATACGAAAAAATTTAATATATTCTTCTCAACTTTGGTATATATCTTCCTTTGAGAAAAATAATATACGTTGCTTTATATGGTATTGATCGACCCATTTCCCGACCAAGTCCTAATTTAAAAATAACATCTGCTATGAACACTTTGTTAATTGAGGCAGCAAATTGATAATAATGCCACTAAGATCTGTATGATATTTATTTGATATATGGTATTAGTTTGACCTAGTATACTATTTCTAAAATTGTGATACAGTGTGTCGTATAGTCGCTCTAGTATGACTGCGCTCTAATTTTCATAGTTGTTTGATTTATGATTTTCGTACATACAATCGTATTTAATGCTTGAAATGATATTTTATATGCTGATGGTTCATATTTATCTAAGTTTCAAATCCCTATTTATTATATTAGAAATAATAAGTAAGAAAATTAAATTATCTCTCAGGCCCAACTAACTAGATATAGAAAATAAACCAAATTTGAGTGGGATTTTTATTTCGGCTGCATATATGAAAAAGTTCATATCGGATGCTATATCTATATGGGGACTAGGCCTAAAAATGGACCGATCCTGACCATGTTTGGTAAAGTCTCTTGTATTTTGCAAAAATATATACAGACAAAATTTGAGAATAATCAGTGCAATATTTTTGATTTTTGATAGATTTAAGTGAAGATCGGGAAGCAGCCCAATATGGGGCTTATGACTAAGACTTGTCCAGTAGGGATCATTTTTGGACTACAGATTAATGGATGTAATATATACATACAAACCCAATTTGACTAAGATTTGTATGATAATTTGGATCTTAGGGCAATATATGTTGGTTTCATAGGGGTCATTTTTATGGGGGCTAGGTCTGAACATGGACCGATTCTCACCAATTTCAACACCGTTCATCCCATGGCCGACAAAAGATCGAATACCAAATTTCATCAAAATATATTCATATTTGCGACCTGCAGTTTGATTAAAAGCTTTACATGGACAAACGGACGGACGGACGGACGGACATCGTTAAATCGAATCAGAAAGTGATTCTGATTCGATCGGTATAATTAAAGATGGGTGTAGGTCAAATATTTTTAGTTGTTATAAACAGCACCACAAAGTCATTATATCCAAACCACATAGTGGTATAGGGTATAATAAGTAATCATGACCCTATAATTATTGGCTATAATATTAGTTGTGTAATTTCAATTAACCCTCCGAAACAGAAGCAATATGGTTTAGAAATGTATTAGGCAAATGTCCATAAAAATTTAGTTTTATTTTCAGATGGTGTTCATATCCAAGTTAGGTATAAAATTAAATATCATGGCATTGCATACAACAAATACACTTCATGGTAAAAATATTGCAATTCGAAAATTTAAATTTAAAAATTTTAAGGTAGAAAAATTAATTATAAATTTATAAAGTGAGCATGCGTTCATATATAGCTTTACATCTACTGTACCATAGAGTTAGAAGTTTTCAAAAGTGTTTTATGATTCCTTATTAATCGAAATTTGGGAATATACAAAAAACATTTATAAATATTTGTTAAAAATGTATATGCTTCAACCACTCTTATTAACCATATTATGTTTACTTAACTCTTACACAACTTCTACTTCACTATAAATCATGTTAGAAAAATACACCAATGATAAAATTCCTCACATTTTTTCATTAGATTATTATTTTATAGTTTTTTCATTAAGACCAAATTTTTAAACTTTAAATGTTAAATAGAATCACTATTAAATATTTTAAGATATAAAAGAGATTTTAAAACGTGCAGAACCGATCAAAGGTATTTACACATATAAAGCTTCTATATTTTATCGAATATTACGCACCAACTGGTGTGGAGAACAACAAATATTTGCCAATGCAATTCGTTATGTACAATTTCACGTTTAAACTCCCACGTACCACAACTGACTTATTGTATCACCTAACACTAGATAATGGTTGTACAAATCAAAAATTTCCCTTGAAATTTGTTCCATTTTTATACCCTATACAACTATGTGGTTTGGGTATAATGACTTTGTGCTGCTGTTTGTAACAACCAAAAATCTTTGACCTAGACCCATCTTTAATTATACCGATCGAATCAGAATCACTTTCTGAGTTGATTTAACAATGTCCGTCCGTCCGTCTGTGTGTGCATGTAAAGCTTGTAATCAAACTGCAGGTCGCAAATATGAATATATTTTGATGAAATTTGGTATGTAAACTTCTATCGGCCATGGGATGAACGCTGTTGAAATTGGTGAGAATCGGTCCATTTTCAGACCTAGCCCCCATACAAATTACCGATATGAAATCGACATAAATTGCCATAAGATATATAGAACCATGGATGATTTCTTATTTAATTCTTCCGAAGAATTGTAGCTATAGCCTAAATATATAATTTTTATTAATATATCCATGTAAAAAACTAACCCATGAAAACCAAGTTTTTATTATAGTCCCTTTCTTTGTAAATTAAAAAAAAAACAAGTAAGACTATACGATACCCTATATGGGGCCACAGGTATAATTTTTGGACTACTCATTAATAGATGTAATGAACGCATATAAACCCAATTTGAGTAAGATCTATATGACAATTTGGATCTTATGACAATTTATGTCGATTTCATAGGGGTAATTTGTATGGGGGCTAGGTCTGAACATGGACCGATTCCCACCAATTTCAATAGCGTTCATCCCAAGGCCGACAGAAGCTTATATACCAAATTTCATCAAAATATATTCATATTTGCGACCTGCAGTTTGATTACAAAGTTTACATGGACACACAGACGGACGGACGGACGGACGGGTTAAAAATCGATCCAAAGTTTTTTCGGCAGACATGCAAGCAGACACTTCGAGTTGAAATAGAGGGAGTAGAAAATAGAATAAAAAATCTGATTTAGTATTAAAAATATCAGTCAATTATATGCATTTCTTTTAATCGTATGCCCTGAAACCGTTACGTTATTCAAAAACTTTATTTAAAAAAAAGGGGAACAAATTAAAATCAAGATTACTTTCGATAATATTAGTCCAACTTGATTTTCTACAGCTACTTGCTGGAGAATGAAGTGAGAACTAATCAATGTCTCTAGAGTTATAGCTGAAGAACTAAGTAAGCATATATCAAGATAAGTAAAAAAAAAATATATATAATAAAAAAAAGTTTGACCTGAAAACGAAAAAGCCTTCGGATGTTTTATTTTAATGGTCCATTACTTTCATCCTGACTTGGAATTTCTCAACCCGCATAATGGCTGTTGTATAGTGCAATCATACCTTAATAAATAAATAAATTAAGACGTTTGTTCAAAAAATTTAACCTACATTCTGTAATAATATTTTTGGCTCAAGTCCTAACCTTAAACTTTAAAATTTAATTACATTATCAACTAAATGATGTTAGTGAGCAGCAAATTACTCTTGAAAAAAATGACAGCGGCCTAAAAATCTTCTGAATGATATTAAGAATTTGAGTTTTTAAAAAAAATTTCAAAATTTGAAGTAAATATTCCACTCTTCGTTGTACGTAACGGACATTTATGAGAAAAAAATTGTAATAAGGTTATGCATATTTAAATCCTACAAACAGATTCCATCGCTTGAAATTCAAGTGCAATTTCTAATCAACTTTATTTCTCAACGTACCCAATTCACAAGCCAGCACTATTTTGTTTTATTATTATTGAGCATGAAGAAAACAAACTCATTAACAAATTTAGTAACACACACATAGCATATGTATAATTTTATGTATGTGTTAGTGGCAACTTTAAACGCAATTTACCCAAAACAAAGAAAAAAAAATCTGTAAATCTGGTGAACAGCTAAATAGAAATAACTTTTAAATAATATACGCTTGGTCAAAATCAGGATAAAACGGTAGAACAAAACATTGGTAAGAAGAAATCGCTATGCCTATTAATATTAGAGATACCACTCTGTGAGTTTATACTGTATGGTTGTAATGAGCAGGTTGCAAAAACGAAATAGTTTTTATATGTTTATCCAACTATAATTTGATGGTTCAACATTTCTCAAGGCAGGACTCTAAACACTATTAACACATTTGCATTTCACAACTTGTATTGAAATGTTTTGTGCAGCACTGTATTATTTTTATCACAACTTACATATTAATGAATTGGTATGTAATGTTGTAATAAATTATGTATTATGTTACATGTAGTTATAATTATACAGATATACATATATAAAAATATCTATACATAATATTTTTAACTTTGATAAGTAACAGCATCATGAGAAAGAATTAATATATTAAACGGAATACTTAATTTATAATAATTCTAGTATGTTGTGTTTATACTGAGATTTTACTGAGAAAATAAAACGCAATTCTGCCTTAAGGTATTACTCAAATATTTAATATTTCAAAGTAAAAAAGGTCTGGCTTTTGAGTTTTCACTTAGCACAGACTCCGTAAAGTAGACAAAATTTGCAAGTACGTCTAAAACATATGAAATACTACATGTAGTGAAAACTTCGTGGCCTGACAATGAAAAACCAGTTTTTTTGGATTTGAAATTAACTTTGTTCTTCAACTTAATCTCCGCCAAGTGAAACTATCTCCTTCCTACGATCCTCTAACATTTTGATTCCCTTGAAGAAATACGGTTTGTCAACATCTTCAAAATAGTCTTCCGTCTTTGATATGACTTCTTCATTTGTGGAATATCCCTTTCCGTGGAGTCATGTTTTCAATCGCAAGGGTCAAGTTCTGGATAATACGGGCGGTGGGGAAGCAATTCGTAGTGTAAAGACTTAAATTTTGCTGAAGCCGAAGCAGATGTATGCTCCGATGTATTGCCATGATGGTACAAGATTTGGTTTCTTATTTAAATGGTGTCGTTTTTACTTAATTTCTTCAACCAATCTGTCCAATAACTCAACATATTACGTGATAGTTATTGTTTTTCCCTTCCCTTTACCACTTGCATCCCAAAAAAAATCAGTCGATTGTTAAGTCTTTGGCCGCCTTGGTCGGCTTTCGTACACTTGTAATGACTCCACAGACTATCTATCCGGTGCATAATAATGAATCCACGTCTCAACCATCTCCAAAGCATAATTTGAATTGTGAACACTTTTGTTCAGCTTGTCAAAAATCGCGGCACTCATCGAGCAGAAAGCTTTTTCATATTTGAATGATCATGTAATATATGCCGAACTCGCTCTTTTTGATGTCACTTTAATCTTTCGATCGCACAATACAACCCGATTCAACTTTACTACGTTCTCTTCAGTAACTGCCTCATTTGGATGACCAGTTCAATCCTCATCATTTGTCTCGTAGTACCACGTTTAATTTCGGAATACCACCTTTTAGCCATTGAATATGATGGCGAAGATTCACAACAGTGTTATGGCTTGGACAGTATTTTTTCCCACTAAAAAACAATGTTTAATCGAAACACGAAACTCTTTGCAATCCATTTCATTTCTGTAATTACTGAAATATCCTGAAATTTTGACAAAATTTTTCTAACAGCTGGCCCTAATAAATAAACAGAAAAAATTGGCACTTGTCACGCCATCTCTATATAATATATAGGATTATAGGATTATAGAAAAGGAAAAAAGATAGCTATATTTATATTGCTATATGTTATGAGCAAGCCTTTATAAACTAAAAGTTTACATTTTTATCAATGCAATCATTACATTTTGTCTATATTCGAAATCTACACGAAATTCTGAGAAAATCATTGAAAGAGAGTATGGGTCTAAAATGAAAACCTCGCTCCCGCCGAGAGACATGAAAATTTTTATTTTATTTTTTTTTAGTTTTTATATGAAATACGAGTTATACAATTTAGTTATCAACAAAGAGTAATTAGAATTCAATATTATTAACAATTCTAGTCATTGCAGAAATTTAATGCATTTTATAAAAACGTGGTGTTTAACATATGTTTTCATTGATTTATGCACTTGATAGTTAACTTTCAGCTAACTGTGTTAATTTCTTTTTAAAAAAAAACTTTTCACATTAATTGGGGCGTGGTTAAACATTTTTCAAGTTTATGTAGTTGCTAGTTTAGACCTAAAAATTAATTGATATCAATTTTAAAGTCCTATGTATCCTGGTTTAGCGGTTATGAAATGTTGCGTATAGACAACATTGCGTTTGAAAAACGACTGACCGCCATCTAAAGATTAAAAATAGGAAGTGGAGCATGAAAAATTAAAAATGAAAATTGATAATTGATAATTGAAAAATGAAAAATGGAAAATTGAACAAGAAAAATTAAAATTGAAAAATGAAAAACGAAAAATGAAAAATGAAAAATGAAAATGAAAAATTAAAATAAAAATGAAAAATGAAATTTGAAAAATGGAAAATGAAAAATGAAATTTGGAAAATGAAAAATCAAAAAAGAAAAAAGAAAAACGAAAAATGAAAAATAGATAATGGAAAATGGAAATGAAAAATGAAAATTGATGATTAGAAATGAGAAATTAAAAATGAAAATAGAGATGGAGAATGAAAAACGAAAATTGAAAATTGAAAATTGATAACTGAAAAATGAAAAATGGAAAAAGGAACACGAGAAATTAAAATTGAAAAACGAAAAATGGAAATTAAATATTTACAATTGAGAAATAAGAAGTAAAAATTAAAAATGATAAACGGAATTTGGAAAATTAAATTTGAAAAATGAAAAATGGAAAATGAATAATGGAAAATGAAAAAGGAAAAATGAAAAATGGAAAACAAAAATGAAAAATTAAAAATTAAAAATGAAAAATGAAAATTGAAAATTGAAAATTCAAAATGGAAATGGAAAATGAAAAATGATAAATGGAAAATGGAAAATGAAAAATTAAAATAAAAAATTAAAAAAGAAAAACGAAAAATTGAAAATTAAAAATTAAAAATTAAAAATTAAAAATTAAAAATTAAAAAATAAAAATTAAAAATTAAAAATTTAAAATTAAAAATTAAAAATTAAAAATTAAAAATTAAAAATTAAAAATTAAAAATTAAAAACTAAAAATTAAAAATTAAAAATTAAAAATTAAAAATTAAAAACTAAAAATTAAAAATTAAAAATTAAAAATTAAAAATTAAAAATTAAAAATTAAAAATTAAAAATTAAAAATTAAAAATTAAAAATTAAAAATTAAAAATTAAAAATTAAAAATTAAAAATTAAAAATTAAAAATTAAAAATTAAAAATTAAAAATTAAAAATTAAAAATTAAAAATTAAAAATTAAAAATTAAAAATTAAAAATTAAAAATTAAAAATTAAAAATTAAAAATTAAAAATTAAAAATTAAAAATTAAAAATTAAAAATTAAAAATTAAAAATTAAAAATTAAAAATTAAAAATTAAAAATTAAAAATTAAAAATTAAAAATTAAAAATTAAAAATTAAAAATTAAAAATTAAAAATTAAAAATTAAAAATTAAAAATTAAAAATTAAAAATTAAAAATTAAAAATTAAAAATTAAAAATTAAAAATTAAAAATTAAAAATTAAAAATTAAAAATTAAAAATTAAAAATTAAAAATTAAAAATTAAAAATTAAAAATTAAAAATTAAAAATTAAAAATTAAAAATTAAAAATTAAAAATTAAAAATTAAAAATTAAAAATTAAAAATTAAAAATTAAAAATTAAAAATTAAAAATTAAAAATTAAAAATTAAAAATTAAAAATTAAAAATTAAAAATTAAAAATTAAAAATTAAAAATTAAAAATTAAAAATTAAAAATTAAAAATTAAAAATTAAAAATTAAAAATTAAAAATTAAAAATTAAAAATTAAAAATTAAAAATTAAAAATTAAAAATTAAAAATTAAAAATTAAAAATTAAAAATTAAAAATTAAAAATTAAAAATTAAAAATTAAAAATTAAAAATTAAAAATTAAAAATTAAAAATTAAAAATTAAAAATTAAAAATTAAAAATTAAAAATTAAAAATTAAAAATTAAAAATTAAAAATTAAAAATTAAAAATTAAAAATTAAAAATTAAAAATTAAAAATTAAAAATTAAAAATTAAAAATTAAAAATTAAAAATTAAAAATTAAAAATTAAAAATTAAAAATTAAAAATTAAAAATTAAAAATTAAAAATTAAAAATTAAAAATTAAAAATTAAAAATTAAAAATTAAAAATTAAAAATTAAAAATTAAAAATTAAAAATTAAAAATTAAAAATTAAAAATTAAAAATTAAAAATTAAAAATTAAAAATTAAAAATTAAAAATTAAAAATTAAAAATTAAAAATTAAAAATTAAAAATTAAAAATTAAAAATTAAAAATTAAAAATTAAAAATTAAAAATTAAAAATTAAAAATAAAAATTAAAATTTGCAGGCTAATTTAGATAAAAAATATTTTCAAATTTTACTTTTTTAATATTAATATCTGGAAATTTTTAGCCAAGATTCAGTTAATTTTTTTCTTTTTTTTTAATTATTAAGAATTATCCCAAAACTTTCTTAGAGGTATCAAACTTTGAGTGCTATAATGCTGGCTGCGTTATATAATGAATTTCATTACTCTAGAAAAAGAAAAATAATGACATTTTTCAAATAGTAACTAATTATTTCTATAGAAGAAACGTACATTGTTTTTTATAACAAGATATTATAATAGAAACTGGCAAACAAGGAACGCAATTAACTTTAAATTTATTTGGTATTCGAAATTAAAATTTCAATACCGACAACAGTTTAAAAGTGGTAGCCGTATCCAATATTGGTTGTAATATTGAGTTTAAGATGCAGGTGGAGGGTATCAAAGATTCTGCCCATCCGAATTTAACACTCTTACTTGTTTTTTTTTTTCTAATTTTCTTACTTTTAAACAATATTTTTAAGCATTTAAATTTAAACTTTTAAAGATATTTATTACTTTATTTTGATCATACGTAAACTCACTTTTTACAGAAAATAAAATTTTTCATGTGCAATCAAATAAGATTAGCTTTAAAATGATCTCAATCAATACTTACAATAAAATATTTACAATTAGGATTGCACAATATATCAAGATGCTCTGAAAAAAAAACTGTAGGAGAAAAAATAAAAATTACGGGTGTCATAAGCTAATATATACCAATTTGCCTGCAGGCAACATCGGGCATTAAAGGGATATATTAGTATATATATAATTTAGTTATAATTTATATATTGTAAGTTGGGCAAAGGCAAAGGGCTCCTGAAATAAGTTGATTATATTACAAACTTTTTTCATTTCAACTATCTGCATTTATTGGCAAGGAAGCTACCCAAGCCAACACATTAAATCAAATGAAGTGGCAACATCGCACAAACCTCTTGAAAGAGAAATTGCATCAGATTTTATGCGTCAAAATAAAGAAAACAATGGTGACACTCACTTCAGTTTTTTATATCCCGGGGAAGGCAAATTTTTACCGATAACTTGTTTTACTTTACCAAAAAGTATTTTATGTTGATTTTAACTAATTAATATTTAACTAAAAAGATGTAAAAGAAAATATTCTCACCACGGAAAGCAAACATCGGCTTATATTCGGATAACCATTTTAGATTGAAAAGAAAAACGTAAACGTAAACGGAAATTACCTAAATTGTGGGTAGGAGCCGCTGCATAATAAAAAATAGTTGATAAATACGTCAAACGCCATCAGATTGAAAATTTACCGAGATTTGGATGCCCACAGTGACTTAGAAATACTGATTATAAAGCTGTGGTAAGAGAAATATTGTGCAGTTACATTATAAGAAAAAATAAAGAGACTTCACATAAACCAGTATGTATAGCCTACATGGTAGAACAAAGTTCCTGTTGTTGTTAATTTTACATAAATATATTCAAATTTCAAAATATATCCTTGCCCAAGAGACCTTCGTAAGAAAAATGCTCATAATATATATTGTTATAATGAAGCCAAGTATCGTTGGCTTACTGTTGAACTAAAGAAGTCTAGGATAAATATGCTGACGTGACAAATATTCCGGAGGAAGGTAGAGTCGTAATGAATCAAAATTTTGATATTACAATTTTACAGCAATTATTAAAACAAAACAAAAAACGTTATTCCATTATCATATTTCCGCATCAGATCAATTTAATGATTTGTGCTTTTTATAGATTTAATGAACTTAGAATTATTTTTTTTTTTGTAAGATTAAACTAAATTCCGAATTCAATAACATCGAAAATATCTGCAATTAAACTTAAATATTCATTTACATGCAAATAGTATTAGGATCGAATTGTAACACATAATTCTATTTATATCAGATGTAGATATTTCAAATCTGTTTCTCTAGTCAACAACTATTGTGGATATACAATTGGGAACTATTAAGCCTTTATTATTGAGAATACTTCAGTTCTCTAGTGGAGTACATCGAAACGTAATACGTGTTTCCCAAAACTAATTCTCAAAGTTGTTTAATTTTTTTTTTGTTGTTTTTCTTTTATAGAAATAATAATATAAAAATATATGAACATTATTATAAAAATATCATCTTATGAAAAATTAAAAAAAAAATATACTTTCTCTACCAAAAAAAAAAAAATAATAATAATAAAAAATCCGATTAGTGAATAAAAATTGCACACCACCACCACTGACACCAATATGCAACAAACTCCTACACAATCTCACCAGTAAGAGCATATTTTTATTGTTGTGTCAATAATGCGCGCTAGAATTCTAACAAAATAGAAAGAAAAGAAAGATAAAAATCAACTCAAAAGGAATGAACGAATGAAAGGGTTGGGTACAAATGAACGTAAATTTTTTTTTTTTTTCAATATAAATGAGACTTAGATTCTGCCCAGTCCCTGCATAGAACATCCTGCATAGAACATGTGCATTTTTTGTTTTTGCAACAAGCGCACTATGAAGCATCGGCTTTTTGGTATATTTCGTCAGCTTCCGGTCTTGCTTGATGTGAATGGTGTCAGTGTTTTGGGTGTGTGTGTGTATGTGTGTGTGTGTGTGTGTTTGTATGTGTGTGTGTGTGTGCACAATGTTGTTGCATTTCTGTGCTTATATAGGCAACTTGCATACATAAAACACACTTACGCCCTCTATAAGTATGTGGCGAAAAATACTTTTTATACATGGTGAAGGATGAATAACAACAACAAGATGCATGTTTTAAGAAACGAAAAATCCACTGAGAACTAGCGGAAAATATAAAACTAGTTTAATTGTACATACGAGAAATACATAGAAATCAGGGTTGCTAATTTTTTCGCTTTATGAAAGTTACCCGAAAAATATTTAAGAAATCTCTCAAAATTGCAAAATTTTATTGATTTGGAAATCAGTTCCAATATTTAAAGAAAAATAATAATAATAAAAACTTTTTGTTGCATTTAAATGAAAAAATTATGGAGCAATAATATTTTACAATATAAAATATGGGATTCCCCTCTCTAAATAAAATTTGTGGGAAAACATTTTTGATTACAAAAAGGGTTTAGAATAGAAATTTTTTGTTGTCGACGATAACGTAATGCACTGCAAAAAATGTTTGATCAGACAGAAATTGTTATAGAACAAAAAAATCCTCAGCTCAATGTTAACTTGTGGAAACGATGATGATAATTTCGGAATGATAGTTTTTGGACAACAGAAAATATTTTTAAACAACTTCCAAAAAAGTCAGTAGGAATATATAAGGTAAGAAATATACACTTTAATCTTGAAAGTTATAAAAAATAACTTATGTTCACTGGATTAGCTCTATTTACTTTAAGCGTAAAAGCAGGACCTACCAGTCTATACAACAATTTATTTAAAAAAAAATTTTTTTGCACAACACCAATTTAAAAAAATAAAAATACTTCTACATATTACATGTATTTTGATAATTTTTCACAGTTATTCATGATTATACATTGATATATTCAATGGTAAACCAAATATATCGTCATACTTACAGAATTCCAATTAAATTTGACTTACCTAAAAGAAAGAGAAATTTAAATATATTAATAAATTTTATTTGGTTGAAAAAGTTTCAGATCTTTCTGTCATTGAGTCATTGAATGAATTCTAATGAAAAAAGCAAAGTCAAATTTTTTTAAGCAAAAAGCTCAAAATAGTAACCAAAAAAGCATTAAAAGACGCTAAAAGTGCTAATTATTTTGTGGTAAAAACAAATTTGTTTTTTACTAATGTTCAAATAACTGACATAATTATTGTACATTTAAGATCATTTAGTATTTAGTGAAACATTAACAGTTTATATCACTAACAACAAAAATTAAATAAGTTAAAAGCTTTTCTTATTCCTGTCCATTTTCAAATAACAACGTGACATTTTCTTCCTCATTTTCAGGTATTTTTAAACTCTTTATTTAAATTCACACTCTCTGTCTGTCTGTCGTGGATCAACCACATTCCCCCTTATCCAATTGATCTGAAACTTGCTTGTTGTGACTACAGATTAATTTTTAGGTATTCGCGTACAGTCACGCATAGTCATGCACAGTCATGAAGTGAAATAAACCACATTTCCCCTAACCCGATCGATCTGAAACTTTGTACATAGACTTGCTGTGGCCAAAGATTAATTTTAAGATAGTCACACACAGTCACGCACAGTCACAGAGAGATTCAAAAAGATTAATAAATTTTAATATGAAAATTTTATGAAATTTTATAATTAACACTGTAGGGACTTTTAATCTTTAGTCCACATTCAATATATATTCAAGAATTTACTATGCTTAATGACATATCTCTAATGAAACTTGATAATTTAAGAAACGTATTTTTAAATGCCGTTTTCTTTTCTGACAAAAAATGTCACATCTTATTGGCACTTTTGTTCGAAAACGTATTCTTTTATATATTCTGAAGTAAGTGCAACTTTATCTTATATATCAATCGAGAACTCACACAGTACTGTATTCAGAAAATGCAACACAATTTTGATTATTATCCTCTTTGAAGTCAAAGGGTGAAAATGTGCAAAAAAGTGGAACAAAGGGGAAATATTCTCAAACTATGACTTGAAAAAAGTCAATGGGTGCAATCGTTTGCGATTTAAGAGGGGTCGGCTTTGAGACCTTTCGATTGATGTATAAAATAAGGTTGCTCTTAATTCAGAATATATAAAAGAGCACACTTTTCGAAAAAAGTACAAATAAAAAGCGACATTTTTTGTCAAAAAAGAAAACGTCAATTGACTGACTTTTTAAAGTTATGTACTTCAATCCAGAAATACTCGTAAATCAGTACTGTCTCTATTTTTCTATTTACGTAACTTTCGAAGCAAATAAAGTGTGAGCAAAAAATTGGTACTTAATTTATGAAGGCGGCAATACATTTGAAACTTTAACAAAACTCTAAGTCTGCTAATTTTGTTTATCCGTAAAATTATTCCTATTGAAAGAAAACAATTTCGATACAAAAAGTATAACTAAAGCAAATAGATAAGCGAAAAAGAGATATTTTTTCACTGATGCCAAGACTGCGGAAACTTTTAAACTTCTTTACCAGCGTTGATTAAAACAATAAAAATTGAAGAAGGTGTTAAAGAGAATGTAAAAATCTTAAGCGCGATTTAAGTACTTAGAGATTATGAAGTTTTATTTTCATTATAATATGATAATGGCGAGAATAAAGTTTTACAAAGAGATAAGAACCAGAATAATAGATGATTTTAGTGCTGGTTATAAGCAACAGAATATTTGCGAGATATACTCTATGAATAGATCCGAAATTCCATTTTATGGCGCAGACCCTATTAAACGAGTATAAGACAAGATAACTAAATAGCAAGAGAGTTTGAAAGGGTATATGTTACAGGCAGGGGCATTAACAAACTGAAAGTAAATATATGTGCACGAACTGTATCCCGACGAGCAATTCGGGCTGATCTTGATTGTTATAATCCTGTGAGGAAATCACTGATATCAAAGAAAAATCGTCTGGTTAGCACTAATCTTGCTAAAGAAGATTTAAACTAGAATCAAAATACTGTTGGCGAATAGTGTTGACGAAAAAATTAAATATTTAAACGGCCATAAAATTTTCCTATACCCTCATATGACCAAGCGCTTTGGGGGGTTTTACTATAACTAGCAGATTCCAGCGCTCGAAATTCGAGTGCAATTTCTAGGAAATTTTATTTTTCAACTAGCTGTTTTTACCCGGTCTTGCCCGGGATACAAAGGCCTTTGACTTGAAAAATGGTTCACTATGCTTACCAGGCGCTGAGTACTTAGTCCCCAATTAACAAATTCCTCAATAAAATGAACTTTCTCCCCTAAAATTTGTATGGGCAGTAAATTCATTTTTTATTTTAATTAAAAATTTTTTGATTTTTTAATTTAGAAGTTTTTTAAGATGCTGCAGCAAAGATGCTTCAAAAATAAGTTGCGAAACCGCTTTAAGTTTTTTTTTTTTTTAGTTTATTTATAAACATCAAATATCACGGAATGGTTTGCAAATTAAAGGAATCACAACTTTTAAAAATTGAATTACTTCATTCAATAAGTGATTATCATTGAGCAGAGACGTCAAATTCAAGTTTCAGAAATGAAAGACTAATGCGACGTTTAATATTGTGTCGCAAGGTTTCTTTAAGCAACTGCTTATAGTATATGTGTGGCCTATTTTGATCAACAGGTAATTATTTCACATACGTAGATAAAATGTATCATACGACATTTCACTAAGCTGTATTCCGCGAGCGAGTCGCGCACGATTCCGCGCGTTTGGCAGCCAGACCCATGCTGCCGTGCAGTTGTTGTCAAATTATTTTAATCGCCAAAATATATTTTTCAGATCATTGCGATATTTTTGCTGAGCTGTGTTCCGCGAGCGCGTCGCGTCCGCATCCGTTGCGTCCGCGGTCGCGCACCGCGCGCCGCTTCCGCACGTTTGGCAGCCACACCCGTGCTGCCGCGCAGTTGTTGTCAACTTATTTTAATCGCCAAAATATATTTTTCAGATCATTGCGATATTTTAGCTGAGCTGTGTTCCGAAAGCGTGTCGCGTCCGCATCCGTCGCGTCCGCGTCCGCGGGCCGCGCGCCGCTTCCGTGCATTTGGCAACCACACCAGTGCTGCCGCTCGGCTGTTTCTAACTTATTTTAATTGTCAAAATATATTTTTCAGATCATTCCGATATTCTACCTATGCTGTATTCCCCGTGCGCGTAGCTTCCGCGCAACGAAATGACGCTATTGAAAAGAATACTCATTTTAAATGCATTTATTGTAGGACATATACTGCTCTCAATATGCAAATATTTACTAAAATAAATATTTAACAAAATTCATTAAATAAAAATATGTTAAAATTTAAGAATAAATTTGGGGAGTAAGTTCATTCTTTATTCCGATTGAAAAAAAAGGGGAATTTGTTCATTTCTTTAGGGTACCTTTTTTTTAAGTTTGGGGAATTTGTTCACCGTGTAGTTATATCCGTGTAAACCAAATATCAGAGAAATCCGTTGAAAAGTACAAATTTGTATAGGGAAGAAATATACCACACAACAAAATGTGAATTTTATATGAAAATTGGGCGTAAAAGTAGGCGTGGTCGGTAAAAATCATATGGCGACCTTCCCTGGAATATGTACTAAATTTCGGAGAAAGCCATTGAAAAATGAAAGTTTGTATAGCAATCAAATAAAGAAACAAATAAAAGGAAAAAAATAAGTTTTATATACATAGAAGTTGGCGCAAAGTAGGCGTTGCCTGTAAGAAGCATATGGTGACCTTCCCTGTAGTATAGAAATCGTGTGACCGAATCTTAGACATCCCTAGAAAAGTAAAAATTTCTATATTGAACAAATGTACCAGAAAACAGAAAATTAATTTTGTATAAAAAGTGGGCGTAGAAGTAGGCGTGGCCGGCAAGAATTATATGGCGAGCTCTCTGGAGTACAGAGATCGTGCGTAGCATATTTCAGAGAAATCCGTTTAAAAAAAATTGTGTAGCGAACAAATGTACCAAAAAACAGAATAAGAATTGTATACAAAAAGTGGGCGTAACAGTAGGCGTGACCGGTACGAAGAATATGTCGACCTTCCCTGGAGCAGAGAGATCGTGTGTACCCAATTTCAGAGAAATCCGTTGAAAAATAAAAATTTGTATATCGAACAAATATACTAAAATACAGAAAATGAATTGTATATAAAAAGTGGGCGTAAAAGTAGGCGTGGTCGATAAAAAGTATATGGTAACCTTAGCTGGAGTACAGGGATCGTGTTTACCGAATTTCAGAGAAATCTGTTAACAAATAAAAATTTGTATAGTGAACAAATATGAATAAAACAGAAAATGAATTTTACATAAAAAGTGGGCGTAAAAGTAGGCGTGGCCGGTAAAAAGTATACGGCGACCTTTCCTGGGGTATAGAGATCGTGTGTACAAAATTTCAGGAAAATCCGTTGAAAAATAAAAATTTGTATAGCGGTCAAACAAACAAACAAACAAACAAACAAACAAACAGAAAATGAATTTTATATATATAGATTTAGCCAATTAACATACCAACACTTTTTTGGTTTATTATTATTGTGAATGAAGATAACAAACTCATTAACAAACAAATTAACAAATTTTATAGATACACATAGCATATGTACAATTTTATGTATGTGTTAGTAGCAATTTTAAATGCAATTTACCAAAAATAAAGGAAAAATTTTAAAATCTGTAAATCTGGTTAACAGCC
Source organism: Cordilura impudica (assembly GCA_963682025.1). Classification (NCBI taxonomy): domain Eukaryota; kingdom Metazoa; phylum Arthropoda; class Insecta; order Diptera; family Scathophagidae; genus Cordilura; species Cordilura impudica. The sequence goes on from OY821517.1 coordinate 110,959,653, forward strand.
AAAAATAAATAACTTTCAAGTAATATACGTTTGGTCAAATTCGGGATAAATTCGGATAGATGTTCTGTAAAAGAACCATCCACTACCAATTCCATGACCACCGTGTTATTCCAGTGTTATTGTAGAGAAAGGTTCCAATTGTTTTGTCAACACCACAGAATACTTTTAAGTTTTATTTTTTTTCTGAAGTTATGTTAATATTTTGGCTTTGTTAAATGAATAAAACATACAAATGTTTAATTTAATGAAAGAGTTTTTAAGTAACAACTTTTTTATATTTTTTTTAACTCCAAAGCATACACTTTTTGAGAAAAGGCTTATAAAAATTGGCTTTCGGGGAAATGTGGGGATGACTTCAATGCCTTCTAAAGAGTTATTTACTAAGGTGGCCCTTAATAAAAAAAGTGTTCAAACTGTCGGTCTCACCCCCTAGAAATATGCGAATAGCAAAAGAACTGAGAAATACAAAGTTTTGGGCCAATCAGAAAACGTTTAGTCGTTGCGCAAAGCGATTGAAAATTTCAAGTGTGTTTATATGGGGAAAATATGACTTTTTTTTCAGATTTTACGAAAATTTCGTTCTATAGTTTAATTTTTCCGTCAAGCTATTATATAATTCAGGATCAGTATTAACTTATCCCTTCAAAAGGCTACAAAACTTCAAAATCGAATAAAACCTCGCCAAGAAATAGCAAATGCCCCAGACCACCTATGTACCAAAAAAAAAAAAAAAAACTAGGTCATGAAATTTGATGGCATTTTTTTCAAGTAGAAGTATTGCTTTATTACCACGTTGTTAACGTATTGCGCATTGAGGCCAAAAATTGAAAATTTTTTTGATAAAATTTTTAAAACTCCTTTTTCAAGTTTGAAAAAATTTTCTTTATCAAAATTTAAAAAAAAAATCTATCACTTCTAGGTTTTATGAAATACATGTTGCAGATTAACTGTGTGAATTTTTAAGTAAATCCCTCTGCCAGAATTTTTTTGACAAGGATTTTATTTTTACGGATTTCGAGAAAAATTGGATTTTTGTTAAATATTCTGTAAATGTACTCTTTCTAAATACTTTGTAACAAAAATTCATCACTTTTCTACTTTTAAATATTATATTTTATCTTAATAGCCTTTTTAATTTATATTCGCGAGCAATAATGGCACCAGAGATATATCACAATAGATAATTTTGATCTCAGGGGCACTGAATGGTTAAATAAATAAAAATTAACCGAATTATTTTTCTTAAATTCTAAATAGTGGTTTCAACGAGATTAATAGAAAAACTCTTTTTATGTCATTTTTATTTTAATATATCCTATAATCCAAAGCTGGCCTTGGCAAGTAATGGGTTAATGTTTTCGAATTTATCCCAAATTTTTGGGACGAAACTTCTACACATTTGATTATTACATTTTAAGTGTCGCATCTAAAAACTGGATAGCACTTACAAAATATTTGAATTTTTTGCATAATCTGTCTTTTATTAGTTTGGGGTCATATTTGACCCCAATTCCAAAAGGGTAAATGGAGTCATATTATATATTTCCGAAACCTTAGGCTATTGAGATAAAACATAATATTTAAAAGTAGAAAAGTGATGAATTTTTGATACAAAGTATTTAGAAAGAGTACATTTACAGAATATTTCACAAAAATCCAATTTTTCTCCAAATCCGCGAAAATAAAATCCTTGTCAAAAAAATTCTGGCAGAGGGATTTACTTAAAAATTAACACAGGTAATCTACAGCATGTATTAAATAAAACCTTAAAGTGATAGATTCATTTTTTTAAATTTTGTTTAAGAAAGTTTTTTCAAAAGTTTTATCAAAAAATTTTCCAATTTTCGGTCTCAATGCGCAATAGGTTAACAACGTGGTAATAAAACAATACTTCATATCTTACTACTAATAAGTATAGAGACCTAAAAAGAATGATAGCTTTAATCAATTTCTCAATGTTGAAAAAAAATGTCATCAAATTTCATGACCTAGTTTTTTTTTTTTGGCACAAGAGTGGTCTGGGGCATTTGCTATTTCTTGGCGAGGTTTCATACGACTTTGAAGTTTTATAGCCTTTTGAAAGGATAATTTAATAATGATCCCAAATTATGTAACAGCTTGTCGGAAAAAATCAATTATAGAACGAAATTTTCGTAAAATCTGAAAGAAAGTCATATTTTCCCCATATAAACACACTTGAAATTTTCAATCGCTTTGCGCCACGACTAAACGTTTTTTGATTGTACCCAAACTTTGTATTTCGCAGTTTTTTGTGCTATTCGCGTATTTCTAGGGGGTGAGACCGATAGTTTGAACACTTTTTTCCCTCCATATAACGAATGGCCACCCTATTATTTACTCTAGAAAAAAAATTAAGCCATTATTAAAATATTTGTAGCCTATATGAACTTTTCGATGTTAGAGTAGGAGTTGTGTAATAAAAGCAGTAAGAAAATTATATATAATTGGTGCGCTCTTCTGTTAGTTTTTCATATTCAGTAAGTCCATATAATCCTTTTGCTGTCGATAATAAACTTTAAAGTACATAAGAATATACAATTACGCATTTTATTTCATTTCACTATTCTGATATTACGGTTTCATAAATTATTAATAACAATTTGTTATAATTAACTTAAAAATGTTATATGTGCAATAGGGCACAGGTAGTATTTCGTAAGAGTATAGTTTATACAAAGCCTTATAATTTTGTTAATACTGAGATAATACCATTAGTATTTTAGGTTGACGAGTGGATTATTTTGTTGTAGGACGATTGGATTTAGTGAGTGCAGTAACACTCCTCAAAACTTCGGCGCTGTGTAAGTACAGTCAAGTTTAATGGCTTTTTAAAAATTTATTTTTCTGCATGTAAATAACTTTCAGTACAACGGCTGTTTAAATAAGCTCAGCTATAACTTTTACTGTGAATCAACTACGATGTAGCAGTTCCTACCTCATCATATCAGAGATCATAGAAATGCACATTAGCAGAGAAAATCGGGAGTAATCCGAATATGTCAGCCATATTAATGAGCACCGTTGCTCTTCGAAGTAGTTATAGGTAAATTATTTTCCTGCAGTGATCTTTAGGTGGTTCCTCATGCTTTCTTCATTGTTGATTCTTACGCAAGAGATATTTTCAAAGAGATACAGTGAGAACAAACTATGTCAGAATTCAATTTTAGATCCAAGTGAGATACAAAAGTCAAAACTTTTGGTGAAATTTTGTTTGTGCGATAAAGTTGATTCAAGAATGGTTTAGACTCACAGTTCGGATATGTCGGTGTGATACCTCCCACACAAAGATATTATTCAATATATATCTCATTGATATATATTGATCTTTTCGATATATTTCGAGATATTACTTCGTAATATTATTACAACCATCCAAAAATTTACCACTAAAGTTAATCAAAAGGTTATCAACCTGAAAAGGGTATAAAAATGGTTCTGTTTAAAATTTTCTTACTGGAACCATCAGAAATATTTTATATTTTTAATTCGGAATAATTCTTAAAATTTTACGCATAAAAACTCTCAAGCTTTCCATTCGGTTAAACGAAACTGAGAACCAAATTGGGTAAGCATATGATAAAATAAGACGCATAATTTTTTATAGTAATTTAATCATATGTTGGTCTTAACCATCTTATTCCACCGAATTAAATTAAATTAAATTAAATTGAGTTAAAATTCTCTGATACTAGCGCTAAGTTAAATTTGTGATATCTGTGTACTGTGTTGTCATCATTTATTAATTTGATTTTATTTATTTATTTACAATTTCTTTGTCGTGAGGTCCAGTTTTTTTAGATAAATAAGTGACTATAATTAAAAAGATGTAACAGAGAATCAATTTAAATAAAAATGTACACTCCTAAAGAAGTCTGAAAAAAAGCGGAAGTAACGTTGGTTGAATAATGAAAATAAATTGATCTTTTTATTAACACCAAATTTAACCACAGTTAGCCCGTAAGGAAACTTCTTTTTACAACAATAATTCTAAACTTAATGGTCACAAAAGAAAAATTTTATAAAATTAAATTAAATAAAATAAGCTTTATGTGCTTTATCGAAAATGCAATTAGTAAGTCTATAAAAAGTAAACGATTCCTGGAAAATTACTCTTTAATATTCAATTTATCAAAATACTATGTGGTCAGGGTATAATTACTTTATGCTGATGTTTGCAGCTACCAAAAATATTTTACCTATACCATTTTTTATTATACCGATCGAGTCAGAATCACTTTTTTAGTCGATTTAGCGATGTCGGTCCGCCCGTCCATCCATCTGCGTGTCCACGTAAAGCTTTTTATCAAACTACAGGTCGCAAATATCAATATATTTTCATGAACTATTTTCAGACCAGGTCCCCATACAAATGACCCTTATGAGTTCGACTCAAATTGCCCTAATATTAAAATTATAATACAGTTCTCGGTCAAATTAAGTTTGCATATGTTCATTACATCCACTTATCGGTAGTCCAAAAATAAATCTTTACAATAATTCTACGTCATAGCTTCCATATGAAGTTAATTCCCGAACTTCTTTTAAATCTATGAAAAAACAAATATGTTATGCAAATTTTTCTCAAATTTGCTATTTATATATTTTTCCAAAAAATAAATGACCTTAGCAAATATTGTGAGGATCGGCATATTTTTTGACCCCGTCTTCATATAGATATAGCATCCGATATCAACTATTTCATATCCGATGGGGAAAAAATGTAAAACAATGTCATTCAAATTTGGCTTAAGCTTATTTTCAATATCTAATTAATTGGACATAGGGTCCAGATCGACTATAATTATCTTACTTGTCTTAATTTTAATACTGGTAATCTGTTTGATTGCAATCCTAAAAAAATATCATTTTCGTCTGTACGGTCGAGACGGGAATATGCCTCATTTATTTGGAGCCCCATTGCTAGCGTCCACATAAATCGTTGGGAAAAATTTCAAATCAAATTTTTAAAGTTCAACTTTTTCTAATTTTTCAACCCGTCTCACACCTTATGAGCACAGATGTAGTTCGATTTCTATGAAACCTTTTGAACTCGAAGGACAATACACAAATACTGATTATCCTGATCTTTTACATTTCACTAAATTTTTGGTTCCACAGATTCCATGGAGAAGAAATCATTTTTTCCGCATTGAGTTTCATAGAACTGAATATGGCCATACTGAACCTCTAACCAAATCTATGAGATTATATAATAGTCTTTGCAATAATTCAGATTTAAATATTTCTACCAATGAGTTTAAAACTTGTTTAAAAAAATTGCTGCAATTTTAGTAATAAGCTGCTAGTCTATAAGGACTAGTCTGTAAGCAACGTGAGCTACTAAGTGTTTTTGGTGAAAAAAAGGATATTAGGTAAGAAAACTAGGGACTTTTAATAAAAAACGATCTTTATATTTTATAAATTAAATCAACTAGTATAAAATATTATAAAACTTGTGATTATATTTATTTATAAAAAAAAATAATTTAAATTATAGAGCAGGATAATTAAGGTGCAAGTATAATTATGTTGAATTTGTTGATATAAAATGTCCCTCAGTTACAAATATATATCGGGAATGTAAATCGTCTAACCAAATTGACGAATACCAGCGCATTGCGAAGTTATTCAATTAAAGGATGTTGAAAAATTGTGCATATGTAGTCTGTGGTCTTAAATTTGCATAAATAACCTCAGTTATTTAAGAAAAAAATAAATAAAATAAAATTTTACTAACATAATTTTTGATATGAAATAACTACTTTTTAAATCATTACTTAAACCACTTTCAAATCTATATGTCGATAAATAATGCATTTGGAATTCCACAATATTTCTAATATTCCACGCACTTTAAATAATTCCAGTTAGCTGACAACCTTATTGTCGAACAATCGTCATTATTTTTGTTATTGCAAACATTGTCGTTTATTTATAATACATATAAAGTACAGAGAGAAAACAGTTTAGTAGGTTGTTACGTAGTAGAATATCGGTACATCCGATTATTTTCTACAGTTCGCATCATACTCGTATGTATTTATTTAGCTCTGACATTGTCACAAATTGAAGTATATATGTATGTGCATAGTACATTGCAGAAACTCAATGTCTATATATATTGTTTATTTTTTAAACCTTTCATTGTTTATTCTATAAATTGTTTTTATTATTGTTGATTTAGCAAAATGTTACAGCCTTAGTAATAAAGCAACATTGAATGGCTGATAACAGTGGTTGATATGGATGGTAATGGCTGGTGGCGGCATTCTACTGGATGAAAGAGTTACTGTTGGTATTTAGTTAAATGTTGTTGCTTTCTTAGTTTTATGATAGCATTGCAGTAATTTTGCAGTTGTTATTATATATTATTTTTAGCTAAGAGTAAGAGAATAAGATGTATTTAAGAGTAAAAAATATATAAAACTAAAACCAACATGAATGTGTTTCGTAACGAATGCCAGCCTTTTTTTAACGAATGTTTGAAGTAAGTGTAGAATGTCGGTTAAGAGATACCACTATGAAATATAAAGTTCGTAGTATATAACACCCTTATTGTCAACGACTGACCTACAGACAAAAATATGTATAAATAAATACATAATTACATATGTCTGCATACAAAAAGCCATTTTTCATAACATTTGCAGTTTAGAATATATAATTTCCTATAATTTATTTTCAACCAGATGAATTAAATACATATGTTTATCTTTATAAATATAGTTTGCTTGTATGTAGTTAGTCTTATCGTTCATGTATCCGTTAGGATATTAAAATTGAATTTATAGCATTTGCATTAACTATTTAAGAAGCAATTTCAATTTAAAGTTATTTCCTGTTTTATATAAGAAAATATGAGATGAACAATCTGATGTTAAGTTCTTAAACCTTTAGACTATAGTGAGCACCATTTCTAAGTTTTTCTTATGAATTTTGCTTAATATAAATATTGAAAATATGTGGTAGATCTAAATTTTGTATTCGTTTTCCTAAAGATTAATTACAAGAGAAACTCGATATATTCAATAATATGTTAATTTGAATTATAAAATGCGTAGTGGGCGTATGCTTATTATTTTGTACATTAAATATTAATCATACAGAGCTATGAATTGAAATTAAATTATATGTATACATTAGTTCGTTGTAGGTATGTATATCACAATTAAATAAAATCAACATTATTATTTTTATTCGATAAATAATTCTTAACAGTTTGAAACATTTCATCAACCATATTAATGAAAGCCTATAACAATTTTATGTTTAAATATTAATGGCTATTTCAACAATAAGAGAAAAACATATATTAAATGGTCGTTGAAAGCCAATAACACAATTATAAAGGTGAAAATATCGATATGTACCATCAAAATGGGTAGCAAGAAAATGCTACAAAAAACGTAAAGCAGAACAAAATAAATGTAAATTTTTGTCTTGTGAAAACAAACCAAAGAAAGAAGAAAAAATATATAGAGCAGCAAAAACGAAAATGGAAAATGAAAACTATCTTACTTGGCAATAAAAATTCTAAAAAGAATATATATATATATATATATATATATATATAATATAAATTAATAAACAAATACCAATAAATAAAATTTCAGCGAAAATGGAACTGGTTAATAGAAAAAATTAGAAATCTAAAAATGAATTTCATACAAAAACATTCTGTATATAATAAAATAAGATAAAGTAAAACAAAATTAAATTAAAAAAGAACAAACGAACCAATTTAAAATTTAACTTCAATATTAAGTCACAGAGACCATCGATCCCATCATCACCCACAATAATAGAACAACAAACAACAGCAATGACAAAAACAAAAGCTGAAACTTTTTTTGCAATTTTTTCCAGGGACTGATGGCAATCAGTAAAAAAAACACTTGCAACATAAAATTGGATAAAATGGAAAAAACCAGCATATGACCACAACTGTTTTCATCAGAGGTAACGAAAATTGGATTTGATGTAGACAACGGAAACCAACCAAACTACAAACAAAAACTAAAAACAAATATTCCAATGAACAAGGGTGTTATCCCTTAACTAGCTCTAAAACTTTTTTCTATTTTTTTATTTTCAACTTTTAAATTTAGCATTGTTGAAAGATTTTTTTTTTTCAAACTTTCAAATAAGGACATACTCTCAATCAATAAATATAAATATAATAGAATAAAAAAGAGTTATCAAAGCCAAAAAATATATACATATATATAAGGATATACTCCTTGAGAGTGGAAAAAATATTGAATTAGAACTTAATATACTGTTGGTGACAATACGCTGCAAACTTTTACAAAATTCAATATTTGCCAATTTTATTATTTTAATAATTTCGCATTAACTAAAATTATATATTTTTTTATGATATTACGGGTTGGTGTATTCTCTATTGAAAGATAACAAATTTTCTAAAAAAATACAATTTACAAGAATAGATAAATGAAACAAAATTATTTTTTTAAGTGATGAAATATAATGAATATTTTTAAACTATGGTATGAAGTAAAATTTTAACTTTAATATAAATATTTATAGTATCTGACATTTGACTTCAGCTGTTTTTATACCCTATACCACTATGTGGTTTGGGTATAATGACTTTGTGCTGCTGTTTGTAACAACCAAAAATATTTGACCTACACCCATCTTTAATTATACCGATCGAATCAGAATCACTATCTGATTCGATTTAACGATGTCCGTCCGTCCGTCCGTCCGTCCGTCCGTCCGTCCGTCCGTCTGTGTGTCCATGTAAAGCTTGTAATCAAACTGCAGGTCGCAAATATGAATATTTTTTTGACGAAATTTGGTATTTGATCTTTTACCGGCCATGGGATGAACGCTATTGAAATTGGTGAGAATCGGTCGATGTTCAGACCTAGCCCCCATACAAACGACCCCTATGAAATCGACTTAAATTGCCATAAGATCCAAATTATCATACAAATCTTAGTCAAATTGGGTTTGTATGTATATATTACATCCATTAATCAGTAGTCCAAAAATGATCCCTATTGGATAACTCTTAGTCATAGGCCCCATATAGAGCTGATTCCCGATCTTCACTTAAATCTATCAAAAAACAAAAAATATTGGACAGATTCTTCTCAAATTTTGTTTGTAGATACAAGAGACTTTACCAAACATGGTCAGGATCGGTCCATTTTTGGGCCTAGTCCCCATATAGATATAGCATCCGATATGAACTTTTTAATATCTGCAGCCGAAAAAATTAATAAAAATCCCACTTAAATTTGGTTTATGCTTATTTTCTATATCCAGTTAGTTGGGCCTGAGAGATATGGTCTCTAAACGCATGGTATAGGGTATCGTATAGTCGGTCTAGACCGACTATAATTTTCTTACTTGTTTAAACATAATCGTGTTTTGATATATCTTAATCCAGCAATTAATTACTATAAAATAATGGCAGGAATAAAGTGTTGTTAAAAGTTACAAAACCGAATAATGGATGATTTCGCTGCTGGAAATAATGAAAAGAAAATTAGTAAGAAATAATCGATAAATAAATATAAAATTTTAAAAATTGTCGTGAACGAAGTACGGTGATGAAAAAACATTTAGGCGGCAGGCCCTGTAAAATGATTCAAAGACAGAGTAATTTTTATAAAGTGCACATGAACTGATCAGAATTAAGTTGGAATACTGTTCTAGTTTCAGATGAGACTAAGTTTAATTTAAGAGCCCATGATGTTCGAGACTAAAGGCTAAAAGACCAGACCCAAAACGATTTAATCCAGTTCTAAATAACGTAATGTGTCCATATGTAGAAAATATGCTCCTAGTCTGAACGCTTCAGCGTGACAGTGATCCCAAATGTACATACAAAGTTGTAACCGTATAGCTACAATCTACTGCAGCTGGTACTTTGAGAATGGCCAATCACCAGATCTCAATCCCATAAAAAATCTATTAGAAATATTTGATTGAAAAATATGGACACGCAATTACACAAACAAGACACATTTCGTAAAAGCAATGAGTTCAGAGTGGCAAACAATTTCTTTTGATATCATCAAAAATTTAATTGACTCCAAACCTCGGCGTTGTGAAGCAGGTCTAAAAATAATGGATATCCAACAAATTACTGAAACTAAAAATAGAGGGAAAGTTTTCAATTACACTGTGGAACAAATTCAGGTTAGCAAAAGTTAGTCGATTCTAAGAGTGAGGGGCGAAAATAGAGGCTAAATTAAAAGACCCGTATCGCGGCGCACAGTGGACCATTTGACGAGAAGGCGGTCAAAAATCTATAACTTTTGACTGGATTGGAATTTTGATATGCGGTTTTTTCGGTTGGTAGGAGAGACTGTAGCCTTTAAGTTTTGCTATAAAACGTCATTCTCGACCGAAAATAAAAAAGTTACGGAGGGTTTAAAATACATTTTCATTTGTAATTGAATTTTAGTACAAAAGTGAAGTGTTAAAAGGTAAAAAAAGGTTTTTTTTTTAACTATAATGTCTTATTTTTTCAATTAATTTTACAACTAGTACTTTTTAAAAATTTTTTAAGTTAATTTTTTCAGAAAATGACAAACTTTGGCCCCCGTAAACTTTTTAGTCCTAATGAAAAAAAAAGATCCCGAGTTAAAATATAATTTATTAAGCATCGAACGTAAAAGTTACCTTATATTGGTTCAAGATAGAGAAGTTTCAATGAAAAACTCGTATGTTTTTGCTTTAGTTAAATTTTTTTAATTGTTTTTTTAATATATTTCTATATCAATTTTTATGGTAATTTATGAAATATAACAATTTTTATTGTAAATTTATAAAAAATATAAATTTTTAAATCAAGAAAATTTTTTAGCTATATAAAAAAAAAGTGTAACTTATTGTTAGAGTAATGAAAAAGTACTTTAAATCAGCCAATTTTAGTAAACATTTCTTCCAAATAGCCTTGATTTTCATCTTCTGGAAGCTGTTTAGCTTCTTCGTCTAATTCAATAGAGGTAGTTTTCCATTTTTGACGAATGTTGGACATATATGGATCTGAAATGCACAACCAAATAGTAATAAGGTCTTCATTAGTACAACATCTGTAGTCTTTGTTCCTTTTTTCTTGCGGTTCTTCAGATAGATCTCCTGTTGTTAGCATATTGCTTTGAATTATTTGTTCCCCATGGTACAAATGTTTATGAACTGTGGATGGCATATATCTCCAAGAGTATTTTTCATTATAAAGTATAGCTGTTTTATTGGCGTACTCTCCAAATTTTTTTGCATTTATCTTTCTGCTGCATGCTAGAACTTGTAATATGATTTTGAATCGTCTTACTAATTCATGATCTACACTTGTGATAGATGCTGCAGTTTCGGGATCGGAAAAAAATCTCCTTGCAGTATTTCCATCATTTGTGTTTCCTTCCCCTTGTTTTGGTTGGTCGATTACGATGCCTAGCTGTAGATATATTTGTTGGTTTTTTTTTTGCTTTCTTTTTTCTTTATTTTCTTTGTTTTTTCTCACTGTTTCGCCTAACGGACCAAATTCCAAATCATAACCCAATTTAAGAATAAGCTCCATGAAACATATTCTAGCATGGACATTCCAAATTCGTAGGCTTCCTTAAAACTATCGTCTTCTGGTGGGGGTTGGCTTAATTGACTTGATATGTTTTGGCATATAATGCAGCTTGACGTTGACTTTGTTCCGGTTAAAGCTTGTGCAACTTTTCCATCAATCATTGTGAGACACATTTTAAAATGTACTTCAGTGTCTTGGTCATCAAATTTAAATATTACTGGTTGAAGTTGCTTAATTTGATCTTTTATTTTTTGAACTTCTTCAGTTATGACATCTTTGGCTTCCTTTTTGAATGCAAATTTTATTGGTCTGCAATACTTTGTTGAAGAAGGAGTTTCATTTTTCCATATATCAATTTCTGTTGCTCTACTAGTTGACGGCTCTAAGACGCTATACATTTTTGTTAAGCGCAATGGAACGAAAGGTACCATAAATAAATTAGCATCTGATGAATTTTCGGCATTAAATTGCTTTTATTATTTCTGACCAGAGGATCCATCACATTCCCATTTAGAAATTAAAGTAATGCTGCCATTATCAATTTTTTTTAAATGATCAGTATCAGGCGTAATTAGCAATCGTTCTGCAGTATGTCTAAGGAGATCTTGCATTTTTATTTCTGCTGATGTTGAAGTGACACTAATAGCAAATTGTGAAGGTAAGCATTATTTTTTGGCAAAAACTAAATCTCGATACTCTGGAAAAATTTTTCCACTTTCGTTGGCAGTTGTAGATGCAATCTCAAAAATAAGTTCCTTTATTAACCAGTAACATTTGTACATCTTTGCCTTGCTATGAGAGCATTTAATATACATTTAATATATATGCAAAATTAGTAATTTTTCCTTTATGCATTTCAATGTCCTCTAGTTTACAATTCTTAAAGAAGTCGTTGCTCACTATGTGCAAAATTACATCGTCTACATCATTTCGTTGAAAATAAATATCTGCCAGGTCTCTGTAACAGTACTTAGCCATTGCACAAATTGTAATGAATAATAATTGTGGAAACATTATTATAAATACTCTTTCTTGCAATTATGTAAAATAAAAGTTTTTATCTTTTATTACCACTTTTAGAAGCACCCTAACCCCTTTTGCAAGGTGAAGCATACCTGCTCATATCTTAAAGGGCTATGTCGCAATAGTTTTTTTTTACCATTTACCTGTTATTTAAATTGTTTCCCATTTTGTCAGGTATATAAACTATAAAACTCTATAATTCAGACTATTAATGTTTTTGAAAGACACCTATGTAAATGTACCTGTAACAATTAAGCGCATTATATCTCAACCCTTTTTTTATAAGTATATAACAACTCCTGACAACTCTACCGACACGCAAAAAAATACACCGCGGTGCACCGGTACGACCAACTTTTGTATTCATAACACTCAGATGGACGGACGGACATCGTTTAATCGACTCAGAAAGTATTTTTGAATCGATCTGTTAATAAAAGATGGATAAAGGTCCAATATTTTTGGCAGTTACAAACATCACCTCAAACTTAATATATCCTAACCACATAGTGGACAACATTTGTATTAATAAATTTTGCAGAAAATATCTAACCTTGGGTCAGAAAAATTGTTCTGGTGCACACGGGTGGAAACTGGCGGGTGTACAATGGGGAACAGGAGTATAGGGGAGGGTTCGGACTATAGAAGAGTGCAAGATTTTTTCTGACTTCTTTTGACTGGCAGGAGTTATGCTCTATTAAGTAGGAGATTTTCGGAAAATTTTAAATTTGGGAATGACTCAGTGATTTTACATTTTTAACATTAATAGCGTGGAAGCCACAAAACTTATTTCACTTCAAAATCTTTTAAATCGAAAGAGTTACAGTCATTCAAAAATAAAAATTTACAAAGAAATTTCTAATTTTAGCAAAATACTGAGAAAGCCCATTTTCGAAGACCCTGCTCGCTATGATATAGCAGAGATAGAGTCGCAATTTTTTGGCTCCCGAGGTTTACTAGTATTTACTTTCAAATGAATAACATAACTTTAAAAGCGGTAACAAAAAAGAAAATGATTTTTGGCCGCCTTCTCAAAATATGGTCCACTGTGCGGCGGTTGTTTATGTTAGTTCGAATTTTTTTTTTAATCGACTTTCGAACTTTGCAATCAAATGCCGATTTTCAGCTTATTGTTTATATGGTTTTTTTGGCTATAACTCGTCGACTAATTGATATTTTTTCAATCTGTAAAAGCCAAATTATTGCTAGAGGCCTGTGCAACAATTAAAATTTTCTAAAAAATTGATTTAGAAAATTTTTGTGGTGCTTATGAAGCAAAATGACGGAAAAATTATTTTTTTTTTCATGCTTTTTGAAAATATTTTCCACAAAACTAAGTCTTTTTTGCTTTCTGTTTGATCTATAATATGCTTCTCAGATTCTTCAATAAATTCCTTTTGAAAATAAAATGGCCTTAGTCGATAATTTGCGTTAAAAAGCCCAAAACCATTAAATAAATAGCTATTTACGTAGAACTAATTAAAAAGGGAAGTTCCAAGAATTAGGAATTAGTAAAACAACTTTTTTGTTTTCAACCACCGTCAGGTAGCGATTTTTTTTTTATTTCGGACAAGCGAACTAATTTCAAAAATGAAGATTCAGTTAAGACTCGAAACTCAGCCGAAGTTGATGTCTTTTAATTTTCGCTCGGTCGTGATAAAATTCGCTATTAATTTTTTTCGAACTTATTTCATTTTGTGAGTGATTTAGGTTGAGTGCATATATTGTATTAAAAATGTTGGAACCAAAATGTAAAATTGGACCATTTTTGTAATGTTTGTGGATGTTTCATAGCAAGCGATGAAAAATGTGGCAATGCGAGTGATTTTTTTTTTTTTTTTTTGAAGCCCATAAACAATATTTCTCGCAAGAGTTTATCACTGACGTAAACTATGTCCCTAAAAAAGTTTGCTTTAATTGCTATTCAACTCTTATGCAATGGAATAGTGAAAAGAAGAAGGCTATGCCATGATATGGTTAGACAACAGCCCGCATCAAGAAGAAAATTGGTATGGATGTATCAACCACCATAAAACTTTGAGTAGAAGGAAAGCAAAGAATAAAACTTATGTAGCAGTGCCAAGTGTCCAATGACCATGACCGTACTCAGAATTCGTTCCAGTACCAACATACCGAAGTATTGATCTTCAAACAGATATCAGTACTAATTAATATTAAGCTGGAAAACGCATATATATATTATTATATATATATTATTTATTTATTTATTTATTTATTTATTTTTTTTATTTAATAACAATGTAATAATAAATTACTACAAAATTATATTAAGTAAGCACTAGCTGCTAAAGCCATCGGCTCATATATATGTATATATTATCTGGCATATATATATTTTTCAGATTTAAATCTGATATTCTCCTTGTTTTAATATTTAATTGGAGCCCTTTGGCTTCAAACTGTTTTATCCAGTTATGGTTTCATAATTATTGGTTACTCAGCACAATCCGATTTACCAATTTTTTCTCCATTTAGAAACATATGAGAACTATCACCTTTTCCTAATGCAGATGTAACTTGCGATAATTGTTTAGCATTAACACTAATGTTCCATCTCTTCAGCCAATTTGAAATATCATCGTAAAAATTATTGAATGGTTTTAAGCCAATCACGGTTGAAACAAGTACTTATCTTCCTAGCTTTGATTCTGAACAGTTGCTAGTGATTACAGTAACCAATGTTTATGGTAAGAAATAACTAATTTTCCTTTTATGATTAAAAAGTTTCTTTTGTGCAGATAATAAATTAAAATATGAGCGTCACCATATCCTCTTTTAACCTCCATCTCACCCCTGTATGCAATAGCACATAGTATGCTAATATTTTATACACAAAAAAAAAATAAAGCCATGTTCATTAAATTTCTTTGCTATTTAGTCTCGAAAAGGCATTAGTCTATTAAAAAATATTTTTTTAAAAAGATATTTAAAAAGTGACGTTGCTTACCCTTGTGTGTGGTTTTTCACACATGTAATTGCTATCTATGTGGTCACAAGCATAACCGCCTAATTCGAAAATCATGCTTTTGAGAAAAATAACTTTTTATATAAATGTAATGGGATTTCACTAGAACTTGGGTCAGTATTTTTTCATTAATAACTTTTTAATAAACAGTGTTAGAGAAATGGGGATTTCACATAAATATAAAGCGTTTTTAGTAGAACATGATATCAAAGATAACCCAAGTCGTCGAATACCATGCTTTCGAGAAAAATGACTGTTAATTTAAATTTAATGTGGCTTTATTACGACTTAGGTCAATATGTTTTCATTAATAACTTTTTACTAAACAATGTTAGAGAAATGGGCATTTCACATAAATATAAAGCGTTTTTAGTAAAATATGATAGCGTACCTAACTCAAATCGTTCTTAAGTCGACTTATATATATTTTGCGCAGATATATTTTGCACAAGGAGCATAATTTATTGCCTTGAAATGTCCATATCTATTCATATTCTGACAAACTGTATGTATTCTTACACGTCTACGCACTGTTTAGCATGCATGTCTGCAGTTGCACGACGATCGAAATTAAGACTCCTTGCTCCAAACAATTGAAAAGTAAGTAAGGTCAGTGTGCTGTTTGCTTTGATTGTGAAAAGTATAGAAATTTATTTGTTGTTGATTGGGATAACATGGCTAGACCAACGAAAAACCTACAGTTATTTTAAATGTTTCTGATGATGAGAACTTTTCCGATAGTTATGAAAATTTTATCGCCGGAAGAAAATGATGAATCAGAACAAAGCGAAACAGATTCTGAAATGAATGCAATGGAACAATATGAAAATATCGATGAAATAGTAGTCTCATCCTCAGATAGAATGATGGATCCAATGACGGTAAAGTGTGGAAGACCTAACCAGTTCGCGAATAAGATGTGATCTTGTATCGGTGATATCAAGGATGCCATTATGTTGCCTTTCTCACCGTCAATTGATAATATTATTCTGAAGTGGTCAAAGGCATATACAAAGCTTCAATGTGGTTATAGCTATATCGAAATCAGCTCAAACTTGTTACATGCAAATATTGGTGTTCTCATTTTGGCAGCAGTTTAGAGGTATGTTTGAAATTAATCTAGTGTTTTATACATACATGCAATAATTTAGAACAAAAAATGAAACCCAACAAGGTTTATCTGATGGTGAATACGGACGTCCCATACTTCGACCGATAATGTCGCTTTGCGGATAAATTTACTACAATTCGTGCAATATTTAACAAACATTCAACCAATCTAAAAATATTACTATTGATGACCAATTGGTTGGTTTTCATAGAAGATGCTGGATTTGACAGTATATGACGCCCAAGCCGATATTTAATTTTGGATATTAGTTTGCTACCAGTTGGTGGCTTAGCTGAATGTGCAGTTTTAGTTTTGGTTTGAGTACTGGAGGGTTATAACATTACAATGGACAACTTTTTCTCATTTTACGAACTTGGTCAAAAGTTGTTATACCAAGGGCTAACAAAGGTCGGTACAATTCGCAAAAGCAAAAGAGGCATCAGTCACTTCAATAACATTGAAACCATCATAAAATCCACGATGTTAGTCCTACCGTCTGCCTACCTATATTTTTAAACATAAATATTAAGATCATTGGAGTAAATGCTCATGTTGCAGGGAAATAATAATTTCAAAATTTGTCATAAATTCAAGATTTTTTATCATTATTTTATTAACCGATTGCATTCTACTTAATCCTAGCTACACGTATATAGAAATTTAATCGTAAATAAAAACCGCTGGTAGCTGTTGCATATAATCGAATATATGAAATTGTTTTAAAAAGAAATTGATAAAATAAAACGCAAGGAAAAACCAACAAATTCTAAGTTTTGTGGACTTGTATTCCCAAAATTTTCCGTAGATAATAATGTAGGTTACAATTTTTGAAAATTATATTTTTAAATTGTGTAATAAAAATTTAAATTATGTTTAATTTTATTTCATTAAAAAATCTTTGAGAAAATGAAATAATAATAATGAGTTTTAATTGTATTGTAAATTGTATTCGGATTTCTTGAAATTGTAACCAGTGCAGTAAGATATAAAATATTTTACACATACAATAAGGCAACAAAAAAAAATTTTTTTTTAAACATACATATATAAGAAACATTGAGAACAAATTATTACAATAGAAGCATTTCTAAATTTTCTAATAAATATTCTTTAATTCTCTTTTTAAAAATTGAAATTCTTCCAATAGTTTTTAAGCTTTGTGGAAGATTATTATATTCTATACTACCCATATGTTCTATTCGCTGTTTCGTTGTTTCCAACCAACATCTTGCTATTCTTAAATTCATATTACTTCTTGTATTAGACGCAGTTTGATTCCTTGAAAATGATATTGTGTGATATCCAATATTCTGAATAGATTTAAAAACGTAGAGAAGCAGCTGCATTTTGTACAGTCCGTATACAGGAAGAACAGTTATAGATATGCCATTGTAAAGGGATAAGGTTGAATAATACAACGGCAGTTTTTAACGCTTTATTTTGGGATCATTGAAGCAATTTTAGAACATTACTTTTCTTATATCCATATATAACTGGCAAATAATTTAAATGACTGTTTATTAGACCTTGGTAAATAATTAGTTTCTTTCTTGCATCAAATTTATTTTTAGATTTATAAAGCAAACCAGTCGCAGACGAAATTTTGGATTTCAAATGCTGAATATGCATGCCCCCCAATAAATTACTTTGGAGGTGTAAACCTAGATATTTGGCAAACTGAGTTTCCGTTACATCCTTACCATCTACGATAATGTTAAAATTTTGGTTATGGGATAAATATGGCCTAAACCTTAGTAATTTGGTTTTCCCGAAATTTAGAAGCAATTTTTTTTGTTCTAACATACTCCGTAATAAGCGCTGAGTCGTACTCCATATGAGCTTTTAAAGCAATTTCATGCTTGTAATAATCATTATATTATATAATTTCCAAACAATTGTAGATTCTGCATATCATTAATATAGATGGTAAATAACAAAGGTCCCAAAACACTTCCCTGTGGAACTCAATATTCAGCACCACCCATATAGCTCTTTTAGCAATTGACTTCAACATATTATTTTCTGTTTGTTAAGTTACTATTAAGCAAACCTAAAGCTCTAATATCAACAAGTAATACCGTAGTTTTTCCACCATGATTTCATGATCCACAAGATCAAACACTTTTGAGAAGTAATAAAAAATTCCTGCCCCTCCACTAAACCCAATGTCCAAACCTTATTTATTTATTTTTTTATCACATTTATAAAATCTTTTTCCGTACCACATCCCTTTTTAAACCCATACTGACAAACAAATAACAAATTGTTTTCCTCAAATTATGACAACAACTGATTGGATAGTATTTTTTCAAATACTTTATCAGCAGTAGAGCTATAGGCCGAAATTTTTCTACCAATGTGCCATAATTCTCCTTGGGTATAGGCATAATTTTAGCGATTTTCAATGCATCTGGATGGATGGAAGTATCAATCATATTGTTCAAAATTGTTGAAATATACGGAGATATAGATTTGTTGCACTCCAGTAACATTTTTGGTGACATTCCATCATACCCACAGCTTTTAGCCACATCAAGTTTTGAAATAATTTCTTTGATTTCACAGCCATTCGCATAGAAGAAATTAAAACTGTTTCCCCGTGGCCCTAATGTTCTTAACCTATTACACAAGTCTCCTGGTAAGAAAATAATTTGCTGCTTTAAAATTTTAGGAGTATGAATAAAGTAGTCATTAAAAAGATCATTCTTTACTTGGTCATCGACAATAATTTCTCCATAAACGTTTTTAATATTTACCTGTTTTTAAGCTTTCTGCCAAGATTGTCATTTAAAAAATTCCAGCTCTTCTTCGGTTCCTGCTGAATACGACACAAATTGTCATAGTAATAGTTATTAGAACATTCTCTACAAGCTTTTCTGATAATAGCGTTTATTCATGTTAACCTGTTTTTATCACATTTGTCCTCCCTTCTGAACTTTAATAATTTATTTTTAAATAAAATTAGAGCTTGTAAATTTTTATTAATCCAAGGAGTTAACTCATATTTTATTAATATTTTTTATGCTTTTTCCAATAGTGGAACTTTTAGCAGCATTTGAAATACACATCATAACTTTTGAAATGTCTTCAGATGGATTACCAGTTTCTTTAAAAATTTGCCATTGGTTGTTAAGGTTTTGTTTAGCATGTTCGTAGTTACATAATCGTCTAACAGATTCAACATATTCAGAATTACCAGTTTGTTCCTTAAGTTTATATGTTATTATATGGTGATCACTTAAACAACATTCAATGGTATCTATAAAGATTTCCTCCGTGATATTACTAAATACATTATCAACGCTTGTACCAGAATCAGGACGTGTGATTAATATATGCCAATTTTTTTAGTTAAAACTCTTGTAAAAAACTACATTGGAATCGCAGACTACTATATTAAGAAAACGACCAAGCGTAGTAAATAAGTTTTCTATAAATTGGGCGAATTTTATAAAACCAACTTATTGCGATCTATAAAACGGCGTGAATTTCAAGGATTTACCGTTATTTTTGTAACTGTTACTGAGATTGTTATAGTTTCTATAAAGCTTTGCTTTCGGATATTTCAATTTTGTAATTTAAATCTATACTAATATTATAAAGAGGTAATGTGTGTTTGTTTGTTTGTTTGTTTGTTTGTAGGAGGTAATCTCCGTAACTACTCATCTGATCTTCTTGAAATTTTCACAGAGTCTTACTGCGGATATGGGAAGTGCTATAGGCTATAATTTTTTTAATATTTTTAGTGGGCGTGGCACCTCCTACACAAAGTAAATTTTTAATATCATATACATATATTGAGTACTATGATAGAGAGAGCTTTGGAAATTTGTGTGAGGTCACCTATTGTTAATGTTAGTACCTACGCCGGAAATGGGCGGGATCGGATAAGTGGGCGTGGTACCTCCCATACAAGCAATAGTTCAATATTATATATCTCGAGTGTTGTGATAGATAGAGCTTTTCAAATTTTTCTGATGTCACCTATTATTAATGTGAGTAGTCGGATGCAAAATAGGCACTATCGGACCAATAGGCGTGGCACCTGCCATACAAAGAAAATATAAAATGCCATATATCTGGAGTTCTGTAATAGTGAGAGTCTTGGGACTTTGTGTGAGCCCATAAGTTATTCATTTGATTAGTTAGACAAAAAATGGGCGTGATCGGAGAAGTAGGCGTGGCACCACCCATACAAAGAAAAATTTAATATCATATTTCTGGAGTACTGTAAAAGAGAGAGCTTTGTGGATTTGCGTGAGCCCATAGGATCTTTGTGTGATTAGTCGAACAAAAAAATGGGCGTGATCGAATCAGTGGGCATAGCACCGCCCATGCAAAGTAGATATCTAATATCATATAACTGGTGTACTATAAAAGGGATAGACTCGACATTTTGCATGAGTCCATCAGATATTAATGTGAGTAGTCCAATAAAAATTGGGCGGGATGGGATTAGGGGGCGTGGCACCTCCTATGTAAAAATATGAAGCACTACGAAGTCTTTTGACAAGTTCATTAGTTATCAATGTAATTTGTCGTGGAAAATATATCGCCAAAACCAAAAATCGCCAAACCCAATAATCGAGAAAAATAAAAATAGCCCAAAAAACAAAAATCTTCAAAATCAAAAATGGACAAAATCAAAAATCGCTAAAAAGAAAAATTGCCAAATGATATTCTAAGTTCAAGGCCAATAGTTACGTGTTGCCAGATCTAATATGGATAATCCATCTTCTTCTCATGGGCAGATACATGTACCTTGCTCCATTGTAGGAACGCCGAAAAATCTGATAATTGTTGTACCGAATGAAAAAACAAAAACATTGTATATCAGCATCAGCAAGAATTGAAATAAAAAAATCTATACTAATATTCTATACTAACATAATAAAGAGGTAATATTTGTTTGTTTGTTTGTTTGTAGGGGTTAGTCTCCGTAACTCCTCATATGATCTTCCTGAAATTTTCACATAGTCTTACTGCGGATATGGGAGTGCTACAGGCTTTAATTTTTTTAAATATTTTTTGTGGTCGTGGCACTCCCATACAAAGTAAATTTTTAATATCATATAATATTAAGTACTATGATAGAGAAAACTTTGCAAATTTGTCTCAAGTAATCTATTATTAACGTGAGTAGTCAGAGAAAAAAATGGGCGGGATTAGACAAATGCGCGCGGTGCCCCCACACAAACTTAATATTAAATGTGATATATCTGAATTACTGTATTAGTGAGAGCCTTGGGACTTTGCGTGAGCCCTTTCATAATGATTCCGAAGGGGGGTGGGGAGGTGAGGGGGAGGGTGTAGCGAAGCACACCGGGTTACATCTAGTTGTTATATATATAAACTGATGTTCCTCCATAGCCATGTGATCTACAGTAATGTACAACATTGTGTCCAAAAATATCATAAATTTGAGCTAAATTAGAAGAAAACTAGTTTAGAAAATTTCGATATCATAGCTTTAAAATATTAAATTTATCAATTGCTGAAATGCTTCGCATGTTTGCAGAAACAATATTATAAAATGGAAGATTGAAAAATCTACAATAGTTCTTCATAACAACATATTATAATATAAACAAGTAAGAAAATTATAGTCGGTCTAGACCGACTATAAGATAACCTATACCATGCGTTTAGAAACCGTATCTCTTAGGCCCAACTAACTGCACACAGAAAATAAGCAAAAACCAAATTTAAGTGGGATTTTTATTATTTTTTTTTTGGCTGCAGATATGAAAAAGTTCATATCGGATGCTATTTATATGGGGACTAGGTCACAAAATGGACCGATCCTGATTATGTTTGGTAAAGTCTCTTGTATTTTGCAAAAATGTATACAAACAAAATTTGAGAAGAATCAGTGCAATATTTTTGTTTTTTATTAGATTTAAGTGAAGATCGGGAAGAAGCTCTATATGGGGCCAAAGGGATCATTTTTGGACTACTCATTAATGGATGTAATGAACGCATGCAAACCCAATTTGAGTAAGATCTATATGACAATTTGGATCTTATGGCAATTTATGTCGATTTCATAGGTGTAATTTGTATGGGGGCTAGGTCTGAACATGGACCGATTCTCACCAATTTCAATAGCGTTCATCCCATGGCCGATAAAAGCTTATATACCAAATTTCATCAAAATATATTCATATTTGCGACCTGCAGTTTGATTACAAACTTTACATGGACACACAGACGGACGGACGGACGGACGGACGGACGGACATTGTTAAATCAACTCAGAAAGTGATTCTGATTCGATCGGTATAATTAAAGATGAGTCTAGGTCAAATATTTTTGGTTGTTACAAACAGCAGCACAAAGTCATTATACCCAAACCACATAGTGGTATAGGGTATAAAAAGTATAACTAAAAATCATAACAAAAATAAGTAAATATACATATATAATGAGAAAAAAAAACATACAACATTTAATAATTTAAAATTAAAGAATAATAATAATGTCAAAAAAATTTAAAAATTATAATCCTTCAAGATAATTAAAAATAGAGTTTTTCAATTGCATTGCGTTGCTAATATTTTTTATATAATGGGTAATTGGTTCCAGAGGCGGATTGCATAAATAAAAAATTGGCGCTCTGAGAACAGATATTGGTGACGAATTTGAATTATTGCTTTACCTCTATTGGTTTTTTTTTCGAAAAGTTTAGGGTGTCTATAATATATTTTTAAACCAAAAACATATCTTGCAATATTATTGTATGTAGTTGTTGATTTACGTTGATCGAATGAATCACAACCAGCAAAAGTAATCCACAACCATATAAAAGCATAGGTATCAAATACGTTTTGGCTAAAAGCATTCTGATCTTTAGTGGTGTAATATATTGGTTTATGCATAAAGTCCATAGCATACCATATATTCTATCAGTTGCAATGTAAATTTGGTCTGACCACGAAAGTTTTTCAATAAAAGTAATGCCCAAAATCATTGTCTATGGTATCATATTAATGTCAGAAGATTCAAGTTGTGTACTTAAACTATTTATGGATTCTTCAGCTGTTCTAGATATAGGAATGTATTTTGATTTTAAAGAATTTAAGCGTTATCCATTAACAGTTGCCCTTTGGTAGGCTTTTTATACGTGAAGGTTTATCTTTGAAATAAAATGGCAAATTGCAGAAACTTTGCAGCGACAGACCAAAGCCTCTGGTGGGAATCGAACCCACGACCCCCGCATGATAGGCGAGCATTTATTTTTTTTTATAAAATTGATTTCAGCGGTTGCGATGACCATAAAGATAAACTTTGGTTGATCTAAAATTTCGCACACAGCATTATTACTTCTAGAATAAAATTGATAAGAATGTGGCGAAAACAATACATTCTCTAAATGTTTGCAAAACGTACTCTTCAAATACACTAAAAGAGGTTTCTTGCAGTTTTTACAAGCCAAGCTAAAGAGAAAAATAACCTCAAACAAAAATTATACACTACAATCACTCTTCACGTATATGGTGATATTTAATACAAAGTATTGGAGACCTATGTAGTACATAATCCATAAATTTTATTATAATATGCACTTTCAGCTTCTTTTCCTGTTATAGTGAAAAAAAAAATATAGGAAGAAGTGGTACCTGCTGCCCAGTGTAAAAGTCTCAAAAATGGACCACAAATATTGCAAATCTTAAGTAAGTAAAATGTTCATCCACTCTTTAGAACTTAAGATGATTTGTTTTGAATATAAATTTTAAGTATAGTGGAGTAAGTCTTTATGACTTACATCATTCAATAGACTACTAAATCAAAACTAACTCCCATTTCGTTTTGATGAAAGAGCAACCATATTTATAATATATGTCAATCTAACCGAAAAGTTTTGTACTTTTGATTGTGCCAATAATCAGCATACTCCAACACTGCAACTAGCGTACGGTACAAAACCTTGTTGTGAATTCTAAGTAACTCAACTGATGTAACCCTTAGTTTTGTTACTCAAATTTAAAAAAAAAGCAGGTATGAAAATTAGGTCTAGTCCAACCACACGATGCCCTATACCATGGTTTGTATTATCCAATTAATTGGATAAGGAAATAAGCATAAACCAAATTTTAGTGGCATTGTTATTAATTTTTTGGCTGCAGATATGAAGAATTTCATATAATATTTATATGGGGACTAGGTCGAAACATTAAGCGATCCTTACATATTTGGTGACGTCACTTAGACTTTGAAAAAATATACACAAACCAAATTTGAGAAAAATCTATGCAATATTTTTGTTTTTTTGATAGATTTAAATGAAGATCGGAAAGCGGCTCTATGTGGGGCCTATGACTAAGAATTGTCATATAGGAATTATTTTTGGACTACTGATTAACAGTTTCAATAGCGTTCATGCTATGGCCTATAAGAGCTTATATTGCAAATTGCGTCAAAATATTTGCGATCTGTAGTTTGATTACAAGGTTTACATGGACACACAGACGGACGGACGGACATAGCTAATTCGACATTTAAAGTGATTCTGTGTCGATCGGTATAATATAAGATGGGTCTAGGTCAAGTATTTTTGGTAGTTACAAACAGCAGCACAAGGTTATTATACCCAAACCACATAGTGGTATAGGGTATAAAAACTAAAACAAATTTTACATAAATAATTCATTTACTAATAATAATCCGACATAAAAAATAAAATACTCTAACAGGGTAACAAAACAACATTATTAACAACGTTATTTATCTGGTAGACACCATGGATATATGGATACCTAGCTAGATGGCATTTACTAATTTCCCTAAGGTTTGTAATAAAGCTTGATATGAAAATAAGTTTAAAAAAATGTATTAAAAATATTCATAATGATTGACGATTTTATATGGTTTATGTTGTTTATCCCGAGCTCTGTGACATTCAGTCATAGGGTACCATGACACGAAAAAAAAATTAAAAAAAAAATGAATACTAAGCAAAGCATCCACAAAACAACAAAATCACTTGACAACCCTCAACAATGAACAAATAGATGTGTCCATTACCAAGGATATGACTTTAAAAAACAACTAAACAGTGAGAGTAGAGTGGAAAAATGTAAAGAATACACATTTTCCAAGATAAGTGCAGAAAATATTTTAAAAATATAAACAAAATTTAAATAACTGAAATCCATTAATAACTTTGAAGCAGAAAAAATAATGTGCCTTGTAAAACTTTCGACAGAATTAAGTATAGATTTTTACACTTTTTAATATTGATTAATTTCTTAAAATTAAAACTAATTATTGAAATGGTGTTGAAACAGCATTTATAAATACGTGAGCGTAGTGTTTATTGGTAAAGTGTCAAGCTATGCTTTTTCAGGTCATACAACTTTTACTTTATAAAAAAATATAAAAACCAAAAAAGGAAAGACTGTAACCAAATATTAAAAGCTTCAGAGGGAGCAGAATTACTACAGAAACATCAGCAACAATTTAATCACTTTGCATACTGAGACAAAATAACAACAACAATAACAACGTATAACAAGGAGCATACAACAAAAAATATACTTGCACTTGGGCCTTGGATTTTAGAGATTCTCAGATGTCTTTCGCTAAAATACGTTCAACTATAATAACAACAACTAAATGAAAAAACAACATACGATTTATGTTGAAAGATGTGTTTGCTGTTTCCATATTTTTCATTACACAAATTTATACGCAAGGACAATTACACTTAAAGAAAAATGTTAGTAAATTTGAATTTGAATTACTTAAGTTGATAGTGTAAGCCATAAATTGGGTTAAAAGATTCACTGAATTTAGTAAGTGATTTTCGACATTTACAATAGCTTTCTGAAAAACTGGAAGAATATCTGGAAAAATAAATGAAAAAATCACATAATAATCAAAAGTGTAAACTAAAATTTTTGTCTTTTCCATTTTACATAAAATTGCCCTTATAATGTTATTGTAAGTGTTTTAAATCAGTACATACATGGCGTATTTGTAGTCTATTTTCTAAAGGTTTTAATGCAATCGAACTGTTATTTAAGACTACTCATATCCAGATATTTTGACCCTTAATTAGGAAACCCCATGCGTTTCATGGTTCTAATATAAATGGTGGAAGATCGGAATATATTGATTTAAATTATACAGTTTCTATGCGACTTGCTAAAAAGAACACCAAAGCAAAAATATATTTTAAGGGAACCGAATTTGTGACCAAGTAAATTACTCTCGGAAAGCATAACTGTTATATTATTCTGTATCAAATATGGGTCGTTGTTTTATTATATTTTTTCAAAACCGATTTGAACAAAAATATTTTTTTTAATTCAAATTTTTAATAATTCATAATAAGTTTGTTTTGCGTAAGTGCAAATTTTCAGCTTAATTTTGTACTTAATTTGCCGATATATATTTTTTATTTTGTAATTTGCATTTAAAAACTCTTACTTTTAGTTTATTTTGTTTTTTTTTATTATATATCATACATACTTTATGTATAAAA
Organism: Cordilura impudica; assembly: GCA_963682025.1. NCBI lineage: Eukaryota > Metazoa > Arthropoda > Insecta > Diptera > Scathophagidae > Cordilura > Cordilura impudica. The sequence continues at coordinate 110,986,840 of OY821517.1, forward strand.
TAAAAAAAATATAAGAAAAAATTAAAGAAAAATTATACTTTTCATACATGTAACTAGCTAATTTTGCCTTCCTTCTCTTAAATTGATTTCATTGGTATTTTACACTTATCACATTGTGCAACAAATAAATATTTTTTGAAAATATACGGACTTGGCAGTAGATGTCGAATCCACTACCAAAGTGTAGTAAAACTCAATACTCAGTTTGGCATGATTGGTGAGCAATTTTGTTTAATGGGTCGCAAAATATTCGCAAAATCAGTGGGCCCCTTAAAAAAAGGTGTCATCAGTTTTTGTTCAACAGATTGTTCAGACTTGCTGATAACGATTAACTATATTTGCCAATAATGTAGCTAGCAATCAGTTTAAAGAATTTTATTTACATTTTATGCGAAAAAAAATATTATTTCCTGCACTATTTTTGAAAAAATATAGGAAAAAAATATTTTTTCTTTTTGTACTTTATTCAGCATAACTTACATTTGCTCCTAATTTTTCACAAAAATATTTAAGAAAATTATAGCCACGGTAAAGCTGAACAACTTTTGTGAACATATCAATACAATCTAAACGTGCCTATTTATCCAAAATAGCTCATAAATCTCATTATATCTTAAAAATTGCCGTTTTTTCTAAACTATACTTTTATTGCATTTTCTTACTTTCTTTGTTATTTTGGCCTTTATTGTGTTACTGATTTAAATATTTATTATTTTTAAGTTTTGTTGCTGTTTTCTTTAGTTTTATATAGTGTTTTTTATTAAGCTTCTTTTCAGTGACATTTTTGCGATCGCGGAGAATAGCATTACAATTAAATGGAAACAAATTTTTTACAAAAATTGAAGTAGATGGCGAAGAACAGCAAGCTTCAGATCACGATGAACTATCATAATTGGGGAACAACGGGACTTCAGATTATGATGATAAATATGAATATGGCGGTCTCTCAGATGAAAATTTAAAGTCCCCAAAAATTTTTAAAATACAAAAAAAAAAAAAAAAAATAGCATAACATAACACAACACAATAGAAAAATTTTCACTTGATTACATTAATTTCTAAAAAAAAATATTGTTTTAGCGTCAAAAAATGTAAAAAAACGACAATTTTTAAGGTACAAAGTGGTCTATGTGAGCTATTTAGGGTGAGTAAATACATTTAAATTGCACTAATATGTTAAAAAAAAAAAATTTCAGCTTTACGTAGCTCTAACTTTGTTAAAAACAAGTTCAGAGCAATGTCCTCTAATATATGTAAAAAGTACAATATGTGGAATGTACAAACCATACACCACATATAGCAACTCTTACGAAACTGAGAATAGTGGAAATTAGAATGCATAAATATTCAAGAACTTCAAAAAATAACGATTGTTCGTTTGAACAGAGCTGTATCTACCGAGACCAATATGAAGGAAAAGTACGGTATGAAAACTGATTGTTAACCACACTTCTCGTAGGTCTGACTTTAGGTGAGGATGTTAAAGTACTGACCAAAAAGTGCAAGTACGAGTATATGTAAGAGAGATGCAGGTTCATATGGAAACAATATATTCAATTAAAAAATAAAAATTTATCGCATTGTTCAATAAATCGCTGATGAGGGCTGAAATGCCTGAAACCGGTCCTATTAAGAATAAAGTGTAGTTATGAATTTCAGAAATATATGCTTTCTTCTACTCTAATACGCACCGTTGTTAAATATTGTTAGAAAAAAAATTATAAATCCCTGCAAGTTATGCTGTAAAAATTAAAAAAACAAGTAAGAAATTATAGTCGGTCTAGACCGACTATATGATACCCTATACCATGGTTTAGAGACCCTATCTTTCGGTCCAACTACTTCGATATAGAAAATAAGCATAAACCAAATTTGAGTGGGATTTTTATTAATTTTTTTGGCTGCAGATATGAAAAAGTTCATATCGGATGCTATATCTATAAAGGGACTAGGTCCAAAAATGGACCGATCCTGATCATGTTTGGTAAAGTCTCTTGTATTTTGCAAAAATATGTACAAACAAAATTTGAGAAGAATCAGTGCAATATTTTTGTTTTTTAATAGATTTAAGTGAAGATCGGGAAGCAGCTCTATATGGGGTCAAAGGGATCATTTTTGGACTACTCATTAGTGGATGTAATGAACGCATACAAACCCAATTTGAGTAAGATCTATATGACAATTTGGATCTTATGGCAATTTATGTCGATTTCATATGGGTAATTTGTATGGGGGCTAGGTCTGAACACGAACCGATTCTCACTAATTTCAATAGCGTTCATCCCATGGCCGATAAAAGCTCATATACCAAATTTCATCAAAATATATTCATATTTGCGACCTGCAGTTTGATTACAAGCTTTACATGGACACACAGACGGACGGACGGACGGACGGATGGACGGACGGACATTGTTAAATCAACTCAGAAAGTGATTCTGATTCGATCGGTATAATTAAAGATGGGTCTAGGTCAAATATTATTGGTTGTTACAAACAGCAGCACAAAGTCATTATACCCAAACCACATAGTGGTATAGGGTATAAAAATAATTTTTTCTTACATTTGTTCAAAAAAAGTGCAGGAAATACCGTTCTTTTTTTCGGTAATTTCGTGCGATGTAATATAGTCGACTAAATCAAAAATTAAAATTTGTAATATGTATTTTTAATTCTGTTTTTATAAGAATCATATCATCATAATCCGATTTAACTTTCTGATTTAAATAAAGTTGGACTAAAATTTAATCATTAAATTGTTCCTGTTTTATTTAAAAATTTAAAATAAAATAATAGATAAAAAAGAATATTAAAGTTGGTCTAGATCGACTATGCAATGCCCTATGACATGCATTTGGAGAGAGGATAATGGATTCAACTTTTCTAAGGACAAAAAATAAGCCAAACCAAATTTTAGTGCTATTATTGCGGCACTCATCTTTCATGTTATTTTTATATGGGGTCATGGCCAAACAATAGACCGATCGTGACCATATTTAGTCAGGTAACTTAGTTTTCTCAAAAACGTATAACTACCAAATTGGACAAAAGCCTACATCATTTATTGGACCACTGATAAGTGGGTAGAATAGGCTTTTTACAGAATATAGATTTTATCATTATATGTATGATAATCTAAATCTTACGACAATTTAAGCTGGTCTGATGGGGGTTATATACATAGGCTAGGTCTGAGCATGCAGCGATTTTCTCCAATTTTAATAGCGTACATTCTGTGATCAAAAGAAATTTATATCTGCGACCTGTAGTTTGATTAAAATCTTGATATGACATACGGACAGATGGACATACAGAGAGACAGATAAGAAGACAGACGGACATCACGGAATCCACTCAGAAGGTGATTGTGAATCAATCGGTGTAATAAAATCTGGACCTAGGTCAGAGGTTTTTGTTAGATACAAACATCAGAACACACTCATTATACCCTCACCACATATTGCTATAGTGATTCGAGATTTCTCTATACCGAAGATTCTCGGGATCTATCACTTGGCATACCTAGTTAGACCACATGTTCCCATATATTAAAATTCTATAAAATAGCAAAGACTAATGGGCTCATGCTATAAAACGAAACGCAAAGCAATGTTTGTAATTTTAAATGAAAAATTTGTAAAAAAAAACTCAAGGTTTTGAGTTTTTTATGAAGATTTTTACGTTTTGTAGAACCGGTGTCTTAAGAATATATATTTCACCCGTAGGAGAGCCTAACCATACCACCAAATCATGAAAATCTTATAATCCAAATTGCTTTGTATTGCAAACATATTACGCGACCTCCGCCAAATTGATTTCGATTGCATCTAAAAAGTGAATGACGCTTTGAGGATCAAAAATATTCTTGGGAAAATAAAACTCCCACAAAAGCATTAGGAATTTATATGGAAATCTTTTCGAAATTTAATTGCCGACCGAAAATCTGTTCTGTTATCGGTCCTGTTCTGTAAAATATTTTCTAGATATGCAAAATTCCAATATCTATATCTACCAAGAGCATTCAGGAAGTTGTGAAAGAAACAAATTACACTTGCATAAAAACGGATTATTATATTTGAAAAAACGTCCCATGCTACTCACTTATACGCCTTACCAACTGAGAGCACTTGTTCTCTTGACGCGTATACATCATGGTCCGAACGCTCACGGATCCTTAAGAAAAGCTACAGAACTATACCATCAGCCGATAATAAGTTAGAGACAAATTTAAATATAAGAAGCAAACAGTAACAAATTAAGGCATACGATAGGAGGCGATGATGTTTTATTAACGAAAAACGTTATCTTGGTTTATTTTACAGAAAGAAACTTCACGCACCAAATTCATTTTCTAAAACAATACAAAAAAAAAATTTAACAAGTTATTTTATTTCATATCATAACAAGTTATTTAACTTCATATACAATGGTTATATTATTAAGAAAAAAAACATCAATATTAAAGCATCCTTAAATTATTGTTAGATAAACATTTTAAGTTTAAAGCACGTGTAGATTTGCAAAACGAATGCAGGATATAGCACAGTTTTCACTGCACGTTCTGAATAAATATTACATGTGATTAATGATGATTTATCAATGTTTAAGAAAGCATTTCTTGGCTTTTTTGAATTTTGCTAATGGATTTATCTGCAAATAAGCTCAAAATTGGGTACAACTCACACTGATATTGTGGTATTAGCATAAATGCTAAGGGCCGTATGCAAACAAGTTAAAGTGTACTTCTAGTAGACTTTAGCAACAAATTTTGTATGAAAAACATACAATAAACTCTATTTGAAGTACGCTTTAATTTTTTTTTTTTGCATACGGCCCTAGAAGTGCAGGATGGCCATCGAATTCTATCGGGCATTGCTGATCGGCAGAATAGCTTTATATTTTTTTAAATGGAAACTTTTGGTTTTTTTGAAAATATTTAATGCATTTCCCAATTCAAACAAAGATTACATATCATTACGCCACTCTATGTATTTGGGGTAAATTTTTTCTTTATTTTGGGTATAGCTTTGCTTTAGTTCGTTGTGCTTGTTGACTAATTCTGGTGTAAAATTGTAACATATTTCGGGAGATGAAGTTTTTCCTCCGAGCAACTCATCCATAATTACAGATAGAAATTTGAAACTTCATCGCTGATGGTGCGTGAACTTTTTTGACTCCAGCGAAAAAGTAAAAGCGTATTTCTTCATAGTTTTTAATGGCCTATTCGACTATAGTATGCCAATATTGATACTTTCAAAAAATGTTAAGAAGTTATTGCCCTAGTATACAATTATAATACTGGAGAAGGGTTTAAAAAAATTACAGGCTCTCCACCCACGCAGCGAAGTTCAAAAAGTTATTTCCAATATAATTTGTTTCGTGCCAAATTATGGTTCCCTATGTCATCTTTGGTCTTAAAAAATTAATGCTAAAATAAAACAAAATTAATAACGAAAAAGCTGATTGAACTTGGTATATGCCAATATACCAAAATATCCAAAATTGGTCAAAGACCACATCTGCCTCGTAATATAAAATATATCTGCCAAATTTCAGCATTTTTGGTAATTAGGGGCTTTAAAATGTGAATAATACTAAAAAGGTCATGTAACAGGCTCCCTCGCTTCGACGCCCACAGATTGATATTTTAAAACCCGGCTCCATTTGCAACTGTCTCGTTACTAATGCTTTAAGCATGCCATGTTGCCAAGGGGCTTCAGGAAATGGAAAGAATAACACACATAAACAATTGGGAATATATGTATAAGGTGCTTCAAAAACATAAACATTTTTTTATATAAATGAATGTGCAATTTATGTTTGTATGTCGAAGCATTCCATTCAAAAGTGGAACCTACAGCCTTTTTACAGATATTACATATTTAATATTTTTGTATAAATATAATATTTTCTAAGGAAATTTAAATAAAAAAAGGAACCAAGTAAGTTCGCTCTCAAAATTATGTATGGCGAATCATGTAGATTCAATTAAAATTGGGGCGCGAACCGTGAATGAGAGAGCGAACCGCGAATCTTGCTGTCCGTATGAACATAGCATTACATATGAAGTCGTTTGGTTACATTTTTGGTTCTTCCTTATACAATGTATTAACATACATATTTTTATGTATGGGCAGAGAATAGTATTTAGTCTATTAATTAAAAGAACAGATTAGATATGCTGCGAGTAAATTTTGATCTGGATGTAATATAAGCACATAAAAATATTTCAATTTGTCTGCATACAAAATGTGTCATAAATTTTTTAATACAGTTGCTAACTGCAGCCTGAATTTTATTTTCTTTTTTTTTTGGTTTTAATGGATACTATTTAAGAGAAAATAACATATATTAAGTAGTTATATTTTATTTGAAAGCATATTTGTTTTTAAATCCATATTTTGCATTTTATAGTGCCTGTTTTAAGCACATTTATTCGATTATATACTGCTTAAAACTTGCAGTCATGCTAATCATTTAATGAGTGTATGTATTAATGTATACGAGAAATTTAAACTATAGAATCAAGCCAAAACTGTAGATGATGTTCCTTCTTATGGCTGAACACACACACAAAAACACAATTTTTCTTAACTGCTATATCATGCTTATTCTTCCTCTTCATTTGCCCTCTCACCAGTGAATATGTATTTTTTGTGTGGGTTATGCAGACTGGTGGCTGGGCTGATGGTGGCATTGTACGAGACTATTTTTCATAGAACTGCATTTATGTTTATATCTTCGTATTTTGCATTTTTATGTAAATTTAAAATTTTTTACAATCTCTGTCTGTCTGTTTTTATTTTTTCATTCTTGTCTGCCTCCACTCTCAGATTGTCGTCACTCAGTATCTATTTTGTGTGTAGATTTGTGCTTTTGTTTGTGTTTTTCTCTACAACAAAAGATCCTGGTAGCGGTATTATGTTTTGCGGGGTCAGTCACTGACTGACATTTCCGTAGGTTGGCCAGTTGTCTATCTATTTTATTCTTTGTTTACATGTTCTATATTTTACTGCTTGTTTGTTGTTGGTTTATTCCACAATTCCTTTCCTGCTACTGTTGGTTGTTGCTTGGCGTCTCAACATCTCTTTTCATTAATTTTTGTGTATCCATTGTTTGATGCTCCCTCTGTGACACAACTAAAGTCATCATTTTAAAGTCGGTTATTTTTTTCATTTGTGGGTCGTTCGCCGCATTCGCCTTTTGGGCATTTGTATACGTGTACAAGTATTATAATATACTATAGTTTTTTTTCGTTATTTTATTTTTCTATTCAATAAGGCTAATTTAGTGCTTCTGACATTATACTATAGTATGTATATAGTCCAGTATCATAATGGATAATTTGAACTAAATTTTATGTTAGTAAATTTTTTAAGATTTGAGTTCGTTTTTTTATTAATTGATATTAAAATGTTAAAATATTTTCTCAATTTATACTTTTAAATTTCTAAATTTCAAGGCTTGATTATGTCTAAATATTATATGGGAGAAAATTACTTTGGAACTATTTTCGACACAATTTTTGTCAATGCCATTTTTAAAATATTTGCAAAGTTTAAAATTTAACAATATGTGATTTGGGTATAATGACTTTTATTATACCGATCGACTCAGAATCACTTTTTGAGTCGATTTGGCGATGTTTGACCATCCGCCTGTCCGTCTATGTGTCCATGTAAACCTTGTTATCTAACTAGATATATTCCCCTTAAAAATTACATCTGTAAGATTGACTTAAATTGCCATAAGATCAAAATTATCATATAGATCTCGTGAATATTGGGTTTGTGTGTGTGTTTATTATATCTACTAATAAGTAGCCGACAACCGAACACTATAGGACAATCATATTCATGGGCTCAGCACAAAATTATCGTAAATATTTTTTATTAATTTTTTTTTTTTTTTTTTCCAAAAAAGGCCTAGTCCATTTTTCGGCCTAGTCTTCAGACAAACAATTAATAAAAATATCACTCAGATTTGGATAGTGCTTCCTTCTTATACCCAATTAGTTGGCCTTAAGACCAATTTTTTAAGCGCATGGTATAGGGTATGACATAGTCAGTGTAGACCAACTATATGTTTCTTACATGTTTTCTTATTATATTGTGGAACTGCAAATATCTCTTGTTTGAAAGCAGCTTTAATAATTCTTCATTGTTTTTAATTCAGATTGTTTACGTCCCTATTTCGCTTTCCCCCTTATACATCATTTGATTTATTCAAATTTTTTTAGTTAACTCTGACTTGATATACATTTTTTTTTTTCATAAAAAAAAAATTTATTATTTTTTTTTAATTTTGGCACATTTTTGATTTATTTTGATTCACGCTCATGTTTTCTATTGTTTGTTGAAAATAATGAAATGCTTTACATTATTTATTGTTTATTTCTTCATTATTGTATTTTGCTTAATTTAGCCTTGTTATTTTGTATTTTAAATTATTGTAATATTTTTCAATAAACTTTATCTACGAAAAGACGAGAGTCAATTTGGCATTTACTTATGTAAATATTTGCTATGCGAAGTGTATTTTCATTTTGATTTTCTTTTATGAATTTTAATTCATTTGTTTTTTTGTTAGCTAGTAATGCTTTAAAGTCAATGAAATGTACTGTTTTCTATGTGTTTTAATTTTTTGAAGGGCTTAAATTAAAACGCTTTTTATAAAAGTGATATATGACACCTTTTGTGGTAGGAAAAAACATGCAGTGGAAGGATATGTAAGAGAGTGCCTTTGATATATAGGAAAACATTAATAAAAAGTATTGATTTGTTAACACTAAAATCTACTCTATAGCATAGAATATTATTAGCTTTTTCTTACGTTTGTAACTACCAAAAATCCATTACGCGTAGATTAGGCGATTATGCTTATCTTAGAGACAATATCAGTTTACATTTAAATATGACATATCGCTGCCAGAATTATTTAAAGGTCAACTTCAGTCCAAATATTATTAGAAAAGTAACAATTTTACCTTATTTTTGTTTATTACTATGAATTTTTATACCGGAACAAACAAGTTTACTCCTCATTAATTTGGCTAAGTCTGTAAATCTTAAAAAAAATATATTGATAATACAAGGGAACAAGGTTTTTGTAAGAACTGAATCTAGTTTTTAAGGTTATTTGGGACGCTGAATCCAAGTCTGTACTTAGTTTTTTTCTATTGGCTCAACTTATTGCGGTACACCGTCATGTCCAAACTTAAGGCACTTCCACTACATTTATTGGAATAACTTGAAAACGGTTCCTTTTTTTTCGTGATTTTCAAAATTGTGCTTTTTTTAAGATGTAGTTGTTATATCTGGAATACAATCCAATTTTAAAAAACACCAAAAAATGGCGCAGTGATGGTTGTTTAGGAAAAAAAAAAAATTTTTTTTGTATATTTAAAAAGAAGTTAGAAAATTATAGTCGGTCTAGACCGACTATACGATACCCTATACCATGCGCTTAGAGACCCTATCTCTCAGGCCCAACTAACTGGATATAGTAAATAAGCATAAACCAAATTCGAGTGGGATTTTTATTAATTTTTTCGGCTGCAGATATGAAAAAGTTCATATCGGATGCTATATCTATATGGGAACTAGGCCCAAAAATGGACCGATCCTGAACATCTTTGGTTAAGTCTCTTGTATTTTGGAAAAATATATACAAGCAAAATTTGAAGAGAATCAGTGCAATATTTTTGTTTTTTGATAGATTTAAGTGAAGATCGGGAAGCATCTCTGTGTGGGGCCTATGACTAAGAGTTGTCCAATAGGGATCATTTTTGGACTAATAATTAATGGATGTAATATATACATACAAACCCAATTTGACTAAGATTTGTATGATAATTTGGATCTTATGGCAATATATGTTGATTTCATAGGGGTCATTTGTATGGGGGCTAGGTCTGACCCTGAACCGATTCTCACCAATTTCAACAGCGTTCATCCCATGGCCGACGAAAGATTAAATACCAAATTTCATCAAAATATATTTATATTTGCGACCTGCAGTTTGATTACAAGCTTTACATGGACACACAGACGGACGGACGGACATCGTTAAATCGAATCAGATGGTGATTCTGATTCGATCGGTATATTAAAGATGGGTGTAGGTCAAATATTTTTGATTGTTACAAACAGCAGCACAAAGTCATTATACCCAAACCACATAGTGGTATAGGGTATAATTATGAAAAATCCAAAACTGGAATTAGTGTAAAGTCTTATTACTTTCGCGTAAAGCCACATAACCTATGAATAAAATTAGATATATATCATAAAAATCAATGAACGCGTTTCGCTTTTATTCACAATTAAGTGAAAGTATATCTGGCAGGTATCTTGGAATGAATTTGTTTGGATAGTGCACAATTTCCTGGGAAACAAAAAGGATAAGCACTATTCGGGCCATGTGGATAACAAGTTGTAACATTTCCAGCAGCTTGGTTGTAATATGAGCATTAAGGTACACTACCTATATAGTCATTGGGATTGTTTCCCTGAAAATCTTGCAGTGAAAAACAAGGTGAACGTTTCCATCAAGATATTCGTACTATAGAGGAGCGCCACTAGGATCATTGGGATACCCATATGATGGCGGACTGTCGCTGGATTAAAAATAAAACCTTTAGACAAGATAGTTTAAGAAAATCTTATAAAAGAAAATTGTTCGATGAGTTGTAATTATATTATAATATTTGCGTATATAAAACTTTTTATTTTTCTTAAAAGTCTTCTTTTATTGATAAATTGAAAAGTATAGTTTATACAAAGAATCAGACTCAATATCTAAAATAAGTGGCCTAAATGCAACTACTCTAATGCCCTTATTGCATAAATAGAATAGCAGCAAGTACACACATATTAAATAATTTTATTTTTGTATGGAAATCTCGATTTTTATCAATTGAGTTTTCTCAGTTAATTGTGAACAAAATCAAAATTTGTGCACCGATAAAATGAAATAAAGCTCATTTAAGTCGAAATATGTTTAGAAAATTTCTCTTTTTTTTCAAAACTTTTACGATTTCTCTGAAACTGCTGGGCAAATTTAAAACCAATGTTAGCACGGCTTAAATATAATATCGTTAACAAGTTTTGGATTCTTTTTTTAACTGAATATGATAAACCGTTTTCAATTTATTCAAATATATATAGTGGAAGTGCCTTAATTTTGGATATAATAGTATATCGCGAAAAGTCGAGCTGATGGAAAAAAATCAAGAGCAGATTTGAAATCAGCGACCCAAAGTTAGTAAAAAACTGCAATAAAGTTCCAGTCAACACCAAAATAGTTCAGTTTTGTTCTATTGTGTAATTAATCTATATTTAGCTCATTAGAAAACGATTTAATGTTATTAATTTCAGTTAAAAATTAAAATGTTAGAACCCTGATTTCATTAACAACAACATCAACTATTATTAGATTGCACTTCGAAATCGCCATATTATATTTTTTATACTAAATCTCTAAGAAAAAACCCCTATACCAACATCTACTACACATAGAGAACAGTTTCATAAATCATTTGTTTACCATATACCACTATGTAGTCAGGGTTTAATGAGTTTGTGTTTATCTATGTAAACATTTGATCTAAACCCCCATAATGATTGACTCAGAATTACTTTCTGAATGGATAAATCAGACTATCTGTTGCAAGTATAAATATACTTTAATGACATTTAGTATCTAAGCTTTTGTATAGTTATAGTTCTTTGTCTTAGCCTCCTGAAATTGAGATTCTCATAATTCTATTTACTATAATTTGTCAAACTGTTTCTTAAAATTGAACTAAGAAAAAAATCTTCAAAGAAAAGCCTCTATTTCCCTACTGAGTATCTTATGCGTATATAATTTTTATCCTTTGTGACATATTTGAAAGTGTTGGAGCAAATTATACTTACTATAGAGGCAGACTAATAATTTAGATTTTTGCATATCGCGAAAAGTTTTGTAGCTAGTTGTTCCAGAAGGCGGTAGCCATTGCGAAAATGATTAACTTGTCGTCAAGTGCAACCACTTTTGGTTAAAATTCAATATAAAATAACGAGTGTTTTGAAGAAGCATTCTACTTTTGCGAATATTAAAGTTATTTCAATTTAAAAACTTTATAAAACATGAAAAGCGGACCGATGCAAATTTTTAAATAGCTGTGCTGGTATTAGTACCTATGCAATACCCTCTATGAAGTTAAGTTAAACTTAAGTTTTTACAAATTTTTGTTTTTTTTTTTATGAAACACTTTTTAATATATTCAAAAGAAGTATACAAAATTATTCAGTGTAACATGGTATTACTAGTGACAGTGACAGTTATAAAGTTAAAGTTATTTAAAAATTATTTACTATTTTTGTTTTTATGTTTTATTTTTAAGCAACGGTACAAAATATTTTTAAACTCTTTCTTTTTACTCATACTCCCTGTCTGTCTATCGTGGGGCAACCCCATTCCCCTTATCTAATTGATCTGAAACTTGGCCCATAGTCTTGTTGTAAATACAGACTAATTTTGTGGTAGTCACGCACAGTCACGGAGTGATCTAAATATCATTTCTCTTTATTCGATCGATCTGAAATTTGGTCCATACACTTGCTGTGAAAAAAAGATAACTTTGGCTTAGTCATGCACAGTCACGCATGGCCACGCACAGTTACGGAGAGATTTAAATCGGATTTCCCCTCATCCAATCAATCTGAAACTTGGTCGATATTCTTGCTGTAAAGAAAGACTAACTTCGACATAGTCACGCATAGTCACGCAAAGTCATGTATAGTCACGGAGAGATTCAAAACTCATACGCATAAGGAAAGAAAGAGTTTTAATAGAAACTTTGTTTTTATGGGTTAGATTATTTATACACTATATCACCGTGGGGTGAGGGTATAAACAGTTTCTACTGATGTGTTTATAACTACCAAGAATGTGTGACGTAAATCATCTTTTATTACACTGATCGACCAAGAATCACTTTCTGAGTCGATTTTAGATATTGTCCGTCCATCTGTCTGTCTGTCTGTCAGTCTGTGCGTCCATGTAAAGATTTCAAGCAAACTACTACTTTAGAAGTTTTGCCGGCCATAGCGCGAAATTTTTTAAAGAGTGGCAAGTCGGTGCTTATTTCGATCTAGGCCCAATGCAAATAATCACTATCCCCATCAACTAAAATGGTCTTAAGATCGAGATTATCATATATATATATGGATAACACTTAATGTATGCATGTGCATTATACCCACAAATTAGTAGTATAAAAATAATATCTTTAGGGCCGTCGTTAGTCATAGTCCCTATATAAAGGTGCTTCCCGATCTTCCCTTAAATATTTCAAAAAACAAAAATAGTGCATTTTTTTCAATTTGATCTATACTTATATCTTTTTAAGAAAGGTAAGTCAGTCTGGACTGACTATAATGTTCTTACTTGTTGTTTCTTTCAACAATTACATAAAAATTAAACATCGGCAAAAAAAAATAAAAATAAAACTCATCAAAAATATACAAGTAATTGATTTTCTCTCATATTTCTAATATTTTTTTTATTTTTTTCTCACACTTCTCACATTACTTACTAAAGAATTAAATGATATATTTGTATCAGTTCTCCGACATTATCGTTAAATGTTATTGTCGGTCCCTCGGCATAACTCAATTACATTTTTGGTCCTCATGTTCGCATGTTTTATGTGATACACTATATCAGATCATGATTTTACGATAATGGTGATCTCAGTTACAAACTTTTCGATCATTTACTTTTTCATAGAATCCTTGGTACGTATATGTGAAGCGAAACCACACGAATATTAGAAAGCTTCAGTTTCCGAAAATGGTTCATAGTTCCGTGTGTTCTCGGTAGGTGACACCATAATGAAACCTTCATATCAGTGGGGAGGTAGGGCTATATTAGCACTGTGTTATATGTATTTTCGAAGAAAGCATTGGGAATCATAGTCTAAATTTTATTTAACTGCTTGAGTTTTAGAATTGGCCTTGCAACAGTTCTTTTAATTGTTTTTGTATTGAATTTGTATTAATGTTATGATTTATTTATTAAATAGACCAATTCCCTTGAAAAAGTCGACAAAAAATCGACGAAACGTCGGGAAAAATATGTAATTAATTTGTTTTATTTACATCAACAACAATAGGCCCAAATAGCTTAATAAAGGAAACTTTAAACCACATAATTAATACTTGGCCAAATAAAAACAACAAGTTCTTAGTTTTATTGACATATTCCCATGATACTTAACTAAAACGTTAGAAAAGAATTCATTAATTCACATCTTAGTATGACTCGATGGAGCCAAGCCTTGCAAATAGAGTAGACGGTGATCAAATTCAACATTTATTTATAAAATTTGGCTATCGCAATAGTGGATATGCGAACTGATGCATTGTCTTGATGACACTACACTTTCCCTTTCTCCAAATGCGGCTTTGTTCCCTTAATTTTATTACTTAAACGTTGCAATAAGTTAACATAATACTTGCTTAAGATGGGACTGTCTCCGCCTTTACCTAAAGATGGGACTGTCTCCGCCTTTTATTTCTATCTACTGTTTTAATTCTGCCTTTGAGCCAGGTCTAAAGAGTGGACCCATGTCTCATCCATGGTTACGCATTGTTGCAAAAACATGGCTTGATTGCGGTGAAACATCGCCAATTACTCTACTGAAACTTCTTCACGACGCTTCTTTTGTTCTATTGTGAGTAAACGTGGCAGTTTTCTCATCTCCAAATTTTCGGCCAATATGCGATACATAGCACATCCTAGCTACTGCTACTTCAGTCGACGATCATCCGATAAATTTTGTGGATTTTCTTAATCGATTCTGGTGTGGCTACCTCAATTGGTCTATCACTGCGGTGTTATTTTTTTAAACTACTGAAGTGAGTTGTTCTGGGTCCGTCTTGGTATATTTTAATATTTCTGTATTTACCTCAATTGCCAACATAAGTTATCATTCACAATAAATTTTTTCATCAAGATATACAAGAGAGAAAATATTAATCAAATTGTGACTTAACACAACTTAAAAACTGATGTACCATATCCACTATCAAATGTCCCCTTCCCGACACTTACAAAAAAAAAAAACAATACCGTCTACTACGGATTTAACTGCAATGTTGTTAAACTCATTGAATAAAAGATATAAGTTGGCTTTGTTTTTTATGATCTTTTTTTAAATATATTTTTCAAACAATCATCCGGTATGAAGCAAATGCTATTGCTAAACACGATTTTCACTATGTTTTAGTTTTTTGCAACTAAACTTTTTTGTGTTAAAAATTTGCTGCTAACATTTTCTTTGTTTCATTAGCGTAAATGTTTCAACACCAGTACGTGTGATTGTGAATAATTTAATATGTATACCGTAACTACAACTGTAGTTGGAGTGTTGCCTTGTGGGAGGTCTACGTAATAACAGCTAGCTACACTAATGGTCTTCCAGCTTAAAATCGACTTATCTCCTAGAAGACTAAAAATATAACAAAATACATGTTAAAAAAAGAAACAAAACACCCAACGTTGTCAAGTGTCCATGGATGAAAATTATAAAGATATAGTGTACGTTTTGCTTTCTTCCATTTGATATTTTTCCTCCCTGTATTAATATGTTTACATCCTGTATGAGCACTAAGTGCTACAAAACTTTTAAACTTTATATATTGTCCCATTTTTGCGGGTTTCCTTTTTTTCAAAGATTTTTTTTTCTAAAGTTTTGCCTTTTTTTAATAGAGGCTATTGTTTGAACAAAAGCTTGAATGCTTAACTGTATAACTATACATACACTCATATTTATATATATATATATCTATAAATGTTTCATGTTTTTTTCTTTTTTTATAAAGAAGAGACTAAACATCTGGTTGATCTACAACTGGTGTAAGTTAGAAAACAATTGAAAATTCATAGGAAAAAAACACATGATTGTCTGTGATTTTATATGACAGCAAAATGACAAGCGACTTGTAAAATGACATTTAATATTAACACATACAGACTGTTATAATGATGAACAGGACATACTACTGTTAATTCTATATAATTAGCATTCATCTAAAAAAGAAAGTGTGGTGAAATAAAAGAGTGTCCCGAATTGTATTGGAATAAAGAGCGATAGAATTCATAAATTCACATCTTAATATGACCTGTCCTGGATTTTTGAGAAACTAAAGTTAAAATTTAAAATATTGCTTATGAGATACTGTCACATAATTTTTACAACAATAACTATACCATTATGTGGTTCGAGTATGAGGACTTTGTGCTGAAATTTTGTAGCTACTAAAAATATTTGCCATAGAGCCATCTTTTATTTCCTTGATTGTCTCAGAATCACTTTCTGCGCCAATTTAGCGATGGACGCTATTGAAACTACAAAAAATCGGTGCATGTTTACACCTTGTTCCAAATTAACATATACATCTTGTTAAAATTTGATTCTTTTTGTATTTATTACACCCATATTTCAGCAGTCCAAAAATAAACCCTGTATCAAGCGGCTTTCCGATCTTCACTTAAATCTGTCAAAAGACTAAATTATTGCACAGATTTTTCTCATATTAGGTTTGTATATGATTTTGAAAAATATATGTAGCTTTACCAAATATGTTCAGGATCGATCATTTTTTCGAATTATTCCCCATGTAGATATTCTGTTGCATCCGGTACAAACTTTTTCACATCTGTAGGGAGAATAATTAATCACAATATCACTCAAATTTAATTGGTGCTTATTTTTCTATATATAATTAGTGGATTTAATTTGTAATAATATTTATTTAAATGGATATGGGGCATTTAAAAGTTATAAAATGCAATACCGTAAAAGTTTGTTTGTCATGTTTACCAAAAGCAAATCAGAGTGTTTAAGTTTAAAAAATGACCGATCATTCATAAATTGGACAACATATTAAAACAAAAGATTCAAAACTTTTTTATCGCTTAATTCTCTATTAAAGCATTGCATCTGTTGTAATTTAGAATATAATTGAAAATTCACAGAAAAAAAAAATGGCTTTATATGAAAAGAAAAAAATTACATGCGACATGTAAAATGATATCCAGAATTAACACATACAGACTGCTAATATAATTATCATTCATCAAAAAAAATCTTCCGTAGATTAGAGTGTCTCGAATTATTTTGGAAAAAAAATTAATGAAATATTCAATATTTTAAACGGTGGCGCTGACGTCAAAAGGTTCCCTTTATATAATTTTATAAATAACGTCATGAAATGTAGGAAATTTTTGATTGACGAATTCAATTTTTGGAGATTTTTATGAAATAGCTTTTGGTTTTCCTTTTTTCTTCTTTGTTGTTTATTGCATATTCCATGCATGCTATAAAACATCCATAATTAGTTTAGTTTAGTTTATTTTTTATTTGTTCTTCTCATACAACAAGATTTACATCTTTTATATTATAGTATGGGAATTTTTAAAGAAAAACAAGTAACGGTATACAAAAATATTTAAATAAATTGTATAATTAATAAAGTAAATAAAAAAATAAATAAAATAAAGAACTAAATAAATGAATGAGTTTGACATAATTAAATATAAAAGAATCAAATGGTAAAAATTTTGATTAAAAAAAAGAGAAAAATGGTTGAAATAACGTAGGTATATTAAAAACAATAAGTGACAAACAATTTAAATTTGCATTGAAAAACTAGCAGTTATTTTGTTTTTGAACTCTATTTCGTTGTTGATTTTCTGTGTTTGATTTGGTAGTAAGTTCCATAGATAAACGGCATTAAAATAGAACTGCCATTCAGAAATTTTACTACGATATCTTATCGGTACAAGCTTTCTCCCTCTATTGGATCTTGCAAAGGTTAAGCGGTTGAAAAGGTATGATGGTTCCTTCTGATATATAATTTTGTGTAATAGGACTAGCACCTTTAATTTTAAAATATTATCAAACGACATACCATATAGTCTTGTTGAAAACGAGGAAATACGATCAAGTCTGTTTAATCCATAAACATAACTTATAATACTATTGAAGGCCACATTTAGTTTTCTCTTACTAGTTGAGTCACATAAAGCAAAAATTTCACACCCGTATAATAAAACCGGCATTAGGTAAGATTTTGCAAGTATTATTCTTATATTTAATGGAGTGCAAGATTGAGTCGCCCAAAGCGTCCAAAGCATACCATACGTTCTCCCTACCACAAGGTTTACATGATTGTTCCAACTAAGTTTGTCATTAAAAACAATACCCAGATTTTTTGATGAGGACACAATTTCAATTCTCTGATTGTTGAGAACAATATCAAAATCTAGATTATACCGTAGAGTTTTCTTGTGCATGATGAGACATTTGGACTTGAGTGGATTCAGACAAAGTCCATTAGCAGTTTCCCAGTTATAAATATTATTTAAATCATCACTAAATTTTGCTACGTTTTCTCTGGAAGATATTAATGGACTGCAAAGATATACTTGGACGTCATCGGCGTACATGTGTACTTTACAATACTTTACATGATCTGGCAAGTCATTGGCGTACATTGAAAATAAAAGAGGGCCTAGAATTGAGCCTTGCGGAACACCTTTAGGTACACGTAGTGGTCTCGAAAATTGGTTATTAAGGAAGACTGACTGAACACGGTTTACCAAGTAGGATTCAATAATTTTCTTTGAACACTCGGAGAAATTAAAAAGCCGGCTAAGTTTTGTTGAAAGTATTGAGTGATCAACTATGTCGAAGGCTTTAGAATGATCAAGAAGGACTAAAGAGCAAATATTTCCACCATCAATGGCATGACGAATATCATCTGCAACATCTATTAAAGTAGTTGTACACTATGTTTTTGCCTAAAGCCTGATTGCTTTTGCGATAATAGCCCAAATCGTTTTAGGTATTCGTTTATGTGTGTATGCATTATCCTCTCAAGAGCCTTAGAAAAGAATGGTAGTATTGATATAGGCCTAAACTCAGAGTTTGTCTTAGGCACAGGAATAACCTTTGCATGCTTCCATTGTGTTGGAAACACGCTGGTGGTAAGGATCGTATTATACATGTAAGTAATGTATGGTAAGAGGATAGGAAGGATAATTTTGATAAATTTAGGGTGCATGTTATCATATCCAATTGCATTTGATTTTATGGCTAAAAGACAGGTAAGGGCCTCATCATTGCTAACACATTGAAAATCAAATGGACTATCATTATCAGACATTGAACAGTGGGTAAATTAGTAAAAGCTGAATTAAGTTCATCAGGAGTGAGTTCGCAAGTATTCCTATTACTAGTTCGGCCAATTCCAATTTCCCGAATAGTTTTCCATTTCCGTTTGGTGTTAATTGCATTTTCAAAACGGTGGCCATAATATTCAGACTTTGATCTACGAATTTCACGAGTAACTTCTCTTCTAAGATTTCGATATTATTCTTTAAGTTGAGGTAACTTAAATTTTTTCCAACGTGAAAACGCATTATCTCTTTGACCATTCAGTTGTTTAATATGTGCTGTAAACCACGATCTTGTATAGGTCCTAATGTTTTTCGTTATCTTAGGTACAGTAAGATCAAATAAGTATGAGATATTATTCTCCAAGAAGGACAACTGATGGTCAACAGAAGTCATATGATAAATGGACGCCCAACTTACTAAAGAAATATGTTCTGCCAAAACATTGTAATTGATATTATTAAAGTCACGATATGTAACTGATAGTGTTTCATTATTTAAAATAAAGTCATATGTCGTGAAAATTAAGTCGTGTTTCGAGAAACATGAGGCCGATAGTTGGTCGTACAACAATACTTTGGTTAAATCGTTAACAAAAAAAAGGTCAAGTAAAGTACTTGCTGTTGATATATAGTGTGTAGGCATCGTGTAGTTTAATGATGTGAGACCAATGGTTTCCATGTTTTCTGAGACATAAGTGTCACACAGAAGATTACAATTAAAATCACCTGCAATAAACAAATCCATGTAGGTGACCGTCAACCTCTCTAATACTTCCATAAAAGAAGTGATCACAGTATCACGGTGTGGCCTGTATATACATCCTATAAGCATTTTGTTGTTTTCAGAAATAACCTCTACAAACAAATATTCGATTTCATCGATTACCTCACCTTCATTAGCGCTGCATTTAAAATTACATTTAATACCTTCCCTAATATATATTGCAACACCACCAGCATGTGTTTTACGATCAGGTCTGAATACAACATAACCATTTAAATTACACAGACTGTCAGGCGTATCTTTTACGAACCAAGTCTCTGACACACAAATAACATCCACAGATGAGTTTTCAAATGTCAATCTGAATTCATCAATTTTGTTATTTAGGCTCTGAGCATTTATATTACACACATTAATACCTTTCCTCTGCTTAGCCAGTATAAAACAAATAAATATATAGAGCTTAGTCTAGACGAGACTATAGACTAGACAAGACTATATATATATATATAGACTTTTTATCGTATGTATAGGAATGATACGGTTTACTCAAAATTTTAATAATTCATAACTGATATTTATTATGATGTAACGATTTGTGATTAAAGTTTATAAAAACTCAATAAAAATATTCGTTCTAACAGTAACCGTTATGAGCTGAAATATTTTCAAAAAACTTCTTTGTTATTTGTATTCTAACTTTTTTTAATTTTTTTTAAAGTAATCATATTAAAGTGCCTATAAGTTGGATCTTTTTTGCAAAAGTATCTAAACTACACACGACACATCTAGCCATGTGCACGTATTATAGATACAGAATAAAACATTTTAATTTTTATTGGTTTTTTAAAAATGTTTTCAGATATTTTAATCAAACTAAACTAACCAATATTTTCCATTTTGTCCGAACTTTTTCGAAGTAAATTTTAAACGTAACTTCATGTGTATCAAACTTGTCTTTTTATCTAGGACATTACTAACACGTGCAATATCCTTGAATTTGGTTAATTTTATAGCATGCTGTCGTCTAAAATTTAAGATAATTTTATCATATCGACTTATGTTCGTATTTCCAGACCATCTTATTTTATAGCATTTTTATTACCTTTTGAACGACATGCAACACAAAATGTACTTATAACACAGGATGGCAAATTATGATCAAATATGGGCAAATTATGAACCAATTCTCAAGAAAAATTAAAATAATTATTAAGAATTACTTAAAATTAAGTCAGGTTTCTGTAATTGTCAAAATCTTTTTTTCGTAGTGTGGCACTCTGTATACTTGTTTTAATTATTACGTTAAAATTTATTTAGAACATGCTTTCCCAAATTAAGAATCAAGTGATTCTTTGGTATAAAAATTTATATTAAAGTAAAGTGCTGATCATATATGTATAATCTGTATGTATATATAAGTATATATATTAAGTTATAATATATTAAATTATATAAGAATAGATGTAACTCGGTGTGCTTCGCTACCCCACCCCCGCATCGTAATATAACGGCACGCGCAAAGTCCCAAGGCTCTCATTATTAAAGTATTCTAGACATACGACATTTAATGTTTACTTTGTATGAAGTGCCACGCCCCTTTGTCCGTTCCTACCCATTTTTTGTCTGACTACTCACGTTAATTATAGATGACCTAAGACAAATTTGCAAAGTTGTCTCTGTCATAGTACTCGAGACATATGATATAGAGAAATTACTTTATATTGGAGATACCACGCCCACTTATCCGAACACGTCCACTTACGGCGTAGCTACCAACATTAACAATAGGTGACACCACACAAATTTGCAAAGCTCTCCCTACCATAGTAGTCAATACATATGAAATTAAAAATTTGTATGTATAAAAATATTAGAAAAAAATTTAGCGCATACCACTTCCCATATCCGCAGTAAGACTCTGTGAAAATTTCAGGAATATCAGATGGGCAGTTACAAACAAAGAAACAAACAAACAAAGAGACAAACAAACAAACACTCATTACCTCTTTATTATATTAGTATAGATTACAAGCTTTAATTTAGGACATTCACAATTGTCGTCTGTCTGTTAATGGATGTAATGAACACAATTACTTACATCATATTTCAACGAGATCTGTAAGAAAATCTAGATGTCAAGGCAATTTAAGTCGATTTGTATAGATATAAATCTAGTAATGTGAAATGTTTACCAATTTCCAGATATTTGACTTAGTACAGGAGGTGTCAAGTCTGAAACGAAGAAAAATGTATAGCTTGAATTTTTAATTATTACACAAATCAGGAAAAAAATTCCGAAGCATCACATGCAATTTCAGCCGGGGCTTTTTACTGGAAGAACATAAATTATATAAATGGCTCACAAGCAAAAATTAAAACACTAATCCGCAGTTTATATCTACAGTTCGTTGTCTTCATTCTTGCTAGAATTACGGAAGCACTATCATTACCAGAATAATGACCACTGACACAATAGAGCTTCCACAACATCTTTGTACTTATGGAACCTAACTAGCAAATTCAAACTGAGCATCATTATAAGAGGGCACATAAGCAGAAAATGTGCATCCCAGAAATGCTTGATACAATGTTCGTACAGTGCGTAGAAGCTCCCAACATTGTATTTTTTCTCAGGAATTGAATATTTCGCGCACAGTTTGATGCGAGTTTTGCACAAAGATCTCGGTATGACTCCACATAAAGTTTAATTAGTGCAGGACCTTATGCCTCGTGAACAGACGCAATGTTTTCGGTTCGCTAAATTGGACGCAAGGTTTTTAAAAGATTAGCATTTTTATCGAAAAAAATATCTAATCTGACGAAGCTCATTCTCATTTCGGTGGTTACGTCAACAAGCAAAATTGTTGCATCTGGGCCACAAAAAATTAACAGATGACTGTTGAAAAGCCAATGCACCCTAAACGATAACTGTCTATATATTGCAAATTTTGGAAGGCATGGATTCAGAGAACATTTTCTTTAAACAGGATGACGCGCCATGCCACACAATCCGTGGAACAATCGATATTTTGCGTGCCACGTGTGAAAATCTCGTTATTAGCTGTTGTGACTCCGCAGCTGTTGACTGTGTTAGACTAATATATGTGGGGAGCTATTCAGTTTGAGTGATACGATAATCACCCAGCCTCGATTGAGGGACTCAAAAAATAAATTAGTGAATTCATTTTTCATTTTTATTTATTTATTTATTTATTTAGTCTACTGATTTACATCTTACCCAGGAAAAATTTCGTAATAGCAGCTCATTGATTTTTGCATTACCAATAATGACCTACCGCTGCCCACTGCATTATTTCTAAAGTGAAAATAAGGCGTTACTAATAATGTGTTACATTATTGCATTGCATACTGCATTACTTTCAAAGTGAAAATAATGAGTTCCTAGGCAACTAGCTACCTCCAATGACATCCCCGTGTTAAAATAATGAGCTTATCAGGCAAACTTCAACCAGTTACATCTCATTCTAAAACCCATTATTTGGTAATGTTTGTTTTTCCTGGGTACAGACTATAAAAATTTAATAATAATGTTATACAATAATTAATATTTATACCCTATACCACAATGTGGTTTGGGTATAATGACTGTGCTGCTGTTTGTAACAACTTGCCCTTATTAAGCTACCAACTTTAAAAAGCCGGAGAACTATGCTAAATGTTTCATTTCTTCTTAATATAATTAATGGTGATGTTTGTTTCGGTTTTTTGATTAACAATATATCACTCAACATTCCTCAACGACCAACACGTTACTTCTCACCTTTATCTGTACAGTTCTATAGAGCTAATTATGCAAATGCAGACCCTCTCAGGAGAATGTGTATTCAATTTAATGAACTTTATAGATTTATTGATTTCTCATTAAATACTAATCTAATTAAAAGTAAAATAATATGCTTTCTAAATTCATGAATATCTATGTACTAAAATTAATTTTAAATTTTTTTCTTTGTATATAGTCTGTAAGGATTAATTCCATAGACCAATATACGAATAAAATAAAATAAAATAAAATTAAATAAAATAAAATAAACCAAACATATTTGACCTAGACCCATCTTTAATTATACCGATCGAATCAGAATCACTTTCTGAGTTGATTTAACAATGTCCGTCCGTCCGTCCGTCCGTCCGTCCGTCTGTGTGTCCATGTAAAGCTTGTAATCAAACTGCAGGTCGCAAATATGAATGTATTTTCATGAAATTTGGTACATAAGCCTTTGTCGGCCATGGGTTGAAAGCTGTTGAAATTGGTGAGAATCGGTCCGTGTTCAGACCTAGCCCCCATACAAATTACCCATATGAAATCGACATAAATTGCCATAAGATCCAAATTGTCATATAGATCTTACTAAATTGGGTTTGTATGCGTTCATTACATCCATTAATGAGTAGTCCAAAAATGATCCCTTTGACCCCATATAGAGCTGCTTCCCGATCATCACTTAAATCTATTAAAAAACAAAAATATTGCACTGATTCTTCTCAAATTTTGTTTGTATATATATTTGCAAAATACAAGAGACTTTACCAAACATGATCAGGATCGGTCCATTTTTGGACCAAGTCCCTATATAGATATAGATCCGATATAAACTTTTTCATATCTGCACCCAAAAAAATTAATAAAAATCCCACTCAAATTTGGTTTTTGCTTATTTTCTATGTCCAGTTAGTTGGGCCTAAGAGATAGGGTCTCTAAACGCATGGTATAGGGTATCGTATAGTCGGTCTAGACCGACTATAATTTTCTTACTTGTTTTTAGTTTAAAAAAAAAACTTACAATATGAATAAATTCAAACCCTTAAATAAGTTCAACTTAAAATTATTTTTATCTAATTTAAAAGGATTGAGAAACTGTTACAAAGCTTTAAACATCTTGTAATTGGTTCATTAACCCCATAATTCGTACGATGAAAATCTTCATACAATAAACGCTCGTGACGTAATTCGCGATGGGGAGTATGAACCCTCACTAAATCAGGCAAAGCATCACATCATATATTATTTGTTAAAATATTAAATATAAACATTATAGCAAATGATGATCTACGATCTCTTAAAGATTGTAGTCCTAGAAATTTACGCCTGATTTCATAAGAAAGAACATGTCCGGACCAATTTATTTTCTTAAATGAAAACTTTGTAAATAATTTCTGAATTTTTTCAATTCTGGCAGAATGGCTTTCATAATAAATTATAAATTCATAAATTAGTGAATTCATCGGTAAAATACAGCGTCTTTCTGTCAAAAATGTATTGAAAGAGTTTATTTTATTTTTAGCAAAATCAATATCGCACCACATACACATTCAATGGTAGGGAGAGGAGAAAATGTTATTATATCTGACATACCAATAATATCAAAAAATTCGGGCTTTTATAATCGCTTAGACCTGTTGCAGGTTTAAATGATGAAAATGATCGGCATATGTTTCAAAAGATCATGCTTTTCTTATTGTCCATATGTCCATATTGTCCAATGTGGCGTTAAACCCGGGTAATAAAACCCAGTTCAAATATAATTTCTAACAAAAGTCAACAAAAAAATATGAAATTTTTTGTTTTAATATAAGTAATTGTAAAACTGAATCGTCATTTTTTTTTTTTAAGAGGACATAGTTCACTCCAATTGAATAATCCACAAATAAAATTTGTTATTATACATTTTATACACACATTTATATATATTTATATATAGCATTTATATGTATACATATAATTCAAAAGCTTTTATCATTCTTGACCATTTAAATGAGAAAAAAATCGAACAAGCAGAAAATAAAAAATTATTGAACTGTAACCCTTTATAATAATAACCATAATAAATCTTTATATGTAGACGATATATCGATATACTGCAGAAAAGTGATAATAACAATTTATTACAAATATGTATGTAAGTGTCATTGTTGCTGTTCTTCGCTTGAAAGTAGATGAAACAAAAAATAAATCCGCAAAAACCGCTACACGTACTTTTACATAAGACTAGAGAATACACAAAAAAAAATAACTTGAATGAAATGAAATGGCAGCAACAGCACATAATAAGTGTAAAGGAACGAATGAAAAAATTCTGTGGAAAAAATGCAAACAAGATGGAAAAAATGACAAGAGAAAAAAACTGCACATAATAAAAATGAACAATGACAGGTTAATAGCAAATAAATGAAAGCGTACTGGGAAAGAGGAGCGAGACAAAAGCAAGGACATCATAAAGGACCCCAAACTACCAGAACTGCAGCAACAATAGCAAAAATTGGAGACAAATTCATAAATATACTGCACACACACACAACACATGACGTGAAAACGAAAAATATCCTTCTGGCCTAACAACTGATATATGGTTTCACTTAAAGCTCAAAGTAAAACACAAGTCTGAGTCGCAAAACACACAAACCTACAAGCAATATGAAGGTAAAGAACTTAAATCCCTAGTCTTAAATGTGAATATAAATATACAAATATAAACAAGAGTAAGCGAACAAGCATGGAATATGGTACACTAAAATGGACAAGAGGAAAAATGGACAATAGCAAAAATGGTAGTGGTGCGTTGCAATCATCTGCAAAAACAAATATTGAAAATTGTTTGCAACGAATAGCAATAAAAACAACAACCTTTTTATGAGACAAAAAGAATTCTTCTATAATAAGACAAATGTGAACAATCTTAGGCCCCAGCTATCAAACCAATGCATACCACAAATATTCTATTACAGATGACATCAACCACATAAGGTTATAAAGATTTTCAAAATACATATTCCGCGTAATAATACGAGGAATACAAATAGAATCAGTTACCAATAAACTTATTTTGTATGGTAGCATTTATTACCAGAAAGCATTAAATGCAAAAACTTTCAAAATTACTAAGTACTTAAACGGATAGCAAAATATAATTCAAGGAGCAATGGGTGGATCCGAAGATCATATTGCCAATTTAATACATTAAGATAGAACTAGCAGCATTGTAACTTCTCAGTGATACACGAGTATGTGAAATAAATATACGAATGCTTCAGAAATAGCTGCAAGTGCAGCCCTCAAATTAGTATACATTGAACACCACCGATAATTGACTAAAACAACGTCTGCCACCATCATAGAAAATGGGGATACGAATAAATTGGAGGCAGAAAAGATAAAAAAAAAATTACTGAACTTAATGGCGACAATAATGATAACGACACAATGGCACAAATAATAGCAAAAAAGAAAAAAAAACGCATACTATATATGTGCCACTGATGATGATGATGATTATGATGGTCCTTTCGGCTAAAGGGTGAGTGCGAAACCAGCAAAAGCAACTATAATAAAAACGACAATAGCAACACAACTTCAACAAATGTTCAATAAACGCAAACAATGAACAAAAGCTTGTGTGATTAAATGCACTGGGCCACCACCAACGCAATTCCATAATATTGCCAACTTGAAATAGAGAGTGCAGGGCATCACTACTACACAACTACTAGCCTCAGCATTATTAAGGACAAAATGGAACATACTCATAGCATGACCATATTAACTAAACACACATGCACATCATAAAAAACACTGTGCTCGCAAAGTTTTCGGGAATTTTGAAATATATTTACAAAAATATTTAATAAGTCTAGCAAATTCAAGTACCAAAGAAATTTTAAAAAATCAGTTACATTTTTGAACACCGTGTACTTTGTCTTGAGTTGTATCAGAGAATATTGCCCACTTATTTAAAAACTGTACACAATCTCGATATGAAAAAAAAATAATAATAGAACTAAAAGACATTTAGCTAGTAGAATGTAGAAAATAATGAAGCAGATTATTTTTTTAAACAACGAAGAATAATGAATAGTAAATTACAAAATGAAAAATAAATGGGAAATAATGCTTAATCGTACCAGCATATAGTAGGATTTATCACATAAATCAGTTGAACTAATTGATAACTGCTTTTAAATTTATTTAAGGAACAAGAAAATAAATATGTGTTAGATAAGGAGAATTTAATATCCGAGGAGACTAAAATCAAGATTTTTTTTTTTTTTTAAACGTTTATTTAAAGAAATTTCATATACTTAAACTAAAAATAAACAAACAGTTGGCAAAATAAGGTTATTATACACAGTTCCATATTCGGAATCTCAAGCACAGTATATATATGTAAATAATATCATTTTTTATAATAGTAATAATATATTGTTAATACAATATTAAAATGTATTTACATAATGTTTAATATAAAGAAAAGTACTAAAAAAAAAACTTTACATCTATATATATCATGCAGATTGAAAGTTATAGTCTAGAGATAAACCAATATTTTTTAACATTTAAGTTTAAAATTATATATTTATCTTCTATATAAACGCTGGTGTCGAATCTGCAATTTTCAATATTAAGTTGGTTGTTACTAATAGCTTTATTATTGGCCCATCTATAGATGTTATAAAGTATTGGAATGCCAGTTTCATTTTGTATAAAACCTTTGCTATCGAGGTATATAAAGGCCTCAGGAGGTACACATCCACTTTGTAAAGTTTTAAAAATATATTCTAGATTAACTTAATAAGGAGCCATAATTAAGTTATTTTCATAGCAATTATTTCCTGTCCTTATATGGTTTCTTATTAAATGAATAATAAAATTATCAATTCTACTAATTTTAGCTGTATTATATAATGTTAAGTTTGAAACATATTTAGTATAGTTGCTGTTTGGAGATCTGTGAAGTGATGTATATGATCTTAGACGTTTTCTTTCAAAAACTCGGAGTTTTTCCATATACGAAGGAGATATATTGAACATATTTGACATCCATATGTTAAGATTGGTCGTATTAAAGCTTGGTATAGAATTATTTTAACTCTTGGTTGTATTTGTTGTGAAAAAAATAGTTTTCTATAAACGAAAAAAGCTTTTCTTGCTTTCAAAATTAGTAAATTAATATGGGTATTAAAATATAAAAACTTATCTAGGTAAAAACTCAGATATTTAACTATTTGTTTATTTGGTATAGTGGTATTGTGATTTGATTCAATGCCAAATGATTTCCAATTTCTTTTAATATTATTATTACATTTTCCTACAGGGGGTCGAAAAAGCACAGTTTCACATTTATACAATATTGAAATAGTTTTGTAATTTGTTACTGATCTTTTCAATTTTATTATCTGCATGATAAATTATAATATCATCGGCAAAACCAATAACATTATCAATCTTATTTAAAAGGTCATATATAAATAAATTAAAAAGTA
This sequence comes from Cordilura impudica, assembly GCA_963682025.1. Taxonomy (NCBI): domain Eukaryota; kingdom Metazoa; phylum Arthropoda; class Insecta; order Diptera; family Scathophagidae; genus Cordilura; species Cordilura impudica. The sequence continues at coordinate 111,016,079 of OY821517.1, forward strand.
TTGGCGAATTAACTGTACCTTGTTGTAAGCCATTAACAACAATAAATTTCTTTGTGCTTGTTTTGTTGCGATTACAGACAAAAAAGGATTTGTTGCTCAACATATTATACATATGGGCGGTTTCATGTCAAGTGCACCAACTTTTGAAACCGATGTCTTCCGATCGGGATGAAATTTGCACCAAGGTTAGTCCTATTGGATAGTAGTTTAGACACAATTTTTTAACAAGATCGGTCCAGATCTCTCTGAGTTAGAGGGGATCAAAATTTGACATTTTGGCCAAACAGGTGTTTTTTCTCATCAATGTAACTTATTACATATTGTTCTTAGAAAATTTTCTCCCAAAGATTTTAGATAGATATTTCTTCAATATTTCGGAAAAAAAATAATCTAAAAAAAAAAAATTTTTTTTGACTTTTTTTTTGCTAAATTAAAGCATTTTTTGCCTGTTTTTTCAAAAAGGGAATTTTTTTTTCATAAGAAATCTTAGGATTTTTCCTTTAAGAGCTTTTTGGTCGCTTAGTGGGATGGGAGTGGGATATCTATCAAAATAAATGTTTTGTAACTCAAGACAACGGTTTTTCAATTTTTCACAAATGCACTATTTTGAATTTTTTCCTATTTGTGTCTAAAACCTTATAAATAAAACCTATACTGAGAAACTAGACAAATTAACCTTTCCGAAGGTATGTAACATACCTTCATAACATAACAGAAGAGAATGGTTATCTGTAACCTGAAAGAGTTATTTGCAACATTTCAATCTGAACACGAGGATGTTAGAATTGGCTTCACGAAATTAACCCAAATGAGGCCAAAACATTGTGTTTTGGCAGAAAGTAGCGGAACTGACACAGTATGCGTTTGCATTTACCATGAAAATGTTAAACTGATGTTGAAGGAAATCAACTTAAAGTATTTAACAGATGATTGGGCAGAAGATTTACACGATTACCGCGATTGCCTTAAATTGACTATGTGTCCTAATGCAACAACTTCTTGCCACTTAGGTGAATCTACCAATTGCCCGAAAACCACATTCATCAAAGAAAATTTAATCAACTCTTTAGATCGAGAATATATAGAGGAGGTCAAATTTGATTCTTGGATTCAGACTGACAGATGCACATTGAAAACAATCATTTTAAATGTGGATGATTTTGTGGAAGAAATGTGTACAGGATTGCTAAACTTGAGAAACCATGACTTTTTAGTCAAAGAGCAATGGTCATTCTTCAAGGATTTGAAGATACATTTGAAGTCTGGTGAATTCGTTATTTCATATGATTTCGCAGAAAACTATAAATATGTTCTTCATGATGCCATACAAGCATTCCACTTCAATAACGACCAAGCAACTATATTCAGAGTAGTTATTTACTACATGAAAGATGAAAAACTGGAACACAAAAGTATAGCAATCATATCCGACGATTTAAAACATGATACCGTTGCAGTTTATGAGTACCAGAAGAGAATACTAAAATTTCTAAAATCTAAATTTACAGTAAAGAAGGTATACTACGTTCCGGACGGAGCTCGTCAACATTTTAAAAACAGAAGTATCTTGGCAAATCTTATGGCCCATGAAAAAGATTTTGGAATGCCAGCTGATTGGCATTTTCATCCTACTACTCATGGTAAAGGAGCATGTGATGGTATTGGAGCAAACCTTAAAATAAATGCAGCGAATTATAGTCTCCAGTGCTCTCATCACGATCGCATCTTAGATGCGACTGCTTTATTCCATTGGCCAAAGAGTTATTGTAAAGAAACGAAAATAGTTTTTAGTAGCAAAGAGGATCATCAGGAAACATTGAAAACACTGAAGAGCAGATTCGATGATGCGGTAACAATCGATGGCACTGATCAATACCATGCTTTTATACCGCTTGTAGATGGAAGCCTCAAGTTGAAAACGTTTTCTGCCTCTATTCAATGCGTTTTCTTTCCAAAGACAACAGATAAACCAGCAGCGAAATCAACAGCTGAACCTAGTAACGCCAAGAAAGGACTGACAAAAAACGCAGTAAATAAAGGCGACAAAAAAGCTGTATGAAAGACTGGGTATTTAAAAATTTACAAGACTTAAATACTTCATCAGCTACAATAAATTAAGTATAAAAATAGTTATGATATAAATGGATCTAATGCAATTTAGATTAAATTGTAATAAATTATTTGTCTTTTTATTTTTAATATTATTATTATTGTACATTAATTTAATTATTATTAAAAATAAATAAAAAATAATAATTTTTCAACATTTCTATAGAAAAAAAGCGACTTTTTTCCTGTGGTTAACATATTCTGGTTATTACAGTATCGAGGGTATAAAATTTTAGTTAGGAATGTTATATACCTTTGGAAAGTCTAGTTTTTCTAGTTTCCCAGTATAAGTTTTATTTGTAAGGTTTTAGACACAAATAGGAAAAAAATTCAAAATAGTTCATTTGTGAAAAATCTAAAAACCGTTGTCTTGAGTTACAAAACATTTATTTTGATGGATATCCCACTCCCATCCCACTAAGCGATCAAAAAGCTCTTAAAGGAAAAATCCTAAGGTTTCTTATGAAAAAAAAAATGCCCTTTTTGAAAAAAAGGCAAAAATGCTTTAATTTAGCAAAAAAAAAGTGTACAATTTTTTTTTTTTTAAGTATTTTTTCGGAAATATTGAAGAAATATCTATCTAAACTATTTGGGAGAAAATTTTCTAAGAACAATAGGTAATAAGTTACATGGATGAGAAAAAACACCTGTTTGGCCAAAATGTCAAATTGTGATCCCCTCTAACCCAGAGAGATCTGGACCGATCTTGTTGAAAAATTGTGTCTAAACTACTATCCAATAGGACTAACCTTGGTGCAAATTTCATCCCGAGCGGAAGACAACGGTTTCCAAAGTTGGTGCACTTGACATGAAATCCCCCATATATATAAGTATAGTTAGATGCAAGATGTTTGTCTTGTTAAAAATATACCTCTATATCGAACTTCTTTTAATTCAGTAGAATACGAAGCACTCTAGTTCGTTATCGGAGCAGCTTGAATTGATAAAATATTCGATTGCAAAAGCTAAAATTTTGTTAATTTCATTACACAGTGCAGCGGCCGTTTTGGGGGTGAAAAATTCCTATTCCTATGAAAATTTGATAATGTTCACACCAATTCCCCATAAAAATGGCCCCTGTGAGATCGACTTAAAATTCCATAATATCCAAATTATCATATAGATCTCGGTAAAATTGGGTTTACGAATGTTTATTACATTCATTTATTAGTAGTCAAAAAATAAACCCAATAGGACAATTCTTAGTCAAAGCCCCCATAAGAAGCTGATTCCCGATCTTTATGAAATCTATCAAAAAAAAAAAAAAAAAACATTACACAGAATTTTCTCAAATTTGGTTTATGTATGTTTTTGCAAAAAATAAGTGACTTTACCCAATATAGTCAGGATCGGTCCACTTATCGACCTACTCCCCGTATATGCACTTTTTCACATCCGAAGGCAAAACAAATAATTGCAATGCCACTCAAATTTGCTTTATGCTACTTTCTACATCTATTTAGATGGACCTAAGAGATAGGGTCTCCTAATAAAGGGTTTTCAACAGGGATGCTAAAAAAGTAGAAAGACAGGGATAGCAACCGGCGCCATATTTCTTGCCGCTCTCTTGAGATTTCTCTTCAGTAAGGTTTGCCAGTTCATGATGAAAAGATATACGAGCCAACAACGAGTCGAAATTATTAAAATTTACTACCTAAATTCGGAGTCAGTGGCCTCAACGTTAAGAGCGCTATGTCCAATTTATTGTTGAATCCACAGGCACAGTACAAAATGTTCCCGTGCCAGTGAGACAAAGAAGTGCCCGTAGTGTCGAGAATATTGCTGCCGCTGAGCCTTCAGTTGAAGAAAGCCCAAATGTGTCTCACACGTCGTTCTCAAGCGTTGGGCATCTCTGTGACGTCGTTGTGGCTAATTTTGCGAAAAGATCTTGGCCTACATCCTTACAAGATCAAATTGACGCAAGAACTGAAGCCACTTGACCACTAGAAGCGTCGTATGTTCGTGAATTGGGCTGAGCAACAACTTGAAGATGAGGCTCATTTCTGGCTGAATGGTTTCGTCACTAAACAAAATATGCATTATTGGTCAGACAGCAATCCACACGTACTCCATGAGTCATCATTGCATCCCGAAGAAATTACGGTTTGGTACGGTTTATGGGCCGGCGCCGTCATTGGGCCGTAATTCTTCCGTGATGATCAAGACCGGCATGTTATTGTGAATGGGAATCGCTACAGTTCAATGATAACCGAATATTTTTGGCCCACACAGCGAATGTCACAATCAATTTATTGGAAACCAAGTTTGGAGAACGAGTTATCTCACGAAATGGTCCAATCGATTGGCCGCCTCGGTCGTGCGATTTGACGCCGTTCGACTATTTCCTGTGGGGCTATGTCAAGTCTATGGTCTATGTCAACAAGCCAGCGACGATTGGTGAACTTCGTACGAGTATCGAATGTGAAATTGCAGCAGTATCGGCCGATTTATGCTTGAAAACCGTCGAAAATTGGGTTCAGCGTCTGGACTTCTTCAAGCGTGCCCGTGGTGGCCATGAAGAGGTCAATTTCCATACATAATGACATCGAACATACTTCCGCAGGATTAAAGAATTGCATTGATATCCAAAACCGTTTTTGTTTTATTTAAAAAGACTTTCGTAGCGCTCTTATTGAAAAACCCTTTACATGGTATAGGGTATCGTATAGTCAGTCTTACTTTTCTTTCTTATTTTCTATTGTGTATTTTAAATGCTACAATTTTCCTTAAGGACGAAATGAGAAATCAACAATGGTTCTTGAGTTATAACTGAAAAACTGTGCAAACAAACATCGAGATAAGTAAAAATATAAAATGTAATACAAAAAAGTATGGCCTGAGAACGCCAAATCCCTAGCCCGACTTGAAGCTACTCAGCCCCATCTTATTACCCCGAAAGATATTTTTAGAAAATAGCTTTCTTTTAAAGGTACGTTCTATAAAAGTACTTTTCTATAATAGTACTTTTCTATAAAAGGTTTTTTCTGTAAAAGGTAGCTTTTTACAACTCAAATTTTGGAGCCTCTCTAGATTTAGTATCTATATTGTTTTTAAATGGTGCGTGGTAAAGAAGATGAAAGCATATATTTCAAAAATTCATAACTGCACTGTAATCTTAATCGGACCGGTTTCTGGCATTTCAGCCTTCATCAGCGATTTTATTGAACATTGTGATAATTGATATGTTTTAATTGAATAGGTTGTTTCTATATGAAAATTTTTTCTACATTTTTTCTATATTGTTTTTGTTTAATTGTTTTGTTTAATACACGAAAAATTTTTTTCACAGAATCAGATAAATCACTTCATTTTAAACAATTTTTAATCATTATTTCAAAACGATAATTTTTTCTTGACGATATGGCAATTGGTTCCAGCCTTCACTGATGGATATAGATACTTTTTCTTTATTTAGACATATAAAACATAATATAGTAATATATATATATATATATATAATATAAACATGAACAAAGAATGGGATATAGTTAGTAGCAATGACTTAAAGTCGTCTGTTATTGTATAAAATTTTTTTTCGGCAAATTGTGTGTTTTTGAGTTAATTCACATAAATTCATTTATTATCATCTTTCTATACTTTAATGCAATATTTGCGTAGTTATATAATCTTATTTCCCCATTTGGTGTTTCACCGTTTAAAATATTTATTAATTCGTTTTGATTTAAAAAGCTTTTTTCCTAAATATCTTATTCTGAATTCTCAGACTATGGGTCATTTTGCTATAAAATGAACTAAAGTTTCATCTTCTCTCATGTTACAAAGGCTGCATGTTTTACCGTATTATCGAATGTATTTCCATTTAGGTGTAAAATATCATACCAGGTTTTAAAAATTGTTGTGATCTGTGGTAAAGTCAATTCACTATTAATATAATTAATAGCTGATCCATGGTTGAGATATTTGTAAAATCGAGATCTACTGTTTCGTTTATTTGAGAAATCTTTTTTAGTTCTAGTTTTTGTAACAACGTACCACTCCGAGACCATTCCTCTCCTGTAATATCATTTTCTAAACATATATCAAAGTCATTTCCCATTCTTTTCATTTGCTCCGCCCAGAATATGTTTTTTCTCAGTATTACAGTAACAGTAAATCTGTTTTGGCTATGTTCAAAAATAGTATTAAATACGTAGTTCATATGAAGGTTCAGTGTATAAAAACAGCTAACTTAAGCTTTTGTTTCCAAGTTTAAAGCATAATTCGGTGTAAAATTCGGCAGTTGTAAAACTATTTCTAAAAAGTACCTTTACAAGGCATCTGCTTCATCAAGTAACCAGCACCCCGACTGAAAAAGTTTCTATTTTACCTATAATGTTATATCATTTTTGTTCAAAAAACTACTCCAAATGGCATTAGTGCTATTTTTAGCTGAGTTGTTTCTCTTTTCAAGGTTTTTTTTTTAAATCCATTTGTGGAGTTAAGATTACACCTAAATAGCTATATTGGTTTAGTATTTCTATAAATTGTTCTCCATAATTTATTATTTCATGAGTTGAAAGCCGGCCGCCTTTTCTAAAAACCATCATATGGGACTTAACCAAATTTAGTTCCATATTACACTGGTCACAATATAGCTAAAAATTTTTGAGCATAGCTTCCATTAGTTTTATGTCATCTGGCAATAGTTAAATATCGTCTGTATATAATAGTAAGCGCACATTAACACTATCAATAATTAAATCTCTATCTAAATTTTCATGCAGGTCATTCAGAGAAAGAGTAAATAACAAAGGCTATAGAAGGCCCCTTGCTTAACACCAGTATGTGTATCAAATGACAGAAGGCATATGTTTTTTTCTTTTCGTTGAAATTGCAATGAACTATAGACTCAAAAATGATATTAAAAGATTTCAACAATTCATTTAAAAATGCTACTGTTGTATTTTTAAACATTTCACAGGGAACTCTATCAGCTCGTGGTGCTTTGTTACGTTAAGTCTTTGTCCAGGTCATCTTCTCTATGCCACATGGATGCATAATGTATATTATTTATTATTTGTTGCCGATTTAGAAGACTTTGGAAGTGTTGCTTAAAATGTGCTGATGATATGTTTGAACCCACCCTGAAACAATCACCTTTTATTTCCTTCTGTTTTTGGTTATTACATTCCGAGACATAACGTTGTTTTGCTAGGTGATATTTCAATTTGTCTTGCAGTTTTTTCTCGCTTTCAAACATTTACAATTAAACCACCAGTTTTATTAGACCGGTTTTTTTTTTGAAATTTTGTCTCGATTTGGCAACGTAATTTTAATTATATTAACAAATTGTTCCAAGTTTAAAAAAATTTCCTTGAACGTTTTGTAGCCTTAGGTTCATATTTAGGTTTTCCTTGTATTTTTCTTTTTTATTTTCGTTTCATTTATATTTCGCAATAAGTTCATTTGTTCTACGCAATCACATAATCCTGCCACATCAAACGATAGCTTTAATGGCATATGATCTTACCAGATCTTTGATTAAATTTGAAAGTGTTTAACACACCCCAAAGCTTCTTGTGATATTGCACAAATTTCGTTATTATCGGAAACTTGGAAATAGCTAAAAATTAATTTTGTGAAGGCAAATCAGTAACTTTTGCATTATGACAGCATGTCTCGAAACTAACGAAATGTCCTTGATATAAAGTAAAGTTTTTAATGGTGGCGTTTATAATCAGTAAAATAAACAAAAGGTGCTATTCTGTAAAATGTAATTATCTATGTATGTTTTTTTTTTTTAAACTGTACTTTTCTGTAAAATGTACTTTTCTATAAAAGGTTCTTTCCAATAAAATATACTTTTGTATAAAAGGTACTATTGTTTTAGAAAAATACTTTTCTAGAAAATGCTATTTTCTTTAATAGGTAGTTTTGTATTAAACATACCTATCAAAAGATATTTTTTTTAACAAAAATATACTTTTCTATGAAGGGCTACTTCTTTATTAAAATATACGTTTCTATAAGAAGATACTTGTCCATAAATGGCGTTTTCGCAAAAGGTTTTTGTTGTTTTCCCTTCTTACTTGGGGTTTACCCAAAATAGACACAACTAGTTAATCTGTAAGTCATGTTAAAAAAACTTATTTATTTTTATTTTGTGAATTCAAATAGATCGTAGGTAGATATTGGTTAGGCCACGGACAAACTTGATGTTAACAATACCACACACAAAGTTTGAAGTATGATTCAAGTTATATAATATTTAATAAGCATTATTTGAATTTCGCGTTCCAAAATTTAATGGAACTGTTTAATAATTAATAAGCGAATATATTGCAATTAAAATTATATTGTTTATTTACGTCATGTACATCATGAGTTGTTGTTATTTGTTGACAAAAAAAAAAAAAAAAAAACTTTACTTCCCAGCAAATAAATTGTGTGCCTGAGTGATGGTCTAAAAGTACAATTAAATAATAAAAGTAAATAACTAAAAAATATACACAAGAGTAAAGGCCAGTTCGCCCTTCATGAATCCGTTTTCTTTTAGAAATATTCATTAAAAATTGTCTTTAAGAAAAACTCAAAACTAAGCTTTATTTGCTTCGAATTACTTTAGAATTTTTGTCTAGCTTTTTTTGTTGATTTGTAATTAAAAATGAAATACAATTTATATATAATTATTTTGCGTCATCATTTAAATATTATTTATTTAATAATTTATGCATACACAAATTTATTGAAAAATACCAATGCGTTTTACTCACTAACAACCTTCGAATAAATTAGCAAATTGTTTTCATAATAATTATCTTGATTGCATAAAAAGATTTTAAAACAGTTTCCATATAGAAACATAAAATTAATAAAGCTAATTACCATATAAATTTGAAATAATTGCATAGCTAAAATAATTGAAAAAAAAAAACAAGTAAGAAAATTATGGTCGGTTTAGACCGACTATACGATACCCTATACCATGGTTAAGAGACCCTATGTCTTCGGTCCAACTAAGTGGATATAGAAAATAAGCATAAACCAACTTTGAATGGCATGGTTATTATTTTTTATTTTTTTGGCTGCAGGTATGAAAAAGTTCATATCGGGTGCTATATTTAAAGGGGACTAGGTCAAAAATTGGACCAATTCAGACCATATATGCTAAAGTCGCTTATTTTTGCAAATACATATAAAGAGCATATTACAGAATTATTTGAGCAATATTTTTGTTTTTGATAGATTTAAGTGAAGATCGGTAAGCAAGTTTATAAAGCGGCTATGACTGAGACTTTCCCTACAGGTTTCCCTTTGAACCTGTGATTTATGGGTGAAATAAAGCGCCACAAACCAAATCTGACCGAGATCTATGTGCTAATTTCAATCTTATGGCAATTTAAGTTGATCTCATAGGGGTCATTTGTATGGCGACTAGACCTGAACATGCACCGATTCATTACCTTTTGTTTTATGATAAACAGAATTTTATAAACCGAATTTTATCGAAAAATATCCATATATATGACCTTTAGTTTGATTACAAGATTTAAGTGGACACACAGTCGGACGGATAGAAAGTGATCTGAGTCGATCGGTATAATAAAAGATTGTCCTAAGTGAGCACAAACTCATTATCGGGTATAAAAAGAACGCATTTAGCAAAGAATAAAGTGATTTTTCACTAAAGAAATGCGCGGGTGCACACATACTTAGTTGCCGCGGCAACATTCCATGACCTCTTCTACGAATTGCGTGACCATGCTATTCATCTGAAGAAAATCTAAAAAATAGGATAAATGTTGGATAACTTGTATTGGGCTATAAGGAGACTATGGGAGAAACACATTTTTTTCACTTTTGGGAAAGTTTAAATCCATGAATTTATTCGCTCTTGTATTACTTCATATTTCTAAACTTATTATAAATGCAATTAAACATTGACGTAGTAAAAATCTGTTAAGTTGGTAATTAAACAACAAATGGGTTTTGATAAAAAAAAATTAGAGATTTCTAGTCGGGTTTCAGACTAGATACTTCCAATAGATCATGGTACAGGAAACAAATTACTGAAGCAATCACATTCAATATCAACTAATTTTTGAACGGAACAAATACGAAATGTCAATTTTAAGTCGACAACATTATCTGTTAATAACAATTCCATATAAAAAAAAAATAATTCAACCGAATCGCTTCAAAGTCGAAGAACTGCATTTACGATTGTATCAACCGAAATTTAGTAGCAGCACTCTATTTTCTGTAATGATAAAATATTGTTTGTTAAGGCAACGGAACTTCCAACCAAATCAGCCCAAAACTAAGTTATTAACTTAATCGCAGTTCGGTTTTCAAAAAGATCGATAGGCACAATGAATCCGATATATGTGTAGGCTTTTGGTCTACAATTTTATTTTTTCGGCGAATAAAACACACTTGCAATTATTATTTTAATTAAATATAAATTTATTGAATTTATAAATTGCGATTATATAATTAATTTTTTGTCCTCGTTATGTGTTTTCGATTCTATGTCTATAATGAGACTGTTTTTTGTCTGTCTGTTTTTGAAAAAATGTTATGGAATATCAAAGCCTACTTATTCTAATTGTCAATAAGTTTCAAAGTATGTATATTAATATTGTCCGTCTGTCAAAGCTCACTTTCTGTAATGGTCCGTTAAACTTAAACTGTGTATTTTAAAGTATCAAATCCTACATTTCGGCCATCCTGTTCAAGCATTCGACCCGAATGCTGGGTTCCATTTCTTCATATACTCCTCGGCGGTATGACACTTAGCGGGCCCCTCTATATTTCCAACCTTTTCAACCGTATAGCGACCATGTCTCTTCTTCTGTACAACCTTATAGGTACCAAAAAATTTCGGTTTCAGCTTTAGACCTGGACCATATTGTGTTCTTTTAATTGCTACTAATTCACCTACTTCGTATTGGGTTTCCGGTTTCCTTGATTTATTAAAAGTCTTTCTATTCTCCTCCTGAATCTTCAATATGTTTTTTCGAACTTCTTCGCGAATCTTGACTCTTTCTTCCTCAAACTCTTCTAATTCATTCTCTTCAAGCATTTCCCGTAATTAAATGTTGTCTTTTGACTCCAGTTAGTATTCGGAATGGTGAAAATCTCGTAGTTCTCGGAGGCAAACTATTAATAACCTGTTGTACTCATTCAACATGTCTATACCATAATTTTGGATCCTCAACGCATAGCTTAGTTAGCATGGGGATTATTATTCGATTTATTCTCTCCGCCTGACCATTTCCCCTAGGCATGCCTGTAGTTATCAAAAGATGCTGAATATTCTCTTCTTCACAATAATATTTGAAATCAATGGATGTAAATCATGTTCCTCTATCCGATATTATTCTGCATGGATTTCCGAAAACGGCGGCCTGTTTTCTAAGCCTATCAATAACTTCATCAGTTCCGGTACTTTTCGTAAGATAAAGCCACACAAATTTAGAGAATCCATCTATTATTACAAAAATATGGTTGTACTTTTTGTGAGTTTGTTCCATTGGACCCAGATGATCAACGTGGTACGTCACTAAGGGCTTATTATCCTTCCAAATTGGACTTAACATACGTTCTTTTTTACCTGTTTTTGCCTCAGTTACTAAGCACTACACACAGCTTTTCACAACTCGACCAACTTTTTCCTCAATATTGGGTATGCAAAATGAACGTTCTATTAATGCCCGAGTTTTTCTTACGGCATAGTCTTGTCTGTGTGCTATCTGTATTATCTCCTGTTCCATTGTTGTTGGAATAACTATGAGTTCTCTGATGGGGTCCTTGTACAAAATATCGTATTTAATATAAAAATCATTATAAGTGTTATTCTCCAGAATAATTTTTACAGCTTTTATCCATTCATCTTTTATTTGAGCTTCTCTAATGCGATGCTTTAAGGAATCTTCCGTCATAAGGCAATACACACGACTTAGAGCGTCAACATGCTTCATTTTAGAACCTGAGCGATGTTCAATTTCATAATCAAATTGTTGCAAAAACATTGCCCACCTGGCAACTCGCAAAGGAACATCTTTTTTCCGCATTGTCATAGCAAAAGCATTGCAGTCTGTTACGATCTTTATCTTTATGCCCATTATATAAACCCGCCACTTTTTTAAGGCGTCAATAATGGCAAACACTTCTAATTCATATGAGTGATATTTCTGCTTGGTTTCACTCGTCTTTCCGCTCTTGTATTCAACCGGATGATAATTCTGATCTTCGGCATTCTTCTGCATCATTACTGCTCCATATCCGTACATCGACGCATCCGCATGAATCTCTGTTGTCAATTTGGGATCAAATATTGCAAGTACTGGTGCACTCACCAAAGCTGATTTCAATTGTTGAAATGCCACTATTTCATCTTGCTCCATCTTAAATTCCATATTCTGCCTAAGTAAATCCGAAAGTGGTTTTGCAATTAATGCATAATTTTCGATAAATCGTCTAAAATAGGATGTCAAACCAATTAATCTCTGATCTCAGATCTTTTATCTGTGGGAAGAGGAAATTTTTCAATTGCTATTGGCTTCTCCTTCGAATTTTCAATGATGTAACCTAAAAAATTTACAGTTCTCTTCAAAAATTGGCATTTTGACCATTTAATTTGGAGACCATTTTCCTGTGCTGTTTGTAATATTTCGAAAAGTTTCCGAATATTCGCCTCCTCATTTTCCGCTGGAATTATAACATCATCCATATACACTACTATTACTCCTTTCTCTACTAGCCCTCTAAAAATAGCAAATATGTAACGCGAAAATACTGCCGGTGAGTTTGAAATTCCAAAAGGTACGTATAAGAATTCATATTGACCACTATGAATAACAAATGAAATAAACTTTCTCGAGTCTGGATGAACTGGTACATGAAAAAATCCATTACGTAAACCAAGTGTTGTAAAAACTTTCGCAGATTTTAATCTTTGTATAAAGTCGTCAATGAGTGGCATTGGAAAATTGTCACGAATAATCTTTCGGTTCAATAATCTGTAGTCACAGCACAGTCTTTTAGATCCATCTTTCTTTGAAGCGAGAACAATGGGCGAAGCATACTCCGAATTGCTAGGCCGTATAATGCCATCTTTAAGCCACTCTCCAATCTGATTTTCAACAATGCGCTGGTCTTCAAAGGATGAACGACGCAGTCGTTGGTATACTGGTATATCATCAGAAGCAATAATCTTCATTTCAACTGGGGTTTGCTTCGTCTTCACTGGATTATAACCAAATACCATATGCTCTGTCTCTGATTTCAGGTTCTGGGTTAGATGTTGCAAATCAAGCGTCTCTTCCTCTTTCATCTCATCGATCAATGATGATGTACAAATGTGATAAAATTCTCCCTGTAGCTCGTTCGGATTCGCAAATCGAAAAACTACCTCATACTGTTGAATAATGTCAAGACCGATTATCGCCTCCCAAACAACATCACGCTTTTGAACCACATGAAATCTAATAACCATCATAATATAATCAACTTCGTATTTGGAATCAAAATATCCTAATGTAGTAAAACGAGCACCTGCAACACCACACATACTACGAGATTCCTGAATAAGATCCTCATCTGAAATTTTCTCATAAACATCCTGTCTCATCAACGATATGTTACACCCTGAATCAACCAACGCGTTAACCGAAAAATTACCATGGAATAAATCCTTAACGATAAAGTTCGATCTTTTGTCATTAATAACCCGTTCAGAGCCAAGAATAATATTCACGCCTCCTCCGTTTCTTGAATGATTTTTTTGGGAGCATTCAAATGATCTATGACCAACTTGTCCATATTTAAAACACTTGTACTGCTTACTCGGGCAATCTATCGCGAGGTGAGATTTTTCTCCACATTTAAAACAGTGTCTGTCGCCTTCTTTTTTAACCACTGTAATTTCAGATGCAACTTTCGAGCTTGATGGCTGCAATACATTTGTCTTGTTTGAAAATTTATTAGTGTTACGTAATTTTTCATAAACTTTGATTTGCTGCTTTAATTCATTTATATTGCCTGCCTGGAACAATACAGTCTTGTTCTGCCTCGAATCGGGTATCCCATTAATAAAGTAATCGATACAGCTTTCATCGTCCAAACTTATAGGCTTGCCCATCTCTATCAAAGAGTACAAATATTCTTGTAACGTTTCATTATTTCTCAGCTTTCTGTTTCTCAGCAACCTGTGGATTTCAGCTGCTGACAATTTTTCCCCAAATTCAGTTCGAAGTGCTTCTTTCAATAAACCCCAACTATTGACGCCAATCTGGGTCCTCAAAAATAATTTGGCAGCTCCACCTAATAGTTGTTTTCCATAAACATACATCTGTAGATTACTAACGCGTTTTCCTCAAACTCAAGAATCCACTGATGTACATTAGGCAAATTTGTGCCAGTAAAATACGACAAGCTGTCCTCTAAATCCTTTAAAGTATAGTGACTTCTTTCCCTTGGTTGTTGTCGATGGAGTGCTGATAATGCTGTTTCAGCTACAGACGAGTCGCTATCATCATCTCTTTGAACCGCTTCGCATTTCAGGTCATAATGCTTTTTCAACCTATCCTGTAATACCTGTTTACGTCCGACTGTACTGAGCTCTAACTTTTCTAATCTATCCCGTAACTCATCTACCTTCATTCCCTCAATTTCTGCTGTGTCCATGTCAGATAAAATTATAAATGTTATTAATATGAAAATTTATGGATATGAAACAATAGTGATAATAATTATGGATATAAAATATTAAATGTATTAAGGATATTAAGATATTATTATATATAATTACCTAATTATGATAAAAGAATTTTTTTTTTTTTTTCAATTAAAATAATCGAAATCAACCTCAAAGTTTTATAATTGAAAAATACAATATAATACAAATTCACAAAGCAAAAAATGGTTAAAATTGGAATAATATTAGTTACGTTAAATCTCCTTACGTTATACAAACTAATGTACTAAAACATAGTTCAAAATATTAAATTTCAAATAAGATTTTTTTAATTAATCTCCACAAAAATATTAAATTTTAGATACAACAAAGTTATAATACATGAAAATTCCAATTAATATTAATCTTTCAAAATTATAAGTTAATTTACAGATAAATCTCAATCAAATTACAAACGTTACTAAATAATATTTTACTCATCTGAACTCTGCTTCTTGTTACTTAAATTTGTTCTCATCTCTATATTGGGGTTGTTTTATTCTTCTCTGGCTCCAATATTTTACGGCTGTTTTGCGCACTCTCATACAACTTATGGTTATTTTTTTATTAACGTCTTTTATTTGTACATATATTGTTTTGTGTTCCAATATACTTTTTGTTTTTGGTTTTCTTTTTATTATTATAAATGTTATATTTCTTTATTATATGACAATAAATGTTTATGGCTTAATGTTTTTTATTATTAGACAGTTCTGCACAATTTTCTTTCATTTCTATTTTATTTTTTGAGTTTTAAAACAATGTTTGTTTCAATAAAAAAAAAATATTTCAAAGTTTCTATTTCTTGCTTTTTTTTTAATACACCTTCACATATGTATGTACATATGTATTTTCACATCTTTTTCAATATTTCCTGCCGGCTTTTATCTTCTTCACTTTTCTTCTCTTTTTATAAATTGTCTTTCTGTTTCTTCTTTTTTTTCAAAAATTTATTTTTATACAATAGTCTTTAAAAAAAATTTTTGTTTTTCAAATGTTCACTTTTTTAAAATGTATTTTCTTCAAGTTTTCTGTAAATTTTCTGGAACAAATGTTCTCTAAAAATTGATTGCTTTTTTTTTTCAATTTAAATTTTTCTAGAAATATCAAAAAATTTTTTCTCTTTATGTTGACTTTTCTGTTTTATTTTTTTAATTTACAGAACAAATTTTCTCTTTAAACTTCAAAAAATTTCTTTTTCTTCTCTTTTATTCTCTCAGAACAAATGTTCTCTGCTTTGAGCTTCTTAAAACTTCTTTAAACTTCTTTTCGTTTTAACGTTTTGTTAAAAGTTTCTAGAGAAATTATTCTCTTCTTTAGTTCTTAAAAAATATTCTTTAAACTCTTTTTTCTTCTTTAAAATTTCTTCTTTAATGGTTTTCCTCTTTATTAGATATCCCGGTTGAGCCCCCATAAATTGTAGGCTTTTGCTCTACAATTTTATTTTTTCGGCGAATGAAACACACTTGCAATTATTATTTTAATTAAATATAAATTTATTGAATTTATAAATTGCGATTATATAATTAATTTTTTGTCCGCGTTATGTGTTTTCGATTCTATGTCTATAATGAGACTGTTTTTTGTCTGTCTGTTTTTGAAAAAATGTTATGGTATATCAAAGCCTACTTATTCTAATTGTCAATAAGTTTCAAAGTATGTATGTTAATATTGTCCGTCTGTCAAAGCTTACTTTCTGTAATTGTCCGTTAAACCTAAACTGTGTATTTTAAAGTATCACATCCTACATATGTGTGTACACAGAAAATTACTTACCAATCGAATGGTTCTAAAGACGAAAAACTGTATTTTCGATTGTATCAAATTTATAGTTAATTCTACCGAATTGTAATATATATATTACTCCATAGATCGATAACTAACATCATCGCTATTCGGTTGTCAATAAATAAAGCAGCCACAATAAATCTGATTTCTGAGCGTCTGGATAGATTCTCCAAACTTTTTTTTTTTTTTTGTTTAAAATAATAATATGCCCTGAAATAAAGTTCACCAATTTTTATAGTTAAAAGGCAATATAAAAAAAAAAAACTTTAACCAGAATGCTGTCAAACTTTGCCGTAAATAGTGCAGATGTTATAAATATATTGCTTGCTATATTTTCGGAATCCGATGTTTGGACAAATTTATCATTTTCTTTGGAACGAGGATAGAAAAGAGCTTGATATAGCAATTAATTTCATTTCTGGAAGCATTGTGGTATTATAATCAAATACATAGGAAAGCGACCGCATGATACTAACAAGTTTCTAATTACGGGTGGCATAGCAAAAATAAAAAAAACCAAATCAAGTCGTCCAAAATTTTGGACTAGGAGCATCCATATCTTTTTGTTCATCTGCAAATAAAACTTGAGATCTATTGATAAAATCTCATTATTTAAAAAAAAAAGTAATGTTTTTAGACGCAATGTTTAATATCGGTCATATTGCCTCCCGTTGTGTATCCATAAAACTCTCAACGATTAATGTGCTTTATTTTCATAGTTTTGAATTCAGTTTATTGTTACGTTTTATTATATCTTTAACGTGTTGTCCTATTATATGCTCCACTCGTTCGAACACACATGTATAAGTATTTGAAATTGCTATTGATTGTTTTGTATTGTTCATTGCTTTGTTTTTTTTTTTTTTTTCTTTACTTGTATTTATTTTTCGTTTAAGTTTTGTAATGCCAAACCAAACCAAATCGCATATGTGGAAATTGTCAATAATTTAACTTTGATTTCATTTTGACTTTTACACACATACGAGTATTCTGTATTTCTCAACAATGCTTTCAATAATTTAATTGACAGTTGACAAATCAAGTGAAAATAGTCAATGGCAATGTTTGTATGTTCATTTATTAAATAATAAAGATTATATAGATTTTCATTTATATTTATTCTTAAATTTTGCGTAATTTGTGGAACCCTAGTTTTTAAGACTACAGTTCTGTTGTTTTAACAGTAACTATAACATTTCATTTAAAATTAGTTTGAATTTCCGGGGCCGGATGGTACACCAGCACTGGTACTGAAACAGTGCTCCTCGACGCTAGGTAATACATTAGCTAATCTTTCCAGCCTTTCGTACTGTGCTGGAGTGTTTCTCTATTGCTAAAAAGTTGCTAATGGCCAACCAACCCCTAAAAAGGGTGAGGCTAATAACCGTGAACATTACCGTCCAATTGCAATCTGCTCCGCGCTTTCAAATGTGATGAAGAGCATGACCAATTTCTATCTTTTCAAATAACTAGAGGCCAACCAACTTCTTCATGTTCGACATTGTGG
This sequence comes from Cordilura impudica, assembly GCA_963682025.1. Lineage (NCBI taxonomy): Eukaryota > Metazoa > Arthropoda > Insecta > Diptera > Scathophagidae > Cordilura > Cordilura impudica. The sequence continues at coordinate 111,034,162 of OY821517.1, forward strand.
TTCCCATACAGGTCGTTTTACGAGATCCGATCTCCTTAAAATCTATACCACTTACATCCGCACGTAAATGGGATACAACTCCCATAGATGGGCAGGAGCATTAAAGTCATTTTTGCAGGTACTGGACCATGTGCAAAGGAAGGCGTTGACGCTCATTAATGACAGTAGGATATCCAACTCTATTAACTCATTGGAACATCGTTGGAATGTGAGTTATATTGCACTGTTCTATGGATACTACTATGGCAAATTTTCTTCTGAGATTAGCGAACTGAGTCCAAGTGCCCAAGCTTCAGTTCGCTCTACCCGCTTCTGTAGTAGATCACATCCATTTGTAGTCTATTATCCAGAACGCATTACAGAGAAAATTCATTTAGCAGTCGAACTAGCCGTATGTGGAACAAACTCCGCGCACAGGCCTTTCGTGATAGTTATAGTCTAATAAAACTTAAGTCAAATATCCAGAAGTTCTACCCCATCTTGATATAACATAATAACATATTTTCCTGAGATCAACACCATACACAGTATCTGTAGCGGGCATCCCCTGAGTCTTGGTCAATAATAAAAAAAAGTAAAATTTACTGAATTGAAACCAAAGAGTCTTTGTGGTCAACAGAATTGATTAATATGCAAACTTTAGGCAAGACCAATATGAATTAATTAATACACTGTAGAGATAACTGTACATACACGTTCAAGAACTATATTTGAATTAGTTGATTCAGCACGAAATCGAGCGAAATATGCAGATATTATTTCTAATATAGCTTACGATTTGTACTCTTTACTTTTATTTTCTTTTTTTCTTCTAAAACTTAATACTTTTAATACTTTTATAAATTTAGGAAAACTTGCTTGTAGTCCCTCATATTCAGAATTGGATAAGCAATACAAAAATAAGATTTAACATATAACACCAGATGTATATAAACATGGTCGCATTTACAATGGATACAAAATTGATTAAAGAATAAGTGAACATAAAATTAAACAGGAAAAGTATTCGTCCGTATATGTAATATGTATTTATATATTTAATATGTATTTCAAAATCAAAATTTTAAAGCCATTCTTCTAACAATTGACTTTACCAACTTTAATGTATTTCTGCTGTTATTTTGCCCTATCACTCTTTTAATATAATTGGTGTTTAATAGAAATGTTCCGATTGCCAATATTTCGTCACAGAATTTCTCAAATATGTTATTTCGGACTCATATGAGTATACATTGTACAAAATCGATAGCTTTTGGGGGACATGCTGAGTATTAATGTCTTGAGAGAAAATATAATTGCTTGTGTGGCCCATTTGCCTAAGGCTTTTCCTCATAATCTATACTATCTATATAATGTAGTTCACCGACTCCATTCGCAGTCCTGAGGCCCAAATATTTCTCGAACGCTTCACTATGTTTCACTTAGGTTCGTTTCGTGCATCTCAATGTTTGACACAATTTCATTGCTCCTGATCATGCTTAAGGTACGTCTTGGTATACAATAAACATTACTTCTTATTTTTCCTGCAAATCTTCAATTATTGCTTTGGCTATACTAAGAGCTTTGGACTATTAAGGCAATTTCTTTATATTAATGTATTTTCTTACAAAGTTTATTATTATTTTCCTCATTTCTGATTTATATCATATCTTATAAAATCCAAAGTTGCAACAAATACTTTCCAGTAATTTATATTTCTTCTATAAATCATATTGATGTTAGCGAAAAAATTTTACAAAATTTGCAATATATTATTTTGTGAAAATCTAATTTTCCGATTTTTTTTATTTCTTGCAAAGAAAATTAAACGCTGTAACCAAATTTATAACTGACATTAATAAAATAGATACTTGAGACCATGTTACAAAATTTTTTTTTAATAATACAAAAGCCTTCTAGCTATGAATGAATTTTAAGATATGGGTAAATCCTGAAAAAGGTCAACCGAAACCAAAAAATGTAAGTTAGTATTTTCGCAAAAATTTCAGTATATATATTAAGCTTATTTAATCCAACTCATAAATTTGAATTCTTTTTATCTTGACTTTGAAAATTGTAAGACTCTTTGCATCACACATACAAAATGATAGGTTTTTCCTTTTATACTTGTTTTTATGACAGATGTTAAAGTATCAAAGTGAAGCTTTTCCTCCATTTGTTTTCATACTCATTTTCGTCTATCTCTCTATTTTGATCTTCCGCTATGAGATCAATGTTGGCACTACTGTATGGCTGTTAATCCCACTTTTTCTCAAGTGCTCCCTATGTGAAACGTCCGACACCCAAATATCACATTAGTTTACTATAGGGCTGCAAAAAAATAAAGTACTTGCGAGAAAAGTTTATTTTCTAAGCAAGCTTTGTAAGGTCTTTCCAATAAAAAACAAAGGTTTTAAAAAAATAAAGGCGTTTAGTTTTAAAGGCAATTTTATTATTGAAACGTCCAAATGGTGAGTCTTAATATTATTAGATTAGTTGTGCATATATACACAATATGCTCGTATGTCTTATTTGTACAGATGTCAAAATCATCAGCAGCGAGGTCCAAAGCATGGAGGGACACAATGAAAAATAGTGAAGAATTTCGTGCAAAAGAAGCTGAATGGAAGCGAATTTACAGGCAGAAGGTAAAAGTGCAAGCAGCAAGTAACCCCTTACTCGCCAAAAAATTACAACTAGAAGGTAGTAAGCGGTTAAAATCTTTTCGAGAACGAAAAAAAGAATTAGCCACACTTCCAGCCTTACAGCCATATACGTGTAAGCAGACTTTGGCTAAAGCTGTTCGAAAGGCAGAACGAGGTTTGCCATTAGGCTCTTTGAAAAGGCGCAAAGTTCTTGAAGTTCTTTGTAATAAAAACAAAGCAGTAGCAGCAGCAGTCAACTCATCACACAGTGTTGAAGATATAGACATAAAGCTTATTCAGAACTTTTTTGTTCGAGATGACATTTCTGTGCAAGCACCAGGTCATAAAGAAACTCTGCTAATTGCTCCAGAGAAAATCCCTACGCCTAAAAGGTATACGATAATGACTGTAAACGAGATATACGAACTCTTTAAAGAGGAACTTTTAAATACAAATATTAGTAGAAGCAAATTTTACAGGTACAGACCAAAAACTGTAATACTTAGTCAAGCCATGCCCCATAATATGTGCGTCTGCAAATATCATGCAAACTTTACCTTTTTGCTGAAGGCTATGAAAAAAAAATGTCCATCATTTCCGACAACTTTTAATGATTTTCTCAAGTGTTTGTTACGATGTCTCAAATGAAATGTGCATGACAAATAAATGTGACAGCTGGGAATCAGATATAATTTTTAATTTAGTGGCCATAAGTTATATTACTAGACTTGATGAAGAAGTTAAGTGGAAGACCTGGCGCATTGTAAATAACCGAATGATTTTGAGCTACTCAAAGGAGACAGTAAGTGATCTCAATTTTGAAATCGAATCACAGCTGCCTTCTTTTAAACTACACATATACATTAAGCGGTCTCAGCAAAACCATTTTCAAAATTTAAAAGAAAATGTGAAAGACGGAGAGTTAATTCTTCAAATTGATTTCGCTGAAAACTTCAGGCTAACTATTCAAAATGAAATACAGTCTGCGCATTTTAGTTACAGCCAAGTAACAATTTTTACATGTGTGGCATGGCTTGACGGTTGTATAAGATCGTTTGCTATTGTTAGTGACAAATTAACTCATAATAAATTTGATGTGGTTTGCTTTCTAACTGAAATTGTAAATAAGTTGCAGGAAACCCACCAAGTTTCAAAAGTATTTGTATTTTCCGACGGTTGTAGTGGGCAATTTAAAAATAAGTTTATTTTAAGAACTATGCCACATTTTCTAAAATCATTTGACTTAAACGCTTTTGAATGGAACTTTTTTGCCACCTCGCATGGTAAAGGTGCAGTTGATGGCATTGGCGCAGTAGTAAAACGAAAGGTTTGGGAACTGATAACAACTCAAAACATAGTTTTATGTAATGCTGCAGATTTTTATAGCTGTGCGAAACAGAATATTCTCGGGATACAAATCTTGTATATTTCATCAGTAGATGTTGATGATAAAGTTGAAGGAATTGGTAAAATGTGGAATAGTGTTAAAAGTATTCCAAAGCTTAAAAGTTATCACCATTTTAAATATTTAAAAGATAAAAACTTTATACTATCAGCTAAAACTGCAAAATCTGACTACACAAAAATACTTTTGTAAAAAATATTAGGCTAAATTAATCATACCATGTATTTTCAATAAAATTTCTTTGAAAAAATAATCGTTTTTATTGAGTGGAAATATGTGAAACGTCCGACACGAAACGTCCGAACAACTAAAATAATTAACTATGACCTTACTACTGCCCTTAATAAAGACGAAGTATAGATTGTTTGAAAGCTTGTTATATTTATAATAAATACTATCTTCAGAATTTTTTTGTACGGCTGCTGAATTCGCAGATTTATGCAGATTATTAACTTAGTCTCAAAATAACTTCCGTTTTGAGAAACGTCCGAACGCATATGTAAAATAAAAATTTAGTGCAGCACTTACCTTGAAATAATAATTTAATGATTAAATTTTATTATACTAATAGATAGCTTTTTGGTACTTTACACCCGTCCTACATATATCCCTCGATGGTATAACTTTTTTTTTTAAAGAAGCGTCCGAATGAAACGTCCGACACGCTGGGATTTACCCATATATGTATGTAAAATGCCGAATTTTTCATCTCTTAACTCTAAGTGGACAAAACTTCACAAGCAAACTGATGAAGATACTGGCACAGAGTAATCTGAATCAATTTGAATAATGATACCTTCTTCTTAAATATATTGGGAAAAATTTTAGACATATATCTAAAACTCAATAGAATTAAAAAAATCAGTTTAAAAAATTTACAAATCGAATACGGAGGATATTGGAATCAGTCGATGTAGTTTCACTATTCACCAATATTCCGGTCAATTTACAATGAAAAATATTATAGAACAAGTAAAAAAATTAAAGTCGGTCTAGACCGAGTATGCAATACCCTATACCAAGTGTTTAGAGAATTGGTCTTAGATTCAACTAATTGGGTATAAAAAATAAGGGTATAAAAAATATGCTATAAAAACATAAGCAAATAAAACTACAAAAAAAAAACTCGTAGTAATAGGGAATAATTTCCCGTAAACCTCATAAGGTCATTAGTAGAAGAAACAAAACAGCAGTTAAAATGCAACTGCCAACATGGTAACACCGAAGAAAAGTTTCTTTGTACAATATATACTGGTTTAACACTAAATAGAAACATAATAAAAGTACCCAACCGAATATTAAATGCAATATTTACAAACGTCAAGGCGCCAATAGAAAGACAACAAAAAAAAAAAAACAACGTCGTATATTAAATAGGATGAAAAGGAAATTACATGACAAATGAGATGTGATCTAAGTATCTACGTATGTATATAAGAACAACAAAAGGAGCTATAGCTGGAAGAACATCAGTTTGATATTGCAAAAGGGAAAGCGACTGCAGCATTTGCACAGCACGTATCTAAAACAGATCACACAGCTGATTTCAAAGAAAATTTTAAAATATTAAAAAAGGCAAATATGTAAAGAAAAACGTAAAATACAAATGTTCGTATATTCAGCAGAATATAAAACGTAATATGAATTTGAAAGAAAGTACTAGCAATAAAATACCAACTATCGAGATTTTCCAATTTCAATTATATATTATTCCTTTATTTACATATTTTAACAAATTTGATATTTACATATGAGATCTTATCTTTACATAGATATTGCAGCAAATAATATATAGGATCTAAAGACATTAAATAGTTTTTATTTTGTTTTTTAATGATTTTTAAAGGAAAATGGGAGGGAAAAAACCTTTATATGGTTTAATAAATTCAAATACTATCTGAAAATATTTATATGCTTATAGAAGGTTTATTAAAAATAATAGAAATCTATAAGCATATAATTTGATTTTTTTATACCCAATACCACTATGTGGTTGGGTATAATGACTTTGTGCTGCTGTTTGTAACAACCAAAAATATTTGACCTAGGCCCATCTCTAATTATACCGATCGAATCAGAATCACTTTCTGAGTTGATTTAACAATGTCCGTCCGTCCGTCCGTCTGTGTGTCCATGTAAACGTTGTAATCAAACTGCAGGTCGCAAATATGAATATATGTTGATGAAATTTGGTATATCAGCTTGTATGGGCCATGGGATGAACGCTATTGAAACTGGTGAGAATCGGTCCATGTTCAGACCTAGCCCCCATACAAATTACCCATATGAAATCGACATAAATTGCCATAAGATCCAAATTGTCATATAGATCTTACTCAAATTGGGTTTGTATGCGTTCATTACATCCATTAATGAGTAGTCCAAAAATGATCCCTTTGAGTCCATATAGGGCTGCTTCCCGATCTTCACTTAAATCTATTGAAAAACAAAAATATTGCACTTATTCTTCTCAAATTTTGTTTGTATATATTTTTGCAAAATACAAGAGACTTTACCAAACACGATCAGGATCGGTCCATTTTTGGACCAAGTCCCTATATAGATATAGCATCCGATATGAACTTTTTCATATCTGCAGCCAAAAAAATTAATAAAAATCCCACTCAAATTTGGTTTTTGCTTATTCTCTATGTCCAGTTAGTTGGGCCTAAGAGATAGGGTATCTAAACGCATGGTATAGGGTATCGTATAGTCGGTCTAGACCGACTATAATTTTCTTACTTGTTTAATTTTACGTTACTTCTCTACATTCTCTTATCAGTGGGTAAGAGGAATTTTCAATCCTTATTTAGAAATCGATAATTTTTTCATAACCTGTTTCTTCATGAAGAAGATTTGTAGGATACCTCCAGGGTTTTTTATTTATCATTTTAAGACATTTGTTTTGTATAATTTGTAAGCGTTTTAGGTGGCCGTTGGCAGCGTCACTCCAAATAGGACACGCGCATGTTAATATTGGCCTTTTAACACTTTTGAATAGGAGATTTTTGTTTTTGGGGTTTAGAAATGACCTTCTATTTAGAAGTGGCCATAACGCTTTAAATGATTTTATAGCTTTTTGGAACGTAGCCATAATATGTTGTTTAAAAGTAAGCTTTTTGTCCAAGACAACTCCGAGATATTTGACATGATTAACTACATTTATGGTATTATTTCCAATATGAAGATGACATCTTGGCAATCTTTTGGGAGATTTGTTGAACGGAAAAATAATTGCTTGGGTCTTGTTTGGATTTATTTTGATTTTCCATTTGTGAAAACATTTACTGCAATTTACAAGTCCCTTTTCCATTTTCTTCAGGAGTGCACTTGTAAGTTTGTTTGAAGAAATTAACGCAGTATCATCTGCGTGGTAAGCAATTTTCATATATTTCGGGACTTTGAAATCGGATGTATATATCGAGTAAAGCAATGGAGACAAGACTGATCCTTGGGGTACCGATGTGGTAATGGTTTTTGTAGATGATGTTTCATTATTAATCGCAACTTTAAGGCTTCTGCCGTGAATGAAATCTGAAATAAGTTTGCATAAATATTTTGGTACATTTGCATCAAGAAGTTTAAATACTAGGCCATTATGCCAAACGGTGTCAAACGCTTTTTCGATATCCAAAAATATTAGACCCGTTGAACGTTTATTGTTTTTATTGCTGATTATTTGATTTTTAATTCTGTTTATTTGGTGAGTAGTGCTATGCCCTTCCAACTATAGAGATGTCATTAACTAAGCTGTGGAAAATTAAAATAGGTTTGTATTCATATGTTTTATGCAAAATGTTAAATATTAAATATAACTTAACTGTTTTTTATATGTTTTAGATAGTTGAACCCCGGAAGATGGTAACAAATCTTCGATTAAACGTCGGAAAATTAATGTAAAAATTACACTATCTAACAACGATTTGGAATGGAGCAACCAAATTTCTTTCCAAGGGTAATTTGGTAGGCGAAATTGGAATCTGTAATTGGTTTTTCTTTATCGAGATACAAAAAAAATATTTTTATTTATTTATTTTCAAAAGTGAGTACCGTAATTGAACGTCGTTTGTATTTTCTTGGTTCGGGTTCACGTATTAGAATCCAGCAATAGCCTCTCAGCATGCCTTTGTCCCAAAATCTTTGTATATTTCTTTCAATTTTCATTAAGTTTTGGTGAGCACACCCCCCCCCCCCCCCCTTTTCGTCACATAACGCACCTAGGAGCAAATCGAAATGCGAATGAGGAAAATGCATTTTGAGTGAAACTCGTGCTCCCTATTCGTGATAATTTTTCAATAATTAAGCAACAATTTGTCTCTAGTTTTCACTCTTATTGTTTCCAAGAAAACTGCCCACGATGCTATTGAAAGATTTTAAGGCTGCATATTTTTTCTCCAACAAACGTTGTGAAAAATTGTCATCATTCAACAACTTCCTGATTTGAGGCCCAACAAATATGCCTTCTTTGATTTTAGCATTACGAAATTGTAGGAAAAATCGCTAACAAATATTTAAATGCTGCATCATCTTTGTCCAGAGCCTTCTTAAAAAGGCCCAATCTTATGTGCAGCGCCAGAAGAAGAACATCATTTGGATCAATTAGTGCTTTATTTGAAATGTTTTGTTTTCCTGATGAATACTCAGTTCCTTTTGGCCACTCTCATGACGTTATGATGACATGTAGCGCGACTAGACAAGGGAAACAGCAATATTTTGTGAAACGTCCTTGCATACCAGTCAACAAACCAATGAACTAAAACAGATTAATTTACAATTATTTACGATGGTCTATACTATATATATAAAGAAATTTAAATCACACACCTTAAGGTAACCACAGATCTTCCATCTATTATCGCTGTATTTGAGTTTTGTCAAAATTGCAGTCATTGATTCCTAATTATACCCTATACCACTATGTGGTTTGGGTATAATGACTTTGTGCTGCTGTTTGTAACAACAAAAATATTTGACCTACACCCATCTTTAATTATACCGATCGAATCAGAATCACTATCTGATTCGATTTAACGATGTCCGTCCGTCCGTCCGTCCGTCCGTCCGTCCGTCCGTCTGTGTGTCCATGTAAAACTTGTAATCAAATTGCAGGTCGCAAATATGAATATATTTTGACGAAATTTGGTATTTAATCTTCTGTCGGCTATTGAAATTCTGTCGGCTATTGAACGCTATTGAAATTGGTGAGAATCGGTCCATTTTCAGACCTAGCCCCCATATATATATATATGGTCTTATTGCCATAAGATCCAAATTATCATGCAAATCTTAGTCAAATTGGGTTTGTATGCATATATTACATTTATTAATCAGTAGTCCAAAAATGATCCCTTTGGCCCCATATAGAGCTGCTTTCCGATCTTCACTTAAATCTATTAAAAACAAAAATATTGCACTGATTCTTCTCAAATTTTGTTTGTATATATTTTTGCAAAATAAAAGAGACTTTACCAAACATGATCAGGATCGGTCCATTTTTGGACCTAGTCCCCATATAGGTATATCATCCGATATGACCTTTTTCATATCTGCAGCCAAAAAAAATTAATAAAAATCCCACTCAAATTTGGTTTTTGCTTATTTTCTATGTCCAGCTAGTTGAGCTTAAGAGATAGAGTTTCTAAACGCATGGTATAGGGTATGGTATAGTCGGTCTAGACCGACTATAATTTTCTTACTTGTTTTCCTTTGTATTAATGGCATGAGCAATTGGTATGGATGGTTTTTCATTCCCATTATGTAATATAAGAGCCTTTAGGCTGTACTTAGAGCCATCAATAAATAATCTCCATTCAGTTTTGTCACATGGCTGGTTAATTTTTTTGAAATAAACCATCAATATCAGTACAGTGTAGAATAGAGTGTTTCTTTTCAAAACATGCAGCCAATTCCAAGCGTCTAGAAACAATCGGTACTGGAATCGAAAAATCGAAATAGATCTTCTTGCCATTTGACCACTTCTATAAAACAGCTCTGTAACTATTGAAACATTGTTTGTGTCCACAGTTTGTTCAAGTTTCTGACAGCAAAACCAAAATAAGTTAAGTATGCATATTTTAATGACTCTGATATTGTATATCCTTTTTTTCCAACTAAATATTCACCACACACAAAGCAAAAATAGCTTGAATAAGTAACTTACGATCTCCCTGCCAACAAGACGTGATAGCTCAATTTTTATTCCAGATTCGCATTCAGCGCACCCAGATTAGATAAAAACAAGTAAGAAAATTATAGTCTGTCTAAGCCGACTTTACGAAACCCTATACCATGGTTAAGAGACCCTATGTCTCAGGTACAACAAATTGGATATAGAAAATAAGCACAAACTAAATTTGAGTGGCATTGTTATTAATATTTTTGGCTGCAGATATGAAAAAGTTCATATCGGGTGTTATATTTATATGGGGACTAGGTCGAAAAATGGACCGATCCTGACCATATTTGGCAAAGTCATTTATATTTTGAAAAAATATGTACAAACCAAATTTTAGGAGAATCAGTGCAATACAGTGAAGATCGGGAAGCAGCTCTATATGGGCTTATGACTAAGAATTGTCCTATATGGATAATTTCTGGACTACCGATGGATGGATATAATAAACATAGTGGTATTGGGTATAAACATGCTTCGTTTCTGCAGTCAATTTTTTTTAATTTGTAGACTAGGGGAAAATGAAAGGGTTAAGGCCATATTAGCTTGCAAAAAATACGCACGAAATAACTCAGTGACTTTTTGAACAAAAGATATTTTTTCGACAAAAATGCATTTGATTTATCAACATGGTCTGCTTTTAGTTTGATTGATACATTTAGTCCACCGTTTTTCGAAATTAGTTAGTCCATCCAATCAACAGGTTTTCCCAAAGTTCTGAAAGTTGTCGTTTGATATTAAATATGGTTGAGTATGCGCAATTACAGCACCCATTGCGCAGATATATATTTTTGTTGGGATCACTCGCTCAGTTAATATTCCTGCAGTTTTTCACTCTCTGGTCGTCCAATATATGGATTTTATCAACGATTTCCGGCGATAAAATATACCTTGGTTTCAAACATAGTTTTTTTTTTTTTTTTGGGCAAAAAATAATATTTTGGAGCAATCGAAGTTCACTTTTTTTATGTATTTGCAAAATTGTCCAAAGGTGTCTGCTTTCAATGACTGTCAAAACAAGCTATATAAAATAGCTTACTCTAAATTTGACATCTTTCTCTGACCTTTTTGCGAGTGAATTATAATCAAATATCAGTCTCAGTATAGGATAACAACACACACACACACACACAAAATTCGTCAACTGAAGCGTTCTAAGGATTAACAACTGAATTTTCGATTATATAAGCAGACATTTTATAACAATCAACCATTTTCTATTGTGATAAAATATTTACTGTTAAGACAATGGAATTGAAATTTCAATCAATTCAAATTTCGGTAATTAAGTTCCTCTCAATTCGCTTGGCTACTAATTATGTTTGGCTACATATTTTCTATGTGATATACTGCGTCAGCTTTACTTTGCTTTTGGAAATGCTCCAAGTGAAAATGGGTCAATATTTGTATATGGTCAAAATATAATGTATGTATATTTTTTAAGCACTGTTGTCTACTTTCATATAAACCAATACTGAATCCCACTTTAGTATTAAATAAAATGGGTCAAGTAATACAGAAACATAAATGTTTTAATATTTGCTCAATAGATAAAGATGTAGCAAAGGCCAATTTCAATTTGCCAAGAACAACATCAATCCTACAAACAACTGATAGTGTTTACTTTGTCCTATAAAATTTTTTTTTTTTTAAATTGCAATAATAATAAAATATTGTTATTTGAAGTGTTAAAATAATTTTCTATTGAAAAAATTTCTTTATTCACTGAATTGAATTTCCTTAGAAATGAAAAGAATTAATTTTAATCACATTTAAAATGTTCAAATATATTACAAACGTAATTTTTACATAATTTTCAAAAATTCCCGTCTAGTCTTTTGAAACATAAAAAAGAAACATTTCGTTACTGCTAGAAAATAAATCATTGACAAATCAAGCAAATCTTAATATGTTTACTTTTTTCTACATTTCACTTTTTTTATTTCATTTTCATGATTCCTTTATTATTATTTTCCTTAACAAAGCAAACAAAGCATTTCTTTTCTCTGGAAAAAATAAAATTCTCAACCCCCGTCACCAAAAAAAATCGAACATAAGGTTTAGTTACAAAATATGTATAAAGCTGTGATAAAGTTAAAAAAAAAAATTAAAAGCTTGAGGACATTGACTGATGTTGTTACAAAATATTTTATATTTACTTTTTATTATTTTCGTCTAAGGGAGTACTATATACTTATTTATAAATGAACAATATGTTCGTTAAATATAATGCATTTGTGTAAATCGGTCACATTTGTGAGGCAACCAATTCTAGGAATAATTGATTGTTAAAATTAAGTTTCAATTGGTACGAATTATAAAAAAAAAATATCTTAAATTTATATAATTTTAAAAAGTACAGTACCATTAAAAATTATTAGATATACAAATATAAAACTTGTGCTGTACTATTTGTGGATATTGTTGGAGATGTTTTTAATAAACTTCGTTAAATTTCCAGAAATTATAGTTAAAATTATCTTAAGACTTGCTTTTTTGAAAGAAACAGTCGTTGTTATTTTATAAACAAAATTGTTAATGGTTTAAGATTCACATTCCCGAGAATTTTAAGAATATTATTCAAGCATACTGTACGTATTTGTGTAAAGCATTTGAAGAATATATAACTGCTTTTGGCATCTGTTATCAGCCAGCTTGAATATCTTGAAATAAACGTATGAGATTTTTTTATCCATACTTGTTTTTTCACTAAAAGTTCACTGCTGGATAGGAAATTGGTATTTTTATTTACATAATATTGATATATGTATTATGATATAAATAATAATACAGGAAGAAGCCGAAGAAAATGTATATTATTAGTAGATTTAACATCATGTCAAATGCATAAAATACTAAAAATATAGAATTCCTCGAAAATCTTGCTATTAAAGGCAATTTAGATTTAATAAAAAAAATTAAAATTATATAAGAAATAAGACTATATGTTTGCAATAATTGTCATAAAATTTTGTTGTTTTTAAAAAACGTAAATATTAATTAATTTGAATAAAACTTTATAGAAGCCTCTGCCACTTCGTCTCTTGTCTTAATAATATTATAGCTAAAAAAAATTTCTATGCTAATTGGGATGTTCAAACACCGAGACTTTTTCGTTTACCAGGAAAACGGGAAAAATTTTTATTAAAAAGATAAAAATTTTCCAAAAAAAATCCAATTTAAAACAAGTAATAAATTATATTTAGTTGGGCTAGATCGACTATATGATATCTTATACCATGGTTTAGAGACCCTATCTCTTCGGTTTAACTAATTCGCTATAGAGAATAAGCATAAACCAAATTTGAATGAACAAGTTCATATCGGATGCTATATTTATATGGGCATTAGATCGAAACATGGACCGATCCTGACCATGTTTGGTAAAGTCACTTTGAAAAAATACATACAAACAATATTTCAGATAAATCTGTGTAATATTTTTGTTTTTTGATAGATTTAAGTGAAGATCGGGAAGGAGCTCTATATGGGGCCTATGACTAAGAATTGTCCTATTGGGCTTATTTTGTGACTACTGATTAATGGATATAATAAAAACATACAAACCCAATTTGACTGATGTTTATATGATAATTTGGATCTTATGGCAATTCATGGCCAGTAAAAGCTTACATTACTGTGGTTTCATGGACACACAAACGGACAGATGGACAGACGGATAGACGGACATCGCTAAATCGACTCAGAAATTGATTCTTAGAAAGTGATCCTTAGTCGATCGGTATAATAAAATATGCGTCTAGGTCAAATATTTTTGGTAGTTACAAACAGCAGCACAAAGTCGTTATACCCAAACCACATAGTGGTATAGTGTATAATTTATAGCTCTAAAATAGTTTTGAAATTCACAAAAATCGAGCAATACTAAATTAATAACAAACCTAAAAGTAAGCAAAAAATTTAACTTTTATTTCACGACAAATCGGTCCCAAAAAAATGTGTACAGAATGTGGTGGCATAGAGAGGAAGGAGTATCTCTTGCAATAAATGACTATGAGGAATTTTTTTTTTAATTTTTGCCTACTTCTAGGTCCTAAACTTACCTTCGATATTTCCTTGATCATGAGCAATAAAAAGATGTTCACCCTTAGGCTGCGAAAAACTATAAACGTTAAGTCGCCTATTACATAGCAAGAGTTTTCTTTGTCGGAGCACCTGTTTTCCTAAAAAATTTTCACCCTTAGGCTGCAAAAAACTAAATACGTTACGTCGCACAGTGGCGCCCGTAGAGCAAACGAGGTTGCAAAAATCAAAATTCTCATGGGCGCCGACGAAGTTTTGAATAAACCCATGTTATAGAAAACTTTTCAACGATTTCAAATATGCAACTCTTAATAATGTCACATTTTTAGTTTAGAAGACATAACCGTTCAAAATTGACCGACTTTCGGTTTTGAAAAAAACACACAATTTTTAGTCAATTTGTTGCGATTTCAGGTGTAATATCACGAAAAATAGGTAACGAATCGCCTTATTTTTTGTTTGTTTTGATTGATGTATTTATTAAATGTATAATAATAAAAAAAATTAACTGTTTGCTGTGTGTTTCTCCTGGTAAATCACTATTTAAAAACTATCCGTTTTTTCACTATTTTTCAATTTTGTCGGAAAATAAAAAAAAATCTATATTATTCTATATTTGCCATATTTGCAAAGCATGTTCTTTGATTATCTCTTTACATAATTCAAAAGGTTTTATCTGCCCGTACGTGCCCGTTTGGCTTCTAGAGGTAAAAAAGGTTGAAAAGACATGGTTGCAAAAATTGTATGGCGTGCATCCCTTAGATGTTTTGACTGACAGTAGTTTGATCTAATAGTATGAAAATTGCATTTTAAGTCGGTTTGTCTACCTGTGAGTACTGAAACCATGGCGTTAAACAATTGAAAATTATTTGTACTGTTTAGAAGGTCAACCACACCAAAGTTTTTCACGGAAGCTGCTTTAGAAGAACTTGATAGCTTATACGGAAATATTGAGAGAAGCGAAGTTATAAAAAATAATTATACCCTATACCACTATGTGGTTTGGGTATAATGACTTTGTGCTGCTGTTTGTAACAACCAAAAATATTTGACCTAGACCCATATTTAATTATACCGATCGAATCAGAATCACTTTCTGAGTTGATTTAACAATGTCCGTCCGTCCGTCCGTCCGTCCGTCCGTCTGTGTGTCCATGTAAAGTTTGTAATCAAACTGCAGGTCACAAATATGAATATGTTTTGATGAAATTTGGTATATAAGCTTTTATCGGCCATGGCATGAACGCTACTGAAATTGGTGAGAATCGGTCCATGTTCAGACCTAGCCCCATACAAATAACCCATATGAAATCGACATAAATTGCCATAAGATCCAAATTGTCATATAGATCTTACTCAAATTGGGTTTGTATGCGTTTATTACATCCACTAATGAGTAGTCCAAAAATGATTAAATATACAAAGGATAGTGAAAGAGTTAGGTCGCAGATTACAAAATCTGTTGCTGATGCAAGCCAACTGCGACTAAAAAGGATTAAGGAAAGCATTCCCACGCCCACAAATGCACACATTAAAAAGTATGGTTCCGAAGAAGCCTCGGCCCTGTTTATGGACCTACAACTTTCCAAAGAAAAATGTGAGATACTACGGGCATCCTTGATGCGACACGGGGCTGATGTTTTACCAGGATACACGCATATTACGCAAGCCAAAATAAATTCACGACCACTGCATACGGAGTTTAGGGAAGTCTGTGTGAAAGCCAATCTGCAGGATCTCATGGGCCATACAGCAAAACGGTTGTTGGAGAGTCTTCCTGAAAATGAGGTGAAAATTCTTCCTGAGAAACTGACATTGATCAGCAAATGGGGCTGCGATGGATCATCCGAGCAAAGCGTTTATAAGCAAAGGATATCTTCCGATGACGCTACAATATCGGACGGAAATATGTTTATCGCATCTGTTGTTCCTTTGCGGCTAAAATCTGATATTTCCCTACACTGGAAAAATCCACGTCCGTCATCACTGCATTATTGCCGACCAATAATGTTACAGTTTGCTAGGGAATCGGCAGAACCCATAAGGAAGGACATTGAAGAACAAATAAGCAGGATTAAGCCTACAAAGCTGCAAATTGGAGAAGGAAAATATATTGAATGCAATTACGAGTTCCACCTGACCATGGTTGACGGAAAAGTCGTAAACGAACTGACAGGAACAACCTCAATATTGTCATGCCCGATTTGCAAAAAGAGTCAGAAGAACTTTGGTAATTTAAACGATTCTACAAACGAGGAGAATTACGAATATGGAATGTCACCATTGCACGCAAGGATAAGGTGTATGGAGTTCTTGCTAAATTTGGCGTATACCCTACCACAAGAAGAGGAAAACTTCAATGAAAATACATCAATAAAGGATAAGGAAAAGATCAGAAAGAAGCAAATACAGGATGCTTTTTTTAAACAAGTTGGACTAAAAGTAGACAGTCCCAAGCACGGACATGGTAACTCAAACGATGGAAACACTTCTAGGAGATTTTTTGAAAATGATGAGGCAGTAATTAGAATCACTGGAATTGACAAACAAATCGTGAAAAGATGGGGAACGATCTTGAATGTTTTAAACTGCAAAGAAAATGTCAATTCTACAAAATATGGAGAATATGCATCGAAAACTGCATCTATTTTAGCAGAAATGTATCCTCAGAAGAAGTTGACCCCGACCGTCCATAAAATATTGGCGCATGGCAAAGATATAATTGAGTACCAGTCTTTGCCAATTGGAGAGCATTCTGAAGAAGCACAGGAGTCTCTTAACAAATTTTATAAAAAATATAGATTGCAGAACACATTCAAAGCATCAAGAGTAAGGCAAAATGAGGACCTCTTCAACATGTTGACAGCATCTTCCGATCCACTTATTTCTTCCCTGCGGCATGTGAAGTCACGAATAGAGTTAGAAAATAATTATAGTTCAGAAATGATTAGTCTTTTAGATATACTTTCTATTACGAATTGTGATGAATATTTTATAGAAAATTGAAAAAATAAATTTAAAAAAGAAGTAATTTGTTGGGTAATAATTTAAAACATAAAACCCTAAAGAAAAAAAAAATAAAAACAATCTAAAAATGTAAAAATAATTTTTCTTAGTTACCATAAAATTGATTTTTCTACAAATTTTATCTTTGATAACCCATAAGTAGGCCCCTACAAAGCGTAGCACCCTTTCCAAACGCTCATTTCATAGGCTGAACAGTTATCTATCAAAACTGTTTAAACTGTTCAATTATGTTATTAGGTTCAAAAGATATGATTTTTGCAACGAAAAAACTCAAATGGCGCCACTGTGCGTAGCCCATTATGTAGCAAGAGTTTTCTTTGTCCGGGTACTGAGAAAATCGACCTGCTTTTCTACCGGTATTGTTGGAAGCTCTTTTCAATAAGCTTTCTATTTTTTTTTTTTTTTTGCCTTGCTTACATCATCTGGACCATTTTCTCGTCACGCAATAGGTTTCGTATCAGTGGACATATTCCCCTGACACTTTCCTATAATATTTGAAGCAGTTTGATGGGACAACTTTGATTTTTTGGCCACCTTTTTGCAGAACCAAGTTGGATTTTGTTGAAGATCTTTAACAATTTTAGCACGTACTTTTATTTCATCGCTCATTTTAAACAAACTAACAACAAATGAACAGGGTTGTCATAACTGACATATTTTTATACCCTATACCACTACGTCGTCAGAGTATAATGATTATGTAATGATTTTTAAAAGCACAAAAAATATTTGACCAAGCCCTATCTTTTATTATACCGATCGAATTAGAATCACTTTCTGAGTCGATTAAGCGATATCCGCCCATTCGTCCGTATTTCCGTCCATATGTTTGTCCATGTAAACCGTATAATTAACTACAGGTCACAAATATAAATTTATTTTATGAGATCTAGTACACAAGCTTCTATCGGACATACCATGAAAGCTATTGAAATTGGTAAACATCGGTTTATATTTAAATCAAAATTATTGTATAGATCTGGTATTGTGCGTGTTTAATATATACACTAATCAGTAATCCAAAAATTATTCTATAGGAAGGACAATTCTTTGTCATAGCCGCTATATAAAGCGGCTTCCCGATATTCACATAAACCTATCAAAAACAAAAATATGGCACAGACTTTTCTCAAATTTGGTTTGTATATATTTTTGCAAAAAATAAGTGACTTTGTAAAATATTATCGGGATCGGTACATTTTCGGCGTAGTCCCCATATAAATATAGCATGCGATATGAAATTTTTCAGATCTGCAGGCAAACTTATTAATACCTATACCACTCAAATTTGTTTTTTGCTTAATTTCTATATCCAAGTAGTTCGACCTATAACACTTTCTCTAAACGCATGGTCTATGGTATCGAATAGTCGGTCTAGATCAACTGTAATTTTCTTACTTGTTCAAAGATAATAAAAAAAATATCAAAAATAAAACTATTTCGATCTCAATCCTTAGTATTATTATACGAATTATTATTAATGTACCTTGAAACTAAATAAAGTGAGATTGCTATGCCTTCATATAAAATATATTTTATATCAGAAATGCTTACTTTATTTTCGAGCATGAGTTAAAAACTTATGTGATTAGAACTATATTATTTTTTTTTGATTTTTTTATTTAAAAAAATTGTTTAAAAACGCCTTCCAATGAATATGTTATTAAAACATTTTTTTTTCTCATAACAAATCTACTCTATTATATTTGTTGCCACCATAATATAAGTGCAACTATTATACGAAAGGGAATTTTTTAATTGGAGAAACATACATTTTATTTCATTTCTTAATTTCATTCTAGTTCAGAAATTAAAACTTTTGTAAACAGATGGTGAATAATATTGCAATTTTTGGGAACGTTTTAACGATGATTTGAAGAACAAGAGACTACATTTATCCATACAGATAGATTGGCCTTTAACTACAATACGTTTTGCTCCTTCATCCTTCATATTACTTTGAATTAAACCGTAGCGACCATTTCCTGTTTCAAACCGGAAAAAATTACTTGCCGGAATCACTATGTTGAAAGAAAAAAATTAATTAACCCATTAATGTTATTTTCAGCTTGTTCTCGTATACACACTTAACAGGTTATTTTACAAATTAGATTATATAAATTGCGAAAAAGAAACATATGATTAATCTTTTATTTAATGAGTCGTCCAATGACCTGGTTTTGTATGGTATTAATAATAAAAAATCTAAAAGTCTCACTTTTAATAATAACATCCGAATGCATATTAATTATTGTATTAATTGCAAACTGCCTGTAAAATGCTATCTGGCAACATCTATAGTATACAAAGAGTGCATTGCGTAGAATGTTCAAACTCTTACGAAACTCTGGGAAACTCTTACGAAACTGAGAATAGTAGAAATTACAAGTATAAATGCACAAGTTGATCTAAAAATGTTATTAATATTAATACGAAGTAAAAGCTGTATGAAAACAGATACTAAACCACATTGACTTTGGGTGGGTGCGTTGAAGGGCATTTCCAGCAAGTGCAAGCACGAGCATATATGTATGTGTATGTAGAAAAAATTCATACAGACACAATCTAATCAATTATAACATAATAATTATTATAATGTTTAATATAATCACTGATGAAGACTCAATGCCAGAAATCAGTTTAATTAAGATCTAATTTTTAGAAATATATGTTGTATTTCGCCCTACCACGCACTATTAAAAAGAATACATTTTATTAGTTGCAGGTTTTTAGGCGACTATAAAATTAAATAATAAATAATCTGACAGTATCTGTATTGGATAAGTTGCGACCCATTTTAGATTCCAAAACAACAAGTCGAGAAATATTTTTTGTATTTTCATCTGAATGACATAAATCACAGTTTTTAAAATTTGCTCCTAAATAAGTTTTAAACTTATATGTCAACAAATTTGATTTTGGCATTTATGTTGGGACTGTACCAATATTCAGAAAATTGATTTCAGAAATATTAATGACAGTATTAAATTTTCTCCAAACAGACACAAAATTACCATAAAATCGGGAAACCTTCTGATAAGTCGCTTATCTTGAAGACAAAATGTGTAAATCAAATAAAGGGTGATTTTTTAGCTATTATCTTTTTGCCAACACTGTTTTAAACAACAACATCTTCAGTTTGGTCTATAATTTAACCATGAATCGTCTTACAAACGAACAACGCTTGCAAATTATTGAATTTTATTATCAAAATGCGTGCTCTGTTAAGAAAGTTCATCGCGCGCTTCTTCCGTTTTATGGTCAGTTTAATCGACCCACTGAAGCAGCTATTCGGGCTATTGTGACTAAATTTCGCACCAAATTTACATTGTTGGACATTAAAGCACCAACACGCTTACGTAGAGTGCGAACTGACGAAAATATCGCAGCTGTATCGGCCAGTGTTAATGATGACCATCAATTATCGATTCGTCGCCGTTCGCATCAATTGGGCCTCTGTTACTCAACAACGTGGAAAATTTTGAGGAAGGATTTAGGTGTGAAGCTTTTCAAAATACAGCTGCTGCAAGAATTGAAGCCGAACGACCTACCGCAACGTAGAATTTTTGGTGAATGGGCTCTTGGATAGTTGGCCGAAGTTCCACTTTTTTTATCCAAAAATTGTGTTCAGCGACGAAGCTCATTTTTGGCTCAATGGTTACGTAAATAAGCAGAATTGTCGATTTTGGAGTCAATATCAGCCAGAAACATTGGAAGAGCTACCAATGCATCCAGAAAAAGTCACAGTTTGGAGCGGTTTGTGGGCTGGTGTGGCATAATTGGACCGTACTTCTTCAAAGATGATGCGAATCGTAACGTAACTGTGAATGGTGAGCGCTACCGAGGTATGATATCCAACTTCTTTTTGCCCAAAATGCAAGAGCTTGACTTGCATGACATGCGGATTCAACAAGACGGTGCCACATGCCACACAGCACGCGCAACAATGGACTTATTGAGAGGCGAGTTCGGTGAAAATTTTATTTCACGTTCGGGACCGGTCAATTGGCCGCTTAGATCGTGCGATTTAACACCTTTAGACTATCTTTTGTGGGGCTATGTTAAAGCTCATGTCTATACAGACAATCCCGCTTCAATTGACGCATTGGAAGACAACATTGAAGCATTTTTTCGTGAGATACCGGCCGAAATGTTGGAAAGAGTATGCCAAAATTGGACTAAGCGGATGGACCATTTGAGGCGCAGTCACGGTCAACATTTGCATGAAATAATCTTCAAGCATTAAATTATATGGACCGTACTATCGATTCAAATAAAGATTTCATGCATTTTTCTGAATTTTATGTGTTTTTTTTTTTTTTTTTTTTTTAAAACTTTCCTATAGCTCTAAAAAATCACCTTTTATTTTGAAATACAGCTACAGATACTTTCGTTATAAATCTTTTTTTTTTAAATAAAAAAATTTTAATTTTGGGTTTTGTCTTTAAATGCCACAAAAAAAATTTTTTGGTAAAGTACATGATGGCACCTTAAACCGAAGTAGAATATCATATGTTCTTAGAATTTTCTAAATATATGTTGTACATTTATAAAGAAAAAGTGTAGGCCATATTAATATTTACAAATGTAAGCTTAATTTTTTATAATTTAAATAAATTCATTAAATAAATGTAACAAATTACAAATTTTTGGGTTTGCTTTTGTAAATTATTTTTGATTTTATCAATTTCGTATTAATTAAAAAATTTGCATGCGCATATTTCATATTAAGGAATTAAATATAATTAGGAATAACATTTCGAGCGAAATCTGTGAAAACCGAAATCATATTTTTAACTTAAAATTTTAAATATTTTTTTTATTTCTTTAATTTTTTTAGTTAAGTACTTAAGACACTATTTTGTTCAAAAAATTTTTTATTCGATTTATTTCTGATTCGATTTAGCGATGTTCGACCATCCCTCTGCCTACCTGTCTGATTGTGTGTCCATGTAAACATTGTAACGGGACTGCGGGTCACAATATTTTGATGAAATTCGATTGCTACATAAATTGGTGAAAATTGGTCCATGCTCGACCCTAGCCCCATACAAATAACTCCTACGGGATCCAACTAAATTTCTGTGGTATCCGTGTTATCATATAGATATCAGTAAAATCTGATATAAACCCTGTATGACCATTTTATGTCATAGTTTTCATACAAAGCTGATTCCTGATATTTATTTCTATTAAAAAAAAAATATTGCGTAGATCTTAATCAAATGTGTATATGTGAAAGATAGGCCAGAGCGCAAATAACACTGGTCTGCAAATTAAAAAAAAAAAAATGACTTCAGAAACGAAGCATGTTTTTAACAAATCTGGGTGCGCTGAATTCGAATCTGGCATAAAAATTGGGCTACAACGTCTTGTTCATTTTTTATCGTATGCTGGCAATACTGTAAAACAATCAATACTGATACTACAATTTCACAATTATTAATTTGACCGAAGCCCACATTAATTCAAAATCTCCATTATAGTAGCGTTTTAGTATGTTACAGACTCAAGCTATTTTTTCTTTGTGTGTGGTGAATATTTGGTTGGAAAAAAAGCATATGCAATATAAGAATCATTAAAATATTCATATTTACATTATTTTGGTTTTGCTGTCAGAAATTTGGACAAACCGTGGACACCGACAATGTTGCGGATCTGTTTTATACAAGTGGTCGAATGGCAAGAAGATCTATTTCGATTTTTCAATTCCAGTACTTTGGAGAGTGTCAAGTAACCACCAAACCGATTGTTATTTCTGTTCAACAAAAGTTGCTGGATTCAATATGAAAAATCGAAAAAATATTACTTACGCGAATGTCCCATCGGTTTCCAAACCAGTTCAGCATCCACCAAATGATCAATTACCAGTAATTCCCAGAGCTACGAGCAGTGAGTCCGAAATATATTTCACCAGCAGTAGTAGTTTGTATGAGGCTGATGATGAACGCCATGTAGTGACTCAAGATGAGCTGAATGATCTAATTCGAGATTTACATTTAACGAAGCAAGACGCAGAATTACTAGCTTCACGCATGCAGCAGTGGAAACATCTTGCAGTTGGGACAAAAGTAACAATCTGTGGAGATAGAAGCTTGGAATTGGCTGCATATTTTGAAAAGAAACACTCTGTCTGACACTGTACTGATGTTGATGGTTTATTTCAAAAAATGAACCAGCCACATGACAAAGCTGAATGGAGATTATTTATTGATGGCTTTAAGTACAGTTTAAAGGCACTTCTTTTGCATAATGGGAATGAAAAACCATCCCATGGGATAGTCGCGCTACATGTGATCATTATGTCAGAACAGAATGGCCCAAAAGAACTGAGTATTCACCAAGAAAACAAAACATTTCAAATAAACCATTAATTGATCCAAATGACGTTCTTTTTTCGCCGCTGCACATAAAATTGGGCCTTTTTAAGAATTTTGTCTGGACAAAGATGGTGCAGCCTTTAAATATTTTTTTGTGGTTTTCCTAAAAATTTCATATGCTAAAATAAAAGAAGACATATTTGTTGGCCCTCGGACCTGGAAGCTATTGAATGATGACAATTTTTCACAATGTTTATTGGATAAAGAATGTGCAGCCTGGAAATCTTTCAAGACCATCGTGGACAGTTTTCTTGGAAATAGAAAGAATGCAAACTGCAGACAAATTGTTGCTGAATTATTAAAAAATTATCACGAATTGGGTGCACGAGTGTCACTCAAAATGCATTTTCTTTATTCGCATTTAGGTATTTTTCCACGAAACCTAGGTGCGGTGAGCGATGAACAAGTTCAAAGTTGAAAGAAATTATCAAGGATTTTGGGACAAAAGCATGCTGGGAAACTGTTGCTGGACTCTTATACGTGAAACCGAAACAACAAAGTACAAACGACGTTAAAATAACGCAACTCACTTTTAAAAATTCATTGATTTTTAAATAAACTAATGATTTTTATGTAAAAAACGCATAATAACATTTTTTTATATCTCGAAAACCTGACGTGATAGAAAAAAACCAATTACCGATTCGAATTCAGCCCACCAACTTACCCTAGGAAAGTTATTTGATTTCTCCAGTCCAAAACCATTTGTTGCCTAGTGTAATTAACAATGCCACTCAATTATGATGTTAGGCAAGTCTGCTTTAAAACAATTTCTCGAAACTCACGGTACAGTTTATTTTACCATCGCTCTTGACCACCTATCAATTTGTTAATAGCTTTCATAACATGATTTGCGTAGTTAAGAAATTAATGCGTTTTTTTACAATTTTACAGATCTCATTTTTTATATTTAATGTTTCTAGAAAATTAAAATTTTTAAACCGAGCTAAGTTATATGTAGTTATAACAACTCCCTACCTGGTAATTCTTATCTAGTTTTAATTTTTAGCTTTGTGTGTAAGCTGCTTAAGAGACTTTTTTATATATTATTTGCAATATTTTTTTTGCAGCATTGAAAAATTAATTTCGCGGTTTTACTTAAAACATTGGTTTAGCACAAAGAAAATAAGAAGATTTAATCACGTTGGAGAGAGTTTAAAATATTTCTTATAAATCAAATAAAATGTACAACCATAAATGTGACACAGTTATTTGATTTTGACAATAACATGGTTAGAATTTATCCTTCTGACATTTTGTTTTAATACATTATTTCTACCGATCTAAATACAATTAGTTCTTTTCTTCAATTTCTTTATTTGCAGTTTATTTCATATAATAACTTAATTTAATTTATAATAATTTAAAGTAACATACTTAATTGGTTTCCCATGAATCCAGTAAAAAGTAAAATACAAGATTGTATTATTTTTATTTACAGATACATATTTGCAACAATTTTATTTTCTGAAGGGACTGTCAAGAACATGCAATCTTTTAAACGTCGTATTTCTTCTTCTTCATTTAGAAAATTTAGCTAACGTGTTTGAATAGTAGCTAAGTCTGTTGAGGTATCTTTCAAAACACCTATAAGTTTCATCTTTTATTGAAGCAATATCAAGGTAATTTAACATAAATTTTTTTTAAACCAAGGCGAGTTTGTTAATAATCTCAATGTTTTAGACTGATATCTTAAAATTTCGATATTCAAATTATTTGAAGTTCCCCAAAGTTGTAGACTATCTGTCCAAACATTTTTAAGAACATATTTGTACAACATGACTGTATTTTCTAAGGTTAGCTCAGATTTTGGGCCTAGAAGCCAGTACATATTCTTGGTTTTTATATCTAGCTGTTCACGTTGAATTCTCATGTGGTCTTTCCATCTTAACAAATAAGAAAGAGAATTAGACAGGCTATAGAAAGTCCCTTATGTTAACTAATAGAATATAGAAAACAAAAATAAGTCAAATTTGATGGGCATGAGTACCACGTCGATAAATTTACCGATCATGGCCATATTGAGTAAAGTGTTATATTTCTCATACATATATAGATGAGTATATACCAAGCTTGAGAAAATGCTATACAATATTTTTTTTTTGTTGCAGATTTAAGAGAATATCGGAAGTAGGTTTTTATGTGGGTTTTATAGACTTCAGATTAATGGGAGAAATAAACATACTGATATAAATATTCGAGCTTAGGGCAATATAAATCAATCTTATAGGGTTTGTTTTAAAAGGACAAGATCTGGCAATTGTTTTCACTAGTTTTCGACCTGTAGTTTGAATATAAGGCTTACATGATACACAGGCAGATAAACTGGCAGACGGATAGCCATTGAAAATCTATAAATTTATAGCAATACCAGTATCTTAAACAAATTCAAATGCATAAGTAAAATGTAATTTTGAGGAATCTACTATTCTTACATCATAACTATATTAGAATGACTTAGCGAAAATGCAAATTAATAAAGTATATATTTTTATTGAGAAACAAACACTTACAAACACTCACTAGTTTTCGACCTGTAGTTTGAATATAAGGCTTACATGATACACAGGCAAATAAACTGGCAGACGGATAGCCATTGAAAATCTATAAATTTATAGCAATACCAGTATCTTAAACAAATTCAAATGCATTAGTAAAATGTAATTTTGAGGAATCTACTATTCTTACATCATAACTATATTAGAATGACTTAGCGAAAATGCAAATTAATAAAGTATATATTTTTATTGAGAAACAAACACTTACATTGTGAAAATAAAAATTTGTCTTGAGAAATCGAGAGCGATAAAGAGAATATTAATTGATTAATGAAATGTTTGCTTGTTTTTTAAAAAGCATCTAATCAAAAGTATTTAAATTACTTTCTTGATCATTATCTTCATCTAATGGGAAGCAGTTATTTATCGTCAAAACTTAAGCTCCTATCTAAATGAGCATCCTTGCACTGATGAAAAATAATATTAAAAAAAATCAAATTATCATTTATTTAAGAACTGAGTAAAATGAACTGCATAGCATCCCTTATTGACAGCATAGTAATTTTTCAATTTTTGAATACATCTTAATCCCTGGCTTAACCCTCCAGTGCCCAAATTTTCTTTTTGAAAAAAAAAAATTATTTCTGAGTTGATTTTTCGTCAAAAATGATAGTGCCATTTAAATTTTTTTTTATCCCAAGGGATCGCTTCAACGAGGCCGAATTGGTACCCTGCCTACAGGCGGTCATAGGAAAGAAAGCCAAGAATCATCAATGAAAAAATGTTCGTTCAAGTTGAATTAAAACAAAACAATTTTATTATATAACATAAAAAATAATAATAATTCATAACAAAAGAAATAAAATAATAGTTTTAATAGTTTTTGCTTTTGCTTACATACTTATTTTGAATGCAAAAATCTTAAAAATATTTAAAAAATAATTATTGTTTGTGATGAAAGTTATAGAAACAGTCTTTCGAGTTTGAGAAACATAAATTTATATTATTTTTTCGGCATATTATTTGAGTTTCCGAAGTGCAGTCTGGAAATGTACAAGTTTATTTGCCATTTCTATCTAAAAATTTTGGGAAATGTTCAACACCATCATATCGGACATCAGTCGGTGGCAGAAAAGTTTTTGACCCTGAACCTTTTTTGATACTGGCAAGACGCGGGCGCGTTTTTTGTGTATTTGTTCGACTTTACCGGAATTTTGTAGCGTCCTGTGAGTCCATCCATAAGATCGACCCCACCCATATGGCTATTGTATTCATGTATTATGTTTGGGCACGGAATATCAATATATTTTTTTCTGATCGGACAAAACGTGGAACGGTGGATTTTGAATCTGTTTGGTTTTGAAAAGGCTTTATACCTACATATGTTGATGCTAGTCGCACGGCTTTGTTGTCTTTCCAAACTGTTGTAGAGATATTGCCGAAGGAAAGTATTCATTTTCGTTGAACACATCTGCTCATCCACACAAATGCGTTGTGTCATCGGGACAGATTTAAACTTTTCGTTGAAATGTTCTACAATCGGCCGTATTTTGTATAATGGGTCATGGTCTGGTGAGTTTTTTGGAGCCATGTTACTATTGTCGTTGAAGTGCATGTTGCTACTTATTTGCTCGAAACGATTTCTAGACATAGTGTTCTGAATCATTTGGAATGCATATTCGCTCCAATACGATCGTACGTTTGGATAACAGTATACTGACATAAAAATTAGAATCCCTATATATTGCTTTATTTCTAAATTTGTTGTAGAGAAATAAGTGGCAATATTTTTTGAGCGACATAGATGTTTGTTTGTTCAACAATGTGCTCTATTATGGTGATATCCAAGAAGTATTTGAAACTTAAAATCTTCGCCGAGTTCGGAGTCACAAAACTCAATCTCAGATTTTCAACCACTATGTTTTTTTTGACGCCATAAAATTTTTTTGAAGATATCTGATTTTGGATCTATATCCACTGCAGATCCATCAAATTCTCCTACGCTATTCAATATATTGTCTTCGTGTTGCAGACGTTTACGCTTCTGTGGTCGAGGCATAGTAGAAACAACTGAAGATGAGGTACATGGAGATAATAATGATGCACTTTCACTTTCACCAATCTCCGCAACAAGATCAGACTCTGACATACCTACTATGCGATCAATCGCCATATTTACATCTTCTGGATCATCAACATCATCATCGTTATCAAGATCATCATCTTCATCTGCCTCCCCATCAGTTTCGCCGTCAAAGTCCACCGTTTCTAACATCATTCGAATCTCTTCATCAGAAAGCGATGATAATTTATTTTTTGTTGACGTTTCATTGCTAACCTATAACCGCCTCTAGACGGGGTGTCTTCTAAGTCAAAAGGAAAGCTTAGAAGAACTTTTTTTTTTAAACTTTTTTCGTAAATTTAACACTCACAGCAACACACTTATAATTTTTTTGTTGAGTTTTGACAACAAATAATACTTTATTTAATAGTTTGTTTTTTGCGTATCACACGAAATAATTATTTTCACCGTTTTGCACAAAATTTCAACTTTGACTGTCTCTAACAGCAAACATACGCATCAGAATTCGTTGCAAATGCTACCAATCGAAAGTGTGTGATTCCCCAAAATATACAAAAGCAAAAAAAAGAGAAAGGCAGTTAATGCAAAAAATTACGCATTTAAGAGGTATTGCCCATCTAGAGGCGGGCATGGGCACTAGAGGGTTAATTATTTTTGATGTTTGTTGGATACAATTACAAAAGTGCCACAGCCGTTCTGGGGAGGGGGTGAAAAATTCCATGTCAATGTGAAATCACTAGGTCAGTGTAGTAAAACTTTTATAGGGTTTGGCCTTCTCGGGCTTTGACATTTTTGACTAATCTTAGTTGTTCAGCCATAACTCATGAAACATTGATTTCTCATTTCATTCTTTAACAAATAGCTTCAGCAGATCAAGTCGGACTAATTTTATTAATTGAAATTTTCGCTTTATTTTATAAAATTTTGAATAATGTAGCATATTCAGGACGTGTGTTTATTATAAAAGTAGATTCGAAGAGATATATAAGTATGAGTTATATTTTTTAATATTAAATCGAAATATGTAAATTTTTTATTCTATTTTTACACGGATATTAATAAATGTTATTTATTTAAGCCTTAGCTACAATGTTCCTGAATAATGAAATGATAAATCAAACAAACCAAAAGATAAAAGAGAACAGTAAACCCTTTGGAGGTTTTACTGCACTGGCCTAATATTTTCGGCCCAACTTGGAATTTCTCAGCCCCCCAAATAATGGCCCTGAAAATGTACAATAGTGCTATTTGTTGGGTTTTTTATACAAAAAAAAAAAAAAGACATCCATTTATATGTTTTTTTAACTCGTATAGTGGTTTGTAGAAAATATGTATATTGTTGAAACATAGATATCATCATTACTTTCAACACTAAATGATTTGAATATCGCTTCAAATAAACAGGTGAAGCAAAAAAAAAAAAAAACAATAACAAAAAACTTACCTTGCTTGGGTGAAACACTCATTGCCTGTTGTGGTGATTGTTGTTGAGAGTGTATTTGATATTGCTGTTGTTGCTGGGCTGCAGCAGCAGCAACAGCTACGGCTTGCTGTTGGGCAATACAGGCTGCAGCAGCAGCGGCGGCAGCTGCCTGTTGTTGCTGATGTTGTTGTTGAGCTTGTTGCTGTTGTTGCTGCTGAACAGCTTGCTGTTGAGCCACAGCGGCCTGTTGTTGTTGCTGCTGCTGTTGTTGGCTATTGGCAGACATTTGTTGCTGTTGTTGTTGCTGCTGCTGCTTGGTATTATTATTTTGCTGATGCGTTTGCTGTTGCTGTGTTATATGCGTCTGATGTATAGCCAACAATTTAGTTTCATATGGTTTAGCATGTGGAGCCCCAACTGATAGTGGTTGACTGCTAAGCGTCATTTGTGCTGTGGCTGGCATCATAAGTGTGGGCATTGCCAACATGTTTGCTTTTGTGCTTTACTAACACTGGCTTACTCTATATGTGTCTGATTGTTCTATGAATGAGGTTTCGTTGGGTTCAGTAGAATTTCTACACTGGTTTTGTTTTGATAATATGAGTGAGGGCGAGTACTCTGTTTCGTTTAGAATTGAAACTGTTTTCCTTTTAGTTTATAATATTTCTGTTATTTAGTGGTCAAGTTGCAGTTATACAGACATTCACAGGCTCCAAAAAATTTTAAAACCTCAATGCTTACCTATGTTAATGTAGACAAGGTATGCTCAAACTTTTTTATTTACATATATATGTCGGCGAGATTAAACGACTGCTTTTCGAGTTCTGTTTTGTGTTTCAACAACTATAATAACACAACACAACAACTGTCGTTGCAGTGGTAGTTGGTAGATGTACTGTTAATGCTAGTGGTAGTGGTAGTATCAAGTAAATATATGTAGATACCTCTTAAATATGTATATTTTTGTATAAATATTTTACGTTAATGTGGTTGTTGCGGCTTTACAAAGTGGTAAAATGTTCGCGTTGATGGCAATAAAAATATTTGTGTTACAATATAAAACAAAGAATGTTTTAATGTTGCACTCTTAGTTCCTGCTGTTTTATTTTGGTGATTTATTTTTTGGAAATTAAATTTTTAATAAAGTTTAAAAGTTTTTTTTTTTATTTTGTAATTTGCACTTTTAATTAGGCAGCAGTTGATTAAAAATATTTGCTAATTTAGTTATATTGTATTTTTGAATAAAAACTTTTTTTGTATGTGGTTTTTGGATTTTTAAAATTGTGCATTATTTTTAAGGTTTTTAACGCGAGTTATTATTGGATTTTTATATGTATTCAAATTAATTCACTTTAGTTGTTTTGTGTATTGTTTGTTTGTCTGTTTGTTTATTTTGAGTTTGAAACCGCACTTTTTGTTTTGAATGGTTTAATGTTTAATTAACATGTGTAATTTTTCTAAAAAAAAAGGAGGGGAATTTTGTTTTGATTTATGTTTTACAAAATTTATTAAGCTTGACCTTCACTTATCACAGACCAATGAAATAGTAGAGAGTTTTTTAAATATTTGTCTATCAGTTTGTTTGATTGAAATTAAAGAATTTTTGAAAGAAAATTTTAAGTTAATTCTAGATAAGAAGAGAAATTTATTATTATTTATTTTTGTTTGCTGATTATAATATAAGATTTTAAAGAAATAAAATAGTGAAAATTAGAGTGAGAAATAAAAAGAAAAAATAATATATATTTAAGAGGAGTGAAATTTTATTTAAAACAAAAATTTACATTGAATTGGCAAATTTTTTGAAACAAAAAATTTATTTATTTTTTATAAATTTACTTAAAAATATATAATCTTTTTGGTATTATTCAGAAACTAAAGTACAAACATTTTAAACTAAGTAATCAAAGACGAATTGTGGTTTCAATAATAAAATTTAATTTTGTAACTTTACATTTGTGTTAACTATTTTAAAAGACTTAATATATATGTAAATACGTATTATGTAGAAAAAATAATAAGAACTTAAAAATATATTAGGATTTTTAGTAAGATAAAAAATACACTAAAAAGCTCTGAGGAAGACGTATATATTTACAATATTGTATTTAAATTTTACTTAACACCTTGCATCACAAATTGATCTTAGCTAATCGAAAATTTACCTATTTAGAGTCAAATATTTAAATGCATTTTATATTTACAAATTTGTATTAGATCTGCCTTAAAATTAGAATTAACATTAAAAAAAGCTCAAATAAACAAAATGACAATTCGAAACTGAATTAAAATTTTTGTTTTATGGAATTTACTCCCAAGTCAAATTTTAACCTGAAATACTTCATGGGTTGTATTTTTTTTTTTAATAACTTTTCCACTGTGATTGAAACGAAAGTTCGTTTTGACATAGGCTTGGCCAACATTTCAGTATTTCACAAGATTTGCTCTATAGAAATGCATGAATATAATACCCAACTGTGGAATAATCAATCAATTTCATTTTTCATGCGTATGAGTAATATTTTACGCTTTTCCCTTACATATTGGTCTACATGCCTGGGAATAGCGAGGATAACGATTTATTTTAATAACTTTATAACGAGGTGGAATTTTGAAATAAAATAAAATATTTGGTAAACGGGAAATGTAAGGGAATGTACAGAAATAGCTTCTTTTTGTTTGAGCATACAGGTAACATACCATACAGGTAACAATATCATATAATGTACTTAAATATAACAGTTACTGCGTTTCAGATATTAGGAATTTAAACTTTTGTATAGAAAATCATTACACATCAAAATTCCAAAAAATTACTCATTTTCACTTTATTTTCTAATCAAAAATATTGTTTTATGTATCGGGCCAAATAAAGGCCCTAGCGCCAACCGATGAGTAACTTTTGTATATATGAAGTAAAAGAATCATCCAGGAAAACTAGTTTAAAAAAAACTTTAAAAATATAGCTATTCAAAGAGAATAATATTGGAGACTTTAGATATGGTTACAGTACCACCAAATAGAAGAATAAATTTTAAAACAGATACAGAAAACGTAGCCGAGCTATATAGAGATCAGTTTATATATATAAAATCAGTTTAGTAATAAAAATCAAGGGAGAAGCACGTCACCGGCTTCAAATTAATTTTTGTAATAGTTTAGAGTCAATGTATGTATGATGTAAAATATTTAAGGGTCTGTATTTTTTAATAAATTTTTTTTTTTTTAATTTTTAAAATTCTTAGTTATAATAAAATTTTTTTTTGTATGAAAAATGATTTTTTCCTGTAATATTAATGTAATTATTTATATATTTCTGCTTAATTTTGTTTGCCCTTAGTTCCTGTGATGATCCTCAAAGATGATCGAAATATTGAAAACGTCAGTATTAAAATAAAAATTTATACTGGAAAACTCACAACAATAAGCGCTTGTTTTGACCATTAGCCTGAATATCAAAAAAAACTATAAAAATGTATATTTTTGGGTACGAGTACTTTTCCAATAACAAATTTGTGTCTTTAAGCATTACTAAGATAAAAAGATTTTACGTTTATTTAGTTAAAAAAAATAATATTAAGATCTTTATTGCGAACTTTGGCATCCTGGATGGAGCCAGAGATATACTTTTTCAATTTTGTAATATAATAATAATAATACTTTAGCAACAATACCTAATAGAAATAAATTTTTTAGTTAACACTTTAATAGAAAAGATTTTCAGGACAAATAGAGGTTTGTAAAATCTATATTTAAAAATTTATAACACCATATCTTAGAATTAGGTTTACTGATTATCACGGACTCTCTTTATATGCTTAAGTATTAAATAGGCTGGTTTTCTTCCAAGATCTTAATTTCTTAAAATATAATTTTAAGTTTATTAAATGTGCTTAAGGTCAATTGTCATAAATTCATATGACTTATTTTAAAATATATTAGAAACTATGGTCAAATCACTAGAATTAAAAAAAAAATGTATATATATACATTAGAGTTATTCAAAAATAATTTTTTGTTTCTGATCTTTGGATATTATCACTTTTTTTAAAGGTTTTTGCACCAATAAAAATTATGGCGTACTTTTTTTTTCTAAATTCCATCTCCTTACCCGGCCTCTAGGCGACTGAAAACGCGGATTTTGAGTGACGTTTTTAAAATAACCAAAACTGTTGAAAATTTATAAAATTACACTTGACTATTCGATTCTACAGGAAAAATCAAGAAGATAGGATTTTTCTTTACGCTTTTCTAATGTACCATGTAGCTATTAGGGTAGTCCAAAAAGTCATTTTTTTTTTAAAATATTTTTTAGATTTTTTTTTAAACGCTCAATGAATACTTGGCTCCCTCTGAGGAAGATGGTACAAACAGATTTTTTTTTTTATCACAACCCGTTAAAAAGTTATTAAGCCCCAAACCATTATTCTTAAATGAAGACACAATAATTTATAGTTTTGTAATTCTTATACAAATTTGATTATTTATTTAAAACAACAATAAATATTAATTCAAATAATTTTTTTCCACCGCAGATAAAGCGAAACCATTTAAATTGTTTTTATTTTTCACTAAACACGAATCATTCAGCCTTGAAATTTTACCAACAAGTTGTTCCGTGTAAATACTTGTTGATTGTATATTTTCAGCTATTTTAGTTGCATTCGTTAAACTTTTTTGGGCTGGCCATTCATCGGCCTTAAAAAGCATAAATGAAATATTAATTCCAAAATTAACAAGAGTTTTTAAACTCTGGAGAGTAATATAATGAAACGTTGATTTCCAAAAAACTGAATCAATATATGTTAACTTGTTAGTTGCGTCTTCGATATTACTGACCACTTCTTCGCATTCTACGACATCAATAAAATCTTTCTCATATAGTATTTGATCAGTACCATTAATCAACTTTACAATATCTTCCGTGCTTTCTTCCACTGTAACCGTATTGAATATTTTGTTATTATATTCTTCTAAATCGTTTGAAAAAAGACTTACACTTGAATCAATTGTTGAAAGCTGTGTAAACTGATCTTGATTATTATCGCCTAACAGCTTTATACGCAAATTTTCTTTTTCTTCTACTGAAATTCTTTCATCAAAAATTGCAAATATAGAATTTTCTTCACTTACATAATCCATGTGTGTTAATTGAGTTGATTTTGCGCTATTGGCAATCAAGGAAAAATATTTTCCTTCTATTTTTGAGCATATATCGTTGATGCAAAACCCTTTAACAAAGTGATAATATCCCAAAATCAAATTTTTTTGAATAACTCTAATATACATATATATAAACGACAAAGTAAAAAGTTTCACTAACGTTTCACATAAAATGCTTACATACACTTCCTTGCAACTAATACTTAAGGTCCTGAAATCAATGGACACTCATTCAAACGCCACTGTGTTACGCGAAAAATTTTAATCTCTGGAAAATTTATTCGATATAATTTTCAAAAAATTTAAAAAATATATTTTTTTGTATTTATTTGCCAATTTTTTTATGATTGCTTTTGTTTGTTTATTTATTTATTTTTTTTTTTTAAAACGAAAGTTCATTTCAGATTGCCACTTGTATATAATATTTTTTCTACACTTTTATTTTTTAAAAGAAAATATTAAATTAAAAATCGATTCTTTTATGTTTTTTTTTTTAAGATATTTTTAGTTATCAACCAATTTTGACATCTTTGCAAATATACATATGTGCACCCTCTGGTAATTTTTATTTTTTTTTTTTTGGAGCAACAATCATTGAAAGTTCCTACTACCACATAAATAAATACAACACATAAAACTATACAATGCTGTGTGTGATTTTATTAATTATATCGAAAGCCCTGTTTTGAATTGAGAATTGGCTGAAATTGATTAGCATACATTTAGGCTCTTACAAAATTACTTATTAACAAATGCATTTATATATCTTCTGTGTATTCAACAAATATTTGTAATGAAATTTAATGAATATTTCAAAGAAAAAATTTAATGAAAAATAAAATTTCCTAGAGCTATGCTAGCATTTATATAATTAACTTAAATTTTTTATATATTATATTTTACTTGTATATAAACCAATTCTTCCAGCTGACGTTAAATTTACCAAACCATATAAGTTATACCTGACTATAAGATTTGGAATATACTTGTTATATTTTACTTGTAAATATTCATGAATAAAGAATAATCTATAAAATATATCTATGTATCTTGTAAATTCACACAAATATTCTGTTTACCAAAATAAATAGCTCTTGTTTGTTGGTTTTTTTGTTCAATTGGAAATTCTATAATTTATGTAAATATTTATGTTTACACACCTCACACTTGAACTATCACTTAATCTTTGATATAAGGTTCTAGGAATATTTAAATAATATTTATAGT
Organism: Cordilura impudica; assembly: GCA_963682025.1. NCBI lineage: Eukaryota > Metazoa > Arthropoda > Insecta > Diptera > Scathophagidae > Cordilura > Cordilura impudica. Next base: position 111,070,208 of record OY821517.1, read on the forward strand.
TTAACTTCCTGCGGACCGAATGAAATGAAGTATGTAAATCAAATCGTAATGAAAAGGTATGGATGTTTTTATTCGGCTAGAATTAAAATATTATTTGCTAACTTTAAGATGTTGATTGAAAAATTTTATATGCCTTGAAAGAATAGTTTTTTCTTTTTATAATTATTATTTTTTTAGCAAAAGAATTTTTATAAAAAGAAAATATTTTAAAAGCTTCAAGAAATTGTTAAAATAAAATATTAAGGAGTCCATTTATGAATGCCGAGTAAATATTTACCTGGTAAAATAAATATAATATGAAAAATTTCGTATAAACATGATATTATTTATTATTTATTTAAAATAAAGTAAAAACGTACGGGTCTTTAAGCCTGCTACAAATTTCAAACAGAATTCATATTTGTTTTTTTTTTTATTTTATATTGAAAATTACTACAACAAATATTTGTAAATGTTGTTATTTTTATGTTCATTTAAGTTTACGTCAATTAATAAGAAATACTTTTGAAGTAATAATTTATTTTTATATATTTTTTATAATAATGTTTTTTATTGTAAATTATAAAATCAAGGATTGCATTTGTAAAAATAACTAAAAAAAAAATAAAAAAAGAAATATTTTTATTGTATCTTACATTTAATCAGTATGTTTAAATTTCATTGTTCGTAAAGCAAGTTTATACTCATACAATTACGTATTATTTTTTGTACTTTTTCATTTACTAATTCCATTTATTTAATAATTTTTTTATATAACACACTTTATCTATTACATCACTTTGTACCTTTGAAACCTAATAATCCTCTACTCAAACTATAAGAATCGTTCGCGTTATTTTGTACGGGAAAGCACAATAAATAATAGATAAACAAAATAAAATAAAATTAAATAAAATAGAATACAATGGAAGAGCTATAAAGGATTTTTTAAATCAGTTGTTACAGGATGGCACCAAGGTCATCTGGTAATATTACAGATAGAAAAAAAAATAATAGCCGAAAAAGGGAATAGAACAATAGAATATTTATTGAAAATAACCATTTTAAGTACGCCTTAGCAAGTATTTAATGAAATATTTTTGGATAATTTATAAAGAATTTATCAAAAAAAAAAATATATCAAAAAAATCAAGATACATAAATTAAAAATTTTTAATAGCTAAAGATCAAGATGTTAAGAAGTAATATCATGCTATGCAACATGATGCATTTTTATTCCCATAAAATATTTAAGTGTTCGTAAAATCGAAGAAAAGCAATATCTATATTGTAAAATTGCAACAAACACAAAAAGCTACATATATTTTTAAAAGTGCTACGAGTTAGTGAAGAGTACATTTAGGGCCATTATTACAACTTGCCTTTAAAGTAAATGTTAGTTAAAGGTAACTTTAGCTAAAGTGAACCATAAAGTTACCTTTAACTTCTTTTCGTTATTACAACTTCCCATTAAAATAAAATTAATATTTTTGATATTATGGCAGCACCAAAGGAAACACCGATTACTTTTGACCAAATGAATTGATTTATCAAAATACATAGTGGCAACGTTCCTTTAGTTGTTCGCAAATAAACAATAAAAACAATAGAATAAAAACCAAAACCTTTATTATAAGTTGCATAATTGTTGTAAATGTGTAATAAAACTTTTTAAAAATATACAAGCATATATTTAAGTATCTATAAACAAATTTATTTCCAAAATTAAATTGATGTAAATTTCGTCTTCATAGGTCAGAAAATGTGGCAATATTAAATATATAAACCTCACGTTAAAAGCTAAAGGCAACAATATCTTCCCTTTAGCTTAAAGTATAGTTGTAATAACGAAAAACTAATAATCTGCCTGATAACATCCTAACTTTAGCTATTGGCAAGTTGTAATAATGGCCCTTAGTCATTCTTCGATTTTTAAATTTTCTATAAAATCGAAAATTTCTAAAACATTAAAATTTTGTCAATAGATTTAAAAAAAGCTTACGCCAAAATATTGATCCAACAGTAACTAAGCTTTCAATTAGTAACAAAAATGAGTTTATAATAAATAGTACGAACTATGATCGCCATAATTTATATGACAGAATACATCTGTCAAAATTTAATAATTGTAAAAATTATTATGCAATTTTAACTTAAGTACTCAGTATTTGTGTGTTTAAGTAAAATTTTGACTTTGGCACTTAAACGATTTCATTGGCCATGACCGGATAAAATTGAATACGGTTAGAGGTAGAAAATTTTAAATATAAAATTTTACTTCAATAAAATATTGTAACTTTAATACTTTTTAGCTGATTTAAAGAAATACTCAGTTTACCCACTATGAAACGCGCTTCTCAAAGTAAAATAAAAGTAGGTTTTCAAATAAAGACTTTAAAAATAAAGGCGCCAGAGTTGAACATATTAAATAAAATTTTAAATTCAAATTTTAAATTTAAAATCGGTCCAACACTGAAGGATAAAAAAATATTTTTTGTCGGTAACTTCGGTTTTTGAGGGTGTATTAGAAATTCTGAAAATTGAAAAGCGCTTAGCTCAAACAGACCTAAAACCTAGACTAAGTTATTTAATAAGTATATTTTCATTTTAACACCGTGTTAGTAATTGAAATTCTGTTTAGTCTCTCGTAAGAATCTCAATATAGTTATTTATTTATAAAATTATCATTATCTTATTATCACTAAAAATAATAATGGATTAATAATTGATCTGTTTGTCTTGACTGTATTTTGCATTATCTAAGTTCATAATTAGATTCTCATTAATACTGACTATTTTAAAATACTAATTTTGAAGATCTCAGTGCACAAAAAGCAAATTTTTTGGGGCTTTTAAAAAAATTCAATAATTTTTTAAGCTTTGCTTATATTTAGATAGAATCAGTAAAGAAAGTAGTTAAGTAAAAAAATTTTTCAATTTATCAACAAATAATTTTTTAATTAGACTAAAACCTGGGACCAACTAATTATGCATTTTTTCATAAAAATAAAAGTAAAATAAGAAATAAAATAGATTTTTTAACTTTTATTTTTTTGTATTTTATTTTTTCGAAAAAATTGTTGATTGTTGATATACATTCAGAAAATAAAGTCTTTTATGTTTCTAGGAAAAAAAAAATATATATTTCCTACATCTATAGGTACAAAAAAAATTGTATTTCGGACAAAATGAGGCTATCTAAGAACAAGAACAATTAAATATTTGTAAATGTATAATAGAGTAAAAAGTGATTGTAAAAGTTTATAGAATTGTGTATTTTAAGTACATTATTAAACAATTATACTTAATCTCAAGCGATTTTTGTTTTTTTTTTTTTTTTTTTTTGGGTAAAAATATATCGCCACAATAATTTTTAGTCTTAAAAACTACGATAGAAATTTTTTAAATCATAGTTTTAGTGCGATTCCTTCGAGCAATTTTTTTTTTAAATATGTTTTCGAAAAAAAATTTAGCACATTGAATTTTCTTTTATAAATAATTACATTTCTTTTTAAGTATAATAACTAATTCAACGAGAATAAGGCATGAGTGGTTTTTACATATTTGCAAAATAACAAAATATAACTTTCTTGCATCATTTGAAACCTTTATCAAATTAGCCATTATTGGGCTAATCTTGTGTTAAAATATCCCCTTCTTATAAGTCGTTGAAAGAAGTGTTTATATAGATTCTAAGTAACCACTAACGTTGTTCGCCACCTTCTTTCTTTTGTCTTTAAGTAATAAGATCAATCTTTTTGTAACTTTAACAAAATTGTCTTTAAATACACCAATCTTATATACATATTATTATTTTTTTTTTATATATTTGCATTATCAAAACATAAGATAAAGTTTGTAAAAAAGCAATTAAAACTATAACCAATACAGTTTAAAATATTTAATTCTGTATGATCAGGATTTTTGTTCTAAACACCTTTGAAAATATAATACAATCGTGCCAAATATTTTAAGGTCGTAATAGGAAATATGTCCTTTAATATTATAATATTACAAATGTCAATAGTTTAGAATAAAACTGATATTGATCCGTTTTAATAAATTTTGAGAAATTATATAAAGTATATACAAAACCATTAAGCTATTATTCAAATTATTATATATATTTGGTGTATATATAATGTGTTATTATTTATTGGCATATATATTTTGAAATATTTTTAATTTTTTTTTGTTTAGTTATTGTAGTTATTTAAAAATCAAGTATTAAAATAAAAATTTAAACATTTGCATAAACTTAATGGACTATTTCCACAAAATAAAACACAGCAAAGCATTTGCAATATCTATATATAAAAATTGAAATAAGTATATTATAAAAAGTTCAAAATTCCTTACTGATGTATAAAGTGGATTAAATTGTGTTTTTGTTTTTTGTGAGTAAGCTTAAGAAATACACGAGGCAAATGTTATTGAGTACACTCCTGATTCTGGCTGATTCTGTAAATCTAATAAATAATGATTTTAGTTATAAAGTAAAATAGATAATAAATATAAATTAAATAGTAATAAACTAATAAACTAATACAATAATTCATATATTTATGCTCCTCAATGAATCATTGATATGTAACAACCTATAAGCGTTATAATTGTTAATTTAATTATTACGTATACGTCTATGCATATCGAGGCCTTATAAACAAAAAGTGGTATCTGCAGTTTAGAATATAATTTATGTTTGGTTTTAAACTATGCTCTAAGATAAATGTTATCTATACTAATGATTTTAATTTTCAACCCCAATAGTAGAATTAATTCTTAATAGATATTGTATTAAACTGATCGATGAAATCTGGCTCTCCTTAAAAATTTTGTTAAAGCAGATACCACTTTTTGAGTATAAACCCTCATTATATAATTATATAATAAAAGCTAGCAGATACTTTACACTATACAACAATCTGAATATTGTTTTTACCATATAGAAATTAATTCTTTCTATAAAAATTCGTTATTGTAAAAAAAACACAATATATAAGAAATAATGGTCTAAATAGAAAGAAATTAGTTTTAAATTGAAACGGTCTTAGAATTTAAATGTTAATTACTCTGAGCAACAGTCCCAAAACTGTTGTACAGTATTACTATATTATTATATTATTATTAAATAATTTTATTATTTGATCAATTTATCACAACTACTAATACGACTTAGTTTTATAAAATTTTAAGATATTCCACTTAATTTAAAACGACCACTTTAAATTTTTAATATGAAGATATTTTGAGAAACCCATTATTATTATTATTTTTTTTTTTTTTTTTTGAACCAACAATTTCAGAAATGCCAATTATCACTAGTCCATTGTTTACTTTCGATTTAATTACTTCCGATTCTAGACAATCAAATAATTCTTGCGATAATGAAAAATTTTATAAATTCAAAAACTATTAAATGGTTCAGGCTTTTTTACATGTCCTAGTTAAAAAATATAGAAGAAAATATTATAATATTTACTCTAATTCGGAGAAGTAGTTAAACCGTTTAATAATTCCAGTAGTCAAAATTTTGATATTATAAATTGATAAAATTGTTTTCTTTTAAATCTATTTCTAACGAGATCTACAAACAAGAATAAAGATTTTTCAATAGATTTTTCAACGATTTCTAGAAAATAAATCCAGCCTCTGTTTAGTGGTTCCCGAGTGATAACCAATTACACATAGTTTTTTAAAATATTTTTAGATTCAGTTCCTCTACTGTATATTGAATTCTTTAGAATTGAGTTAAATTTTTTTTATAAAAATAAAAATAAAATAAAAATTGAAGTCGAACATGATATACATCTGTTTTTGACTTTTAATTTCCACGGCCTATTTAGAGAAGGGCATTTTTCAATTTAACAAAAAAAAAAATATTTTCTATTGATTTTTCCAACAAATTTTTTAAACTATAAAACGAAAACACGGAAAATATTCTTTATCTGAAAATAATGAAAATATATTTTTATGGTCTTTCTGCTCTTTTTATTATTAACGGAAGTCGTTGATGTGTAAGCTTCCGGTTTTTATAATATAAAAAAAAAAATATTGATATAAAGATGTATATAAAACGCATACAAATATCTCCCTATACTTGCACATATGTACGTAGATATAAATATATGTACATATATATGAACCAGTAGAGGGAAAAAAATTATTGAAAGTAAGAACAAAGAATGGAATAATATTGCAACTCCCATGCTGCTTTAAACGTTTAATGACTTTGTTTCCACTTCGTTCCATTTATATTTATGTATATACAACCTCTAATATATAACACTTATATATGTATATACATATGTATGTATATGTATATATATATATATATATATGTGTGTGTGAATGTGTATATACTATATATATATATATATTTGTATTTAAATATTCATACATACATACATTACAATTGCTTGACTTTCATATGTAAAAGTATAAATATAAACTGTTTGTAAATTTCGCAAATACGATTATCGATTTGCTATTTAAAGCAATAATGAAATTTAAGCTAAATTTATAAATCCAAATGCTATATTTGGTATATTTTAAAACATTTCATGATATCATATAAAATATTCATTAAATCAATTTTGACTACTTCTTTATGGTATGCTGTTAGTAACAAAATATACGTCTATCATAATATTTAAACTTTGAGTAAAAAAAATTTTCTAACAAATATTTACGAACTTAATAGTATTCTAAATAAAACTTCTCCCAAGACCTAAGCTTGATCGTATATTAATAAGGAAACTAATTCAAAATTTCTTTTAAATTTTTATTTTAATTTCATTTAAACTTTAATCTTACTTGCATTTAACTTGATTTATAAAAATTGCTTTTTTTATTTTTTAATTTTTCTTTTAAAATTTCACTTGTATATAAATAAAAATATATTAAACGAAAAAAAATTCACCAACTTTTTATTATTATTTTTTTTAATATTTGATTTTTATACTTTGATTCTGTTTTGTTTAAGATTAGAATTCTTGTAAATATTATTATTATTATAATTTTTTTTAGTATCTCACATACGACTTTATTCGTTTAAAAATTATTTTGAACTTTCTTTTGTATTTGGAATGCAGTAGTAGTAGAGTGGCTCAATTTTTTTTTTTTTTATAATTTTCTTTTATTTTGATTTAATTTTCTTTTTGTTAGATTGAACAAAATAATAACAACTTAATAACAATGTAACGAATATCCTTTCATTACGAGGACACAATTCAAACTGAATGCGAAGTTTGTTCGTCGTCTTCACAAATAGTCATACACATCGGTTAAGTTTTTCATATTATCCTGCTGTCGCTGGTTATTGTTGTTTCAAAAATGTAATTTAATATAACGGTATCATTTAAACTCTCTCTTATTCGTTTTTCATATCTCTCGCGCTCGCCCTCTGGAATTCCCACCTTTTGTTCTGCCATTCGTTTTGTGAATTCTTACACATAAAACGTTCGTGTTTGATTGTACAAAAACACCCCTTCACGTATACAGTTCTTTGTGTTTTTTGTTTAAATCTCGCTATGGAGCACATATTCGAATATTTTATATTAATAACGATTTATCTCAGGCATGCTCATTTTTTCTTAAACTCTCATATAATACAAACTGGTACGTTTGTTTAATAGCGGCGTTTTTATTCACCTCTTTTGTTATTGTTTGTAACATATCAATTCGATTTTCGAATTTTTTAATTCGAATATAGAAAAACTTCTTCGATGTAAACTCAACATTGTGATATGGTTTGTGTCCTTAATATTAGTGGGAAATTAGTTGTGATTTAAGTTTTATGGCTTTTAGTTGTTATATAAGGAATCTATTATGGCACCAACTAATTTAGTTAAACGTTATACAACAATGAAAGTTTATTACACGTACTAGACAGTTCAGAAAATACTATACTGTTATATGTAGAAAACATTTATCACTATCTAAGGTGATATTTATAATTTCGAAATATAAATTAAATGTTAACAGCCGTATTTATAAAAATTTTAAACAGCATTTCAAATCAATTTTAAACAAAAAGAAGAAGAAAAGAATTGTATTCATAAACGAATATTATCTTAAACCTTATTTTAAAAAAAAGTTTATGCTGAGAAATTTTACACAAAAATATCGTATTTTTACGTCAATTCATATTAGTAATTGAACTCATTTATTTAACTTCATGTGTAAACATCAAAATTAACTAAATAAAATTGGTTATTGGAATACTTTTCTTCCTAACATTTTTTTGTATTGTTTTTCTTTATTTAGTTAAGGGGGGGTAATAAAAAAAGTCATATATTCATAATTCATGTTTGAAGATACGAATAATGTTGGGTTGTTTATTTTATATACACGTTATAGCATAACATTTGAAGAATCTGTGAAAAAATTTTCAATTAAAAATTTTAATAAATAAGTCCGTGACAGCGAATCTCCGGAGGCGTTGTTGTTTTGCGATGAACATCATAAATCGTTACTTGACCATGTGAAATAAAGAAATTGAAATGCGTTTAAAAGGTGACATGTTTCCTGAGGTAGTGACGAAGATTTTTTTATTTTTTTTTTTTTTTTTTTTTTTTTTTGGCAGCATTTTGAGTGTAACATACGATTTTTGCTATAAACTTTCGGAAATTTGTTGTTAAAAAATGGGGAAGGGAATGGAAAATAAGAAAAAAAACTCTTCGTGGTTACCTGATAATTTATGCGCAGATATAATGTGGTCAAGTAGATTTTGACTTAGGATGTTAACGGGCCTCGAACATTTATTTGTGAGAAAATCGATTTAAAGTTTTTTAAAAACTGATTTATATACCATATACCGTATTAGGCCGGTCGCTGGCAATGCTGTATCTTCTTAATTTTTGCTCCGATTTACTTGAAATTTTGAAACAACGCTCTCGACTTGTTGTACATTCAGAAAGAGAAGTGCAAAAAGTTTATCATTATTTTTTTTTTTTTTATAAAAACCATATCTTACTCAAAAACGGTAAAAAAAAAATTGTTGATACGAATACCGTATGAATTAATTACTATGGTTGTGCATCATTACGAATCAAGTGACATAAAAATTATAATGTTTCCATCCTAGAGTTTAATAAAACGACAAATCGTTTATTACTTACTGATTACACTAATTTACACCGAAAATATACATTTGTTGCGTGGTGATTTTCCTAATGCATTTTCTCGCCTGAATTCGAAAATCAAAGTTGAGTTTTTTTTATGGAACGGTTTTTTAAAATATTGCCATTTTTTAATTTTTTCGACCTTTTTTCACTTGACAAATCATATCTCGAGCTAGAGATGTCCGATTGGGTCACTCTTGGTACGTGCCTCTTGTCAAAAAAGAAAATATAATCCTTCCACCGTTTCACATTAAACTTGGCCTCATTAAAAATTTTGTGAAGGCATTAGACAAGGAAGGCCAAGTATTTTCCTATTTGAAAACCCTTATCCCGCAGGTTTCTTTAGCAAAAATCAAGGAAGGCGTCTTCGATGGTCCACACATAAAGAAATTGCTAACAAGCACAGATTTTCCAAAATTTTTAACACCCGTTGAAAACGAAGCCTGGAGTTCATTTCAGCGGGTTGTTGCCAATTTTCTTGGGAACAATAAAAGCCCTAACTACGAGGAAATTATTACCGATTTGCTGCAGAACTACAACAAGATGTGTACGGAGTGCTATTATTTAATTTCATTCCTGGTTGTTTTCTGTTGTGTTGTTTTTACCATTTTATTGATTTCTTACAGGTGTAAATATGTGTCTAAAAATCCATTTTTTACATTCGCATTTGAATTTCTTTCCGCAGAGTCTTGGTGACGTAAGTGACGAACATGGCGAGAGATTTCACCAACAAATTAAGATCATTGAGCAGCGCTATCAAAGACTTTGGGACGAAGCAATGTTGGGAGACTATGTATGGTTTCTCACTAGAGAAACATATCCAAAAGCAACCGAAGACATAGCAAGAGTCACAACTATTTCTAACACAAAAATGTCAAGAATGTATTGCAAGCGTTTAAATCCAATAAATTGTTGAAAAAATAAAATATTATGTGAAAAAGGTCGAAAAATTAAAAAATTACAATATCTCAAGAACTGTTCCATAAAAAAATTAAACCTGATTTTCAGATTCAGCGGCAGAAAACACATAAGGAAATCTATCTCTCACCAAATGTACATGAAAAATGTCATTTTGTAAACTATTGTTATGAATACGAATTTTCAACAAACCTTTTTTAGGTTTAAAATGTGGTGTAACTAATTTGAATTTGAATTTGAAACCTGATTTAAGTTTTTTTTATGAATACGGCAGTAAATATTTATAATACTAAGTTAAATGTTTAAGTTGATATTGCTGTTAAATTTCTTGTTGTATGTTCGGACTAAGGTCAAAATCAATATCAAAAACTTTTGTACATTTATTTATTAATTAAAAATCCATTAAGAAATAAATTTTTTTATTTTTTTTTATACCCTATACCACCATGTGGTTTGGGTATAATGACTTTGTGCTGCTGTTTGTAACAACCAAAAATATTTGACCTAGACCCATCTTTAATTATACCGATCGAATCAGACTCACTTTCTGAGTTGATTTAACAATGTCCGTCCGTCCGTCCGTCCGTCTGTCCGTCCGTCCGTCCGTCCGTCCGTCCGTCCGTCCGTCCGTCTGTGTGTCCATGTAAAGCTTGTAATCAAACTGCAGGTCGCAAATATGAATATATTTTGATGAAATTTGGTATGTACGCTTTTATCGGCGATGGGATGAACGCTATTGAAATTGGTGAGAATCGGTCCATGTTCAGACCTAGCCCCCATACAAATTACCCATATGAAATCGACATAAATTGCCATAAGATCCAAATTGTCATATAGATCTTACTCAAATTGGGTTTGTATGCGTTCATTACATCCACTAATGAGTAGTCCAAAAATGATTCCTTTGACCCCGTATAGAGCTGCTTCCCGATCTTCACTTAAATCTATTAAAAAACAAAAATATTGCACTGATTCTTCTCAAAGTTTGTTTGTACATATTTTTGCAAAATACAAGAGACTTTACCAAACATGATCAGGATCGGTCCATTTTTGGACCTAGTCCCTTTATAGATATAGCATCCGATATGAACTTTTTCATACCTGCGGCCAAAAAAATTAATAAAAATCCCACTCAAATTTGGTTTTTGCTTATTTTCAATGTCCAGTTAGTTGGGCCTAAGAGATAGGGTTTCTAAACGCATGGTATAGGGTATCGTATAGTCGGTCTAGACCGACTATAATTTTCTTACTTGTTTTTTTTTTTTTTGTTATTTTTTTTTTATAAACGAAAAGACAATATATTGACTTTTTAAACTTATTAATAAAGTTACATAATATCAGACACAAAGTATTAAGATTTTTGGATTTTAAGTATGTAATAATAATTAAATAAAATGTATTCATAAGTCTTTTAATAGTTTTTTTGCCTACTGGGATTTTAAATAATAAGAGTACACCAGAATTAAATATAGACGCCAACAAATCCGAACTTTTAGTAATTAGAATTTTCATCCCTCGGAAATTATAATTTGAATTTGCCAACATTTTGTTTTTTTTTTTTTTGTTTTGAACACTGGCGAATTTTGGATTTTTCTCTCAGTCTACTTCAACGAAATTTTGTGTATGAATATTTCGGACGTCTCTATTGAAAAATTAAAGTACATTTTTAGAAATGTAAGAAATCGTTTAGCTCTAAATTTCAATGTAACTAATTCATCCATCAGCTATATCAAATCGAACAGAGCATCAATATTAAAAGCTGTTTCCAACACTTATCAACACACCACAACTAAATCATTGCATATTTCTGAATGACCGAAAATGTAAAGTCATCTTTATGAGTGGTTTTAAAATCGATGTGACCGCACCAATACTAAAGGAGAAAGCTAAACCAATTTTTATTAAAGAATGTCCTGATAAACATGAAAATGATTTTCGAGCTAAATGGCTAACGGCACGGAATTCACTTTTTTTTAAATAGGTAGAGAGATTCTATTAAGTGATTTTGCATCGCTCATTCCATTATTTCACAGATTTCGAGCAGGGGTGGCATAGATGGGAATTATAGAGTTATAAATATAATGTTGACAAAACTGTATTCCTTTTCCGTTGCCTACTATATAAAACATATTTTTTTGTTTTCTAAAAGAGTGCTCCTGGATGTGAAATCAAAAAAGAAAACATTTCAATCTTACTTGGCGCAAATTCTGATTGCTCTCATAAATTATTGGCTTTAATTATTTAAACAGCTAAACATCTAAACATCGAAAAATTCTTGGATAGAATCTCGATTTCTACATGACTGGTTTCACTAGATTAATGTTAATTATACAAGGAGAAAAAACATTACTTTTTTTTCAACAGGTTGTTATCTTTTCTTAACAAAATAATTTGACTCCGAAGGCACTTTTGCTTATTGATAACTGACCCGCTTATGCTACAATTGAGAAACTGCAAAGATATGATGGAAACATAGTTGTATATTTCTTTCCGCCAGCAACTTTGCATCCAGTGGATCAAAATCCTATAAGATTAGAAGTATAACTATTTATGCCTTCTTCTTCTTTACCCCGCACGCACCATCGAATCAAAGTCTGTTAGCAGAATCTTACTTGCTACTAAATATTTGACCAGTGTTTTGGACCTCCTAATAGATATATTTGTATGTCAAATTTAAAGAACGCCCTGTGCTCCAAAAGGAGTTAAAGTAGATCGTATATATAGATTTAAAGAAACCAAAAAAAAAAGATAAAACAATAATTCTGGTTATTAGTTAAACACAAATTAATGGCGAATTTTAAAATTAATATTCTACATTTAAGTTTTATTGAAATAATTTGTAAATATTATTATTTTCAGTGTTTAAAATATATGTGATGTAAATAGACTGAATTTTTATGTTTTGTTGATATTTTTCTAAATAAAGTTAAAATATATACCGACTATACGATACCCTATACTTTGCGTTTAGCGGCCAAAACTATTAGCTCCAACTAAGTTATAGAAAACAAACATAATCCAAAATTGAGTGACATTTTTATTATTTTATTTGCCTTTGAAAAAGTTCATATCGTATGCTATATATATGGGGATTAGGTCGAAAAATGGACCGATCCTGAGCATATTTGGTATTTTTAGCAAAAATATATAAAAACCAAATTTGCGAAAAATCTGTGCAATTTTTTTTTTTTTTTTAGAATACCCAAAGTTTCACTAAAAATCTTGACAACAACTCCAGTTTTGCCTTGTATAATCGAAGTGCCCAAAATTTCTATATTTTTATATATTTTGCTTTGCTTTTTTCGACGGACAATGCTTAAGGGCTTTGGACCTGAAATATTTAGAAACTGATTTATATACAACTATGATATTTATGGCGTTTTCGATTCTAACAAAAAATGTCGCACTTTATTTGCACTTTTTTCGAAAAGTGTATTTTTTTATATATTCTAAATTAAGTATAACCTAATTTTATACATCAATCGAAAGGTCTCAAAGTGCTGTATTCATAAAATGCAAAAAAAAATTTATTAATTTCCTCTTTGAAGTCATGGGGTGAAAATATTCAAAAAAGGGGAACAATGTGGAAATATTCTCACACTATGACCTGAAAGAAGTCAATGACTATAATTTTTTGTGATATACGAACGCCCGATTTTGAGACCTTTCGATTGATGTATAAAATAAGATTGCTCTTAATTTAGAATATATAAAAAAATACACTTTTCGAAAAAAGTGCAAATAAAGTGCGACATTTTTTGTTAGAATCGAAAACGGCATTAGTATCATATTTGATAAAAAAAAAAAATATATATATATATATGTATGGACAGTAATCCCCCGATTTACGAAGGCACGTTTTACGAAATTTCGAAGTTTTATTCCCTCCTGGGAATAAATTTTGTTTTACCACCTGTGGTAAAGGAAAGTTTATTCCCTGGCGAAGCATAGCTGAGTGCTACGGGGCGCGTCATAGGTTGCGGATAATGAAACGGCCCATAGATATATGGGTTAGCTGCGAATTAAATAAGCAGTCGCGGACAGCTCAGCGGTTGGAGTGGAGGGTCTCAGAGGAAGTGAGGGTGGCACCAAGCTTTCATTAAATTCTGATTGCCTATGAGGCTCTGACGACATGGAGAGCAATTGGCGCCATCTAATTAACCAATTTGCTAACCTTCAGAAGGCAACGGGAAACCACTGAGGTAACACTTCCCTAGAAAAGTACATGCAAGACACAAATAATCAACGGCCCTCAGTCTCCGGCAACACGAGGGTGCTAAGAATCCCCGGAGGTAAAACAAAACAAACCATAAACATAGCTACGTGGAATGTACGCAGCTTATATGAACCAGGTAAATTGATAAACACTATCAGAGAAATGAAAAGATTGAAGATAGATATTCCTGGTATAAGTGAAACATGGTTACCAAACTCAGGTAAAAGTCGATTGGACGATACCAATGTATACTACTCTGGTAATGATACAAAACTACACAGAAGAGGTGTAGGTGTTATAATTGAATAAACCGTTCAAAAAAGTGTAACTGATTTTATTCCAATACCCGATAGGGTAATGCTAATTAAATTTGATGCAAAACCCCTAAAACTAAATATTATTCAATTATATGCTCCCACTGCGGATTGTTCAGAAAATGAAATAGAACAGTTCTATGATGAGATAACTGAGGTTTTGAAATTGACTAAACCACATGACATTAATATAATCATGGGTGATTTTAACGCCAAAGTTGGCAAATCAAAAACAAAAGATGTCACAGGTGAATTTGGATTAGGTGGTCGAAATGAAAGAGGTGATCGATTAATACAATTCTGTCAAGAAAAGAGTTTTAAAGTAACTAATACTTTCTTTTCATTGCATCCAAGAAGACTATATACCTGGACATCACCATTACACAGCACCGAAAATATTGTACGTAACCAAATAGATTACATACTAATAAATGGACGTTTTGCTTCATCAATACTAAAAGCAACAACATATCCTGGAGCAGACGTACCGTCAGACCACAATTTGTTGTTTGCCAAACTAAAACTAAAGCTTCCTACTACAAAAAAGGCAAAACAACAATCTCAGCTCGATCTTAAAAAATTGAAAAACGTACAATTTAAAAATACTTTTATTTGTAAGATAAACCAAGAAATTGAAAATATAACAATCACAGATGTAGATCCAATAGATCTATGGGACGAAACAACGACTATGTTAAATAATATAGCAAACACAAATATTGGTTGTAAACGTAAAAACCGTAACCAGAAATGGACTACAGATGAAATTCTGATATTGATGGATGAAAGAAGAAAACACAAAAATAATAATGACTATGAATATAATCGTTTACAAAATCTTATCAGAAGAAAAATACGTGAAGCTAAAAATAACTGGATGGAACAACAATGTTTAGAAATTGAAAATTTGCAAGCAAAACACGACGAATTCAATCTTCATAAAAAGATAAAAGATGTGTGTAATATCAGAAAAAATATTCATGCAAATATCTTGGTAAACGAGCTTAATGAAATAGTTTCAGAACCCTCTGATAAAAAAGAAATATGGATATAATATGTAAGAGACCTTTTTTCAGATGATTCTAGATCTGTTAACAACGACCAATTGCAAATTCCGGCATTGGAAGGTCCAATAATTACAAAAGAAGAAATAGTTAAGGCAGTAGATCAATCCAAAAATAATAAATCAGTAGGGTGCGATGAAGTACCAACATAAGTAC
This sequence comes from Cordilura impudica, assembly GCA_963682025.1. Lineage (NCBI taxonomy): Eukaryota > Metazoa > Arthropoda > Insecta > Diptera > Scathophagidae > Cordilura > Cordilura impudica. Next base: position 111,085,980 of record OY821517.1, read on the forward strand.
TTAAACTCCTTGATGAAAAAGGTATTAAAATACTTGAAAAAGTTTTTAATCATGTATATGATACAGGCATCTTTCCAAACAAATGGCTAAATTCTACATTTATAGCACTGCCAAAAAAGAGTAATGCGAAAAGATGTAAGGATTTTAGACTAATAAGTCTTATGTGTCATTCACTTAAAATATTCTTAAAAATAATGCATCAACGTATATACAAAAAATGCGAATTGTATATGGGTAGAACACAGTTTGGTTTTAAAGAATCAATGGGAGCTCCCGAAGCTCTGTTTAGCATACAAGTGTTAATACAGAATTGCAAGGATGTACAAAAGAACTTATTTATTTGCTTTATAGATTACGAAAAAGCTTTTGACAGAGTTCAACATGCTAAGTTAATAGAAATACTTAGATTAATCAATATAGACAGTAAAGATATTAACTGTATAAAATCTTTGTATTGGAATCAAAATGCGGAAGTCCGTTTTGGAGACCTAGTGACTGAAAGCATTCCCATAAACAGAGGATTTCGTCAGGGATACATTCTATCCCCATTGCTTTTTAACATTTATTCAGAATGCATATTTGAAGAAACTCTTAATCATATGGACATTGGAATAAAAGTAAATGGTCAACATATAAACAATATTCGTTACGCAGATGATACAACACTGTTGGCAGATAACATGAATGATCTGCAGCGTCTATTAAGCGCCGTTAATACAAAAAGCAACCAATTCGGACTTAATATGAATATTGAAAAAACCAAATATATGATAATCAGCAGAAATAAAAATCCGTATGCTATCTGTAATATACATATTAACAACGAAACTATTGAACGAGTTTCAAAGTTTAAATACCTCGGCAGTTGGTTACAAGAAACTTGGGAATGTGACAAAGAAATTAATGTTCGTATAGAAATGTCTAGAAGCACATTTTGCAAATTTAAGAAATTATTAACCAGCCGTGATATTAATATAAATCTCCGAATTAGATTTATGAAATGTTATGCGTGGTCAGTACTATTGTATGAAGTCGAAGCATGGACACTAAAAGTTGTTAACATGAATAAATTAGAAGCATTTGAAATGTGATGCTATCGTAGATTATTAAAAATTCCATGGACTGACCGAGTAACGAACACAGAAGTATTAAACAGAGTACAAAAGGAACGAGAAATTCTAAAAACTATAAAGCGTCGAAAAACTTCCTATCTCGGCCACATAATAAGAGGTGATAAATACGACCTGCTGCAACTGATTGTACAAGACAGAATTTAAGGACGAAGAGGCATTGGGCGGAAGCAAATGCCATGGTTAAGAAATAAGAAACTGGACTGGCTTAAGAACCATAGGTGAATTAGTTCACACAGCGAGGAACAGAGATGAATTTCTACAAACAGTCAATAATATTGTATAAATTAAGTTAATTTTAATTATACATTGTGTATATATACCTAACTTTAAATTATTTTCAAATTTAATATTTTACTTATTTTTAAACGTAACTTGCATGTAATCGCTTATATTCAGAATTGGATATGCAATAAAAGAAGAAGAAGAAGTTTCGTTCGTAAAGTATAAAATTCGTTTTACGAATGAAAAATTCGCTATTACGAATAATGGTTTTCAATTTGGGAATTCGCATAAAAATATTGCGATAAGCACAAGCGTGATTCCAAAAAAGCCAGTAGCCTTCACCAGTATTTAATAATGAAAAATGGCGAAGAATCTCAGTCGGAAAAAATTTAGCAAGCAAAGGTTGGTTTGATCGACTTAAGAAGCATCACTACATAATATAAAAATATTTGGAGAAGCACAATTGCAGAAATTTTCGAAGATGGTGGCTATTCCCCACAACAAGTATACAATATAGAAGAAGCAGGTCTATTTGGAAAAGAATGCCACCTAGAATATTCATTTGCAAACAAGAAAAGTCTGCGTCAGGATTTAAAGCAGCTAAAGACCGTACAAGTTTTTTTTTGGGAAGGAATGCTGTGCCACAATTGTGTCAGAATTTCAAGTAAATCGGAGCAAAACTTAAGACGATACAACGTTTCCAGCGACAGGCCTCATACGGTATATCGTATGTATATAAACTAGTTTTTAAAAAATATTAAATCGATTTTCTCGCAAATAAATGTTCGAAATCCATGAACAGCGTAACTCAAAATCTGCTTGACCTATTCTTTCGAAATTTAACAAACTATATCTACACATAAATCGTCAGGTAACGACGAAGAGTTTTTTTATTTTCCATTTTCTTCCCCATTTTTTAACAACAAATTCCCAAAATTTTTTAGCAAAAATCGTGTTTTTCACTTCAAAATGCTGCAAAAAAAAAAAATTCTTCGGTGGTACCTTACGAAACATGTCACCTCTTAAACGCATTTCAATATTTGATTTCACATGATCCCCTAATGAGTTATGATGTTCACCGCAAAACAACCACGCCTCCAGAGATTATTTATAAAAATTTTTAATTAAAAATTTTTTCGAAAATTCTACAAATGTTAGGCTATAATGTGTATATGAAATAAAAAATCCAACATTATTCGTATCTTCAAAAAAGAATTATGAAAATACGACTTTTTTTTTAGCTTTTAAAACCTTACGTTTGTTTGTTTTGAATGTTGTAAAATTACTGACTTCATTTTCGAATTTACAGTGTTAATTTTCCTCGATTTAAAAAAAATGGTTTGCTTTTTTTTATGATTTATACTAAATTCACACTTTACTACTTCTTCCTTCAAATATAGCTTTCATTAAAAAAAAAATATATTAATATATTTTCCCTTTTTATAGAACACAATATGTATTCCTTAAAATTTCTTTATTTTCTGTAATTTCTTTTTCTCAATTTAATCTTAAATAAATTTTTTTATGTATATTATCACTCGTATTAAAATTTTGCTTTGAAAAACTTTTGTCAATTGTAATCTAACGTAATCCTTTTGCCCCCACCGTTTCCACTCGGTTTTGTGGTAAAAACAGAAAAAAAGAAGTAAAAAAAATAGAAGCGGAGTCATTTAAGAATATTGTAAAATAAATATATTTCTCGGAATTCCAAAAATTTAATTAATTGAGATTAGTATTTTATTGCTCCCTTATACTCGTTCCATACAAATTCCTGGTGGCTAGCTACACTTTGTGATAAACAATATGGAAAAAAACTTAAAACATAGTAAATTGAAAAAACGTAATAATTATTTTTAAAATATTGTAATTGTTTCTTAAATTTTGTTATATTTCATTCGCAAATAATTGTGAATTCTGATTAGAATTTTTTATAAAATGTTGTCCCTGCGCATTGTCGGGAACGCCACGCTCTTTAAATTTTTTTTAATTTACTGATTAGATTAACGTATTGAACTGAGGAATATTAGGATAAGGAAGTCCTTCTTTAAGAAACACAAAATATAAAATATTAAAGAAAAAAAAAAAACAATAAGTAAAGTAATCTTTTACGTCGGATTTTAGTGAGCAGTGGTAAGTACGTGAATTAAAATCTTGAACGTCACACGAAATTTCGGTAAAAAAAATCAACTAAGTTAAGAAAAATTTAAGTTCAAAATCATTGTTTCGCAGGCTTTGATTCATTTATTTTTAGTTTTAGTACATTTGCAAAATAAACTTCTTAAACAAAACTAAAAAGTAGTAAATGTCTTGAACGCTACTTTTAAGATATGTCGTACCAGCATATAAGTTATTATAATTTTGTATTTTTCTTCCAACTACTTAATAGTAAACCTACACAATTAACGGTCGCTGAGAGATCTCGAAGATAGAAAAAAAATAATGATCGATAAGGAACTTAACGAAGTAGATAAAAGTAAAAGTTAGCAAAAAGACACATTTTTACTTTCACTTAGTAAAACGACTTTTAATAGAAATGCGAAAGGAATGAAAAGATGTGACATACCCAAGAGGGTACTTCAGTGGACATGAGTTAAATAAAGGGAATATTTTAGTGGTAAAAGAGAATCCAAAAAGAAAGAAAAATTTCAAGCAAATAATAGCACAAGTACAGCAACTCCAGTATTTCTCTGGTTTCATCAAAACTTTCAAGTAATGAAAGACAAATGTTACGAAGATCAACCGAACTAAACCAAATCATTTTTGCTGAAAACCATAAAGAGAGGTTTAGAAATCGGCTTATAAGAAGAAATCGAGAACTACAATTAAAAATCGACCGTTTAAAACATATACTTAAAGAATCTGAAAGAGGCAAACGAAAGTACAAAATATATGCCAAGGAGCAAAGAAACAAATTACAGGGAAATCGAAGAAAGTTCTTAGTTCTTCTTGCAAAACTTTGAAAGAAACTTTGGCTCAGTTAAAAGAGAAATATAAAGAATGGAAATCAGATTTCCAGCTTATGGCCTCCAAACTTTTAGAACCTTGCGGATTGAAGAAACTGCTGAATACTAAAAAAGAAGTATATCGAAACTGACCTACTAGTAAAAGCGCATATAAAATTAATGCAGCTACCATTCTCTCTATTGCTATTTTCACACGGTCTGCAAGATTCGCGGTTCGCTCTATCATTCACGGTTCGCGCCCGAATCATGATTGAATCTACATGATTCGCCATACAAAATTTTGAGAGCAAACCTACTTGGTTCAAAATGAACCTAGTTGTGAACCTAGAAACATTGAGTGTCATCTCCAAGTTTGATAAGAAGTTACCGCTAGTTTATCTGAACTAGCTGTCAAAAAAATATAAACAAAGAAAAAAAACAAAAAATTAATTTGCACAATAAAATAAATAGAAACATTTAACAAATAAAAAGTATATATTTACATATATATATTCAAATAAAAATGGAAAAAATTAAATAGTAAAACGTAAAGTGTAGAAGGATGTCTTCAAATATTTACACAAAAAATATAAACGTCAAAATGAAACAAGAACACTCGTCTGAACACCAAGGTTCTCAATCGTGATGCAGAGAGCGAATCAAGTGGTTCTTTTTGCAGTCTGAACATGCTATTAGGGATGATGTAAGCAGGACTTGCGCTGCAAAGAAGTGAACTGTCACTTATGGAATATGGAAAAATAAAGAAGATACCTATGTCATACGGTGAAAAACCTGTATGAGGTATTTAAAAGTAGAAATAGCAGTATCGATTCGCGACTAAAACCTTTTTTTGTAAAAAAAACATTCGGTTTCGTATAGAATAACTGTGCTTGCATAGAACACGACAACATTGATTCAAAGGTTTTGAAACTATTTCAACAAAAAGCTGTTTATGTTTCACGGCTAGTGAAATAAATTGTGTGCAACTGTGAATCAGCCTTATTCAATTCTCAATTTCTGAGAGCTTAAACCATGGGCCTGCTGCTATTTGGGCTCACATAGATCCCATACTGGATTATGTAAAAGATTAATTTTTTTATTTTTTTGGAATCTAATTTTTGGGAAAAATTTAAAATGCGCGACATGGTCACCTTTTCAAGACTCGAAAGGGTGCAACCGACGATGTGGGTGCTGCCATTAAGCGAACAACAGACGTTCTTGTGTCTCACGGAGAAGATATAGCAGATGCAGTAAAATTGTATCACTCGCTTTTGGGCAAAATAAATGTGGAATTATTTTACGTATGTCCAAAACAAATTTTCAATATGAATAAAATATTGCCCAAAAATGTAAAAACTATTCATGGCACAAGAGATATTCACCAAATAATAACAGGATCTGTTATGATCCGAAATTCGAGAACGAAGGCTTCAGAGAAATGATTTCTCATAAAATGATATACCGCGACGTCTACACTGATTCTGATTAAAAGCATTTCCAAAGGAGTATACACATACTTGTTATTAATACTGATACTGCTACTAGAATTATTATAATTTTTTTAAAAAGAATAAACCGGGCTTTGATTCATTATACCCTATACCACTATGTGGTTTGGGTATAATGACCTTGTGCTGCTGTTTATAACAACCAAAAATATTTGACCTACACCCATCTTTAATTATACCGATCGAATCAGTATCACTATCTGATTCGATTTAACGATGTCCGCCCGTCCGTCCGTCCGTCTGTGTGTCCATGTAAAGCTTGTAATCAAACTGCAGGTCGCAAATATGAATATATTTTAACTAAATTTGGTATTTGATCTTCTACCGGCCATGGGATGAACGGTATTGAAATTGGTGAGAATCGGTCCATGTTCAGACCTAGCCCCAATACAAATGAACCCTATGAAATCAACATATATTGCCATAAGATCCAAATTATCATACAAATCTTAGTCAAATTGGTTTTGTATGTATATATTATAGCCATTAAACATTAGTCAAAAATGATCCCTATTGGACAACTCTTAGTCATAGGCCCCATATAGAGCTGCTTCCCGATCTTGACTTAAATCTATCAAAAAACAAAAATGTTGCACTGATTCTTGTCAAATTTTGTTTGTATATATTTTTGCAAAATACAGGAGACTTTACCAAACATGGTCAGGATCGGTCCATTTTTGGGCCTAGTCCCCATATAGATATAACATCCGATATGAACTTTTTCATATCTGCAGCCGAAATAATTAATAAAAATCCCACTCAAATTTGGTTTATGCTTATTTTCTATATCCAGTTAGTTGGGCCTGAGAGATAGGGTCTCTAAACGCATGGTATAGGGTATCGTATAGTCGGTCTAGACCGACTATAATTTTCTTAATTGTTTTCAGCTTGGTGTACATTTTTTACTTAAGCTTAAGAAAGTACTTTGAACGCCACATTATGTCTTGAACGCCATATGAGTATTCTTTTTCTCAGAATTTTATTTTTTAAAATTTTTTTAATATTTTTTGCAGCAACGTCAGTGCTTCACTAAAATCCCTAAATAGATGCCCTTTCGTGGAAAAAGTTCAAAATTTTTAACGTAAAAATTTAAAAGTGATTACTTTTAGGAAAATATGAAAACATAAATCAAACTTTAATTTTTTTTATTATTCAAATGACATTTTTTAAAAAGTTTATCTTAATAATTATACACACAATTTCCTCGACATCGCAGAAAGGTTAAAATGATTTTTCATGTATTTATGAAAAAATCTAATTATAATGATTTTTTACAGAGCCGAAAAGCGAAGTCGCATTTTTTAAATATCTTCCCGTAAATCGAGTACCCTATATGAAAAATTTTAGAAAATTTTAAAACAAAACAAAAAAAAATATTGTTGTACGTTGTGATTGAAATTGACCAATATAAATTATACATGTGACCTTCTCCGAGAAAAGGGACCTAGTGTGTCAAAAAACCGGATGTGTCGAAAACGGTGGATTCTGGTATCTAAGAGGGTGTAGAAACTTTAAATGCGTTTTTTTTTTCTCAAAACTTAATTTTCACACAATAGGTCCCTTTTCTGTTTTTTTATACAATCGTTATTACACAACACAGTACTTATGGAGTCACTATAAGAGTTTTTGCATTCATGATGAGTTAGGTCCTTCTGCCAGCGATTAAGGAGTAAAATCCACTCGGTAGATTGTGATAATGCTCGATACTCTGTATTAGCCTGGTATCGGTATAAATTCGATACTTGTTCTTCGTACATTTTACAGGGAGTAAGTGTTAATTGTTTTATGCATATACAATGTTTTATTTTGCTTACCGTAATAATTATTAATTAATTATTATTAAATTATAATTTATAATTATATGGCAAAAATATATACTAAATTGTGTCAGTAATATAAACTAAAATAAGAAATAAAAAATGTATAAATAAAGGTTGCAACAATCCAGAAATTAGTATAATTTTTTTAAGACTGGCTGAATAATTTTTTTTTTTTAATTCTGTGACAAAATTTTATTCTGAACAAAATATTTCAAACAAGTTATTGCTAATAATTAACAAGTTACCTAGTCATTAGCTAACCGAAATACCTGGCAACATCAAAATCGTATTCCTACTCATAAATTTTAAACAATGGATCAGGGCGTAATGTCCAATTTAAAGGCTTATTTCTTGCGTCGCGTTTTCAAGATTCTTATCCAATATGTTCAAATCAGATAACAATTACAGAAGTTTGAAAGCAATTTAATGTATTGAATGCTGTTGATAATATTAAAAAACCTTGGGATTAATTTCAGGAAACTGCTATGTATTGAGTTTGAAAGAAATTATGGCCCGAATAACTTCGGTTGTTCATTACAAAATATTCAAGAATTTCATAATGAAATCGTCGCTATGGCACTGAAGTCGGTAAGGATTAAGTAGACAATGAGGAAATGGCAAAACTTCTTGGAACGGAGCAGGAAGTTATTTCAAATGAATAATTAATACCGATCCTTAACTACTATTTCGCCAACGTTCCTTTCACGTTCATCAGACGGTGCCATTATTGTATAGATTTGTCCCTGCATTGAAAAATTAAATTCAATTTAGTTATTTGGATTTTCAAAAATTTTCAACAATATTGATTGTACCTGCACACTTTTATCCCATATTTGGCAGATTTGTGTGAAGCCAGCTTAACCACGATAAGGATACAAGTGTTCACCTATGGTAACGTTGGATCCTGCCTCATAATATCTACGAAGACAGCTGTTTGGTATCAAAAAACACCCAAAATTGTGTGTGTTTCCATTATCAAAACGTATGAAGCGTCTTATTTCCCAAAATCATCGTACACCACTTAGCAAAAGTAGGCCCAAATTTGATGCATATTCATTTTTTTATGGGAATTCATAATCTCGGTTTTTTTCTTGGATATTTTGATTCACGAATAATTATGTAACATATTTCGTCTGACGTTATAAATTGGAAAGTTCCTGCAATGGTCAGAGTTTGCACCTGTTGTGCGTACGGAATCTTACAGGTTGCGGTAGTATCGAAGAACACACATTACCATATGTGGCAGTAAAATATTCGCCAGTTTCAATTGAAGTTCTTCCTCAGAATCACGGTCGTCCTCTGGGTCATATTCTGATGACGTGGGTTCTCCAACCTCTAAATCATCACCACCAATATCGCCTATACATTCAAGTAAGGCCTCGTCGCCAACTCTTGAATCTTGGTTACTTATTTCTTATTTGCTCTCTTCAAGCGTTTGACGAATATATGCTTGTGGTTCATCGTATGAAAGTACGCTTAGCTGTCGTGGAGTAAAACATTGACCATCTGCCATTTCACTTTTACTATTTTTTTTTTTCAAATAAAATAAATAAACAGAAACGTTTTTTCTCTTCGAATCTCAAATGCAAAATTAATTTGCTGACAACACTACAAAGGATGACATTTCTGCATCAATACAGGCCTTACCTGAAAAACTTGAATTCCAAGGGCAACAAAGAAAAGGCACCAAATGGAATAAACTCCTCGCATAGGTCTTTCCTGACAGTTATAATCTAATAAAATTTAAATCAAATATCCACAAACACTACTCCGTCTCTCCTCCTTCCAATAACCTATTTTCCTGAAATCAACACATTGCACTGCATTTGTAGGGGGCATCCCCTGAGTGTTGGTTAACAAAAAATATGAAATAAAAAAATACAAGCAAAAAACAAGTAAGAAAATTATAGTCGGTCTAGACCGACTATGCGATACCCTATACTGGATATAGAAAATAAGCATAAACCAAACTTGAGTGGGATTTTTATTAATTTTTTCGGCTGCAGATATGAAAAAGTTCATATCGGATGCTATATCTATATGGGGACTAAACCCAGAAATGGACCGATCCTGACCATGTTTGGTAAATTCTCTTGTATTTTGCAAAAATATATATACAAACAAAATTTGAGAAGAATAAGTGCAATATTTTTGTTTTTTGATAGATTTAAGTGAAGATCGGGAAGCAGCTCTATATGGGGTGTATGACTTAGAGTTGCCTCATAGGTATCATTTTTGTACTACTGATTAATGGATGTTATAAACGCATACAAACCCAATTTGACTAAGATTTATACGATAATTTGGATCTTATGGCAATTTAAGTCGATTTCATAGGGGTCATTTGTATGGGGGCTAGGTCTGAACATGGGCCGATTCCCACCAATTTCAATAGCGTTCATCCTATGGCCGATAGAAGCTTATATACCAAATTTCATCAAAACATATTCATATTTGCGACCTGCAGTTTGATTACAAGCTTTACATGGACACACAGACGGACGACGGACGGACATCGTAAAATCGAATCAGATAGTGATCCTGATTCGATCGGTATAATTAAACATGGGTGTAGGTCAAATATTTTTGGTTGTTACAAACAGCAGCACAAAGTCATTATACCCAAACCACATAGTGGTATAGGGTATAATAAATCCTTCTCTTTACAACTTCACCAACTCAGCCTGTAGTTCCAAACAATACTGCAATGCTATTGTTTAATGAATTAAAATATAATATTCATATATGACTGCGTCCTTCTTTTTACAGTTAACCATACCTCTTTTAGTGTAGCTAATGAGGACAGTGTAATAAAGTCAAGCATCTGCAATATATGAAACTACAAAATATGCATCTCAATATAGGCTTAATTTGCCATCTCCTCAGACTCGTTAGCAAGTCTACAATCCCTTTTAAACACTAATAGCCATTTTCATAAAATTTTAATCGGCATTTCAAATCCATTTTAAGCACCAATCAATAAAATTGTATTCATAAATAAATTTTAGCTTAACCTTCGCTTTCATGACGAATTTTTCTACGTCAACACATAGTATCTACCCGGGTGGATATAAAAATATTGCCTTAATTTTGTATGGGAAAAAATCAAAAAATATCAAACAAGGCAAAAATAAATATTATTAAAAAATTATACTTTAGGTAGTTCATTTGCTTTTTTTACTAACTTATTTTTTCGAGTGTATTTTGCCTTGTTTTAATATTTTTATTTAAAATTTTTTGAAAACTTTTCTATAGTAATTATATTTTATTTGCCCGAACTAAGATATTTAAAATTACAAATTGGAATAGAAAACCACGAATCGGATGCTGAAATAGATGTCGAAGATGCAAATGCCGAGCTAAATATTGACAGTGAATCTGTATTTTGCCTTGTTTTAATATTTTTATTTAAAATTTTTTGAAAACTTTTCTATAGTAATTATATTTTATTTGCCCGAACTAAGATATTTAAAATTACAAATTGGAATAGAAAACCACAAATCGGATGCTGAAATAGCTGTCGAAGATGCAAATGCCGAGCTAAATATTGACAGTGAATCTGATAACAATGAGAGTGACCAAAGTCAACAAGGTTCCACCTATGATGAAACATTCTTCAACAGCAAGGATGGTATCAAAGAGCCCATAATGTCATTCGTGAACCATTGTTTATGGGACCTAACCCAATTACAAAAAATTTATCGGCAGTGGATACATTTTTTTGTATTATGAGTGCGCCCATTAGGATTTCTAACAAAAAAGACGAAGATTTTTATCGTAAATGGAACGCAGAAAATCGTTCTAAAAAGCTGTTACATGGATTTCAATTAGTGGTGAAGAGTTGAAACCGTTTCTTGGAATTTTGCTTGTTATGGCCTCCCAGATATCCAACCAAGAAAAATTAAGCGAGCTTTGGAAACAACATGCTTTTCCTCTTTATCGTGTCACCATGACTGTTGACCGATTCCAAAGGATTTTACGCTTTATTCGTTTGACAACCATGTCACTAGAGCCACTCGCCAGTCTTACGATAAGGCAGCACCGATAAGGGATATTTTCGAGATGATTAATTCCAATCTGAGAGTCAATTTCAGGCCTTATGAGACTATTACAGTGGACGAGCAGTTGTTCGGATATCAAGGCCCAACTAAATTGGCTCAATATAATCCATCAAAACCTGCAAAATATGGAATAAAGATTTGGTGGGCATGCGATGCCACAACTTTTTATCCGCTTAATGGGCAAATTTATACTGGAAAATAGGCATTACCAGAGACGTAAACCAAGGCGAGCGGGTAGTGAAAGACCTAACTGCTCCCTACAAAAATACAGGGCGAAGTGCAACGACGAACAATTTTTCACTCCCATTGCTCCAGGAGCAACTAACTTGGAAAATAAACATCGTCGGCACTTTGAAGAAAAAAACAAGCGGTATATGCCCGATGAACTCAAAGCGTCAAAAAGGGTATATTCGCGAGAATTCGGATTTAGTCCGAATGCAAAGATGTTCTCCTACGTCCCAGAAAGGGACGTGCTGCTTCGAGATTCAGCTGTGTCCGATATAAAACAAAAGCCAGAAATGATTTTGTTTTATAATAAAACCAAAGGCGGTATGGACACAATGGAAAAAATGGTGTCCCAATATACCACAAAAAGGCAACAACTTGTTGGCCTCTAGCGATGTCTTTCATGTTGGATATCTCGGCCCTGGCAGCATATATAATATACCTTACCAACAGCCCACATAGTGCGGTAAAGAAATCTCGACGTAGACAATTTATGAAGAGCTTGGGTGAGGAGCTTTGCATTTCGCAAGTTACGATCCGAGCCCAAAGACCAATCAAGAAGTTTGTCATCCAGACAGCCTTTGAACGTATTTTAGGTATATTTTTGAACCTTTTTGAGTGGAAAAATATTTGGTTGTTTTTATTATTATAGGCAAGTCAGTATCTGGGTCGAACTACGAAGATGAAGTGTTTGACGCTCATGATGTCCCGGTATGAGATGCAGGTGGGCGCATCAAACAAAAAGGTGGGTGCTGCATGAGCTACCAATGTTCCAGAAGAAAGAGAGCTACTCGACAAGCATGTGTCAAATGCAAGAATTCTGTATGTGCAGAACATAGCGACAAAGTGTGCACATTGTCATATGGGCCCATTTTCATCTTCTCTCTTTTTCTCACTTTTTTCTATAAATTTTAATTTCAATAAACGAAAATCCATTTATTTACATGATGTATTGTTTTTTCAAAAATTTCAGATAGTATCTTTGACATTATATTACCCTACCCGGGTGGATACTATTTACTTACGTAGAAAAAAAGAAATTAAAAAAAAGTAAAAAAGTAAGTCTAAAATTTGATAACTGACTCGGCAGCGTTTTCAGACTTGCTGAATACTTGCTCAGTTATTTGCAAATGAAGTCGCTTTCACTACTCGGGTAGGGATTATGAAAGCGAAGGTTAAAATACCTATTTTAAAACCTTGTGTAAATGAAAGAATTTTAAAATTGGTTCAGCCAAATTTTAAACCAATTTTGAAATGACATTTGTACTTTTTTCTTTGTGTTTGTTTTCATTTTGAACATTGTAGATAAAAATTGTCATTCAATAGAAAGAAGTTAGTTGATTTTTTAATAAATAATGGACACGATATATTTGGTTAATACAATTAATTGGTAAGAACTATTTTTATTACCAAAATTATATGTTTTAATTGTATTTTGTTTACAATAGAAACTATTGCCCAAATCTCAAACGATCGTCAAAAGAAAATTTATAGAAAAGGAGCCACCCGTTTTCTATTCCGAATAAGGAACGCTTGCGCTAAGAAACCTCTTTACTATTCATGTCAATAATAGTATTTATATAAATTATTAAAATAACTTAATTAAGTCAACTATATTAAAAAGAATATTTTTAATTTGTAATGATAATAGAACAAAAAAACTAGTGGTGTGTAAACATTCGAAACAAATTATATAAAACTGCAATAAAATCACCACCTAATCATTTTGCTTTTACTGGTTTTCTTTATATATTTAATAGACATGGTTTCTATAGAAACCATATTTTTCTCGAAACGGAAAAAAAAAATTTTTTTTTATATAATTAAGTTAGCGCTAGCTCTAGCTAGTCGTAATGCAAGGATCCCTACATAACATGTGCCTTTGTAAGTGAGGTTAGGGAGAGCCATTTGATTTCAATCCTTAAAATTATATGGGTACATAACCTAAATGCATGCTGATCAGCAACCGCTCGAATCGAAAACAACCACCGTAAAGTGTTATGCCTCACCCGGAAACAAAAGAAACGACGGAAATGACATTTGTTCGATTAAACGTAAATTACTACAGAAAGCAGGAACTTAGGTACATAACCAAACTTCATGACAAGCAGCAAACACGAGGCTCACAAAATAAAAAAACCTCAACGGTTTCCCTTTACCCGGAGGATTGACGCGACGAAAACGATGCCTGATCCTTCAAGAGTAAATTACTAATGAAAAAAGAACAAATAAGAAAATTATAGTCGATCTGGACCGACTATGCCATACCCTACACCATGGTTTAGAGACTTTTTCTTTTCGATCCAACTAACTGAATAGAGAAAGTAAGCATAAACCAAATTTAAGTGGCATTGTTATTAATCTTTAAGCTGCAGATATGAAAAAGTTCATACAGAGTGATATACTTATATGGGGACTAGGTCAAAAAATGGACCGATCTTGACCATATTTTGCAAAGTCACTTATATTTTGAAAAAATATATACAAACCAAATTTGAGAAAAATCTGTGCAATATATTTGGTGTTTGATAGATTTAAGGGAAGATCGGGAAGCAGCTCTATATGGGGCCTATGACTAAGAATTGTGGATTATTTTGGAACTACTGATTAATGAATATAATAAACACATACAAACCCACTTATATGATAATTTGGATCTTATGGCAATTTATCTCGATTTCATAGGGGTCATTTGTATGGGGACTAGGTCTCAACATGGACCTAAGTCCAATAGCGTTCATCCGATAGCCGATAAAAGCTTATATGCCAAATTTCACCAAAATACATTCATATTTGCGACCTGTAGTTTGATTACAAATTTTACATGGACACACAGACGGATGGACGGACGGACGGACATCACTAAAACGACTCAGAAACTGATTCTGTGCCGATCGGAATAATTAAAGATGGGTCTAGGTCAAATATTTTTGGTAGTTACAAACAGCAGCACAAACTCATTATACCCAAACCACATAGTGGTATATATTATAGATACGAATACTGTATGAATTAATAACCATGGTTTTGCATCAAGTTTTGACTCTAGTGACAAATAAAAAATTTAGTGTTGCCATCGTAGGCTTTACCAAAATGTTAAAATATTTATTACTTAAAACACTGGTTATGAATACGAATTTTTAACAAACCTTTTTAATGCTTAAAATGTGTTTTAACTAATTTGTATTTGAAACCAGATTTAAGATTTTTTTTATGAATACAGCTGTTATCATACAAATATCTACATTTTCATATGAGAAATATTCTAATACATAAACAACCAAACATTAAATTAATTTGCATTCCTGAATACTCTGGCATTCGGTGTAACAAATTTGCAGATCTCATTGCAAAGGGAGCTAGCCCATTTCCGCTAATTAACCCACGAAATCTTAATTATAGAAATCGGAACAAATTTATTAATAAATATTTTGATAAGGAACCCAAAATTTATTTAAATAGCAACACTTCGATATAATACAAAAGATTAAACCAGGAAATGATAGATTTTATATTCTTGTCCATATTACTGGATGTACCAGGACACACAAATCTTGCTCACGGACACCTTATGAACATATTCTCACCACAAATTTGCATTTTTTTTTTTAACATGAACAAGATCAACAATTATACGCCTTCCTTTATATTGTCCAAAATTTGCTAATCAAAGACAAAACAAGTAGGAAAATTATAATCGGTCTAGACCGACTATACGAGAGACCCTTTCTCTCAGGCCCAACTAACTGGATGTAGAAAATAAGCATAACCCAAATTTGAGTGGTATTTTTATTAATTTTTTCGGCTGGAGATATGAAAAAGTTCATATAGGATGCTATATCTATATGGGCACTAGGCCCAAAAATGGACCGATCCTGACCATGTTTGGTAAAGTCTCTTGTATTTTGCAAAAATATATACAAACAAAATTTGAGAAGAATTAGTGCAATATTTTTGTTTTTTGATAGATTTAAGTGAAAATCGGGAAGCAGCTCTATATGGGGCCTATGACTAAGAGTTGTCCAATAGGGATCATTTTTGGACTACTGATTAATGGATGTAATATATACATAAAAACCCAATTTGACTAAGATTTGTATGATAATTTGGATCTTATGGCAATATATGTTGATTTCATAGGGGTCATTTGCATGGGGGCTAGGTCTGAACATGGACCGATTCTCACCAATTTCAACAGAGTTCATCCCATGGCCGATAAAAGATCAAACGCAAAATTTCATCAAAATACAATCATAGTTGCGAACTGCAGTTTGATTACAAACTTTACATGGACGGACGGACGGACATCGTTAAATCGAATCAGATAGTGATTCAGATAGTGATTCTGATTCGATCGGTATAATTAAAGATGGGTGTAGGTCAAATATTTTTGGTTGTTACAAACAGCAGCACAAAGTCATTATACCCAAACCACATAGTGGTATAGGGTATAATAATAAATTTTCTTAACCGTACTCCTTCCTACCTTGAAAAAAACATAATCCTACCTTTATGCAGTTTTATACTTCATGTATGTTTATACCCTATACCACTATGTGGTTTGGGTATAATGACTTTGTACTGCTGTTTGTAACAACCAAAAATATTTGACCTAGATCCATCTTTAATTATACCGATCGAATCAGAATCACTTTTTGAGTTGATTTAACAATGTCCGTCCGTCCGTCTGTGTGTCCATGTAAACTTTTTAATCACACTGCAGGTCGCAAATATGAATATAATTTGATGATATTTGGTACATAAGCTTTCATCGGCCATGGGATGAACGCTGTTGAAATTGGTGAGAAGCGGTCCATGTTCAGACCTAGCCCCCATACAGATTACCCCAATGAAATCGACATAAATTGCCATAAGATCCAAATTGTCATATAGATCTTACTCAAATTGGGTTTGTATGCGTTCATTACACCCGTTAATGAGTAGTCCAAAAATGATCCCTTTGGCCCCATATAGAGCTGCTTCCCGATCTTCACTTAAATCTATTAAAAAACAAAAATATTCCACTGATTCTTCTCCAATTTTGTTGTATATATTTTTGCAAAATACCAGAGACCTTACCAAACATGGTCAGGATCGGTCCATTGTTGGACCTAGTCCCCATATAGATATAGCATCCGGTATGAACTTTTTCATATCTGCAGCCAAAAAAATTAATAAAAATCCCACTCAATTTGGTTTTTTGCTTATTTTCTATGTCCAGTTAGTTGGGCCTATGAGATAGGGTCTCTAAACGCATGGTATAGAGTATCGTATAGTCGGTCTAGACCGACTATAATTTTCTTACTTGTTTTATATGGAAATAGATTTATTTTGTAAACAAAAATTATTTTATTTTCAGAAAAATCAGTTTTACGTATGCATTTACGTATAAAGTGATGAATTAGGTATAGTTTTACATAGTTTCTATACAGGAACGCAATCAATTTGGTTTTGGTGAGCCTTGCAAACAATTTTTTCGCCAATACGCATCTGCCCCTTTTTTCAATAATGGAACGCGCGAGGCAGAGTTTAGTTCAGGTATATTCTACCAAACAGAAGTACCATATATACCTCTGCTATATGTACGGTTGGGAAAGAACAAGTCACGCAAAAACATACAATGTTTTTGTTTTTCTGGCTAATTAGCGTTAATTCTAATCTGCATTCAAGGCTGATATGTCAATCGTGATAATAAGTCCAACCATTGACAGGTCGCCTGTTAGTTTTTTGCTTACAGCTATAAGGCCTGTACGCAGCTTGCTAAGGAATCAAAAACTTCATATAAAAAAACGCTTCAGAAATGCTTATGGAATTTTTCTGTCAAAAAATTTCTGTCGACAGTCCGCAGCTTTTTAAAAAAGTAGTATTGTCTTTACTACTTTTTTTTTTCACGTAAATGAAGTTAGTCAACCCAGGCTTTGAGCAGGAATATCAAATTTTTCGTTCTTTCTGAAAGGAATTTTGACAGGAGAGGTAAGCATAAACAAAATGTAATATGCTAAAAAAATAAAAGTTATTTTTCAGTTGCAAACCTGGGAAAAACGAACAAAATTCGGCAAAAAAAACAAGAAGCGAATGGGTAATTTTAATACTGAGCTTAAAAAGCGTTTAGCAGGCCAAATAAAGCAGAACCGAAAATTGATTTGTTTTCAATTTCACAATTCTTAATAATTGACAGAAAACAGCTGATTTCTAGCGTTGCACTGAAATGTACTTTTGTGCTTTTTTTTCTTTAAGAAATATATGAAAATTTTCTGTTAAGATTCCTTAACAAGCTGCGTACAGCTCTATATACTGAAATCATTTTGTCAACCGTGTCAACTTTACCCTTAGTTCGGTTGTAATATAACATTATTTCCGGTAGCTTCTTTCCAACAGTCTCGACTTCTGGCGTATTGTGAAAAGTACTCTGCAGCACTGTGCATTTAAATTTTTTTTTCCAACCTAAGAAGCAAGTGTAGCAAATTTGAATCTACACTGAAAAAGTGGAGCCTTTTTCATTGGTGGAATCGAGCGCTTGTTCTTACGCATACTTCTAACCATGCTCAATTTGTTTAGTAGTAATTTTTTACCAAACTCATTAGAATTGACGAAATTGTCCAATGTAACGTTATGACCTTTTAGGTCCTCGTTCAGATGCAATAACATTCGTTGGCCTTGCTTTTTTCTGAAGCAGCTTCAACAGCTTTCACAAGGTATAGTTGAAATTTTCCAGACATAGAATCTTTTGTATGAGTACGAGTACCCAAAATTTCGAATCATATCTCTCTGGTTTGCTTTGCCTAAATCCACAACCTCTACGGAAACTTCATAGCCGTTCGTCTACAGTGACGTAAGCGTTGAAAAGCATGGTAACATTTCAGACCACATTTCCCACAAATCACGAATTGAGTCAAATACATTCGCAGATCAGTTTTGTCGATGTCTTATAGTATCACCGAAACGAATAACTTTGGTCAAGTACTCAAACTGTTTTTTCGACATAATTTTTTCTGAAAATAGGCGGACCGAAAGTGACACTGAACATCTTGTTATTTATATATATTCAATAACATTCAATTTATTTGTGAACGAAAGCAAATATCAAAAGAGCCAATTAAGCACGAAGCATTGAATTCTTCATGGTTCTCATTCTTTAGTCCGCCAAATGCATGCATTTCCTAAAATTTGTTTCTCAATATGCGGTGGAAAAATATCGAGAAAGCATACTTGATGCTATTCACGCTAGATGAAGTAGTACTAGTAACACCGGGCCGTAGTCTCAACACATTAGCGGTTCGATTGCGTCCTGCTGTTTGCATAGCTGTTTCGCTCCAAAGCCATTTGTCATTTGAGACAAGGAAAGGCTCAATATCAACAAAATCAACACCGGCATTAACTTTAGCATCGAAACACCATAGCCTACTATTTACAAAATGCGTATAATTGTTTGTTTTCTTGCTTTTTTACACGTGGCATACAACTTTCCTATGCCAAGTAGATAACTACACCAAGTATACCAAATTGAAGTTGTCGAAAAACAACGATTCATGTATGATTTGAAACATAGAAGTAATCCATTTCGGTTCATATACATGGTAAAGAACAAGTAAGAAAATTATAGTCGGTCTAGACCGAATATCCTATACCATGCGTTTAGAGACCCTCTTTCTTAGGCCCAACAAACTGGATACAGAAAATAAACATTAACCAAATTTGACTGGGATTTTTATTAATTTTTTTGGCTGCAGATATGAAAAAGTTCATATGGGATGCTATATCTATAAGGGGACTAGGTGCAAAAATGGACCGATCCTGACCATGTTTGGTAAAGTCTCTTGTATTTTGCAAAAATATATACAAACAAAACTTGAGAAGAATCAGTTCAAATTTTTGTTTTTTGATAGATTTAAGTGAAGATCAGGAAGCAGCTCTATATGGGGCCTATGACTAAGAGTTGTCCCATAGGGATCATTTTTGGACTACTCATTAATGGATGTAATAAACGCACAAACCCAAAAACCCAATTTGAGTAAGATCTATATGACAATTTGGATCTTATGGCAATTTATGTCGATTTCATAGGGGTCATTTGTATGGGGGCTAGGTCTGAACATGGACCGATTCTCACCAATTTCAACAGCGTTCATCCTATGGCAGACAAAAGCTTATGTACCCAATTTCCTCAAAACATATTTATATATGCGACCTGCAGTTTGATTACAAGGTTTACATTGACACAGACGGACGGACGGACACCGTTAAATCGAATCAGATAGTGATTCTGATCCGATCGGTATAATAAAAGATGGATATAAGTCAAATATTTTTGGTAGTTATAAACAGCAGCACAAAATCATTATACCCAAACCACATAGTGGTATAGGGTATAAAAAGTCAAGAAAAATGGGTGACCAAACTTTAACAGTTTTAGAGATTTTTGAAAAATAAAAAATAAAATGTAATTTTCTACACCAAGGTATGACTACGGTTAAAGGAACAAATATATATATATGTATATATAAGGAATGTAATATAATTAATATTTAAAAATTATATGAGCTGAAGACCGTAGCAGCTATTGCTCTTCCCTAAAAGTATCTTATAATATGTAATTATAAGCCAATAAATTTATAAATAAATCTAAATGAAATAAATTCACTAATAACTCACTAGATAGCCTTTATTTTAAAGCAATATATATATACAAATTTACTAACTGTGATGTCAACTGTACATATCATATTACATTTTACAATATCTACTAGGCGGTATTTCGAATTCAACATACGGAAGTATGTGTTATTGCTTTAAATCAAATTAATTTAATTTCGTAATAAGTGTATTTATATAAACAAAAACTTTTATGGAATATTTATATATGTTATTAATACCAATAAATATTAATAGTCTGTTGGAAGGATTAATGATTCGATGTTAATTACATCATTAATAAACCGAAAATATTATTAATCATAACTGACAGCACCACCTTCTGATGTAGTTTGAATTTCTGTTACAATTGTGTTCCAATCAAATCCACAAAACCTATTACATCACTTGTATTTAAAGCGCTTTTTAGGTGGCACGACTTTATACGTATTTTGCGTTATCAAGTTATTGTTTGTGATAAATTCAATTAATTTACGTATAACTTGTGAATCTGAACAATTTCAATTGATTTTAAATTTTTATAAATTTTATAAAGCTTCGAAATAACTACCATATGGAAATACAAATTATTTGTATAGCTTTTTTAATTTTTGATTTTGAAAATAAATAGAATTTTTTCAATAGAAATTAATTCTTTACATAGATGATATGATTATTGTTTTCTATAAAAAGAAATTATAAAAGAAACTGGCATAAAAGAAAACCAATTAACTTAAATTTTTATTGGTATTCGAATTGAAAGTTTCAGTATCGGCAACATTTTTAAAGTGGCAGCTGTACCCCGCACTGGTTATAAATTTAAATTCAAGACGCAGGTGGGGGGGGGTGTCAAAGATTTAGCACAGTCATATTTTTAACACACTTACTATGTTACGAGGGCGGTTAAATAAGACCGTGACTTTAGAATGAAACACAGTTTTTTGCAAAAAAAAAAAAGAAAAATATATTTTTCAACATAATCTCCATTTAGCTCAATACAATTAGTCCAAAGTTTCTCCAATTTTTGTATCCCTTCCAAAAAAAAAAAGGTTTTTCCAAGTTCCATAAAATAGGCATTTGTTTGATAAATAATGTCATCGTTGAAGCTAAATCTCTCTCCGCCGAGCCAGCTCCTTAGGTTTGGAAACAGGAAATAGTCACTGGGAGCAAAAGTCCGGAGAATATGGCAGATGAGGTATCAATTCGTAGCCCAATTCATGGAATTTTGCCATTGAGACTGCACACGTGTGCATCCGTGCATTATCTTGATAAAAAAAAATTTTTGTCTTGGCCATATGGGTTCGTTTTTTTTTAAATCGGTCCAATAAATTCGCATATTATTTGCCGTTTAGTGCTTTCCCTTTTGAAGGTAATAGATGTGGATTATCCCGCGTGTATCCCAAAAAACTGTTGCCAACACCTTATTGGTCGACAAACTTACCTTGGCCTTCTTCGGAGCCGGTTCACCGGGAGAAACCCATTGCTTAGACTGCTGCTTGGTCTGCGGAGTGTTGTAATGGATCCGTGTTTCATCTACAGTTACAAAATGCCGCAAAAATTCATTCGAATTGCGGTCAAACAACTACAAAAATCCTTGAAATTGTCACACGATTACATTTATTTCCTAAACCCAACTGATAATTCAAAATCGAAACCACACTGCTATATGAAATGCCTATGTATCAACAATCACACGCACTTTTACACTTCGATCGGTCAACAACATATCGTGGATTTTTTCGTCATTTGCAGGTGTATTGACCTCAATTTGCCGTCCAGAAAGTTCAGCGTCATTTGTATTTGTGCGACCACAACGAAAGCCAGTAAACCACTTTTTTACCACTGAAGGCGATAGTGTAGAGTCTTCATATTCTATATAAAGCTTTTCCTTGGTTTGATTGACGGTTTGTTTTGCAAAAAAAATTAAGTTTAAGGAGCACTCGAAATTCACTTTTTTGAACAGCTGTTAAACGCAAAGTAAATGACGGAACTAGCTCAAAATTTTACAGTAGTCTATTAACAGGTGGAACTTGATGGGAGCAGTGTTCATTTTATACAACTGCGAGGGAAGTTCGAAAAGTCACGGACTTATTGAGCCGCCCTCGTATATTTGTGGTATTCTAAACATATGCAATTTGATTTTATTTTAGAGAGACAGGAGTCGCTGACAAAATAAAAATTTATCTAGAATTACAGTAAAATGAGATATAAGTGGTGAATATTTGGAACCAATCGGCCTACTGCCCCTGAGGTGCACTTAAAAATTTTTTGCATTTATGTTATTAAAAAAAGTGTGTCAATACTGTTCTAGGCTAATATGACATTTGCAGTATAACCATTAGGGTGGCCCTTAAAAAAAAGTGTTCAAACTGTCGGTCTTACCCCCTAGATATATGCGAATAGCAAAAAAACTGATAAATACAAAGTTTTGGGCCAATTAAAAAACTTTTAGTCGTGGCGCAAAGCGATTGAAAATTTCAAGTATGTTTATATGGGGAAAATATGACTTTTTTCAGATTTTACGAAAATTTCGTTCTATAATTTAATTTTTCCGACAATATGTTACATAATTCGGGATCACTATTAAATTATCCTTTCAAAGGGCTACAAAACTTCAAAATCGTATGAAACCTTGCCAAGAAATAGCAAATGCCCCAGACCACTTTTGTGCCAAAAAAAAAACTAGGTCATGAAATTTGATGGAATTTTTTCAACTTTGAGAAATTGATTAAAGCCATCATTGTTTTTTGGTATCAATACAATACTTATAAGTACTCAGATATGAAGTATTGTTTTATTACCACGTTGTTAACCTATTGCGCATTGAGACCCAAAATTGGAAATTTTTTTGATAAAATTTTTAAAACTCCTTTTTCAAGTTTGAAAAAATTTTCTTAAACAAAATTTAAAAAAATGAACCTATCACTTTACGATTTTATTAAATACATGTTGCAGATTAACTGTGTAAATTTTTAAGTAAATCCTTCTACCAGAATTTTTTTGACAAGGATTTAAATTTCGCGGATTTCGAGAAAAATTGGATTTTTGTGAAATATTCTGTAAATGTACTCTTTCTAAATACTTTGTATCAAAAATTCATCATTTTCTACTTTTAAATGTTATATTTTAACTTAATAGCCTAGTGTTTCGGAAAAAAATAATATGCCTCCATTTGACCTTTTGGAATTGGAGTCACATATGACCCCAAACTAATAAAAGACAATTTATGCAAAAAATGCAAATATTTTGTAAGTGCTGTCCAATTTTTAGATGTGATGCTTAAAATATAATAACCAAATGTGTAGAAGTTTCGTCCCAAAAATTTGATAAATCCGAGAACAGTAACCCATTATTTGCCAAGGCCAGCTTTTGATTTTAAGATATTTTAAAATAAAAATGACCTAAAACGAGTTTTTGTAATAAACTCGTTGATACCACTATTTAGAATTTAGGAAAAATAATCCGGTTAATTTTTATTTATTTAACCCTTCAGTGCTCCTGACATCAAAACTATCCATTGTGATATATCTCTGGTGCCATTATCTGCTTATTGCTCGCGAAGATAAATTAAAACAACTTAAGTCATATGTCTAAAATATAGGACGTTTTTTGAGATTCACTTTGATTTAATTTTGTAATTTATTCCATTAAGAGTAGTATTAATTTAATATTACTTTTTATATATATTATTATATTTGAAATTTACTTTTGTTTAATAAACAATTTAAAATTGGGAAATAAAATGGTAGAAGTCTCAAAACATGTAGGTGACATTGAAGAAAATATAAAGCGACCGATTATAAAAAATCAAAAAATGTCAACCACTATAACTAAGGCACTTCACCGAATGACGTGAAATTTTTTTTTTTTTTTGCGTTTTTTATCAATATCCACCAAATTGGTGGGTGAGACAGCAAGAAATTCAACTATTACTTTATTACATAAAGTAGTTTTATAACAAAATTGGTTAAAAGTTGTTTTAAATTATATTCGCGAGCAATAAGCAGATAATTGCACCAGAGATATATCACAATGGATAATTTTGATCTCAGGAGCACTGAACGGTTAAATAAATAAAAGTTAACCGAATTATTTTTCTTAAATTCTAAATAGTTGTATCAACGAGTTTAATAGAAAAACTCGTTTTAGGTCATTTTTATTTTCAAATATCTTAAAATCCAAAGCTGGCCTTGACAAATAATGGGTTAACGTTCTCGGATTTATCCCAAATTTTTGGAACAAAACTTCTACATATTTGGTTATTATATTTTGAGTATCGCATCTAAAAATTGGACAGCACTTACAAAATATTTGAATTTTTTGCCTAAATTGCCTTTTATTAGTTTGGGGTCATATGTGACCTCAATTCCAAAAGGGTTAATGAGTCATATTATTTTTTTCCGAAACCCTATGCTATTAAGATAAAATATAACATTTAAAAGTAGAAAAATTATGAATTTTTGATACAAAGTATTTAGAAAGAGTACATTTACAGAATATTTCACAAAAATCCAATTTTTTTTCGAAATCCGCGAAATTAAAATCCTTGTCAAAAAAATTCTGGCAGAGGGATTTACTTAAAAATTCACAAAGTTAAGCTGCAATATGTAGTTAATAAAACCTTAAAGTGACAGGTTAATTTTTTTAAATTTTGTTTAAGAAAATTTTTTCAAACTTGAAAAAGGAGTTTTAAAAATTTTATCAAAAAATTTCCAAGCTTCGGCCTCAATGCGCAATAGGTTAACAACGTGGTAATAAAACAATACTTCAAATCTGAATACTTATATGTATAGAGACCAAAACAGAGTAATGGCTTTAATCAATTTCTCAAAGTTGAAAAAAATGCCATCAAATTTCATGACCTAGTTTTTTGGTCTGGGGCATTTGCTATTTCTTGGCGAGGTTTCATACGATTTTGAAGTTTTATAGCCTTTTGAAATGACCATTTATTACTGGTCCCGAATTATGTAACAGCTTGTCGGAAAAATTAAATTATAGAACGAAATTTTCGTAAAATCTGAAAAAAAGTCATATTTTCCCAATATTAACACACTTGAAATTTTCAATCGCTTTGCGCCACAACTAAACGTTTTTTGATTGGCCCAAAACTTTATATTTATCAGTTTTTTTGCTATTCGCATATTTCAAGGGGGTGAGACCGACAGTTTGAACATTTTTTTCCCTCCATATAACGAAGGGCCACCTTAATAACCATACACTCATGAAACAAAGGCTATAAACATAATCATCTCAAACACAACAAGAAGTACAGCTACGACAAATGATAAAAATTTTACAACAACAATGTATAAAAATCATATACTTTCAAGATTTCAATGCATCATTTTCATTTAACCCTCCGACGCGCGGTAAGGTCCGTGTGGACTTTCTACATTTTAAAGCAACTGCCATTTTAAAAGTACTGGTAGGATTGACCTTAAATTTCTTGACTTCTATTATTGGAGTGTTAAGAATACTTTAGTACCTATTCCGATTGATTTGTAGTTTTAAAAGTATTTTTTTTTTATTTAGAAAACTTTTAGTACGCCGTTAAGCGGTAAGGTCCCCGTGGACTTTGTATGAAATTCATACATAAAGTTGAAAGTTGTACTAAAATTTGAATTTCAAATATTTGAAATTTATATAAAAAAAAAAAACAAAGCAGGCGCTAAAATAAATTTGGTTTTTTTTTTCATTTAACTACAAATATTTTCAAATATTTGAAATATACATATGAAAAAATAAAAAGAGTAGGCTATGAAACAAATCTGATTTTTACAATTTAGTATAGAATAAATCAGTTTCGTCGTGATTTTCCCTACGCATGGACGTGTTTTACAAACAAAATAAAAAATGAGTTGGGAGCGCGTAAAAAATACTCTAAATCGTCGATCAGCATTCCAAAATCTAAGTGTAAGTGATCAAGAAAATGCTAATAACAATTTAGCAATCTTCCTTGAACTTGAAGAAGGGGAAGAGCCATTTTATGATGAAAATTCTGCTGAGGAGTATGTGCCAGATGAAGCATCTGATGCTGAGTTCGACATCGATATTGAAGAAGCTGAAGAATATTGTTCAGATGACGACGATAATGGCGATTATCAGCAATATGCCTTAACAAGTGACGAAGGTATACACTTTATTTCAAAAAGTGGCGATAAGTGGCATATGAACCCCCCGGAAATCGGCCGTATTAGACAACATAATGTTGTTAATTTTACGCAACGTCGTCCGGGTCCATCACCAGCATTCACTATGCAACCTCTTTCGATATTTACCAAAATAATTAGCGAGGAGATTTCTTATCTTATAATTCGAGAAACCAATAGGAAAGGAAATGAAAATGCTGCAGCATGGAATCAAAAAAACCCAAATGCAACACAAAAAAGATGGGAATTACTAACCCAAAAGGAGTTACACGCTTATATTGGGATCTTGCTTTATGCAGGATGCTATCGTTCGAATTCTGAGCCAACAAAAGAGTTGTGGAATGATGAACATTTGCCTTTATATAAAGCAGCAATGTCATACAACAGGTTCAAAAATATAAATGAGACCATTAGATTTGACAATAGCAATTCTCGGGAAGAAAGGCTTCAGAAAAGTAAGTCGGCTGCTATAGATGATGTGTGGACGATGGTCATGGCCAACTTAGAAACTTCGTACACTCCGCATGAAAATATGACTGTTGACGAACAACTATTTCCCTATCGTGGACGAACCCGATTTACTCAATATATACCATCTAAACCTGCAAAATATGGTATTAAGGTGTGGTGGCTGTGTGATGCAAAAACATATTTCCCTCTAAAAGGAGTAATCTATACAGGCAAGCTTCCAGATGAAGAAAGACAAATCAATCAAGGAGAACGCGTTGTGCAAAATTTAGTTACGAAATTTGAACGAAGCGGTAGAACAATTTATGCAGATAATTTTTTCACTTCGTTGAATTTGGCAAGGAACCTCATGACAAAAGGATTAGGATATGTTGGCACAGTCCGCAGCAATAAAACATTTGTACCCAACGAATTTAAAAAACACAAGTCCCGTGAAATATATTCAACGTTGTTTGGATATAACCAGGGAAATGTTTCATTGTGTTCTTATGTTCCTAAAAAAAATAAGGCGGTCTTGTTGTTATCTACTGTACACTACACGAGCACAGTGGATGTAAATAATACGAAAAAAAAGCCAGAAACTATTTTAAGTTACAACTCAAATAAATGTGGAGTTGATACAATGGATCAAATGTTGGGAACATATACATGCAAGCGTGCTACTAAACGGTGGCCATTAGCAATGTTCTACAACATTTTGGACGTAGCTGCACTGGCATCGTTTATTATTTATGACAAACTAAATAACTCCAAGAAATCTGACAAACGCCGTTCTTTTCTGAAGCAACTATGTAAGGAGTTAGTTATGGGTAACATTAAAGAACGAGCAAAGAATCCGAGAGTAACTCGTTTTCCAAATATACGTTCAGCTATGGAATCACTGGGCATTAAGGTACGTTAATTGAAAAAATTTCAATAATATATTTAGTAATTTGTTGTAATATTTCTATAACATTTCAGGTAACATCAAGAAGTAGTAGTGCAACACCAGCAATGGCACCCCGTGTAAATCGTTTCACTTGCAGAATATGTCGAACGGAGCACAATAAGCAACGTAAAACCCCATTTGTATGCGTATGTTGCCAACATCCTGTGTGTACTGAGCATTCTACAATATTAAAAAAATGTCAGGATTGCGATAATAATATCTAGTATTAGTCACTAATATTTATTTTTCATAAGACTTGCTTGAATTCGGTTTGTTTATATATGCAGTTTGCATTTTAGAAGTTCGAATTTTTTCCTTATATTTTTATAAAAATCATATTTTAACTAGATATAGTACATTGTAATCAAAATTAATAAAAAATATAATAATTAAAACTAAATTCAATGCATTTTCATACAAGGTCCGTAGGGACCTTACCGCTCAACGACCGACTAAAAAGTTACCGCTCGTCGGAGGGTTAAGCTGAATACCTGATCTAACCTAATGAGGGTGTGATGGCTATTTCCATAGACGGACAGACAGACATCACTATATCACGAAGAGATATATTTTAGAGGGTCCAGATTTTCTTCTTAATACTACAAACGGAATGATAAACTTAAACATGCTCGCTGCACACTAGTGTGGCGGGTTTAAAAACATCACATCGAACATTTTAATTTCATAGAGCTGACAGTGATAGCCCTCTATAATGCAAACTAAATAATTAAAATTAAGTAACTTTTCTGAAGGTAAATAATGAAAATAAGTACAATTTTTTTATAGTATATATCACCCTAAGTTATGTCCTAGGGAATAAAATAAATCAGTAGAGTACAGATATAAAACAACACCAAAAATAACAAAACCACGATAATGTAGCTAACAACAATAAAATAAACATTTAACAAATAAAGCATCAAAGACCATAAAGTTTAAATAATTTAAATATCACAAAAGCAATATTAATTAGATACATTGTTTTCTATTTATCACTTAAATCGTCGTTTTACTCCTGTTATCCAACCAATTGTCGCTTACTTAAGAAAGCTAATTGTCTTACTTAAAACCAATAGATTTAAAGAAAAAAATATGTATTATAAAAGGATTTTAAACAATGAAATCCAACTCCAAAGGAAGACATTCTTGGCAAAAAATAAGAACAAAAGAATTTACATGAACAAAAAAGTGAGACTATTAATGTTTATGACTACAACACTAAATGGCGTCTGAAAGGCTGAAAGCAATATTTGACCCAAAATAAAAAAATATAGTCGAATTTTGTAATGAGTGCATAAGAAATAATTATTAGTTTGTTTAAGACTTTGAGATACATTATTTAATTTTACTATAAGGAAATCTATAAAAAAAAATATTGAAATTAACTAATAAATAACACTTAAAAAAAAAGGTCAGAAAAAATAATGAATATAACAAAGAACAAAGTATTTAAAAACATTAAAGGTAGTCAGTATATCCAAGTTAAAACAACTAGACCGACTATACGATATAGGGTACCATGAGTTTAGAAACCCTATCTCTTAGGCCCAACTAACTGGATATAGAAAATAACCATAAACTAAATTTGAGTGGGATTTTTATTAATTTTTTTGGCTGCAGATATGAAAAAGTTCATTTCGGATGATATATCTATATGGGGACCAGGTCCAAAAATGGATCGATCCTGATCATGTTTGGTAAAGTCTCTTGTATTTTGCAAAACTATGTATATACAAACAAAATTTGAGAAAAATGAGTGCAATGTTTTTTGATAGATTTAAGTGAAGATCGGGAAGTAGCTGTCCCATATGGATCATTAATGGATGTAATAAACGTATACAAACCCAATTTGAGTAAGATCTATGTGACAATTTGGATCTTATGGCAATTTATGTCGATTTCATAGGGGTCATTTGTATGGGGTCTAGGTCTGAACATGGACCGCTTCTCATCAGTTTCAATTATGTTCATCCTATGGCCGATAAAAGCTTAAATGCCAAATTTCATCAAAATATATTCATATTTGCGACCTGCAGTTTGATTACAAGCTTTACATGGACACACAGACGGACGGACGGACGGACGGACATCGTTAAATCGAATCAGATAGTGATTCTGATTCGATCGGTATAATAAAAAATGGGTCTAGGTCAAATATTTTTGGTAGTTACAAACAGCAGCACAAAGTCATTATACCCAAACCACATAGTGGTATAGGGTATAAATATATAAATAATAATTAAATTAACATCAATTTATAATTGAGAAACTTATTCAAACGCTATTTTTCTATTTTTTTTTTATAAACTATGTTTAATACATGTTTGCAAGTTATTTTATATTTAACTATTTCATTTTCAATATTCAATACAGCTAAATTTGAAAATCGTTCCTGAAGCATTGCAATTGGTAGGCAAGTTTTCATTCCATGCATAGCTAAGAAACTTCGCTGGATATGTTTTTAAGGCTCTAGTAAATATAGCCCAATGAAAAAGCGCCCTAAAATAAAATGAAAAATGGTCCAAAAAAAAAAGAAAATCTATCCCATACAATATTCCCTCAGATGAAAAAATTAAGAACGACGCAACTTTTTGGGCTATTTTTCGCTTTTTTTTATACCCTATACCACTATGTGGTTTGGGTATAATGACTTTGTGCTGCTGTTTGTAACAACCAAAAATATTTGACCTAGACCCATCTTTAATTATACCGATCGAATCAGAATCACTTTCTGAGTTGATTTAACAATGTCCGTCCGTCCGTCCGTCCGTCCGTCTGTGTGTCCATGTAAAGCTTGTAATCAAACTGCAGGTCGCAAATATGAATATATTTTGATGAAATTTGGCATATGAGCTTCTATCGGCCATGGGATGAACGCTATTGAAATTGGTGACAATCGGTCCATGTTCAGACCTACCCCCATACAAATTACCCCTATGAAATCGACATAAATTGCCATAAGATCCAAATTGTCATATAGATCTTACTCAAATTGGGTTCAAATGCGTTCGTTACATCCATTAAAGAGTAGCCCAAAAATGATTCCCTTGGCCCCATATAGACTGTTTCCCGATCTTCACTAAAATCTATTAAAAACAAAAATAATGCACTGATTCTTCTCAAATTTTGTTTGTATATATTTTTGCAAAATACAAGAGGCTTTACCAAACATGATCAGGATTGGTCCATTTTTGGACCTAGTCCCCACATAGATATAGCATCCGATATGAACTTTTTTATATCTGCAGCCAAAAAAATTTATAAAAATTCCACTCAAATTTGGTTTTTGCTTATTTTCAATATCCAGTTAGTTGGGCCTAAGAGATAGGGTTTCTAAACGCATGGTATAGGGTATCGTATAGTCGGTCTAGACCGACTATAATTTTCTTACTTGTTTTTTTTTTTTTTGGGGTTATTTTTCAGTTTAAAAAGTGGGTCAATTTTCATAATAAAAATGACCCACTTTTAAAATTTTCATAATGAAAAATGACCCACAAATAAAAACTGAAAAATGACCCACAATTTTTGTGTCATTTTCCGTTTCTTTAATTATAGAAAATTGTAGTCGAAATCCATGAAAATTACTGTGAAGAAATTTTTGTTTTATTTTTGATCTTCACATCTACCTAATAAGTGTTAAATATTGAGTGTAAATATATAAGCGTGTCTTGCACAACTGCATGACAATATGGGTAGTGAAAAGAGCTCAATCCATTTATTTACATTACATTTTTAAAACGCTGTTTGTACCTGGCGCTGTAGGCAAAAAATTTGAGCAAAAAATCGAAAAACTGATTGTTTGTATTTTTATAACGCTGGGTGTACCTTGCGCCGCGGGCGATTTTTCGTTAAAATTTTTCATAAGGGAATAAATGCAAGTTGTTGTTAACTTGTTAATTTTTTCCATAAATTAGTATATTATAAAACAAGTATGAAAATTATATTCGGTCTATACCCTGGACCCTAGCACCCTATCTCTTCGGTCCAACTAATTGGGTATAGTAAATAGGCATAAACCAAATTTGAGTGACATTTTACGAGTGTTAATTTTTTTTTGGCTGCAGATATGAAAAAGTTCATATCGGATGCTATACTGATATGGGGACTAGTTCGAAAAAAGGACCGATCCTGACCTTATTTGGTAAAGTCACTTATATTTTGAAAAAATATATACAAACCAAATTTGAGAAAAATCTGTGCAATATTTTTGTTTTTTGATAGTTTTAGTGAAAATCGGGAAGCAGCTTTATATGGGGGCTATGACAAAGAATTGCCATATGGAGTTTATTTTTAAACAACTGATAAATGGATGTAATTAACACATACAAATCCAATTTCACCGAGATCTATATAATAATTTGGATCTTATGGCAATTTAAGTCGATTTCATAGGGATCATTTGTATGGGGACTAGGTCTGAACATGAACCGAATTTCACCAATTTCAATACCGTTCATCTTATGGCCGACAAAAGCATATATATATAAAATTTCATTGAAATATATTCATATTTGCGATCTGTAGTTAGATTACAAGTTTTACACGGATACACAGACAGACAGACGGGCGGACGGATATCGCTAAATCGACGCAGAAATTGTTTCTGAGTCGATCGATATAATAAAAGATGGGTCTAGTTCAAATATTTTTGGTAGTTACAAACAGCAGCACAAAGTCATTATACCCAAACCACATAGTTGTATAGGGTATAAAAATAACCGATATTGCGATAAAAAAATCAACCATTTATGGTATTTATCAGATGAATATGTCAATAATACTATTTCTATTGATATGAAAAAAAAAATTGCTGAGAAAATTAAAAATATTGGTGGCTGTGATGAAGATGTAGAAAGTGTAAAACGTTTACTTGTGCAGCCAATGAAATCAATCATTTTATAGAAAAGGAACTACATTATTTTGCAAAAAAGGCGAGTTTGGCAGCCATTGCTACATTCTGTTTGGCCGATTTTTATGATCAGTGCCATTTTGTATAGGTACTAAGCCGTAGAATTTATCTTAAATGTGAGTTTGACAAGGCAGGCTGATAAATCGTATTCAGTTTCGAACAAAATAAAAAAATAAAATTTCATAATTTTTCCAGATTTCCGTTGAGCTACCTCTATTTATACCCTATACCACTATGTGGTTTGGGTATAATGACTTTGTGCTGCTGTTTGTAACAACCAAAAATATTTGACCTAGACCCATCTTTAATTATACCGATCGAATCAGAATCACTTTTTGAGTTGATTTAACAATGTCCGTCCGTCCGTCCGTCCGTCCGTCCGTCCGTCTGTGTGTCCATGTAAACATTGTAATCAAACTGCAGGTCGCAAATATGAACATATTTTGTTGAAATTTGGTATATAAGTTTTCATCGGCCATGGGATGAACGCTATTGAAATTGGTGAGAATCGGTCGAAGTTCAGTCCTAGCCCCCATACAAATGACCCCTGTAAAATCTACATAAATTGACATAAGATCCAAATTGTCGTATAGATCTTAGTCAAATTGGGTTTGTATATATTTATTACATCCATTCATGAATAGTCCAAAAACGATCCCTATGGGACAATTCTTAGTCATAGGCCCCATATAGAGCTGCTTCCCGATTTTCACTTTAATCTACCAAAAAACAAAAATATTGCACTGATTCATCTCAAATTTTTTTTGTATATATTTTCGCAAAATACAAGAGACGTTACCAACCATGGTCAGGATCGGTCCATTTTTGGACCGAGTCCCCATATAGGCATAGCATGCGATATGAACTTTTTCATATCTGCAGCCAAACAAAATTAATAAAAATGCCACTCAAAATTGGTTTATGCTTATTTTCTATATCCAATTAGTTGGGCCTAAGAGATAGGGTCTCTAAACGCATGGTATAGGGTATCGTATAGTCGGTGTAGACCGACTATAATTTTCTTACTTGTTTTTTTTTTTTTTTGATTGGCCCAAAACTTTGTACTTCTCAGTTTTTTTCTTTTTTGACCGACAGTTTGGACACCTATATGAAGCAATAAAAACTTTAGATTAACAACAACTTCTGTTATTTCGTGAATATCCGAAAAGAGTATTTCCTTGGATGCTCTCTTTTGGCAAAGAAAAAGCCGAGTAATATGAAAACTGATTCTTAACCACACTGCTCGTTGGCCTGATAATAAGTGAGTGTGTTAAAGCAGATAATAGAAAAGTGCAAGAGCGAGTGTATGTGACTTAGATGTAGACTCATTGCATATTCAATTATAACATAATAATTATCACAATGTTCGATAAAGACACTGATGAAACTTGAAATGACAGAAACCGGTCTCATTAAGTGTAAAGTGTAGTTATGAGTTTTTGAAATATATGCTTTCTTCTTCTTTAACCTGCACCACTGAAATGAATGAGATTGTCATTTATTTCAGTCAAATATCATTAAAATTGTGGTCTGTAGATAAATTAACTCAGTGTAGGAAAAGGTGGGTCTGTGTGCAGTGTTTTGAAAGTTAAGAATCATACCGATTCTCAAGTTAGTATACTTTAAACAA
Source organism: Cordilura impudica (assembly GCA_963682025.1). Taxonomy (NCBI): domain Eukaryota; kingdom Metazoa; phylum Arthropoda; class Insecta; order Diptera; family Scathophagidae; genus Cordilura; species Cordilura impudica. Next base: position 111,120,606 of record OY821517.1, read on the forward strand.
AAATTACCAAATCTTTAAAAGCGAGCATCTCAAAATTTTTAAAAATCACTTGAAGTGAAATTGTTTATTTGTACAGTTCCAGGTGTATTCCTCAAAACGGACTTTAAATATTTTTTGAGCCGATTGCTGTTACAATAACTGACTTTTAGGATAACATTTTATTACAAGCCTAAAATTTGCTCATAGAGCCGAAATGGAGTTTGCGTTTTAAAATTTAAAGCCTAAACATATATACTTCTTATTGATTTTTTTTTTTTTGATCAGTTATATGTATTTATATTTTTATATCTTTTGGGCTCTACGTTTCGCTGACGTTCTTCAACTTCATCAGGAGTGTAATATTTTATTGTGAAATAATTATTATTTAATAAATTTAAAGATAAAAAACCGGACATCACGACAAAAATTTAATAAAATGAGATAAATTAATAAATATAAATAATCAAAAAATAAAAATATATATCACAAAAATGAAGACCTTACTAGTTTATTGAAAACAACCAGTTATTCTAGGTAACGTTTTTTAATAAAATCCGACATAATTAGATATTGTGCAAACTATTTGAAAATGCGAGAGGTTTCAATGAACACAGTATTACTGCCAAATCAATAAATATTTATTTCACTTCATTTAGAACCAATGAAACTTTGTCAGTTCGCAAATTCTAAGTGAATGCTCAATGAATAAAAATATAAATAACACTAATAAAAATTAAGGAAGAATTGAAAATAGTCTATTACTAACGTAGCTGAGAAATTAAGTATAAAAATATATACACTAATACTTCGCTATATATATTTATTCGATTAACGGCAAAAATGTTTCAATATACGGACGAAAAATGGAACTTACATGAACACTTAGTATACTTTTTATACCCTATACCACTATGTGGTTTGGGTATAATGACTTTGTGCTGCTGTTTGTAACAACCAAAAATATTTGACCTACACCCATCTATTCAAAACATAACTATTCCACTTTTTGTGTTTTCGCACAAATTGAGAAAATAGTTTTTTAGGATGCCCCTATGTATTTAACCCGAAATTTTCTTGCATTATTATGGACAGGATTAGTCATTGCTTTGTACTGGTTTCAAAAATTTAGCAGTAATATGTTTGGAATAAATGCAAGATTTGAAATGGAATAATCTTGTTTTGACGCGGCTGATTGGAATAATCATGTTTTGATCCAAACCACTGTGGATTAATCTTGTTTTGCTGAAACTAATTAGGTATCAGATATCTTATGTTGAATTAAAATAACCTTAGGTTCACATTTAAATAAATAAAGCTAAAATAAAATAAATAAAATGTAGGGATAAAACATGTTTTGTTGCAATTTAGACTAAAACAGTTAATTAACTTCTGGATTAATCATATTTTGTCCAAAAATGTTTGTTTGAAATGGGTAATGCCATTTTGAAGTGGAATAATCTACTTTTGATGAAATCATGCCTTTTATTTATTTCCTGGTGTAATTATAGAGATTTCGCAAATTTTTTTTTCGCCGAGTTTTCAATTCAATGCTACCAAACAAAAAAAAATCACTTTTGTCAAAAGTGGAAGAATCATGTTTTGAAAAGATGGTTCTCAACTATAAACAAATATAACTTCAAATCCTAAAACAAGTACTTAATAAAGTGGAAAACTTATGAAACATAAGTAATTTTAATTCACCGGTGTGGTCTTAAGGAGAAGAAAGCATACATATATTTCAAAAATTCATAACTACATTGTGTTCTTAATCACACCGGTTTCTAGCATTTCAGACTTCATCAGCGATTTATTGAACATTGTGATAATTGTTATGTTATAATTCAAGAGGTTGTTTCCACATGGAATTTTTTCTATTTAGGATGGCCGTGAGGTTTGAACCATGAACCTTCACATACACTCGTACTTACACTTTTTGGTCAGCGCTTTAACACACTCACCTACAGTCAGGCCCACGAGCAGTGTGGTTAGAATCAGTTTTCATACCATACAGCTTTTACTTTCAAAAGATACAACTCTGTCCAAACAAACAATCGTTATTTTTGAATTTTTTTTTAATATTTTTGCATTTATACTTCTAATTTCCACTATTCTCAGTTTCGTAAGAGTTGCCGTATGTGATGTATGGTTTGTACATACTACATATTGCACATACAAAAATTTTTGTTTGTTAGATTTGTAGTCATTTTTCAGACATATTGCAATTAATACTATAATTAATATGGAAATTTTAATTTTATTTCAATGATGCATGGTAAGTAATTAATTTTATAAGTAATTTTATCTTAAAATGTCGGTCAAGTGTGCACTTCTTCGTATTCTTTTAATACGATGGTACAATATTATAGTCGCAATTTTTTGGGAGATTTTATATTTAGATGTATATTTTAAAAAAAAATCTAGTGAACACAAATTCAAAGCAACAAAAATTAATTTTTTTACTTAAAATTTTGAAAAAAAAAAATTTATTTATTTCATGCTGCAAAATTTTAGCCGCATATCAAAAAATTAATATTTGAACTAAAAATAAAAGACGTTTGAATTAAAACTACAAACTAAAACTTCGCTAATCGCGATGACATCGGTTCTAAAAGTTGGATCACTTGACATGAAACGCCCCATATATATATTTTCTATTACAAAGCAGAAAATGCATTTTAAAACTGAAACAACGTGACTTGATAAGAACAGAAACTGACTATGTTGAATGTATTCAGACTTGTGTCAAAATAAATGACTCGTTTTGCCGCCAAATTGCCCGGCACATAACTAGGCCGTAAAGCGGGGTATTATTGCACCTATTAATACTTGTACTGTACATATTCTCATAACAAAATATTTTATTAAAATTTTTTATGATTATAGGAAAAACGTAAACACAAACGTTTAATAAAAAGTTTTCAACATTAAAATTCTATAAATAAAAATGCATCTTTCTCAAACAAACTAAACTATAGTTACAAGTTGTTTTCTGATTCAAGTGCCTTTACACTCAAATACGAAAAAAAAACATCCAAGATAATGAATGTTTTACTTAAGAAATCGTTGGTCATTATTCACAAAAACTGATGCAAAATTTTATAAGACCAAGGTATTTGTATATTCTGTATTTATGTTAGCTGTGCTATGGAAACAATTCTCATTTGTGCTGGATAAATTATTTTAGATGTTGATGAAAAATAAAAAATTAAGTGAAACAGAGATGAAAAAAATTAAGCTGAACAAAAATTTATTACCATTTCCGATGAAAATATCAAGCTCTGAATAGTTATGCTTTTTACAAAATTTACAAAATAAAAGTGATTCCAATGCTTGAGTTTAAAATTATTCAGGCTCAAGATCAAATGTTTGAACTTTAAATAAAGCATTTGTTCAAAAATTGATCTACAGTCTGCATGATAGGTTATACAGCTGTTTCGGGAAGAGTCACCAACACTCATCAGTAACGAAAAATAGTAGATAGTTTATTTGGTAAAATGTTAAATTCATATACATTTGCTGAAAAGAATAAAATGAGAATTCAAGCAAAAGTTATACTATTTAAGCCTCTTCCAATATAATAAACTAAAATATAAAAAAAAACTTTGAAATAAATATGTTTGTGTACGAGTACACATTGCATACTACAATATACATATTTGTTTTTTTTTTTGTTTTGGAAAAACATGAAACACAATTTATTTTTGCTAAACTTACATAAATTACTCAATAAAAATAAAAAAAATCTTATTTTCGATCTTTATCATTTTATTGATTGAGTTCAAGCTCAAGATCAAATAAAGCAAAAAAAACATTGGCACATTTATTTCAAAAACTGAACACGGTTAACGCTAAATGTAAGTATACCAGTTTGTCATTCCGATTGTAACGTACCGAAAAATGAATTAGCAACCGAACAGGTACAGATTCCTGAGTCTTATAAAAACTCGAGTTGATATAGCGATGACCGTTTGTCCGCCTATCTGTCTGTCTGTCTGTTGAAGTTACGACATTCACAAAATACATCATTTACATGAGTAAATTTCAGATAGCTCTGTTTGTCATTCTTTCGAGCATATTGTTAATAAAAATTACCTAAAATATGGAGACACCTCTAAAAAATACCAAGCATTCAATGTTGTAACAATTAAATTTAAGCATATCAAATTGATTACTTTTTCAAAAATTTTGTGTATGTTTGTTATAAATAGTGCAATAAGTCCATATATTAATGTAAACCAATGGGGAGGTAAGAAAAAATCAATATAATCGAATTTAGTACTCTTACTGGCTTTACTTTTATTCGAGGGAAAAATTAAACCAAGTTTTTGCATTAAATTTTTTATAGAAAAAATAAAAATAAATTTATAATTAATAGAAAAATTTTTACATATGAACCGACTGATAATAATAAATATTTTGAACATAAATGGCTACTCTAAAATAGATTTTGTAGTGTACATTTGAATAGATTTTATTACTTACGCTTACCACGTTTTAATAAGATCTATTTTTTTGTTCGAAAACTGCGACTGGTCCTTAAAGAAGACTATAAAGCTAACTACGTTCATAGCTGGTAAAGTAGAAGAGTCTATCAATATATTCGGCTGTAAAAAAGTAATGGCTTTATAGTATATACTCACTAGTTTGACCCATTAACTTAATCTTAGATAATTCAGTTTTCCAAAGAGAAGTGAATCGTCAGTTGTGACTCTCAAATGTAAAGCCATGGCCTGGAGAGCTTTTTGTCATTTTAGAAACTGTAAAATCCTTATGGTAAGAAAACACATTAAGTTTTTTGCATTTCATCATGAAAACAGTTTTATTATTTGATTATATATAACTTGTTTTTTAAATTCTTTTGGACTTTACGATATTTCGAGCTTTCCGTTCATCTGTTTATATGATTGATGGAGTTTTTTTTTTGCTTTGAATTGCAAATTTTTGTGTTTAGAAGATAGAATATGTCTTTTAAAATATATTTTAATAATTGCCCAAAACCATTCAATTTGGCGAAATTCTAGACAAGTTGGAGAATTAATTTTCATGTACCTAACTTTATACTCCTTTCAAAGTCATCTTCCTATAGGTGGAGTTAGCCAAGTCTCGCCAATAAAAGTAGGTGCTTTATACTTTTTAGAAATATATCAAATAGATTTTTCCAAGCACTAACCAATGTTATACTTACTGTCCCTTTAAGGGTTTACTACTACTTCATTGGCATTCGGGCAGACCACACCATAAACATTGGCAAAAATTTAACATCTGCTGCTGTTCGAACGGTTTTGAAACACATTCAAATTAATGAAAATGTGTATTATGAATTTACTACTTAGCAATGAACGAAGAAACTCTAAAGCTCCAGCAATTGGTGCAATAAAACCCCTAATTCTTAAAATTTATTTGTTAGTTCTCTTACGAATACCTTTGCCAATAGCAAAATAAGGAGAATAAAAAAAAAATCACCCAAAACTTATTGGCCTAATAGTCTGCCGAATTGTTAGAAAAAATCAAAATAAATATTTCGAGTAGAATAAATGAATATATGGAAACAAATAATATTTTAAGTGACAAAAATTCGGATTTAGAAAAGAACATTGTACAATGCACTAAGTGGAAATAATTTTAAATATGATAATTAACAACAAAAATCACTGTAAAAGTAATAGAGTGGTTTCTATTGATATAGAGTAAATCTTTGACTGTTTATGTTACAAAGGAGTCACTTTCAAGCTAAACAAATTTTGCTATACAATATTTATACAAAAAATTATAAATAGATTTTTATAGGAAACATATTACGTGGTCAGTTTAGATGACGATACTTCGAAGCAAAGTAACATACTTGCAGGAGTTCCTCAAGGTTCATTTTTGTCACCAACGTTGTATATATATTTATGATTTTAAAATCCGATAAAGATAAAGAATTCATTAAACGGAATTTTAAATGAAACATTGAATGTAACAATATGTTACAATATGTCGAGAGTGTTGTTTAAAAATTTTGAGTAAATCGGAGCGAAACGAAGTTACAGCGTTTCAAGCGGCCGGCCCTCATACGGTTTATGGCATATGTTAAATAATTAAAGTCGATTTTCTCGAAAACATTTTTGAAGTCCGTGAACATCATAACTCAAAATCTGCTTGACCGATCCTTTTTTGTATTTTATACACTATTTATACACGTAAATTACCAGGTACTTGCGAGGAGTTTCTTTTTTAGTATCTTTTCCCCCCTTTTTTTAATAAGAAGCCACCGAAATTTTGTAGCAGAACCTCAGGAAACTATCAGCTTTTAAACGCATTCCGATTTTTTTATTTCACATAATCCGGTAACGAGTTATGATGTTCACCGCAAAACAACTTTTTTTCGAGGTGCCTCCTCGCTGTTATAGAATTATTTATCAAAAACTTTAATTGAACATTTTTTAAAGGATACTTTAAATATTAAATACTATAAATACTTTAAATACTATAACGTTCTATGATATAAATAATCCCACATTATTCATATCTTCAAAAAAAAAAAACAAAAAAGGAATGGAAATACGCCTTTTTTCGCCTTTAAAACCTGAGCACAATCTATTCTGTTCTTTCGTTTTCAGCGTATACAAACAAATTGTTTGGCTTACCAACTCTGGAGAAGGCTAGACATAATTCACAATAAGCGAGGTATGAATTATACAAATCCAAGGCACAGAAATTGATTGATTGGCCTTGGGATTTTTTTGATTCTCATTGATTATGCCAAACGAATTGGGAATTGTAAGCGATTAAATGAGATTGAGGATTTTGTGAGAATCACAGTGTTTCTGGGGTGTAAATAATGATTTTCTTTAAACGTGCCATTAATAGTTGTCGGTTAAATAATTTTTTCTAATATTTTCCTGATAACAACCAGTGTTTCCTTATATAATTTTGGTACATTTAGGTTTCGAAGCAGTATAATAGGTGAACCTTCAAGAGTAAAACATGTGGTAGAAGGCCTGGAAAATCAAGTGGACTTGGAAAACTCACTTATGCTTCTACCACAGTATTCATTGGAGAATCTAATATTTTTTAGTGCTGAAATTGTTCTTTCACTCATCCATTGAAAATCATTACATGAGACAATTACCGTCATCTGTTGGAAGTTGATTATACCAAAGTATATTATTACATATACAATTATAGTTTTGTCAAAAACTTTCCTTTTATTTAAGTATCATACGGTGTAAATTATACATAAATCGGTCCATAAATAAGAATTTTTAAAAAAATCGACCATAGCATCACCTACGGGTATCAAATACAAACAAAAATAAATTAAAAATCTCGCCAGCTTTGAATATAAGGTGGATAGTTTCAGCCGTAATGGCTGTATGGGAGCAGGGCTACTAACATTAATAACAGTTGACGTCACCAAAATTATCACAGATCTCCAGTTTATAGTACACAGAATGTACAATATTCAATAATTATTTTGTGTGTGAGTTACAACGCCAACTGACTCTATACCACCCAATATGGGCACAGCTACTTACGGTAATTATAAATGACCTCACAGACATTTGCGAAGCTCTCCATATCATAGTAGTTGAGACATAAGATATGGAATAATTAACTTGTGTAGGAGGTGCCATGCGTTCTGCTTCAATTACACTCTATCACAGAGAAGAATACTCCCCAGTACCATACGAATATATGTTGTGAATATACAGTCGATAGCACGGCTGGTCCAGCTGAAATACGATTACATAAATTTTTTAAATATAAATGGAAGCTGTGTTCGGATAATTTTTCGCTATATTTCAGCCAATATTATTAAAATTAGTGAAAAAAACTATTTTCAATTTTCAGACGCAGGTTCAGACCTAGCCCCCAAACAAATTACCCCTATGAACGACTTAAATTGCCATAATATCCAAATTATCATATAGATTTCGGTCAAATTGGGGTTGTGCTTGTTTCTTACATCCGTTTCCCATAGGAAAATTCCTGGTCATAGCCCCCTTATGAAGCAGATTCCCGATCTTCACTTAAATCCATCAAAAAACAAAAATATTGCATAGAGTTTTCTCAAATTTGGTTCGTATATGTTTCTGCAAAAAAAAAAAAAATAGTATGCTCAAGATCCGCTCATTTTTCGACCTAGACCCCATATAAATATAGAATCCGATATGAACTTTTTCATATCTGAGGGGAAAAAAATAATAACAATGCCACTCAAATTTGGTTTATGCTTATTTTTTATATAGTTAGTTGGATCTTAAAGATAGGGTCTCTAAATGCAAGGTATTTGCTCTAGACCGATTATAATTTCTTTTTATCTATATATATAAAATTCATTTTCTGTTTGTTTGTTTGTTTGTTTGTTTGTTTGTTTGACCGCTATACAAATTTTTATTTTTCAACGGATTTTCCTGAAATTCTGTACACACGATCTCTATACGCCAGGAAAGGTCGCCATATACTTTTTACCGGCCACGCCTACTTTTACGCCCACTTTTTATGTAAAATCCATTTTCTGTTTTATTCATATTTGTTCACTATACAAATTTTTATTTGTTAACAGATTTCTCTGAAATTCGGTACACACGATCCCTGTACCCCAGCTAAGGTCGCCATGTGCTTTTTATCAACCACGCCTACTTTAACGCCCACTTTTTGTATACAATTCATTATCTGTTTTTTGGTATATTTGTTCGCTATACAAATTTTTATTTTTCAACGCATTTCTCTGAAATTTGGTACACACGATCTTTGTACCCCAGATCAGGTCAGCGTGTGATTCTTGCGGCCACACCTACTTTTACGCCCACTTTTTGTGTACAATTCGTTTTCTGTTTTTTGGTATATTTGTTTGCTATACAAATTTTTATTTTTCTACGGAATTCTCTAAAATTTGGTACACACGATATCTGTACTCCAAGAAAGGTCGCCATATGTTTCGTACCGGCCACGCCTACTTTTACGCCCACTTTTTGTATACCATTCATTTTGTTTTTTGGTATATTTGTTCGCTATAAAAATTTTTATTTTTCAACGCATTTCTCTGAAATTTGGTACACACGATCTTTGTACCCCAGATCAGGTCAGCGTGTGATTCTTGCGGCCACACCTACTTTTACGCCCAATTTTTGTGTACAATTCGTTTTCTGTTTTTTGGTATATTTGCTTGCTATACAAATTTTTATTTTTCTACGGAATTCTCTAAAATTTGGTACACACGATCTCTCTCCTCCAGGGAAAGTCGACATATTCTTCGTACCGGTCACGCCTACTATTACGCTCACTTTTTGTATACAATTCATATTCTGTTTTTTGGTACATTTGTGTGCTACACAATTTTTTTAACGGATTTCTCTGAAATTTGCTACACACGATCTCTGTACTCCAGAGAGGTCGCCATATGATTCTTGCCGGTCACGCCTACTTCTACGCCCGCTTTTTATACAAAATTAGTTTTCTGTTTTTTGTATATTTGTTCACTATAGAAATTTTTATTTTTCAAAGATGTCTAAAATTTGGTCACACGATCTCTATACTACAGGGAAGGTCACCATATGCTTCTTACAGGCCACGCCTACTTTGCGCCAACTTCTATGTATATAAAACTTATTTTTTTCCTTTTATTTGTTTCTTTATTTGATTGCTATATAAAATTTTATTTTTCAATGGCTTTCTTCGAAATTTAGTACATGTTCCAGGGAAGGTCGCTATATGATTTTTACCGACCACCCCTACTTTTACGCCCAATTTTCTTATAAAATTCATATTTTGTTATGTGGTATATTTCTTCCCTATACAAATTTGTACTTTTCAATGGATTTCTCTAAAATTTGGGTTACACGGAAATAACTACTCGGTGAACAAATTCCCCAAACTTAAAAAAAGGTACCCAAAAGAATTGTACAAATTCCCCATTTGTTTTTAATCGAAATAAAAAACGAACTTACTCCCCAAATTCATTCTTAAATTTTTACATATTTTTATTTAATGAATTTTGTTAAATATTTATTTTAGTGAACAATTGCATACTGCTCTCAATATATGTCCTAAAATAAATGCATTTAAAATGAGTATTCTTTTCAATAGCATCATTTCGTTGCGCAGAAGCTTAGATAGAATATCGGAATGATCGGAAAAATATATTTGGACAATTAAAATAAGTTGGCAACAGCTGCGCGGCAGCACAGGTGTGGCTGACAAACGCGCGGATGCCGACGCGACGCGCTCGCGGAACACAGCTCAGCTAAAATATCTTAATGACCTGAAAAATATATTTTGACGATTAAAATAAGTTGACAACAACTGCGCGGCAGCACAGGTATGGCTGCCAAACGTGCGGAAACGGCGCGCGGCGAACGAACGCGGACGCGATGTGCTCTCGGAACACAGCTCAGCTAAAATATCGCAATGCTCTAAAAAATATGTTTTAGGAATTCAAATAACTAAGCGGCAGTACGGGTAGTAGCTGCGAGGAAGAGGCGCGAGGCGCGCGAAGCGCGGACGCGACGGATGCGGATGCGACGCGCTCGCGGAAGACAGCTCAGCTAAAATATCGCAATGATCTGAAAAATATGTTTTAGGAATTAAAATAAGTTAACGAGAACTAAGCGGGGGTACGGGTAGTAGCTGTGAGGAAGCGGCGCGAGGCGCACGGACGCGACGCGCTCGCGGAACACAGCTCAGCTAAAATATCGCAATGATCTGAAAAATATATTTTGGCGATTAAAATAAGTTGACAGCAACTGCGCGGCAGCACGGGTTTGGCTGCCAAACGCGCGGCGCGCGACCGCTGACTCGGACACGACGGATGAGCACGCGACGCGCTCTCGGAACACAGCTTAGCTAAATTTTCGCAATGCTCTAAAAAATATGTTTTAGGAATTAAAATAAGTTAAAGAGAACTAAGCGGCAGCACGGGTAGTAGCTGCGAGGAAGCGGCGCGAGGCGCGCGGACGCTGACGCGACGGATGCGGACGCGACGCGCTCGCGGAACACATCTTACCAAAAATATCGCAATGATCTGAAAAATATTTTTTGGCGATTAAAATAAGTTGACAACGACTGCGCGGCAGCACGGGTCTGGCTGCCAAACGCGCGGAAGCGAACGCGACTCGCTCGCGGAACACAGCTTAGTGAAATGTCGTATGATAAATTTTATCTACGTATGTGAAATAATTACCTGTAGATCAAAATAGGCAACACATATACTATAAGCAGTTGCTTAAAGAAACCTTGCGACACAATATTAAACGTCGCATTAGTCTTTCATTTGTGAAACTTGAATTTGACGTCTCTGCTCAATGATGATCACTTATTGAATGAATTAATTGAATTTTTAAAAGTTTTGATTCCTTTAATTTGCGGCCCATTCCGTTATATTTGATGTTTATAAATAAACTGAAAAAAAAACTTAAAGCGGTTTCGCACCTTATTTTTGAAGCATTTTTGCTGCAGCATCTTATAAAAAACTTATAAATTAAAAAACCAAAAACTTTTTAATTGAGCATAGTGAACCATTTTGCAAGTCAAAGGCCTTTTCATCCCGGGCAAGACCGGGTAAAAACAGCTAGTACTTTTTATAAATTAAAATCTATTTTTGGTTGTTTCTTCCGATTTTTCAGCGTTTTGGAAAAAACATCTTGCCGTATTCCCATCATTCGTTGGTCAATTATTAATCATATAGTTTCGTTAAATTTTTTCCGAATTCCATTTTATGCAGTTCTAATTCTTTTTTCATTATCAGTTCTAGCCTGCCACTTACATAAAAGACAATGAAACACAGAAAATAGCAGCAGTCGCGAGATGAATATGATTTCTTGGTAATTGCACTGCTTGCATAAAAAGATGCTTAGCTTCTAAAAGGCGCAAAAAGGAAGCGTAAAGTTTTCCAGTGTATTAGTAATGTAATGTAAAGTAAACTGCAAATTACGACACGAATGTAGACGAATAATAACTATATGTCCACTTAAAATATAAAAATTCTAGCTTTTTCTTGCACTTCCAATGCAAATAACAAACACAAAACCACTTTCGCACAAAATTACTTATATAAATGTTAACGAAATATTTGCAAGGTAGTTTACTTTTGAAAAAAAATTTTCAAATAACTAAATTTTTACAAGGCGAAATTTTTACTTTTTTCAGCCTTCTTTGCACAAAAAATTGCAATAAAGTTTGAATTTTAAGTTGCACTACAAAAAAGCAGACAAGTGATGTAGGATTTTACATACTTTAAGCGACTATCAACAGTTTTGACGATACTTAAATTTAGTTTTTTTAATTAATCCAAGAAAACAGACAATTTTAAACCAGTGTGCGTCGCCCAGCGTGGAATGACGCTCTACTTGACTAAATGATAATTAGAAGATAGACTTGTTTTCACGTAACATGTCTGATATTTTGCATAATATTAACACTATCAACAAATTAAATTACATCGATTGACAGATAACAGAGTTGTCAACCTTTGGAATATTACAAAAATCAATTCGAACCATGCTTACTCGCACACGTTTGGATATCATATACTTAGTACATGTATATTATTCAATCGAATTGCAAGAACACCAATTATCCTCATATATCTATTGTTGGTAGTATGTGCCTTTATTGCTTCTTTATAATTTTGACCTTATTTTTGATTTATTACCACATAGTGAGTATAATATCTTAAAACTATCAGCCAAGAAGTTGGAATAAAAAAAACTAATTTTGAATATATTTGTAGCTTTGGCTATAAAGGCAACTACTTTTTTAATACTACGACTAGCATTTCAATTTCGCATATCCTTCCACTTCCTGTTGTCCCTGCTAAAAAAAAAAGAAAAAATAAATGGAAAATGGGAAAAAAAAACTTTTCATGTTGAGAGGCTCTTTAAGTGAATCTCGTAATGTTGTTGAATTTATTGAGCTTAAAAAGTTTGCCGGCTTCAATTCTGTTGTGTACTTCTCTTTTTAACGTTGTTATTTATTGCAAACGCTTTATTTAATTGTATTTGTATTGTATGAATGTCAAATTGTTTTCTTATTTTTTCAACAATCCCAAATGTGAAGGTACAACTGTATGTATAATTTTCTGTAAGTATGTTAGTGTTATAATAAAAGATTTATCATTTGTGTTAGTAAAGATTTAGAAAATTGTTTTCAGACTGAACAAAAAAACAGAGAACAACAAAAAACTTGAATTTAATGATACACTTTGGCCTACGGTATTTTCTTTTAAATAGAATCTAGGGTGTTTATTATGGCGATAAAAAATTCTATTGTCCAAATAATGCTGCCAATAAAAGTGGTCTTGGTATCTGTATATGTTTTTTCTTTGAAAATAATATACTTAACTATAAAAAGGTTGGGTTTTTAAAGGACTGTACTAATATTGGTAATATGTTGTACTTACTTTTAACTTCATCGCTGGGAGATGCATCGTCGTTGTCAGAATATATCATTTCTGTTTCTTGATCACCATTTTTATTACTAGCATCATTCTCAGATTCCTTTAAAGAGATTGAAATAAAAAGATTGGCATTATTTAATGGGAACCCAATATTCGCATGACAGCTATAAATGATAAATTTTTACTCATTCGTAGTTGTTTCTAGCTAATTCACAGCAAAAATAGCTAAATTATAAAATAATTAAGTTTTCATTGCTTCACAACAGAGAAATCGTTTTCAGAAATTTCCAAAGGTGTTACTACAAAGCTATTTTAAAAAAAAAGTAAACATTCAGATCTAAGTTATATCATAAAGATATTGAGAGGGTCCAAAGTAATAGGAATTACAAATTTATATCGAGAGATCAGAAAAATCAAAAATTTATTGAAATTGATACGCAAATTGGAAGCTACAATTTAGAGCTAATGTAAGTTGATATTGGATAAAGAAAAGAATAGTTTATATTGAATACTTAATTCAATTTAGGCACTCACAAAAATAATTTTAAAAAAATATCTATCCCGGAGAAGTAGTTTATCACGTCTTCTTAAACGTTAGATCAAATATAATTAGAGGGTTCTTAAATTCATTGGTTATTATCCAAATTTGCACATCTAGATTTAAAAATGACATATATATAATTTGTTTTTAATATTGATAACTTTTTCACTGTTCACTTGTTTTCGAAAACCTGTAAAAGTATAAGAAAAAATTAATTTTTAAGACGAAGTCCTACTGGCGAAAATACTTAAAATAAAACAAGTAAGAAAATTATAGTCGGTCTAGACTGACTATACGATACCCTATACCATGCGTTTAGAAACCCTATCTCTTAGGCCCAACTAACTGGACATAGGAAATAAGCAAAAACCAAATTTGAGTGGAATTTTTATCAATTTTTTTGGCTGCAGATATGAAAAAGTTCATATCGGCTGCTATATCTATATGGGGACTAGGTCCAAAAATGGACCAATCCTGATCATGTTTGGTAAAGCCTCTTGTATTTTGCAAAAATATATACAAACAAAATTTGAGAAGAATCAGTGCATTATTTTTGTTTTTAATAGATTTTAGTGAAGATCGGGAAACAGTCTATATGGGGCCAAGGGAATCATTTTTGGACTACTCTTTAGTGGATGTAATCAACGCATACGAACCCAATTTGAGTAAGATCTATATGACAATTTGGATCTTATGGCAATTTATGTCGATTTCATAGGGGTAATTTGTATGGGGGCTAGGTCTGAACATAGACCGATTCTCACAAATTTCTACACCTTTCATACCATAGCCGGTAAAAGCTTATATACCAAATTTCATCAAAATATGTTCATATTTGCGACCTGCAGTTTGATTAAAAGGTTTACATGGACACACAGACGGACGGACGGACATTGTTAAATCAACTCAAAAAGTGATTCTGATTCGATCGGTATAATTTAAGATGGGTCTAGGTCAAATATTTTTGGTTGTTACAAACAGCAGCACAAAGTCATTACACCCAAACCACATAGTGGTATAGGGTATAATTATGTGTGGTACCCTTTTACGACATAAATCGATTTTTTCATCGAAACTTTGAAGGTTTTGAAACTGATTTAAAGTTATGGTTCCTTGGGCAAGTATACTTGTTATGGCCCATAGAACCAGAATCGCGATGAACATATGGAATAAAAATAATTGACCCACGCTAATGTATATGTACCAGAATTTTTTTTACAAGGATTTAAATTTTGCGGATTTCGAGAAAAATGGGATTTTTGTAAAATATTCTGTAAATGTACTCTTTCTAAATACTTTGCATCCAAAATTCATCACTTTTCTACATTTAAATGTTATATATTATCTTAATGGCCTAGGGTTTTGGAAAAAAAATAATATGACCCCATTAACACTTTTGGAATTGGGGTCAAATATGTCCCCAAGCTAATAAAAGACAATTTATTCAAAAAATTCAAATATTTTGTAAGTGCTGTTGAATTTTTGATGCGATGCTTGAAATATAATAACCAAATGTGTAGAACTTCCGTTCCTAAAATTTGGGATAAATCCTAGAACACTAACCCAATTTGCAAAGGCCAGCTTTGAATTTTAAGATATTTTTAAATAGGAAGGTTATTTGTATTCTTAGGTCAATTAAAGTCTATATATGACTTGATTTTCATCAACTGCAACACCGGTCGTGTTGTGGCCAATTAAATATTCTATACCGAGTTTAACAAAAGTATGTATATAATTCCGAATTCTAGATTCATTACAGGGAATGACATCGTTAAATCGTCTTAGGAATTGATTCTGACTCGATTGGTATAATAAAAAATAGGTCTAAGTTAAAAATTTTTCTTAATTACAAATATCTTCACAAAATCATTTTACCCTGACCACAGAATGATATACGTTAGAAAAATGTTTTGTTTTGCTTTATTTATTTTGAGTTAATATTGCTCAGAAAACTGTTGCATTTTTACCACCAGAGGCGGATTCTGTGCCCATAAGAACTTTTAAAGAGAAGAGTATCTAGTATCAGGAAACAATTATTATTTAATTTTTTAACTATTTAAATTTGCAACACTATACTTAGTGACTTCAATGGATGATATTACACAAAAAATTCTTTCTGTTCAAAAACCTCTATACTCGATGTAGTATAATCCTAAATACAGAAAAAAGTGTGTTTAGAATCTTCGGGTTATACCTGTGCGAACCACTAATGTGATGGAGAAACTCTGGGTCCATTTGAATTATCTTTTCAATTTTTTCAAATTTTAAATACCACTATTACCTAAATAAAAGATTATATTTATAGGCTTTAGTTGTGTTTAGTTAATAAGTTGATTTTTGTGTATTGTTACGTACAATCTTATTTAATCTTAATGACTCCTTGAAGTGGAATTTAGGATGCAAGGATATTTATTAATATAAATACATCACAGGTATTTTACACACACCTTAATTATTTCTACTGAATGTGCAGAACATCAACAAATTTTATCCCAAAGGCATAACAAAAGTTCAATTACGAAATTTCATTTTGCGAAATGTTCTTTAATTACATTATTAACCCATGTCAAAGTACATTTGTTACAACAGCAGTACAAGCTCTTGTTGTATACATGCATGTACTCTGAATATTACACACAAGTTACGCAATTTAATAATATAACAAAGTAGAACGTATATGTACCAACAAAAAAAATATATATATATATACATGTATATAACAAAACATTTACAGAAGCAAATACTTTTTTTTCATCTCTATCTTTATAGGCATGTCCACTTTTTATTGCGAAAATAATGATGTTGGCTTTCGGATACCAAATAAGACATTTTCTAAACAGGCTATGGCACACATCTCATTATAAATACACACATACATACAAATTGTCACATTAATTGCTGTAGAGTTTCATAAAAACAATTGAGAATATAAATGACAATATGTTACGCATGAACACTATGGTTAATAAATATGTATACAAAATGTGTGTTTTTAGTATTATTCATGATTTATTTTGAAAATATGATAATATTTATGGTCATATTTTAGATATTTTAAAGGTTCAATAGGTAAAATGAGATAACTTGATTAAGGAAGACATTGTCCAGTATCAAAAAACAGTCATTGCGGACAATGTTTGAGATTGCTTAAAGATGTTGATGTTTATAACTATCAAAAATATTTGATCCAGACCCATCTTTTATTATACAGAATGACTCACAATCACTCTCTGAGTCAATTTAGCGAAGTCCGTCTATCCGCCAGTCCGTCCGTCCATCCGTAAGCTTCTATCGGCCATATCACGAACGCTATATAAATTGGTGAAAACCGGTTCATGTTCAGACCTATGGGATCCACTTAAATTGCCATAATATCAAAATTATCACATAGATCTCGGTAGTATTAGGTTTGTATATGTTTATTAATTACATCCATTTATCAGTAGTCCAAAAATAAATCCTATAGGACAATTCTTAGTCATACGAATTCACTAAAATCTATCAAAAAAAGAAATAAAAAATTTACAGATTTGTCTCAAATTTTGTTTCGATATGTTTTTGCAAAAAATAAGTGACCTTACCATATATAATCAGGATCGGTCTATTTTTCGACCTAGGACCCACATAAATTTCTCATCCGATTTGAACTTTTTCGTATCCCAAGGCAAAAGAACTTGAAACTCAAATTTGGTGTATGTTATTTTCTATATTCAAAAGGGTGAATTAAAGCTGGTTGCAGGTCGTTTTATAAAATTGTTATCCTATTTTCTTTTTCATCGAAATTTCGATGGCCTTCGCTATCATCTTCAGGACAAAAATAAAATAAAAAAAAATCGCAACGCGCTTTGCTTGCTTGTTGAAAGTTGACAATTTTCTAAAACGCCCTGCATCTTGTTTTAATTCACCCTTTTTTATTTTCTATACATAAGCAGTAGGACCAAAAGGTAGGGTCTGTAAATGCATGGTATAAGGTATTGTATAGTCGATCTAAAGTTTCCTTTTTAAGTTCCCAATTTCAGTTCATTTAGAGCTCAGTTAAAGTTTCCAATTTCAGTTCCAAAAAATTGACAAAGCTTTATATTTTATTCATGATTTACACTTTACAAAAAAAATTCGCAAAATTAGGAATTTGTGTAGATTTTAAAAACTGTATTTTATAAAGTGCTGAAAAGCATTTAAATGATGTGAATATATATATATTACTTGGTATTGTAGAAATTTTAATATTTTGATGTTTTCGAGTGTATTTTCAAATTAATTACCACTTTTAATACTCTTAAAATGGCACTTTTAAACATTCATCATAATTAATTTTGATGATTTTCCTTGAAAAATCTTACTTAACTTTCAGAATAAAATATATCATTTTATAACACGTAAGAGTCGCCCGATTTGAACGAAACTCGGGTTCGCAAGAGCGAACACCGGCCGTTATTCAGCATACATAATCATTGATTTAAAATGCTCAGAAATTAGATTTTTTTTATATGACATGTCATTTTTATTGTCATGACCATTTTATTGTCATGAGTTTGCCATTGAAATAAATTTTAACACAAATCTTGGTTAAAAATTTTATCTTTAGAGCACCTTAGATCACTTATTGAGGTAAGTTTCGTGTAAAATTGATGTGTTAGATTTGTTCTTCTGCAATTCTTGCATTAAAATCAACAATTATGGAAAAATTAGTAGGATTGAGTTCAGAAAGAAAGCCTTTGAAATCCAAAAAAATTTGTTTCAAATTTAGCTGTAATAACTGTGTTGTTGTTCATATTTTTTTTTTTTTTTTATTTAATATAGTGAGGTCGAAAAATCTTAACATAGGCTGTCTACTTTAACGTCTGTACGCAACGTCAAATCAATATTTAGATTAAGAAATTATATTTTGCAACACTACATATAATATGCATTTTCGTTTTAAACTTTGCAACTCTGTTGACATTTGGGAACAATTCTTTGCTTTGCATCATTAAAATAATAATGGCAACTAGAACATTTATTTTGGATAGTTTCTTGGATTTACTGGTGGAAACCACTACAGAAGCCCCATAACCAAAATAGTTTTTTTATTTTTGTTTAAAAACGAAAGCATTCTGTACCTTTGCTAGTTGAACAAAATGTTCCAAGGGAAACACCAAAAAATAAAAACTTCGCATCTGTTATAGAAAAAGCGCCGGACGATGTTTTTTAATCACTTCCATGTAAAGGAAAACATTTATTGGTTGGTGCGACTAAATTAATCTCCTCTTCTTTTAGAGATTGCATTCCTTTGCTAGCCCCATTTTCGATAAAGAGTAATACAGGCCATTTACATTAAACATGAGCTTTTATACTACGTTATGGAGACTGAGATATCAAAACAGCTTCCCCGAGGTGAGCGATGTGTAGGTTTAAAATCCAAACAAAGACCAATAGCGGAATTACCAAATAAGGCATCAAGCCAAAGAAAAGTGATGGACGATATCGAGTTTCTAAGAATACGTCCTTTTCCATTTGTTTTGAGGTGTATTGACTGCACATGTTTCAGAATATTGCAGCCATCAAAAAATAGTGTAAGTTAATTTTATCTCAAGGGTACATATTACATAATAGCGCAGGTTAAAATAATTAAGAAAGGTTAAGACTTCGATTATTTTAAATACTTCCATATCCATTGCAGACAGTGGTTGATAGTAAACTAAGATTTTTACATATATTTGTTGACTACCCAGGACTCTACTTTGATGCCACTGTTTGACGCCTGTATTCAGTAAGGGCCCATTAGGTTTTCTTCTGACTACCACTGGCTTAGAGATGCAGAGTACCCCTTAGAAAAGCTTTTAATTATGCCTAACGGATTCCTATCGAATATATATAATACCATTTTCAGTTCAACCAGAGTATGTGTACTCGTCAAACAAGCGTTCGGAAGAAAAGTTGAAAAAGAAATTTCAATTATTGACCCAAGGTCTGCAGCATGGAAATGGCGAAGACAGTAATGATGGCATGTGTTGTACCTTACAACTTTATTTTAATCGACGAAAAGGTTTCCGGTATAATATGCGTTGATAATGCAGCCGAAAGTTCAACACAGCTTAATAATTTAACACTTGGTCAAAGCGAAACAGAGGAAGCAAGACTCAAACGTTAAAGACTTACTGTTTTGTTATCAGCAGGGCTGTGGTGTCTCGAGATTTTACACCATGACTCCACTCCGTTCTTTTTCGTTATTACACCAGCATATTAATTTACTGGCATCAACTACCCACAACATAATTTTTAATTTATATATATAAATATGTGTATATACATTTGGCATCGGAGTCAGATTTAGAATTAGAGTCGAAGTCGGAGCTGTAATTCTTTTTGACGAATCCACAGCCCTTATTATCAGCTTGGCGTGAAATTAAAGGTTTTGTTATACACATAAATTATGTTCTACAAAATTCAAAACAATTTATTAAAGAACAAAAGGCACAATTCAGTATGTAATGAAGTAAGGGTAATTGTTAAAGTAATAACATATCGCATACATTAATTTATTCATCGGTTCTAAAGCCTCGCGCAATTTTATTATTTCTTGCAATTTCTCCCGTTTCTACGTTAATTTTTATTTATCACACTTTAACTAATTTTCAGCCTCTGAAGGCTTCTGAATCCAAAACCGTTACTAAAATTTACCTATCCCTCCTGGGAGCCTCAGATCTTTCTGTTCGCAAGAGCGAACACTCGCCGTTATTCAGCATACATATTCGTTGCTTTGAACTGCTCTGAAATTATATTTTTTCTATATGACATGTCATCTTTATTGTCATGACAATATGTCACATTGCCATTAATATAAATTTTAACACAAATCTTGGTTGCAGTAAGCATACTTCTTACAGAAAATTTAGAAATTATATTTTTTCTATTGACAAAATATCAATTACTGTTGATGGTACACTTTAAAGCAATAAGGATTCAACTGAACATTGTACATTTGGTACATCCATTTAATTATCTTTATCTTTTTTTTTCATCTTTTAATAGGTACAAATTGTTACTTCCTTATTATCAGCCCATCGAGAAACGAATACATTGTTTATTTGATCATAGTGATAATCGGATTAACAACGGTTTAATTGGCTTTCTGTTTTCAATGGTGCTTTTCCAATTCTATTGTTGCGGACAGTTCTAGATGCGCAAACTTTTTTCTCGCTCAGTAAATAGTATGAGAAATGGTCAAAGCTAGCTGTATGACGATTGGCGTTTTCTACATTTTCCAATAGTCTGAGAACAACATCCGCACCCAAACCGATTTAACGATCATAATTATTACTTGCACTTGCATACTGTATACAGCTATACAAATACCCAGTTGCGGAGCAAAGGCACCACAGTTTGTAACCAAACCGTGTGGATTTGTTTCTAATGTATATTTTACATAATTTGCGCTTTAAATACGGAAACTTTCGTTCATCGATCAACAGATTATCACTCCATATGCCAAACTACATGTATTTATACCATATACCAATATGTGGTTTGGGTATAATGACTGTGCTGCTGTTTGTAACTACCAAAAATATTTGACTTAGACCCATCTTTTATTATACCGATCGAATCAGAATCACTATCTGATTTAACGATGTTCGTCCGTCCGTCCGTCCGTCCGTCTCTGTGACCATGTAAAGTTTGAAAGCAAACTGCAGGTCGCAAATATGAATATATTTTGATAAAATTTGGTACATAAGCTTCTATTTGCCATGGGATGAACGCTGTTGAAATTGGTGAGAATCGGTCCATGTTCAGACCTAGCCCCCATACAAACGACCCCTATGAAATTAACATAAATTGCCATAAGATCCAAATTATCATATAAATCTTATTCAAATTGAGTTTGTATGTGTTTGTTACATCCATTAATCAGTAGTCCAAAAATGATCCCTTTGGGACAACTCTTAGTCATAGGCCCCATATAGAACTGCTTCCCGATCTTCACTTAAATCTATTAAAACACAAAAATGATGCACAAATTTTTTTAAATTTGATTTGTATATATTTTTCAAAATGAAAGTGACTTTACCAAATGATCGGTCCATTATTTGACCTAGTCCCTATATAAATATAGCACCCGATATGTACTCTTTCATATCTGCAGCCAAAAAAAAATAACAATGCCACTCAAATTTGGTTTATGCTTACTTTCTATATCCAATTAGTTGGACCGAAGAGATAAGTTCTCTAAACCATGACATGGGATATCGTATAGTCGGTCTAGGCCGACTATAATATTCGTTTTATTTTTTTAGCGACTACTACTGGGATATAGGGTATATGCATTAAAAAATACAAATGCTATCATCATAGTCTGTTGTACACTTCATAATATTAACGTACTGTGTGGATAATTTAACATAAATGTTTCTGTTACCTGATCTCCTAGTTGAGTTGAGCAATAATAAAAAAGGACAACACATACAGAAATTTCTTATAATGTATGTTTGTCATTATTTTATCGTAAATATTTTAATTAACAGTTTCTTCTGCCAAATGACTATTCTGAGAGTTTGCAATCTACACAAAATTGTAATTAAAATTTCTCATCTCGAATGTATGTTTTTTTGTTGTTGTTCAAATAACTTCTACAGATTTTGTTAAAACTAAAATATATTCGTACTTATATGAGTCCTTGTTTTGTAATAGAGTTGTGAGATTTAATTAATTTTAGTCATTCAATTTCATAAAGAAAATCTTATCTTTGTAATTGAATATTCCCATAAGAACTTGTCAAATAGTCATGGAAAATGTTTTAAAATTTTATAAAAAATAATACTCTTTCACTGATTTATATTATTTAATAAATGGTTTTTATCATAGACTTTAAAGGAGATGAATGTTTTAAAAATATGCTTCTGAAATCTAGTTAACACAACTGGTTTTTCTCAAAACTGGAAACACTAAGCTATGCACGAAGCAAACAGATTCGTTGTGGCTACCAAATTTATTTTCAACAGAATGGGGATGAAGTTAGGGACCGAATTTTGAGGTGATGGCGATGACAATTCTATTGACCTAACAGTAAATATTTTATAACAGTAGAAAATAATTAAGTGCTGTAAAATTTCTATTGATACAATGGCAACTCATTTGCTAAATCTTGGAACAATTCGGCTGTTGAAAATTTTTCTATATGTGAATAGTCAAAAAATATACAAAAGAATTAATAGTTATTCAGGGCTCTATATTTTGCATCCGTCTGGGTCTACCTACTTGAGTTCAAGCCGAATTAATTCGGTTATCATAAGTTCAATTATTTAGTTTTTACAACTGAATCGGAAAAGTGGTTTCTATTATATTTTACAAAATCCTGCTATTTAAACCAAATTACTGAAATATTCAGATAATTTAACCAAATTTATATAGCATTCGGTTTCGTTGACCGAACTAAAGGTAAATACAGTTTCTGGGAACAGTTTCAAACTGAACTAATGAACAATTTGGTTCTTACAAACGAATTTCAGCTGCGGCAAACGAAATCTGTTGCGACGGTTAATGTTCCGTTGTGTGTTTTTTTTTTAAGAAAGGATATTTTTAAGAAAGCAATGTTTTTCGGAAAGGGATGTTTCTCGGAAAGATATTTTTTATGAAAATTGCTTTTTAAAGAAAACTTTATTTTTTAAGAAAATATACTTTTCTATGAAAAGACAATTTTTTTAAACAAGGTGCTTGTTAAGAACATGTATTTACTTAAGAAAATATATTTTCTAAGAGAAGGTACTTTATTACGGAAAGTTACTTTTTTAAAAAAGTGTATCACGTCTTGTTCATTTTTTATCGCATGCTGGCAATACTGTAAAACAGTCAATACTGACACTACAATTGCACAGTTATCAATTTTACAGAAACCCACATGCATTCTAAATCTTCATAATAGTAGCGTTTAAGCCTGTCAGGGAGATTGTGTGTTATTGATTCAAGCAATTATTGCTTTGTGTGTGGTGAATATTTGGTTGAAAAAAAAGGATATGCAATACCAGAATCATTAAAATATGCATATTTACATTATTTTGGTTTTGCTATCAGATACTTGGAGAAACCGTGGACACCGACAATGTTTTGCAATAGTTACAGAGCTTTTTATACAACTGGTCAAATGGCAGGAAGATCTATTTCGATTTTTCAATTCAAGTACTTTGGAGAGAATCAAGTATACACCAAAGCGATTTTTATTTCTGTTTAACAAAAGTTGCTGGATTCAGTATCAAAATTCGAAAAAAATATTACTTACGCGAATGTCCCATCGGTTTCCAAATCAGTTCAACGAACAAAAATGTCCCTTTAGCAGTCCTTCCCAGTGCTACGAGCAGTGAGTCCGAAACATTTTTTACCTGCACTGGTAGTTTGTATGAAGCTGGCGATGAACGCCATTTAGTGACTCTAGCAGAGCTAAATGATCTAATTCGGGATTTACATTTAAGCAAGACGCAGAATTACAACATAGCTTCACGCATGGAGCAGTGGAAACATCTTGAAGTTGAGACAAAAGTAACAATCTATAGAGATAGAAGCTTGGAATTGGCTGCAGGTTTTGAAAAGAAACACTCTATTCTACACTGTACTGATGTTGATGGTTTATTTCAAAAAATGAACCAGCCATATGACGAAACTGAATGGAGATTATTCATTGATGGCTCTAAGTACAGCTTAAGGACTCTTCTTTTGCATAATGGGAATGAAAAACCATGCATACCAATTGCTCATGCTATTAATACAAATGAAAATTACGAATCAATGACTGAAATTTTTACATTACGCAAATACAACGATCATAAATTGGAAGATCTGTGGTGACCTTAAGTTGTCTGATTTAAATTTCTTTGTACATATAGTACAGATAATCGTAAGTAACTGTAGATTAATCTGTATCAGGTCATTGGTTTGTTGACTGGTATGCAAGGAGGTTTCACAAAATATTGTTGTTTCCTTTGTCTATGGGATAGTCGCGCTATATGTCATCATTACGTCAGAACAGAGCGGCCAAAAATAACTGAGTATTCACCAGGAAAACAAAACATTTCAAACCATTAATTGATCCAAATGGTGTTCTTCTTCCGCCGCGGCACATAAGATTTTTCCTTTTTTCGAACCTTGTCTGGACAAAGATGGTGGAGTATTTAAATATCTTTTAGCGGTTTTTCCTAAAATTTCATATGTTAAAATCAAAGAAGACATATTTGTTGGAACTCAGATCATGAAGCTATTGAATGATGACAATTTTCCACAATGTTTATTGGAGAAAAAGTATGCAGCCTGGAAATCTTTCAAGAGCATCGTGGACAGTTTTCTTGGAAACAATAAGAGGGAAAATTACAGACAAATTGTTGCTATATTATTGAAAAATTATCACGAATTAGGTGCACGAATGTCACTCAAGATACATTTAGTTCATTCGCATTCAGGTTCTATTTCCACAAAACCTAGTTGCGGTGAGCCATAAACAAGGGGAGCGCGCTCACCAAGAATTAATGAAAATTTAAAGAAATTATCAATGATTTTGAGACAAAAGCATGCTGGGACTCTAATACGTGAAACCGAACCAACAAAATACAAACGACGGTTTGTAAATCAACTAATGATTTTTTATGTAAAAAACAAATAACAACTTTCTTTCTATATCTCGAAAACCTGACGTAATAGAGAAAAGCTAATTACAGATTCGAATTCAGCCCACCAAATTACCCTTGGTAAGGTATTTGGTTGCTCCAGTCCAAAACCTTGTTGGCTAGTGTTATCTATACATAGAATAAACAAATAATGTCGAGTATTTAGCGAACATAGTGCTTCTAGATATTCCGATATAGAAATTTGTTTCATCAGGACAATGTACCAGTTCAGACTGGTATTTCTTCTCTTTCCAAATTTGATAGAAATGACTGGATGGAAAAGGATTTGTCAAAATAAAGAGGTATGGTTCATTGCTATTTTGAAAAGATTGGTGGATTTCACTTTAAACCGCATATCCGACATATTAAATCTCTCTGGGAAAAGCGTAGCCAAATCAAAGGAGAACATATTCATAAATATGGACATTTAGCAACAGTTTTCATTTATTTTTCTTCAAATGGAGGCTAAGGTCTTTGAAGTTGGGCCAAAGGCTGAAAATGAATGACATACTCAATCACGACCTGTGAACAATCTCTGGGTCGGGTAAAGCCAATAGGGCTGATTTTAATGTGCAGAAGACTCAATGTTTTTCACTGAACTTAGATTCAACAATGTCTTCTGTATATATAGTAGGGCGGGTCGATTTGTAAGGAGGCAAAACAATCGCTCAAGTGACAAGGAAAATCATATTCTAGGAATCAAAATATGAAACTTTGCCCAAGGAACCATACCTCTAAAACAAATTCTGATGTCCTGACATTTGACGTGTCTGTCTGTCTCTCTGCCATGGGGCAACCCCATTCCCCCTCATGCAATTGATCTCAAACTTGGCCCATAATTTGCTGTGACTACAGATTGATTTGACTACCCCACGCAGAGTCACGCATAGTCACGGAGTGATCTAAAAGTTATTTACCCTCATCCGATCGATCTTTCTGAATAACATAACGTACTCAAGGCGTATGATTATTATTTATTATCAGAGAATAAGATACGTATGCGTATGAGTGTTAATTTTAATATTAAATCAAACGTAGTCAGCCCAATTCTGACAAAAAATGTTAATTTTTTAAATGTTTGTATGGGGAACACTCAAAAACTTTCTTCACTCCTTAAGATCTATACCACTTGCATCCGACCGAAAATGGAATACAACTTCCATATATGGTGAGGGGTTTAAAAGACTATTTTGGAGCTACTACTAACATGAGATGTTCTCTGCTTAGATTAGCAAACTCACTCCTGGTGCCCCAGTTTCAGTTCTCTCTACCCGCTTCTTCAGTATCGGGCAGTTGACCGCATAAAAAATATGCATAAACCAATTTTGAGTGGGATTTTAATTAATTTTTTTGGCTGCAGATATGAAAAAGTTCATATCGGATGCTATATCTATATGGGGACTAGGCCCAAAAATGGACCTGTCCTGACCATGTTTGGTAAGGTCTCTTGTATTTGGCAAAAATATATACAAACAAAATTTGAGAAGAATCAGTGCAATACTTTTGTTTTTTGATAGATTTAAGTGAAGATCGGGAAGCAGCTCTATATGGGGCCAAAGCATCATTTTTGGACTACTCATTAATGAACGCATACAAAAGCCAATTTGAGTAAGATCTATATGACAATTTGGATCTTATGGCAATTTATGTCGATTTCATAGGGGTAATATGTATGGGGGCTAGGTCTGAACATGGACCGATTCTCACCAATTTCTACAGCGTTCATCCCATGGCTGATAAAAGCTCACATGCCAAATTTCGTCAAAATATGTTCATATTTGCGACCTACCGTTTGATTACAAAGTTTACATGGACACACAGACGGACGGACGGACATTGTTAAATCAACTCAGAAAGTGATTCTGATTCGATCGGTATTATTAAAGATGGGTCTAGGTCAAATATTTTTGGTTGTTACAAACAGCAGCACAAAGTCATTATACCCAAACCACATAGTGGTATAGGGTATAAAAATTTGTTTAGCAGTCGAACTTGCCATATATGGAATAAACTTCTTAAACAATTATTTCCTGATAGTTACAATCTAACAAAATTTAAGTCAGATACCTACAAATACAACTCCCTCTTTGCTCCTGCACAATGCACTGCATTTATAGGGGGCATCCCCTGAGAGCTGGTTAAAAATAAAATCAGAAAAAATTAAATTGGTTCACAACTTTTTGTTTAACTTTGAATTCTAAAGAAATAAATTAAATAATAAAATAGCAAAATTACAGTGTACTTAATTCTCTATTAAAAAATAAATAAGCACATAAATATGTTTTTAAATTATACTAAATTTACTAACAAGTATTTAAATTTTTATAAATTTTTTTTTTTTTTATTAATTATGCTCCATATCAACAACACTTTCATTCTTCTAATCACTATTACATCAAATTTTATACTCATCATAATCTTTGTCATTTTTGTAGTCATCATCTTCATGTTTGGCAAAATTATTAAATCTAGTGCCATCTGTGGTATATGATGAATTTTTTTCTAATAACTTTTACTTTTGGCAGTAAGTAATGGATCTGAACTAAGTGTAAATTTAGTATCTCCAAATTTTAAAATCTTTGTTTCGAGCTTCCTGAGCTTCCTCAGATAGGTGGACCGTGAATAAAGAATTTACGTAATGTGGAAGGCATAACAAACCACAGGTAGAGCTTAAAGACTGGTTTGGCCGTATTGTCAGAATAGATTTTAAACTTTTCAACTTAAATATCATGTCCACAGAATACAATAATAGGTATCGCATGCATTCGTTAAATCAATTCTTTGTCCACTTTTGTAGTTTGTGCAGAAACAACGACATTCTGAAAAAAAAATTCTGAAAGTGTTGCTATCGTTAGAGTTTCTAAAGCCTGTCCTCAGTTGAGCGATGATCAGTAGTATGACAGCACTGAGTGGGACAGTATTTTGTATCATTTTCCTTTGGAATTTTATGTTAGAGTGGACTGAAAATCAAAATATTAAAACGTAGCAAGGTTAAGACATTTTAAGTATGTTGAACTAAAAAACAATTTGTAATGTTAAGATTTCCTGTTTTCTTCAATTTTTATATACATGATCATTAAAATAAGTTGTTGATATACTAGGCTACATATCTACAACACCAATAACAAAAATCACAGTAACAAAAACAAAGACAAAACATAAAAACCAAATAATGAACAAGTGTTAGTTATTGCGTTTGCAGCATATTTTGATTTACAACTGGGGATTTTTAAAAGAAAGTTAAATATTATGCGTAATTGAAAATATACGCAAAATGTTTTTTCGGAATCCACAATCTGAAATCCAATAGTAATTTACTGTGAAAACGGTTTTACCCAATCTCAGCCAATAACATTCTGAAACTATATATTTTTTTCTAAAAAAAATTATCAATAAGATACAATATCCGAAGTTGAAGCCTCCATTTAAAAAGGGTTTTGATTTTAAACAAAAACCAAAAAAATATACTCGAGATTCGTAGTTTTTTCTTTTCACCAATTTGCTCTTAATTAACGAAAATTATTGAACTTTGAGAGAGTGTAAAAAAAATGAAATAACGTGAAAACATTTCTTTTGACAGCAACTGATGGTGAATTTTATCTGCTTTAAGCCGGTATTAAAACTTATTACAATTTGTAAACTTAAACTTTTGAATAAGTCCTCAATTTTGACACATTTCAACCCAACGTGCATCGATTTGAAAAATTTTGAGGCATTTTATACCACTGTTCTTGGGGAACACGCTTTATGTCTTCTTTTGTTCTGCTTTCGTTAGTTCTGATTTGGCGGTCTATATGCTATCGTAGATGATCAATCGGAGCCATATTCGGCGATTCAAAAGTTCAAATAAATCTTTCCTTAAAGTACTGAATGTAATTTAAACCAAATTGTATTACTTTTTTCCACAGAATTATTTCCAAACATGTATATTTAACACACAAAAACAAAATGAACTCCAATAAATTACTGCACTTAAATTAATTTACAAATGATCAAATGCATTTGATGAAACTGTTGCTATGGTCATTGGTCAAGTACATAAACGTAGTATATGAACCAGCTATAAACCAATTTGATCGATGATTTAGTTGTGGTATAGGCTGACACACATGTGCCATAGAATGCCAATACAAAAAAGTCGTGCACAATTCATTCGATTGTGGTATTTAAATAAAAAATATGCCATTCAATTCAACATTTTGCTGTAATCCTTTTAAAAGATCCGGTCACAAGTCCAAGAATGGATGCTACAGTATACTAAGAATAAAAACATTATGATCTCAAATAAAATTTGTGGGACATGTAGAATAAAATTTTCGCATCTGAAGAAATCTAATAAATCTAATTTGGAAGAAGGTTCAGACATAAACGAAAATGTAGATACTTTCGATGACATTGCGTCAGGCATGGAAGAAGATGACATTGCGTCAGGCACGGAGGAAGTTGCTATTTCAAAATTAAACCAATCTTTACCGTATCTGGAACAATCTCCGATAAAAAAGAAGAAGTTACATCAAAAACGGTACAGAGATGCAAAATTCAGGAAAATAAGTGATTCGATTCAAGACAAAATTTTCCACGGTTCAGCACAATCAACTTCGCATATGTGCCCACAATCCGAAATAATAGAACAATTAAAAGAAAAGTTTAAAACATTAACAAAAAATTGTGAGAAAATCCAACTGCTAACAATTTTACCAAAAAGCTGGGCAATACATAAAATTGAGGAGGAATTCCTGGTTACAAACTATATCGCGCGAAATGTTAAGCATTTGGTTGAAACAAAGGGTGTGATGAGTACGCCTAACCCAAAACTGGGAAGTCCAATTTCACCAGTGACAAGCAGTTTAGTAAAATCCTTTTATGAATCCGATGACGTCAGCAGGTGTATGCCCGGACAGAAAGATTTCGTGTCTGTTTTTGAAAATGGTACAAAAGTCAGGAAAAATAAAAGACTTTTGCTTGGAAACTTAAGAGAAATGTACGCCTTATTCAAGGAACGACATGATGGAATAAAAATAGGTATTTCCAAGTTTTACCAACTTCGACCGAGGAATATAATTCTAGCAAATGCGAGTGGATCTCATAACGTGTGTGTTTGTACAAAGCATCAAAATGTGAAGCTGATGATTGATGCTATAAATTTAAAAAAATTAACTGCTGGTGTTCCGAATTATCAGCTTGAATGTTACAAAGATTGTTTGAAACAAATGACATGCATTCCATCTTCTTCAAAGTGTCACCTACGTAAATGTAACAAGTGTCCAGGAGTTGAAAATTTAAAAGCAAAACTAAATCAATTACTAGAGCAAAATGATATTGATGAAATAACATATAAACAATGGGTAAGTGTAGATAGGGATAATTTGGAGACCATGATTGGCCAAGCCGACGTTTTTGTGGATTCCCTATGTGAAAAGCTTGAAATTCTATTACCTCATTCATTTATTGCAAAACAGCAGGCAGCATATCTGAGCGAAAGAAAATCAAATTTGGAAGAAAATGAGTATGTAACAGTTTGCGATTTTTCAGAAAATGTTTCTTTTACTGTTCAGGATGCAGTCCAGGGATTTCACTGGAACAACTCTCAGGCCACTTTATACCCAATTGCTATTTATTTTAAATCAGATGGAAAAACACAACATACAAACTTCATAATAATATCTGATTGTCTTGTACACAATTCTGTAGCTGTTCACCTATTCCATTGCCACCTGAATGTATTTTTGAGAAAAAAGTTTAAAACAACCCCGAAGAAATTCACGTCTTTTTCAGACGGTAGTGCTGCCCAGTTTAAAAATAAAAAGAACTTTATCAATTTATGTTATCATATGGAAGATTTTGGATGTAATGCTGAGTGGCATTTTTTTGCAACAAGCCATGGAAAAGGCCCAAGTGACGGTCTTGGAGGTACCGTAAGGAGAGAGGCAGGTCGAGCTAGTTTACAGCGTCCATTACAAGGTCAAATAACTACTCCAAAACAATTATATGAATGGTGCTTGCAAAATCTTTTGAACTGTAATTTCGAGTTTTTAACTCTAGAAGACCACGAAGGAGAAGCACGGTTCCTTCAAATTCGTTTTAAAGATTTGCGTACTATTTCTGGAACTCAAAACCTGCATTCTATTGAACCAGTAGAAAATTAAAGTCAAGCGATACTCGGCAAATGCAGATTTTTTAATTGAAATCCTTCAGAAATAGATAAATATGCTGTAATAAAGTGTTTAATAATGATAATACATTATGTTTTACTTTTTATTAAAGGTTTAGCAATGGAGAAAAAGAGTTTAAGCAAAGAAAAGCCGAAAAAGTTCCGTTACATTTGATTTGTCCTTCTTTTTGTAATTTGTCACCTTTTTGTATTTTGGTACATTTCATGAAATACATAAACCTTCGCCTGCTTTTTTCTTAATAACTCATGTTGTAATAAAGACTCCGCATTGAAATTTGACCGACTTGTACAAAACATAATAAGAATTAACATATACTTTTTTGAAATTTTTAAAAATATTGATTTTCGAGAAATATCCTTTGGAAGTTTTAGTCCTTTTTTTATTTACATTATCCTTGATCGAAAATTTGAAAAAAAAAATTTTTTTTGGAATGGCGCATGTTTCAGTCTGTGCAATGAATACTTTATTAACGTACAATGAATACTTTTCGAGATATTAAAAATTGTGTTAAGGCATCTGAGTGCATTTTTATTGATTTTTGCCAACTTGAAATGGCCATAATTCTGAAAGTTCGAAGGCTATATGTCTGAAAGTTGGCGAATATTATTGTGCCGATCCATAGATCATGTGTACAAAATCTTATCAAATTTGGAGGTGATGAGGTCACAAATGTTAATATTTTCGGTTGATTTCATATGTTTTTACCCTAGTATGGTATGTATACTACACGTCAGTCAGGACTGTAATTGACATTTTTAGTCTCCAACAACTGCTTACTTAATTTTGTTATGTAAATTTGTTTGTACTTATGAAAATTACAGCCAACTGCTTAGTAAAGGCCAAATTAACCGTCTGTTTCAGACTTGTTTAAAGTGCATTTATTAAAATGAGTTCATTACAATCAAAAATATATTAACATCGTCAACAAAATATATTCTAATGAAATTTAGTACATGGCCTTATCGAAATTCTGCTCATGTTCAGACCTAGCCTCCATACAAATAACCTAAATCAAATCAACCATAATGGCCGTAAGCTGCAGACTATCATATATATAGCGATAAGATTTGGTCTATTGCCCCCTAATCTCTATTCCAAAAATAATCCATGTAAGTTATAGTCCTCATAAAAAGCTGTTTCCCGATATCTATAAAAAATGTTGCATACATTTTTTCAAATTTGGTATGTATTGTGTGCTTTTTCATATATAAAAATAGCATCATAATTGAACCGTTTCTTATTTACACGCTACAGTTTAATAACCATAGCACTAAAATTTGGTTTATGACCATTTTCGGTATCCAGTTATTGTCTCATAAAACTTCAGTCCATGACCCTTTCTCGAAACGTATGGTCGGTCTACACCGACTATTTTTATTTTATTTACCAAAATTAAATTTAAAGTGCGAAAACATAGGACTATCTTTGATCTTATTATGTTTCACATTAAAGAACTTTTTCGATACTTTTGGTAACACGATGGCTTTCTTTGAAATTTGTTTTATATATCTCCCATTAGAGATTTCGTTTAATAATACTGTTTATACCCTACACCACTATGGGGTTTGGTTATAATGACTTTGTGCTGCTGTTTATAACTACCCAAAATATTTGACCTAGACCCATCTTTTATTATACCGTTCGGCTCAGAATCACTTTCTGAGTCGATTTAGCGATGTCCGTCCGTCCGTCCGTCTGTCCGTCTGATGTGTCCATGTAAACTTTGTAATCAAACTACAGGTCGCAAATATCAATATGTTTTAATGAAACATAAGCTTTTATCGGCCAGAGGATGAATGCTATTGAAATTGGTGAAATTCGGTCCATGGTCAGACCTAGTCCCCATACAAATGACCCCTATGAAATCGACTTAAATTTCCATAAGATCCAAATTATCATACAGATCATGGTAAAATTGGGATTGTGTGTGTTTATTACATCCATTTGTCAGTTGTCCAAAAAATTAACCCCATGTGGTAATTCTTCTTCATAGCCCCATAAAGCTGCTTCCCGATTTTCACTTAAATCTATCAAAAAACAAAAATATTGCACAGTTTTTTCTCAAATTTGGTTTGTATATATTTTTTCAAAATATAAGTGACTATCAAATATGGTCAGGATCGGTCCATTTTTCGGTCTAGTCCCCATATAAATATAGGTTCTGATATGAACTTCATATCTGCAGCCAAAAAAATAATAATAATGCCACTAAAATTTGGTTTTTTCTTATTTTCTATATCCACTTTGTTGGACCGCCGAGATGGGGTCTCTAATAACTTGTTCAGACGAGTGTTCTTGTTTTATTTTGACGTTTATATTTTTTGTTCAAATATTTGAAGACATCCTTCTGCCCTTCACGTTTCACTATTTAATTTTATCCATTTTTATTTGATACATATATGTAAATATATAATTTTTATTTGTTAAATGTTTCTATTTATTTTATTCCAGACATTAATTTTTTGTTTTTTCTTTGTTTATATATTTTTGACAGCTAGTTCAAATAAACTAGCGGTAATTTTTTATCAAAATTGGAGATGACAGTACATTTTTTGTGGTTCGTAACCAATTTCAAAATGAACCAAGTTGGTTCGCTCTCAAAATTTTGTATGGAGAATAATGTAGGCTTAATCGTGATTGGGGTACGAACCGTGAATGAGAGAGCGAACCTCGAATCTTGTTGTCCGTCTGAACATAGCATAAGCCATAGTGTAGCATATAGTCGGTCTAGACCGACTATAGTTTTCTTACTTGTTTTATTTTCAAATATATGAGTATAAACATAGGGATTTGTATTCACATTGAATTTAACGATAATTACATTCACCCCTTTTATGTGGCCACAATTCTATGAGCTTCCCCATAAATACGTTTGTACGAAGGATATGCATCCATATGCATAAACAGTTAAAACCATGTAAAACAGAAATTCAAAAATTCTACAAACATACACACGTCTGTTTTATTTTTATTTTAGTTGTATAGACTCACATATAAATGGGCCAAAAAAGCAAAACGCAAATCTCAACGGGTATAAATGTTACCGAAAAGCACAGTACGAGTATGTACACCATACACATTACGGGTAAATGTATTTTCATGTTAAGCAAAATATTTTATACTTTTGATGGTCATAATTGTTATTAACAAACATCAAATAGGATAACAATGTTTTTTCATTATAAACATTTGTACAAACATGTGTAAGTAACCCCTACGCAGATCAGTTGACTTATTATACATATGTACATATAAAGTGTAGATGTTGAATAGGGAGTGCAAATGGCATCATTTATTTGTATGATTTTATATGTGTTTATATGTGAGTGTGTTGTTGCTTATATGTAGTTAGTCGTGGAATAAAATCTCCATTATAATATTTTTTTAAGGCCATTATCACTGATGACGCATATTAATGGAAATTTAGTGCAAATTAACTGGTAATAGCTAATAATCAAAAAAGGCAGACTGTAGTATCAAATTGCATTTTAAATATTTGAATATTAGATGTATAAGAACACCTAATATTTTTTTTCAGAAATTTGATTTTGAAATTTATGTGGTATTCTTCATATAATTTAATGTTTGAAGATTATTTCATGCAAATGAGGTTTAACATAGCCCCACAAAAAATAGTCTAAAGGCGTTAAATCGCACGATTTAGGCGGCCAATTGACCGGTCCCTAACGTGAAATAAAATGTTAACCGAACTCGCCTCTCAATAAGTCCATTGTTGCGCGTGCTGTGTGGAATGTGGCATCGTCTTGTTGAATCCACATGTCATGCAAGTCAAGCTCTTGCATTTTGGGCAAACAAAAGTTGGATATCATCTCTCTGTAGCGCTCACCATTCATAGTTACGTTACGATTCGCATCATCTTTGAAGATGTACGGTCCAATGATGCCACCTGCCCATAAACCGCACCAAACTGTAATTTTTTCTGGATGCATTGGTAGCTCTTCCAATGCTACTCGCTGAAATTTGGTGCGAAATTTAGCCACAATAGCCCGAATAGCCGCTTCAGTGGGTCGATTAAACTGACCATAAAATGGAAGAAGCGCGCGATGAACTTTCTTAACAGAGCACGCATTTTTATAATAAAATTCAATAACTTGCAAGCGTTGTTCGTTTGTAAGACGATTCACGGTTAAATTATAGACCAAACTGAAGATGTTTGACAACGAAACAAAACACGAAACGTGCGTCAGATGTTTAACCCAGTGTTGCCAAAAAGATAATAGCTAAAAAATCACCCTTTACTTTATAAATTTCTTAAGTATTGTTCGATTAACTAAATTCAGTATAAATACGTTGACCATATTTTTGAACGAAAAAAGGACATATAGCAATATAATAAGAACTAGATGTAATCCGGTGTGCTTCGCTACACCCTCCCCCTCCGCCCCCTTCCGAACCGTTATGAAAGGGCTCCCAAGGTTCTCACTATTACAGTAATTCAGATATATGACATTTAATATTAAGTTTGTGTGGGGGTACCTCGCGCATTTGTCTAATCCCGCCCATTTTTTTGTCTGACTACTCACGTTAATAATAGATGAACTGAGACAAATTTGCAAAACTTTCTCTATCATAGTACTTAATATATATGATATTAAAAATTTACTTTGTGTGGGAGGATCCACGCTCACCAAAAATATTTAAAAAATTATAGCCTATAGCACTTCCCATATCCGCAGTAATACTTTGTAAAAATTTCAAGTAGATCAGATGGGTAGTTACGGAGATTACCTCCTACAAACAAACAAACAAACAAACACTTATTACCTCTTTATTATATTAGTAGAGATTACAAGTAGTATTCAGTTTATTGAATAGATAATAAGATAATTCAAAAAATATTATATTAGTGAGTAGTAGTAATCATATACGAATATTATTGTTTATAAAACAGTAAAGTAAAGCCTTCTAAGCAGCCACATAAAAACTAAGTACAAGTGTTTTTTTTAATATCACTGATATTTCATAAAAACAATTCTAAGCGACTTTTCCGAAGTCCGAAAATTATTGTCAATTGAAAATATTTTTTCAGTTCGTACATTATAAACCGGTAAACATAAACAAAATTATACCAGCTTCATTATATTTTTACGTCCAATACTTTTATACCCTATACTATGTGGTCAGGTTATAATGACTTTGTGCTGATGTTTGTAACTACCAAAAATATTTGACCCAGACCCATCTTTTGTTATACTGATCCACTCTGAATTACTTTCTGAGACGATTTAGCGATGTCCGTCTTTCCGTCCGTCCGTCCGTCCGTCTGTGTGTCCATGTAAACATTGAAATTAGACTACAGGTCGCAAATATGAATTTATTTCAATGATATTTAGTATATAAGCTTCCATTGGCCGTAGCATTAACGCTATTGAAATTGGTGAAAATCGATGCATGTCCAGACCTAGTCGCTATATAAATGACCCCTATGAGATACTCTTACGTTAGCATAATATTCAAATTCTCATTTAGATCTCTGTCAAATAGAGTTTGTGTATGTTTATTACATCCAGTTATCAGAAGTCTAAAAATAAACCCTTTATTAAAATTCTTATTGACAGCCTCCATAAGAAGCTGATTACCGATCTTCACTTAAATCTATGAGGAAACAAAACTATTTCAGAGATTTTTCCCAAATTTGGTTTGCATAAGTTCTTTCAAAAAAAGTGACCATTTTCGACCTAGGCCTCATTCAAAGCTAGGATCCGATATAAAATTTTTCATATCCGAAGGCAAAAAAATTCATAACAATATCACTGAAATTTGTTTTATGCTTATTTTCTATATATAATTAGTTGGAGCCAATAGAGAGGGTTACAAAAAGCATGGTATAGGTATCGTGTAGTCGGCTAAACCGGCTATAATCTTCTTACTTGTTTAATTGAAAAACCCAAAAACAAAGAAACAATTACCAAAAAAAAATCACCAAATCATCCTTCCCCATTTCTCAATCATCTACATAATTTTTAACATAAGCTACTTTTCAAATAATTTGTTAACTCACTTAAAATAACTGAATTTTTTTTTCAATAGACTCCAATCAAAATAATCAATGTTTTTCATTAATATCTTCTTCCTTGCTTGGTCTTAAGTAAGAACAGCCTCAGGCATTGCAATGCGTTATGACCCTAGATCACATATATATTTACGAAATATAAAAGCTTGGCTATATGCAAAAAGTAACTACAATTCAACGCAATGATCATTAAAAAAAGATAGCAATATTATAGGACACTTTTGTTGAGAGAGAAAATTTTCTTTTAATGGCAAAACAATTTTATAGGCTTTTCACACTTACTGCGGTTTCAGGAAACGCCAGCATTTTGCTCTCTTTCATAATATTCATGCTAAATCACACTATAAATCACACATAATTTCATATAAAAAAACGCAGATATTTTGCTCATTTTACTGTGATTTGTTTGAAATCACAGTAAACACAAGAGAAAGAACAGGGTTGCTCTCCAATAGTAGTTAAAAAAAGCATTAAAATGAAAAAATCTGCATTGCTTATGTCAGAAAAATAATGAAAAAAAAAACGTGTTTGTTTATATTTCGTGATTGCTTTGTGCTGGTAAGTACTTATTTATTATTTATTTATTTATTGTTATTAATGCAAAACATTTAACTTTAACTAATTACAAAAGGAAAAATGGAGCCAATAAGTGATATATTGTGAGTATCTTAATTTTATATTGACTTTTCATTATAAAAATTTCATTTTATTTAAATTGAAAGGAAAGAAAGAAGTACAAAAAGCGAAGCCAATGAACGGACACGGCAGAGCAGATTCTGCTTGAGCTGTGGGAAGACAAGATTCTGCAGCTCGGCGGTAACAGGATATAATATAATATAAAAATACGATGATATAAACTCATATATTATTAAAATTAAATTCATTTTCTGATTTTTTATTATATTTGTTTATTTACGCGCTTGTGTTGTTTACAATCAAAACAAACTTGCTGCAGAATTGAGAAATGTCAAATGAAACCGCAGTAAATAACAAAAACATAATGTGAACACTATGATTTCGAAACCACCTCAAGAGAGCGAATTTCTGAGGTTTCGCTGAAACACAGTAAGTGTGAAAAGCCTATTAGAGTTCGCCAATAATTTTCCGTATTCATTGTCTACATCTTCACAAATCTCCTAAGTTTTTCTACTCTAAATCTGGAGATGTAAAAAAGATAAATTTTATACAATTATGAAATATATCTGAACTCGTCCACATCTAGCTGCACCTCCAAAGTTTATATTTATATTATATATATATATATATATATATTATATTTATATATTCTTGTCTCCACAAAATTCTACCTTGAAGGCTTTTCAAAAAATTTCATGGATTTGACATTGGCGCTCAATTTTGTCTAAAATTTTAACCATAGTTCCTTTATATGGTTGAAGATATCGTACTGCTATTGGGCATACTTCAATTGGCCCATGGCTGGAACATCCACCGTGACGACAACTGCCTCTTCATGGTTTATAGTTTCAAAATGGTGTTTTAAATCCGAAGTGACACCATCTGCTATGTAAAACTCTGCTTAACATATTCCACACCTTACATCATAGTCATTTACTGTTTTCTTTATGAATGGAAAACTTTTCTTTCATTCACTATTAAAAATAGATTTTCGCTTTGGTGGCATATCTGATATGAATGAAGTTTGTTTATATATTTGAATAAATAAACAAAGCTTATAATAGCGATAGAACAACTTTTTGCATAAAATTGCTATAAGCATTACTGTTTTAATTCTTAAATTTAAGTGTGACATTTCAGACTTAAACCAACTGACAAATAATTCAACCCATTGAACATACCTTTTTCATTGTTGCCAGGTAATTCCTACTTCGGATGATTATAATTTATAGCATTGCTTGAGTACATATTATAAAAATAGTATGTGGTGAAATTTTGGTGCTTTGAGAAAACAAAACTTATAATTTTAAATATAAAGGAAAAAGTCTTAGTTATCTAAATCAAATACAGTTCTCTCAAAAGGGACATTTTACCGTCGTACTCATTGAAGAAGATCTGAAGAAAATATGGACGACTGGTAAACGTATGTGTAAAAAAACGATTTATTTCCTTTAATTTTGTTAAGCTTATTTTATGGACTGAGATTGTTAAAACTATTTTATTTATATAATCCAGCTGTAATTTAGTAACAGCTGGGTAACAAAAAACATAAAATCTAACAAACAAAATATATAGGGCCAAATGCAAAAAAATTAAAGTGTACTTCAAAAACTTTATTGTATGTTTTTCATACAAAATTGTTGACAAAGTCTACTTGAAGTACACTTTAATATTTTTGCATACGGCCCATAGACTTTAAATACAGATATAAGCATAATCGGTATAATTCGAGTGAGTCGCAGCGTTCTTTATATCCAAGAAAAATTTATTTTTTATACCCTATACCACTATGTGGTTTGGGTATAATGACTTTGTGCTGCTGTTTGTAACAACCAAAAATATTTGACCTAGACCCATCTTTAATTATACCGATCGAATCAGAATCACTTTCTGAATTGATTTAACAATGTCCGTCCGTCCGTCCGTCCGTCCGTCCGTCCGTCCGTCCGTCCGTCCGTCTGTGTGTCCATGTAAACCTTGTAATCAAACTGCAGGTCGCAAATATGAATATATTTTGATGAAATTTGGTATATAACCTTTTGTGGGCCATGGGATGAACGCTGTTGAAATTGGTGAGAATCGGTCCATATTCAGTCCTAGCCCCCTTACAAATAACCCATATGAAATCGACATAAATTGCCATAAGAGCCAAATTGTCATATAGATCTTACTCAAATTGGGTTTGTATGCGTTCATTACATCCATTAATGAGTAGTCCAAAAATGATCCCTTTGACCCCATATAGAGCTGCTTCCCGATCTTCACTTAAATCTATTTAAAAACAAAAATATTGCACTAATTCTTCTCAAATTTTGTTTGTATATATTTTTGCAAAATACAAGAGACTTTACCAAACATGATCAGGATCGGTCCATTTTTGGACCAAGTCCCTATATAGATATAGCATCCTATATGAACTTTTCATATCTGCAGCCAAAAAAATTAATAAAAATCCCGCTCAAATTTGGTTTTTGCTTATTTTCTATGTCCAGTTAGTTGGGCCTAAGAGATAGGGTCTCTAAACGCATGGTATAGGGTATCGTCTAGACCGACTATAAGTTTCTTACTTGTTTTTAGCTACATTATTGCAAAAAAAATATAGCTAAGCTGCTGGACAACAACTGACACCTTTTTTTGAGAGGCCAGTAATTTTCAGAAACTTTTGAGACCCGTAAAAAAATTGCTGACCAATCTGGCCAAACTGAATACTAGGTTTCACTACCCTCTGGTAGTAGAATTGAACCTATACTATCAAGTCTGTGTATAGTTTTCACTGTAGCACTGTGTAATTAATCAAATAGTTAGTCATACATATACGCTCAGCTTTATAGAATAAGCAGATCAATGGAGTCAGTGATTAGCGTAATTATTTCGACGATAATAGAATTGTGAGCATCAATTGACACAAGTAACTCTGTTTTGGAAACGAGATGGCTTGTAAGAAAAATTATGTGGCTTACTTTGTCTTGTTAGTTCGTGTTTTTTATATGCTTTAGTTTAGCTGTAATTCATTTTAAACATCGAATAAAAGAAATTTATAATTTAATTTAAAAAGTAGAAAAAATCTAAAAAAAACTATATTATAATGCAAAAATTATATTATAATGCAATTTTAATAATGTTACAAACATCAGCTCTTACTAGATCAAAAAATTCAACAAAAATTATGTTCTTAACAGATCCAGCCTGAAAGATTTAGAAAAAGTATAAGACCACTTTTTTCTATAACCGATATCCCAAACAGTACAAGTCTGCAAAGCATTCTATACCCGATGTAGCCTAAAGCTTCACATCTGCAGTAGCGTTGAAAAAACGGTATTCATTACCCTACAACATGGTTATCAGCCTCGTTATTTCCCATCTACTTCCACTCAGTGAGATTTCTTGCATCATAAAATATCCTCCATCATAGTAAATGCACTGGCACTTGCGGTAAGGTTTCAACTAACAAAACATAAGAAACATCAAGTGCAGAACGTGTCCTTGCAAGTCGTCTGCCCAATCTTTACATATAAATCACTATGTCTGGGAACGCATATTATAGTAACCACTGAGAGAAGCTATAAATCTTCTTCCTTGCACTGTCATATGAGTGGGAGTACTTGTATAATGAATCGTTTCAAATTTAAGTTGTACATAATTACACATGGAAAACAAGTCCACCAACTGAAGTTTTCTAAATTTTAAATACTCTTTTGTCAATTGTTCAACAGAAATTTAATAGCAGTAAAACTTTTTCATTTTGCAGAAAGATTTACTATAAAATAGGTCAAACATGGTGCGCATATTATAAATAAATTTGATTTTTTTTTAATGTACCTAAAGATTGTTGATAAGCTTGTTCATCCAAAATAAGAATCCAGAATCCATAAAAACTGAAACTTTATCAAAAACGACTTGTAGCAAGATTGTAGGGTGTTTTGGAATATCGGAGACCATAAGGAATAATTTGATAAAATTAATACATCCTTAGTTTTTTAAGAAAATAGTTCTGAAAATTGTGGACGAATTTTTTATCATAAAGATATAAATAAAAAATTTTTTCAGTAACAACTCTTCATATATAATATTTCAAAAAGTGTTTTATAATTTTCAGACCATTAGCTTTATTTTAATTTTTCACTTTTGCTGGCACTATTCCTTATTTTTGGCTTAATATAGCACTGTGAAATGACTATAATTATAATCTAACTGGTCAAATCCAACTTTCTGTATATCATGATTTTCGGAAATAATTTCCACACTACAAAGGCAAAGGCAACCATAAAAGGTGGGTAAAAAATTCATAGGGAAGTTATATACAAGCTTAATTTAATTGATATTGTCATACACGTATAACCTAGGGCTTAGAGTTACATCACATACAAATCCTCATATTAAAGTTAATATAATGCATACAGAATTTAGTAATATAACAATTATTATAAAGTTTTGATGTTTATTATCAAGATGTTTATTTATCATAGTCAGACTTAGAGGCTAAAAAAAATTTTCTATAATGTTTCATATTTCATTAAAATGCATTACAGTAAAATGCGTGTCTAATAGCCATATATTTCTTTCAGCTATGGTATATGATTAATTAAAAAATCCAACAAATAAAATAAATGTTATTCTAACTTAACGTTCTTTACAATAATCAACAACTGGATTAATCAAAAAAAAAAAAAAAAAAGAAAGAACACTAATAATAAAAAAAAAGAATAATAATAAAAAGTAAGAAAATTACAGTCGGTCTAGACCGACTATACGATACCCTATACCATGGGTTAGAGACCCTATCTCTTCGGTCCAACTAAGTGGATATAGAAAATAAGCATAAACCAAATTTGAATGGCATTGTTATTACTTTTTTTGGCTGCAGATATGAAAAAGTTCATATCGGGTGCTATATTTATATGGGGACTAGGTCGAAAAATGGACCGATCCTGACCATATTTGGTTAGGTCACTTATGTTTAGAAAAAATATATACAAACCAAATTTCAGAAAAATCTGTGTAATATTTTTTTTTTTTTGTTTTTTAAAGATTTAAGCGAAGATCGGGAAGCAGCTCTATATGGGGCCTATTACTAAGAATTGTCCTATAGAGATTATTTTTGGACTACTGATTAATGGATATAATAAACACATACAAGCCCAATTTGACTGAGATCTATATGATAATTTGGCTCTTATGGCAATTTATGTCGATTTCATAGGAGTCATTTGTATGGGGACTAGGTCTGAACATGGACCGAATTTCACTAATTTCAACAGCGTTCATCGTATGGCCAATAAAGGCTCACGTACCAAATTTCATCATAATATATTCGTATCAGCGACCTGTAGTTTGATTACAAAGTTTACATGGACACACAGACGGACGGAATGACGGACATGGCTAAATCGACTCAGAACGTGA
Source organism: Cordilura impudica (assembly GCA_963682025.1). NCBI lineage: Eukaryota > Metazoa > Arthropoda > Insecta > Diptera > Scathophagidae > Cordilura > Cordilura impudica. Next base: position 111,164,380 of record OY821517.1, read on the forward strand.
TTCTGAGTCGATCGGTCTCATAAAAGATGGGTCTAGGTCAAATATTTTTGGTTGTTACAAACAGGAGTACAAAGTCATTATACCCAAACCACATAGTGGTATGCAATCACCGACAGGAGAGTTTTTACATTTATAACATGCAATTTTAAACGCATTTCAAGCTAAACGAAATGTTTTGCATTTTAAAATTTTATTCAAGGAGGCTTTCATTTGGCTATTAATTAAAACATTAAGTATTAAAATAGTGTATGCATAGGAATTTTCAAGCATATACGTAATTTGAAAACAACAAGTACTTTGTTATTATGGTAAGTAAGAATTAGTTATAATTATTGATTTTTTTTCTTTTAAAACAATAGCACGCAATGCAGGAATATACTTTCTTGGCTTTCGAGCCTGGTTTTTTTTTAGGTACTCGTAAACTTTTAAATACAATGAAATATAAAAAATGAGCGTTATTAGGTCAAAGGAAACTCAGTTTTTGAATCAACATTTATTAATGAATCAAATTGTTTTTCATAAATCTCATCTCTGAGACTAAATGAGAAAAATATTGTGAAAGCATTATGTTCCGGTTGACATTAAGCAACTCCTTTAGAGTACAATTTTGATTACTTCAATTAAAAAGGTAGTTATACCATAAGGGCGTGCCTTTTGGTTTAACATTTCATTTAACATTTACAAGAGATTTGTCAATATGTAATATTTGCCGATGTTACGGCAATACTAAGCTCATATTCAAGTTCATACAAAATTTTAAAAATTAACCTACTCAATACTACCGTGCCATAACACAATAACATCTCTATGTAAAATGAATGATTTTATTTTAACTATATCTTTGATTATGTAAAAAATGGCATTCAGAACACAATTCATTTGGGTAATACTTATTAGTTACTTTTAAGTAAATGTAAATGTCAATATTTTCCCGAAATTAATGTGCAATGCTTAAGCAAATTAAGTCGATTTTTTATCTTCTATTCTATTTGCATTCTAAAGGAGACTTCTCTCATAATACTCAGTATAACCTACCCTCAATTGTACCCCAATCTTACTTTATTGTCAAATTCCGTTAGGTAGCATAAGTACAAAAAAATACCTCAAATTCAAATCATGATTCCCGGTATTAAAATATTCGTCATAGGCCGAATACAAATTTCTTATGTGTAGTTTTTAAGCTTTAGTATTGATTTTACGGTTGGAGATGTTCTACTTGATTAAACGGTGTAACTACCAAAAATATTTGACCTAGACCCATCTTTTATTATACCAATCGACTCAGAATCACTTTCTGAGTCGATTTAGCTATGTCCGTCCGTCTGTGTATCCATGTAAACATTAAAATCAAACTACAGGTCGCATATATGAACATATTTATATGATATTTAGTATATAAGCTTCCATCGGCCATTGCATTAGCGCTGTTGAAATTTGCGAAATTCGGTCCCCATACAAATGACCCCTATAAAATCGAAATAAATTGCCACAAGATACAAATTATCATATAGATCTCAGTCAAATTGGGTTTTTATGTGTTTATTATATCCATTAATCAGTAGTCCAAAAATAATACCTATGGACAATTTTTATTCATAGGCCTCATATTGAGCTGCTTCCCGATCTTCACTAAAATCTATCAAAAAACAAAAATATTGCACAGATTTTTTCCAAATTTGGTTTGTATATATTTTTTCAAAATGTATGTGACTTTGCCAGATATGGTCAGGGTCGGTCCATTTTTCGACATAGTCCCCATATATATATGACACCCGATATGAACTTTTTCATATCTGCAGCCAAAAAAATTAATAACAGTGCCACTCAAATTTGGTTTAAGCTTCTTTTCTATACCTAATTAGTTGGACCTAAACGCATGGTATAGGGTATCGTATAGTCGGTCTAGACCGGCTATAATTTTCTTACTTGTTTTTTTTTATTTATTTGTACTAGCAGATTCCAGCGCCCGAAATTCAAGTGCAAATTCTAGACAACTTTTTTTCTAACTTAGCCAATTCACAAACCAAAATTTTTTGGTTTATTATTATTGTGAATGAAGATAACAAACTCATTAACAAATACATTAAAAAAATTTAATAAACACACACATAGCAGATGTATAATTTTATGTAATTTTTAGTAGCAATTTTAAATGCACTTTACTCAAAATAAAGGAAAAAATTAAAAAATCTGTAATTCTGGTGAACTGCTAGAAAGAAATACCTTTCAAATATTATACGTTTGATCCAAATCAGTATAAAATGGTAGAACAAAACATCGGTAAAAATAAATCACCTAGCCTATTAATATTACAGATATTGGTCTCATGGAATTGGTCTTATGGAATTGGTCTCATGTAATTAATGCTTACAAACTTCATAAAAAAACATCTTAAAATAAATTCGAATACGAATTAAGAGCTTAGAAAACATATTATTTTACTTTTTGTTCGTTAGTATTAAAGATTATTAAACTGAATACACATTCTACTGAGGGGGTTTGCGTTTCCATAATTTTAGATAATGGTAAGAAGTAACGAGTTGGCCGTTGAGAAATACTGAGTGAATTATAGCCAACAATAAAATAAGAACAAACATCGCCACTAAATATATTTAGAAAAAGAAAACGTTTAACATAAATCGCTTTTTATGGTTAGTACCTTAATAAGAGCAAGTCTGAAAAAAGTAATGAAAATTTTTAAAATATTCGCTTGACATTAAAAGAAAAACATTTATAAAAAAATCCAATTATTATATATTTGCTTCTATTAGATATGACACATTATTCACAGTAGCCAATATTTTAAGCTTTCTTGGTGATGCATCTCAAAACACTTTTGCTTACTAAATATTGCCCATGTGACAATCTAAGAAAAATTCATTTTATTCATAGTTGTGTTCAAATACTTTTCGATTATTAAATGTCCACTCGTGAGTAGACTCTATGAATTTTTATGAATTATTATGACTAACCCCATTTCGAAAAATCTTATAAGAACTCGAACCACTAAAGTGCCGCAAGAGTCAGTATTTCGCCAACCTTTTACTCCATTTTGTGAATAACGCGAGTTCAATCCAATGCTTTTAATGTTAATTATTATGCTATTATTGCCAACGGAAAAAATACAAAAATGTTTAATTTTATCGCAGAACTACTTTGACAAATGAAAAAATTAAATTAAACAGGAGACAACATAAGCAATTAAGATAAGATGAGATAAGGAAGGCTATACGCACTGCGACCAATTTGACCTTTTGTGCAGCCCATGGTTGTCGTAAAGATTAAGGCTTCTTATGGAGCCAATTACCCTATTTGGCATTAGTTTCCATATGTCCCGGGCGGACACAATGTATCCTCCAAGTGCAAGGATTCTCTTACCACTTAGCCTTGGACATTCACAGAGAATATATTCTGCTGTTTCCACCTCCTGCTCGCAGAACCTACATGTGTCTATAGCAGATTGTCGTCTCATTCGTAGATGATACTTAAGATTGCAGTGTCCTGTAGAGAATACCGTCAAGGTCCTTAAGTCCTTTTTGTCAAGGGTAGTTGAACACTGGATGGAGTTATGAATCTCTTGGCCTGCCGTTGACCTGGACTTTTGTCCCAGTATTCGGCAATTTGTGATTTTCTCCCCTTTTTTTTTATGTATCCCACTGGAACATCACAGAAAAATTCCGGACCGATGAAAGGACGACGGGCACCTCGATTGGCTAGGCAATCGTCTCTTTCGTTCCCTACATGTCCTTCATGCCCCGGAATCCAGCATAGAGTCAATTTGTTGCATCTACCTAATTCGTTTAGCCCTTCGATGCACTCCCACACCAGTTTGGTCGTCACTTTGTAGGCCATTATTGCATTTAGTGCAGCCTGACTGTCGGATAGTATATAAATGAGTGCCCTTTTTGTCTTTCTTCTGAGACATTCAGTCACGCAAGTAAAAATAGCGAAGACCTCCGCTTGGAAAATGGAGGGTATTTACCCATGGGTAAGGCACGTTGAAAATTGGGACCAAATATGCCCGCGCCCGTGTCCCCATTTCTTTGTTTTGAGCCATCTGTGAACCACACATGAGAACCTTGCTCTGGTACATAAGCAATTATATTTCCATTCAATAAGTCACCAAAGAAATTACCCTGTTAACTCTTTCTGGAACATTAGTAACAACACAAAACTCCACAAAGACAAAAAGTTGTCATTGAAAATTCACATCACTCAGTATTGTGACAAAGCTTTGAAATGTGGAAGGCCACTATTTCCTCTTCCATTAAGTAGGGAATTTAATAAAGTAATTCGTTGGTGCTTTCTAGTTTATCACAAGTCAACTATCTTCAATCAACTATATATCAGATTTGAAGGCAGGTGTAGATTAGGGGTATATTCAAATTTCGGGCTGTGATGTACTTATACCGACACCAATTTAATTAAATTTTATTCTTGATATTTAAGTATAAATTATTATTAAATTTATAGAATTGGTTAAGACAAAAATGGGTTACATTCAAAATCTCTCGTTTGTATTAAAAATTATATAAATTACAAAACTTTAAGCAAAATAGAATTAGAACAAGAGCGTTAATTATAAAAACTTTCAAAAATTTTTATATTCCAAAATTCATCAAGGTTTATGCAAAAACCTTTTTGAAGCCAGCTCTATACGGTCTGCATTGGGGAGATTTGATGTTTTCATAAAATGCGCAAATCTTCAAGATTTTACACAATAAGAAATTTGTCAAATCAATTAATTTTCCTAACTTTTGAGAAGATCTAGAAAGTGGTTAATAAAATATTCAAAAATATATATTTTCAATCTTTTTACCTTAAATTGTATTTTTTGTAAGTTCTAAATATTTTCTGTTAATAAAATGTAAGTTTTATTTTGTTGTAATACTTTTATGTAAATTCGCAAAATATTGTACCAATTAATTTATTTAAGTAAATAAGTAAATATATATATATAAATATATAAATTATTTTTTATATTTATATACTTCTATTTAATTTTATTTGGAAATGCAAATTAAAATTTCTTCTGATTTCTCAATTTCATTGTTATTGAAAACAAAACTTTTCTGCTGATATAAAAGCGGTTAACTGCAATTTAAAGCAAGTAATTGAGTATTAGTATTTAGTGAAAAAAATTACTTCCAAAAATATTGATGGTTACCTAAATAATTAATATTTATTCCTTTTTCTTTTATGCCTTGACACAACTTTTGAAAAAAATTTTTTTTCTATTCAAGCAATTTTTTTATAAATACCTTTCATTGCAATCAAGCTTTTATATATAGTATACAAGGTCGCGTTGCTGGCCCTAAGAAAAGATCCCTGAAAACTTTATCAAGATGGGTCGCGCCATTTTGGAGGCCATACGGAACACACATTCATACATACACGCATCCATTTTTATATATATAGACAGATTATGCTTGTAAATATAAAAAAAAAATTGATTCACATTTTATAAAAATCAAGCTATAGCTATATTAAAAATATTAGACTGCTCGATTTAGAACATAGGTCGGCAAAGCGTAAAATGAGGTTGTGTGTGTGTGCGAACTACCCAGCAATGTAGAAAAGAAATTAACAACGAGATTGATATACAAACGGAACTTTTAATACTACCAAGCTGATTTATTTACACAAACAAATTCTCTGTATTTTTACTGTTATGACAATTTCTTATTAATAAAATGTGTTCTAAATTTGACGAACTTAACTTATAGCGTTGCTTGGAAGAAATGGATTTTAAGTCTGAAAAAATTTGTTCACAGAGGTAAATATAAGGAAAAAATGATAAACCTTTTAAATAATTTTTTCGTAGTTCGGGAAATGCGAATTTATCCAAATTTATTTTTCGTAATTATTTATCAATTTGAAATGTTTGTTGGGACAGTATTGCTGAAAAAAATAAAAATGCATCCGCCGCATGTGCATACATCGCTGTATCAACGACGACTAATTGAAAGGGCATAAGTATATGCGCGAAGTGGTCTCTGCACAATTGTGCTATGAAATGCCGACCACTGATTTAGAAATATTATTATATTTGTATAGAAAAATGTTACTGATTGATCGATTTTATTATATTATGAATATCAAATGTTCTAACCAATAAAAAAAAATCAAAACTTTTCTAAAAACAAGTCTGAAATTTGAGGATCCTAAACCATATAGATTTTACTTTGCTAAAATAATACATACAACAACATGTGCCACAAACAGCTTTTATATCACTAAACAATGACATAATCTTAAAATCTCGGTTATAAGTATCAAAAATTAACACCTGAACATTAGCAAATCAATTTACTAGACCATTAACATGTTTAGTGTTTCAGTTTTTTTTGTTTTTTTTTTTTCAATATTCAATTGAGCGTATAATTGTTAAGATCTTTTTCGATATAATGTTTACAAAATGATTGCTATATCTTTGGCTGTTTTTTTTTTTTTTTTTATATATAAATTCACTACAGATAAAACATAAATGTAGATGTATTAACCAGTTCTACTAAATATTGTCTTAAATATTTTTTTTTTGTTTTTTTATTCAAAAGTTTTTCAAAGAAAAGCACTAGTCAATTCTCCACCTATACATCCGTCCATTCATTCGTTGAAATTTATTTATGAGTTTTTCTTTATTGTTAGTTTTTCTCAGTTTCTATTCCTATTCGCTTTAATAGGATTTTTTGCTGTTTATTTATGTAATTAATTATATAACAACAACTGCTGTAAATAAATAGTATTAATATTGCTCATGCTTATTTATGTATGTGTATGCTATTGTGTGTCTGTGTATGTTTATGTGTATAAAAGAATAAACATTCATTTTTGTGTTGAAAAGGATTAAAAATGGGAGGAAAATAAATAAATGTCTACAGGTTGTTTGACATTAATTGATATTTTGTGTTTGTGTTTAGTTGTTATTGTTGTTGTTCTTTTAATACAATTATTGTATAATTGTCTACGTGGTTCACAATTTTGTGATTTTGTTAGTTAATATAATTAATGCAAATCATTTAAATGCTCCAACTGTTTTGTCAATAAGACTTATTGCTATTACTAGCTGTTTTACCCGGTCCTGCCCGGGATCCAAAGGCCCTTGACTTGAAAAATGGTTTTCTATGCTTACCAGGCGCTGAGTACTTAGTCCCCAATGAACAATTTCGCCCAAAAATTTGTATGGGATTTTTCAACATGAACATATTCCCCAATTTGTACATTTGTTGCGAGTAAATTAATTTTTTTAATTTAACATTTTTTGGGTAATTTTTTCATATTTATACCCTATACCACTATGTGGTTTGGGTATAATGACTTTGTGCTGCTGTTTGTAACAACCAAAAATATTTGACCTACACCCATCTTTAATTATACCGATCGAATCAGAATCACTATCCGATTCGATTTAACGATGTCCGTCCGTCCGTCCGTTCGTCCGTCCGTCCGTCCGTCCGTCTGTGTGTCCATGTAAAGTTTGTAATCAAACTGCAGGTCGCAAATATGAATATATTTCAATGAAATTTGGTACTTAATCTTTTATCGGCCACGGGATGAAAGTTGCTGAAATTGGTGAGAATCGGTCCATGTTCTGACTTAGTCCCCATACAAATGACCCCTATGAAATCGACATAAATTGCCATAAGTTCGAAATTATCATATAGATCTCAGTCAAATTGTGTTTGTATGTGTTTATTATATCCATTAATCAGTAGTTCAAAAATGCTCCCTATAGGAAAATTCTTAGTCATAGGCCCCATATAGAGCTGCTTCCCGATCTTCACTTAAATCTATCAAAAAGAAAAATATTTTACAGATGTTTCTCAAATTTGGTTTGTATATATTTTTTCAAAGTCTAAGTGACTTTACCAAATATGGTCAGGATCGGTCCATTTTTCGACCTAGTCCCCATATAAATATAGTATCCGATATGAACTTTTTCATATCTGCAGCGAAAAAAATTAATAAAAATGCCACTCAAATTTGATTTATGCTTATTTGCTATATCCAATTAGTTGGACCGAAGAGATAGGGTCTCTTAACCATGGTATAGGGTATCGTATAGTCGGGCTAGACCGACTATAATTTGCTCACTTTTTTAATTTGGAAGTTTGGGAACAAAATTTGTTTAGTTTATTTATTTTTTTTTTTTTTTATCATCTTTGAGCAATAACGTCAAATTTATAGAAGTTTCAAAAACGGAAAATGAATGCGGCATTTAGAACTGTGCCGCAAGGTTGCTTTAAGCAACTGCTTATTGGATCAATAGGTCATTATTGCACATACGTAGATAAAATTTATCACAAGTCTTTTCACTGAGCTGTTTACCCCGAGTGCGTCGCATCCGCGTCCGTGCATTTCGCAGCTATACCCCTGCTATCGCGCAGATGTCGTCAACTTATTTTAATCGCCAAAATATATTTTTCAGACCATTCCGATATTTTAGCATTTTGATTGATACGATAACGCAAAACGCTATTAATGCAATCGTGCGTTGCCTTTTTTTTACCATGCAAACATTGCAAGGTATGTTATGGCTGTGGGATGATGCTATTGAAAATAATACAGATTTTAAATGCGTTTATTGCAGGATAAATATTGAAAGCAGTATGCAAATCTTCACTTATATAAATATTTAACAAAATTCATTAAATAAAAATATGTAAAAATTTAAGAATGAATTTGGGGAGTAAGTTAATTTTTTTATTTCGTTTTTAAAAAAAAATGGGGAACTAGTTAATTTCTTTTGGGGACCTTTTTTGCAAACCTTGGTAAATTTGTTCAGCAGGAAGTTATTCCCCAATTTTTTGGGGAATAAGTTAATTTTTTTTTTTTTTTGAATTTGTTCATTGGGGACTGAGTACTCAGCGCCTGATTACCACTACAACTAACAATGTTTATGCATGGATTATTTTGAGCGTATGATGTTTAGAAGTTACGAATTTTAGTTATTCTAGAGCTTTGGGATATACAACATTTGCGGTTTTTCCTTCTGGTGCATAAATGAAAATATTGTACTGGCTCCCAACTCTGGAGCAGCCAACAGATAATTGTCTATGAGAAAAACTGGGAGACTCTTATCTAATATCTGCTGCCGAAAGAGATTGTCCTCTTATATATGTTATGTTAAGAAAAACTTTTTTACCATCTCTTACAATGAAGCAACAAAGTTACAAAATTTTTCTGGTGGGGATATTAGAGCCGTTTCAGGCGTTTCATATTCCATGGTGTTGTTATGTTATTTCAGAAGTATCACATTCCCTCGACTCAGCTTGTCTTAGCCGTTGGGCTTGAAGAAGTTTTTGAGTCGTTTCAGGAGTTTCAAATTCCCTCGACTCAGCTTGTCTTAGCCGCTGGATTTCTAGATGCACTTGAGTAGATTCAGCCATTTCCGTTTCTCTTAACAAAGTTGGTCTTGATCTTTGGGCTTCATGACGTTGTTGGGTCTGCTCAGGTGTTTCAGTATTTCTCGACTCAGATGGTTTAACTCGATGAGACTATATAACTACGCTTTTTAATTTTATCAAAAATATTCCGTGGATGTATGCGCTATAAGCTTTCATGTGCAAGTCGCATTTGCATATAGTTCTTTTTCCACCTTTACAACTAATTTACATAGTAAAAGAGATGAAATGGAAATATTTGTAATAGGTTGCTTTCTGATGTGGCCAAAAGGCGAGATGGAAATAAATGTTATATTTTGTTTCCCAAGTGGTAAAAAAGGCGAGACGGAAGCATTTGTATGATATAACCTCATCGGAATAATCCTACGGCGCACAGTGGCGCCCGTAGAGCAAAAGAGGTTGCAAAAATCAAAATTTTCATGTGCGCTGACGAAGTTTTGAATAAACCCATGTTATAGGAACCTTTTCAACGATTTCAAATATAATACTCTTAATAATATCACATTTTTAGTTTAGAAGATATAACCGTTCAAAGTTGACCGACTTTCGGTTTTCAAAAAAACACACAATTTTTAGTCAATTTGTTGCGATTTCAGGTGTAATATCACGAAAAATAGGTAACGAATCGCCTTATTTTTTGTTTGTATTGATTGATGTGTCTATTAAATGTATAACGATAAAAAAATTAACTGTTTGCTTTGTGTTTCTCCTGGTAAAACTATCCGTTTTTTCAATATTTTTCAACTTTGACGGAAAATAAAAAAAATCTACATTTTTCTATATTTGCCACATTTGCAAAACATGTTCTTTGATTATTTTTTTACATAATTCAAAAGGTTTTATCTGCCCGTACGTGCCCGTTTGGCTTCTAGAGGTAAAAAAGGTTAAAAAGACATGGTTGCAGAAATTGTGTGACGTGCATCCCTTACATGTTTTGACTGACAGTAGTTTGATCTAATAGTTTGAAAATTGCATTTTAAGTCGGTTGTCCAACCGTGAGCCTCTGCCAAAGTCTACTCCCAATATTCTGTTACAGACACAGGATGCACAAAAAACTACTCATTGAAATTCGCAGGTACGCACCTCACTTAAAAATTACTTTGGAGTACAAATGGTCAAGAACAATATATATTGAATTATGGTCCCTCCAGGTAGGCACAAATCTTATTTAGACACGAGCCTGATATCAAAATTGCATAATTCAGCCTAAATCAATATGTATGTAGGGAAAAAGTAAATTTTTAGGCAAGGTAGCATAAGCCTATATATTGCAGAATAAGCTTAATGCCTGGATTAGTCTACGACTGAAAGTTGGCGAAACAAGTACTGAAACCATGGTGTTAAACAATTTAAAATTATTTGAACTGTTTAGAAGGTCAACCACACCAAAGTTTTTCACGGAAGCTCCTTTAGAAGAACTTGATAGCTTATACGGAAATATTGAGAGAAGCGAAATTATAAAAAATAATTTTTATCTGATATACGCAAATATTAATGCAAAATGGGTGAAATCTAATCGAACCATTCAGAACTTCAACTCCAAATACGAGGACTGGCTTAATGAAGATACCATCCTGGATATATTGGCAGTAGATAAACCCACCACATCAACCAGAGGAGCAAAAAGAAGGCCAAAAAAAAGTATTGAGGAGTGTTCAATTTTCACAAGAAAGAGGAAACTTGCCGATACCGCCAATGACTTGACCACAAATGATAGTGAAAGAGTTAGGTCGCAGTTTACAAAATCTGTTGCTGATGCAAGCCCACTGCGACTAAAAAGGATTAAGGAAAGCATTCCCATGCCCACAAACGCACACATTAAAAAGTATGGTTCCGAAGAAGCCTTGGCCTTGTTTATGGACTTACAACTTTCCAAAGAAAAATATGAGATACTACGGGCATCTTTGATGCGACACGGGGCTGATGTTTTACCAGGATACAAGCATATTACGCAAGACAAAATAAATTCACGACCACTGCATACGGAGTTAACGGAAGTCTCTGTGAAAGCCAATCTGCAGGATCTCATGGGCCATACAGTAAAACGGTTGTTGGAGAGTCTTCCTGAAAATGAGGTGAAAATTCTTCCTTATATATCTTCCGATGATGCTACAATATCGAACGGAAATATGTTTATGGAATCTGTTGTTCCTTTGCGGCTAAAATCTGATGTTTCCCTACACTGGAAAATCCACGTCCGTCATCAGTGCATTATTGCCGACCAATAATGTTTCAGTTTGCAAGGGAATCGGCAGAAGTCATAAGGACCACGGTGAAGGACATTGAAGAACAAATAAGCAAGATTAAGCCTACAAAGCTGCAAATTGGAGAAGGAAAATATATTGAATGCAACTACGAGTTCCACCTGACCATGGTTGACGGAAAAGTCGTAAACGAACTGACAGGAACAATCTCAACATTGTCGTGCCCGATTTGCAAAAAGAGTCAGAAGAACTTTGGTAATTTAAACGATTCTACAAACGAGGAGAATTACGAATATGGAATGTCACCATTGCACGCAAGGATAAGGTGTATGGAGTTCTTGCTAAAACTGGCGTTTACCCTACCACAAGAGGAGGAAAACTTCAATAAAAATAAATCAATAAAGGATAAGGAAAAGATCAGAAAGAAGCAAATACACGATGCTTTTTTTTTTAACAAGTTGGACTAAAAGTAGACTGTACCAAGCACGGATACGGTAACTCAAACGATGGAAACACTTCTAGGAGATTTTTTGAAAATGATGAGGCAGTAACTAGAATCACTGTAATTGACAATCAAATCGTGAAAAGATTGGGAACGATCTTGAATGTTTTAAACTGCAAAAAAAATGTCAGTTCTACAAAATATGGAGAATATGCATCAAAATCTGCATCTCTTTTAGCAGAAATGTATCCACAGAAGAAGTTGACCCCGACCGTCCTTAAAATATTGGCGCATGGCAAAGATATAATTGAGTACCAGTCTTTGCCAATTGGAGACCTTTCTGAAGAAGCACAGGAGTCCCTTAACAAATTTTATAAAAAATATAGATTGCAGAACACATTCAAAGCATCAAGGGTAAGGCAAAATGAGGACCTCTTCAACATGCTGGCAGCATCTTCCGATCCACTTATTTCTTCCCTGCGGCATGTGAAGTCACGAATAGAGTTAGAAAATAATTATAGTTTAGAAATGATTAATCTTTTAGATATACTTTCTCTTACGAATTGTGATGAATATTTTACAGAAAATTGAAACAATAAATTTAAAAAAGAAGTAATTTTTTTTTAATTTGTTGGGTAATAATTTAAAACATAAAACCCTAAAGAAAAAAAATAAAAACAATCTAAAAAAGTAAAAATAATTTTTTTTAGTTACCATAAAATTGATTTTTCTACAAATTTTAACTTTAATAACCCATAAGTAGGCCCCTACAAAGCGTAGCACCCTTTCCGAATGCTCATTTCATAGGCTGAGCAGTTATCTATCATATGCTGTTTAAACTGTTCAATTATGTTATTCGGTTCAAAAGATATTATTTTTGCAACGAAAAAACTCAAATGGCATCACTGTGCGGCGGTAGTCAACCTGAATCTGTTCACCCATGAAACAAATCTGCAAAAATTTTAGGGTGTTACAACTCTTATAGTAAAAAAGACAAGACGCGAATATATTTTTAATAAGTTGATATAAAATATTTATTTCATAATGGTGTGAACTCAAGAGTAATAAGTAAAGAGTTTTATGCACAAAATTTTTGGGAAGTCTTTTGAAAAATTAAAATATGTTAACAAACACAAAAAACGTATATATAAAATTAAAAAAAGTAGCCGTGGCCAATAAAAAATATGACGACCTTGCCTAAAATTTGAGAATAATGTGCAGTAAATTCGAGGGAATCCCGTAAGAACCCGGGATAAGATTAGTGGGCGTGGAATATCCTATATAAAACAATATAAAGAACTATGAAAGCGACAATCTTGAAACTTTTGACAAGTACATTAATTAGCAATGTGAGTTATCGTGGAAAATATGGGCAGAATCGCCATTTCCAAAAGTCGCCAAAGTAAAAAATCGGAAGAGCCGAAAACCACGAAAAACAAAAATCGCCAAAAAAAAAAACAAAAAAATATTAAATAAGTAAAATAACACATTTTAATGGCACAACTCTAACTTCGTAGGAAAAATTGATTCTGAAATAAAACACATCAATAAGTATCGATAGGGCCTATAGAAGTGCGACGAGCATGCTATTATTATATAAAACTTCGAAATCATATTATACGAGGGTGAAGCCACGTAGTTAATTAAAAACCAAGATTTCTCATGTCAACTATCATTTGCTAATAAACTACTGTCAAATCTTGAGCAATTTTCGTCATTAAGTATTTGGTTATTCCTCAAAACAATTTTTGAAAATACCGAAAAAAGTGAATTTCATGTGCTCATAAAATGTAATTGTTTGTGGAAAAAAGACCAGCACTCATACCAAAGAAATGTTCGATGAGAACTTTTGGGACTCTGGATAACCAATGTTAATAGTGAAGATAAATACCACGTTGAATCACAATTAACCATCAACTCAATAACATAGCACTTTTAAAGGAGTAATTCGCGTTTTTCAACCGCAATACGGAAGAGGGTTTGGGCCATCTTGTGATATTGGGTGAAACCTCAACAGATGAATCAGCTGAAAGAGACAACACCACCGATAAAATCATTGCTTAAATAAATAACTTCAGAAGTGTCATTATTTCGAAGAGATAAAAAATGGAGAAATACTGAACAAATTGTATTGAACCAAATTGTAGCTACGACTTATTATTATAATAATACTTAGACGTTTTACACTAATACTAATTCACATAATTGTAATTATTACAATCATTTTAATATTGATTAATATTAATAATTTTTTTATTTATTATTTTTTAAATTATCATCATTACAATTAAAATAAATATGTATATATATTGTATCTACAATTTTTGAGATATTACTTAAAGTATTGTAGCAAATATAGTCTTTTTTTTAATTTACACGTGAACTGAGTTGATTGCACCTTAAAGGAGAAAGATAGTGAAAACCATATCTGATGTCTCTGACCATTTCTTTAACTTCACTTCATAAGTTGGAGAAAAAAGTTAATTAAATTTTCAAATTCCTTATTAGGTCGAAATTTGAAGACCTGTTTCTGTCTTCGAATCTAGATGTTAAATTTTCGAAAATTGTTTTTAACATATGTTGTTTAAAATTGGTGTTTAGTAGAGTAGTACGATATCGTCTAGGAAGATCAAAAATGACTTTTAAGGTTTTGTTCTGAATAATCTGAAGTTTTTAAGGTAAGTTTTTGCACATCTCGTCGACCACACGTTACAGCCGTACGTCATTATTGGACGCATGCACATTTCGTATAATAAAAGCTTGTTTTTTGTGTTAAGCTTAGACTTTTGGTTGAGTTGAGGGAAAACAGCTCTTCCGCATTTTAAAGCTTTATCCCAGGCTTGGAGAACGTGGTGATGGAATGATAGATTCTTATCAATAATTACTCCTAAATGTTTGATGGTATCCAGTGTTGCAATCTGACATCCGTGAATAATGAGGGTGTTTGTGGTATTCTTTTTGGCGACCTGTTAAATGTGTTTTGTTTTGATTTATTTTTACTTTCCATTTGTTTAAATATTTATCAGCATGCATTATTGCTTTTTTCATATTTGCTACTATCGCATTTGAAACTTTTTCCGCTCAAAATAGTAGGCAGTGTCTTCTGCATAAAGTGCTGTAGATTGATTTTTTTACACTTTAAAATCCGAAGTATATAAAGCGTATAAAGTTGGAGACAAGAGTGAACATTTGGGAACGCCTGCAGGTATATATCTTTGCGTCGATGTATCACCCTCTATACTAACCAAAAAGCATCCCTCGGATAAGAAACTTTTTATAATTTTGTTGTAGAAAACCTGGGTACCCAAATTTATTTACTTTAAGAATGACTCCATTGTGCCATATAGTGTCAAAGGCTTTCTCTATATCAAGAAACACCACTCCAGTTCTTTTATGGTGACTTGTGTTCGTTGCTATCATGTTTAGTATTCTTTTTACTTTGTGTATTGTAGAATGATGTTTTCTAAATCCGAATTGTTCTTAGCTAAGAATATTATTTGTTTCCGTGTATTCGTTAAGTCTGCTCCAAAAATTTTTTTCGAAAATTTTGTCTAAGTCATTCAGCATACTGATGGGCCGGTAGCTTTTGGGTGATTTTTTGGGCCTTTCCTTTTTTCAGTATTGCGACTACCTTAGCCTTTTTAAATTGTTTAGGAAACTATCCACTTCTTAGGCACGAACCCAAGATATTAGTCAGAGCACTTACAAATAAGTTTGACATTTTTTTTTTAAACTACACACAGAAAAAATCATTGCATAATCAACTAAAACAAGTTTGATTCAACATTTTTTAATAATGATTTTGCTTCATTAGCGTTTCATGTTGATTTAACATGATTTTGCAATAAAAGAAAAATAAAATTTTTTCATTTTAAAACAACTAGAAATCATGTTAAATTAATTTTGTAGTTCTAGTTGAATCAATGTGATAATCATGTTGAAATAATGTGGGGTTCATATTAAATCAACATTGTGAAAAGTTAAAATAACATGAATTTCATGTTGAATCAATGCGAATTTAATGTTGAATTAACAATGAAATCATTTAAAATGAATATGACGGTCATATTACAATGACATGAAAACATATTGAAATAACATGAAATTTCATATTAATTTGAAATGATTCCTACATTCCTACAGTACCTGCCAAAATTATTATATATGGACCATATATATCCATAACTAAAATTTGAGGATATATGGAGCATATATATTCACATATATCCTCAATTTTTGAATATGGATTATGTGGTCCAAATAGAACTACTTTAGCAGGGATGTTGTTTAATAAAAAAAAAAACAATTTGTTTTTTATTTTTTATTTATTTATTAATTTGTTTAAAAACCTATATATATATATATATATATATAACGTAAGTTTAGTAAAGTTTACAAATATTTATTTCTTAAATATATTTTGCCATTATTAATTGGGAAAAGATGTAAAGGTGGACTTGTAAATTCATGGAGTTCTTTTAAAATTATTCCCTCCCTTAACTTGCCTACTGCACATGATTGGAAATGCTCGTCAAAGTTGGGGATTTCAACTTCATAACATAGAACATACATTTTTTAATGAACTTTTGTAATATAGGAAATTTTATACAAACTTAGAAATTCACTTTTGATTGTTATATAACAATCTTTTTTTATAAACTCAGCCTGCGAAAATAAAATACAACATTGTCAAAATTAATTTTTAAATTTGAAAATATATGCCTAAATTCATCAACGGCTTCAATTATATTTATATCGTTCAAATCAAGGATATCTGGAATTCCATTTTCATAGTTTACAAGAAATCTTGCAATCGTTTCAGACAAGGTATCGTCATCAATTCCATACTGTAGGAAAAATTACGAAAAAAGGATGTCAAAAATCGAATAAATACATAATTAAAAATTTTTTGCCTTTACCTCACTTTTTCTCCAACAGAACAACTTTTCACCAAAACAAGTACGAAGGCCAATAGGTGGTACAGCTTCCTTTATATCCTCCTTTGACAGATATTTCAAGCTTTCAAATGTAATTTCAGCTCCTAATCAATTAGTTTTTGTTAGAGAAATTAACATAAATATATTAAATAAATGTCATTTGCCACAACTGATTTCCGTCTAACTGAATAGTTTTTTTTTGCGGCAACCGAACATTTTGGTTGTAACAACAGACTCCGTAGAGCTAACCAATAATTGAGGGACTTTTTGAATTTACAAATGTCTCTACTGAAATTTTGTTATTTAGTAACCACAGAATCAGTTCTCTTTGTATACAAATTTATGTAAGTTGATCTTATATACTTACGTGTCAAATTAGGTTTTACTTCAATTAAATCAAAAGTTTTTAACAGTTCGTCTAATTGGGAACTTTGACTCGTATCTTGAACCACTGGAATGCTTAATATAATATTTCCTGCTTCGTCAGTAAAGAAATTAATATTATCTTGTGCAAAATTTTGTACAGCGGTTCCAGCATTTATGTTATTATTGTTGGCCTCAGACATAATTATATTTTTAACAATTAAATTCATTTACTATGTGTAACACTGCACTTTATAAATAAACCACGCACTATACGCCTTCAAGCTGTAATAAGCGCAATAAGAATGTTCTTTTATTATTCTAAAATAGCTGTCCTTTTTCAGAATTCAGCATGAATTCATTTTATTTCAACATTTTTTCATGTGGTTTTAACACTCCGCAACTTTATTGCAATCTTGCTTCAATGTTAATTTTACAATGGCCAATGTTGTTTCAACTTGACCCAAAGTGAAATTAACAAGTAGACTTTAATTTTTACTAGAAAAATTCAGTTTTAGTAATTCAACAATGAATCATGTTATTTTTACTTTGGCAAAGGTTAAAATTATTATGTACAATTTTATTTCAACATGAACATTTTTAAATCAACAATGCTTAATATTAAATTAACAAATTCAACTGTCGATTTAATATTAAACAACGTTAAAATAACATTTTTTCCAGAAATTTAATACGACTTAAAATCAAAATTTTTTCCTGTTGATTTTACATTGGGGTTGTTTCTGTGTATATAGGTTTTAACCCATCAATTCCAGGAGCTTTTCAATTTCTTTGTATATTGATAAGATATCTAGCTTCCTCATAAGTAGTTAAAACATTACTTACGTTTTCGTCAATTTCTTGTGCGCCGAACCATTAAATATGCTTCAGTACCATTCGATCAGCAGCAGATGCTAGATTGTAAATAATTTGGTGAGAGCTTTAGAAAACATCCGCTACAATGTTGGCTTTGATTTCATTATTATGAACTTCAGCGCCATCTGTAACCAGACTTCGAACAACTGCTTTGTTGCCTCTAATTGCTTTATTCAGCTTCCAAAACTTTTTGCAACTTTTCGATAAATGTATTCCAATTTTTGGTTCTATTAATCGATACGTGAGTGTTAAATAATAAATTCTGCTTCAGATATGATAATAAAATTGATCTTTCAAAAGCATTGTTAGATCTTTGCAATTTACGTCTAAATATGTTTCGTTGTCTAATGAGATGTAATGTAAGTTAAGAGAGTTTTTCTGCCAAATTTGTTTCTCTTTAACTTGAATCATTTTGGAAGACTTTTGAATGATATGACTAGTTTTTGGGAAAATATGTTCAATGTTTGTTTCTGTAATATTTAAAGTCGGTAAATTATTACTTTCTAGCTCAGTGTCTGCCCATTTCCTGATTAAATTCCAATTGGCCATAATATACAGTGCGACTATCGCAGTTCTTTCAATAATAGAACCATAGATTTGGCATGTAACGGGAACATGATCTGATTTCAACAATCCGGGATAAGTTTGAAGATGTGAGATATTCAAACACGAGTTTGTGAGTAGAAGGTTGCGTGGGTGTTGAACGCTGTCCAAAGCGGGTGAAGGTATTTGGGGAGTAAATGTAATAATTGTAGTTCAATTGGTGGTTGTAAAGCTTTCATCCAGCTGTGTTATTGTCATAGCAATTCTAGCTGACGTGGTGTGCAATAAAGTCACCATATACGATATAATATTAATCAACACGATGTTTTGAGCACGCAAATCTCTATCACCGATTGAAAGTACTTGGTAAGTATGTAAATATGTGATATAACATTTGGGGCTCAGAGGCAGAAATTTCACGAAATCGCGGTTTAAAAATTTTTTTTCGAGAAAAGATTGGTTCATAAAAATTTAAAAAAATACTAACCAGTTCTCTGATTAAAATTCTACATTGACATTTGTTCCATAGAATTGGGCGGTGAATATTTTCTTTAGAACATTTTAACCCTCTAGCTCCAACGGAAGTGGGCCTTTTAGGCCCTTATTTCCAAAATGTCAAAAATTATACATAACTACGTACATTTTTGATATATTCAAGAAAAATTTAGAGCGAAAAATTTGAGTAGGGGTCTTCATAAACATGAAAAATTTCATGTGGGGTTTCTCCACCAGACGCAAAAAAAATCCTTAAAAAATGCTCAACACAAAAAAAAAATATTTATATGATATAAATAGCAATTACAATCAACCTATGCAATATAAATAATGCAAAGCAATTTAATCTTCATTTTCTCAGATAGCATTAAAAATATGATTGAGATCCAAAGCGAATACTCTCCAAAATAGAAATCGTTATTCCTAAGCTATCTTCTACTAAAATGACTGGTGATCCTTTAACAACACATCGCTTATATAAAAGCAAAAAACTTTGCAATCTTAAACAAATAATCAATTTCACTTTGATCTAACATCAATATTCTAAGCAATCCTTGATTTTGTTTTATATTCATCAAAAAGTTATTCAATTGTTAATCGCGTGTTACGTTTATGGAAAATATGTTTATAAAAAAAAATATGCAAAGAAAACTTAATTAGGACTGTTCAAATGGCTATAAAAGATATTTTAATATGAGTGTAATAAAAGATAAAAAGTGAGCCCCAAAAACAGTGTGCAAAAACTGCAACAATCGTTTAGTGGAGTGGAAAAACCATAAACACTGTGGTATGCTGTTTACCACTCCAATGATATGGACTAAGCCTGGAATTCATAATAAAGCTAATTGCAATGTATGTGCTAATGCAGGTAGGTACATTTAATTTGCGGATTTGAAAGTATAATCCAATCTTTGCGGTTTTGAATTTATGCGATTCGAAAACTACAGATTTTCATGGAAATTTACTTTCATTTAAAAAATCGATAACTTTAAAGCTAAAATTGTTATTATAATTTTTTATGTTTCATTCTAAATTTTGTAAAATTGTACAGGAACAATGATTAATAAAACATGCAGAAAAAAATATAAATATATATATATATATGGCAACAAAGCTCCAAATCGGAAAATGAAATGAATTCGGGTTTTATTGAAAACATCGAAATGGAAGCTAATTTTGATGAAAACTGCGAAATGGAAAATTATATTGTTGGAGAACTAAGTAACAAGCCTGTTCTCGTAAGCAAAATTAAGATGGATTTCATTATTGCTAAATTACAGCTTACACAAAGGAAGTCGGAAAAGCTAGCTTCTTTTCTAAATGCGAATAACCTCCTAGAACCAGACGTCAACGACATACCGAAAATGACAAGCGAGTATCCAAAAATTCTTTGTAGAGAGTTCGGACAAGGCAATTGCATATTGATTCTACGTATATTTAGGATTCATAACTTCTTTCTGAGCTATCATCATTGTCCGACGATGTTGAATAAAATTCATTATTATCATCGTTATTTATTTAAGCAATGTGTGGTTGAGGGATCACAAGTCATTTTAGTAGAAGAGAACTAAGAGGAATAACGATTTCTATTTTGGAGAGTATTCGTTTTGGATCCCAATCATATTTTTAATGCTATCTGAGAAAAGGAAGATTAAATTGCTTTGCATTATTTATATTGCATAGTTTCATTGTAATTGCTATTTATACCATATCGATATTTTTTTGGTATTGCAAATTGTTTAATGAATTTTTTTTTTTTGCGTCTGGTGGAGAAACCTTACGTAGAATTTTTTTCGTATCTATGAAGACCCCTACTAAAATTCTTCGCTCTACATTTTTCTTGAATATATTATATCAAAAATGTACGTAGTTATGATATAATTTTTGACATTTTGGAAATAAGGGCCTAAAAGGCCCACTTCCATTGGAGCTAGAGGGTTAAGATAATCTAAAAAAATATTCACCGCCCAATTTTATGGAACAAATGTCACTGTAAAATTTTAATCAGAGAACTGTTAGTCATTTATTTAAATTTTTATGAACCGCTCTCTTCTCGAAAAAAAAAAAATTTCAAACCCCGAATTCGCGAAATTTCTGCCTCGGAGCCCCAAATGTTATATCACATATTTACATACTTACCAAGTACTTTCAATCGGCGATAGAGATTTGCGTGCCCAAAGCAAAATGTCTGAATTTGTCGCATAGTGTTATGATTCCTATTACTCATACGTCTAAGTATTAATATCAATAGGTATTATTGTTCGCTCTTATTATACTGGCCTACTATTTTGACTCTGACTTGGAATTTCTCACCCCTAGAAAGTAATAATGGAATGCAATAAGTAATTTATGAAAAGAGAAAGTGTATATATTATATTTTTTTTAACTTCTCAATAATATTTCATCTTTCCGGATACAGGGAAATGCAAAATTTGGCCTTTTTTTTTCCCGGAAAACGAAAACCAGAAGGTGCTTGATTAAAAAAAAATTTAAATTTTAAGGGCAATATTTTTCTCTTCAAAATAAGATCAAAATGATATATAAGGGAAATTCTGATGTTGTTGCCAATTGTGAAAGCTAATTTGCTTTATGATTTGTTTCACTATTGCATCACAGTAAGAAACTTTACGATATATTAAATTCTTATATAACATATCATCCACGGTAGATGTCATCGAAACTGAGGATGAAAAATTCTAAAATGATACTTTCATATGCTCGATTATACCATATCTCTTAAAATATTTGAAAAAGTTTTATATTAAAAATGTGAAAGCTATTTTTCTTATTATTTTTCACAAGTTAACAAACTAAAAGGCGATACTAGAAGATACTTGCTTATAGAACTTTTCCTTAAAATATTTCTTACCAACAACTTTTCTTTTGTTAATATATGCATTCTGTTTTGTCAATGTATTAATGGTATGCATTTCTTAAATTTAGGGGAACAAACTCAATCCTTATGCATTAAACCAAAAACAAAAACAAGTAAGAAAATTATAGTCGGTCTAGATCGACTATACGACACCATATACCATTGTTTAGAGACCCTATCTTTCGGTCTAACTAATTCGATATAGAATATAAGCAAAAACCAAATTTGAGTGGCATTGTCATTAATTTTTTTGGCTGCAGATATGAAAAAGTTTATATAGGATGCTATATTTATATGGGGTCTAGGTCGAAAAATGGACCGATCCTGACCATATTTGGCAAAGTCACTTATATTTTTAAAAAATATATACAAACCAAATTTGAGAAAAAAAAACTGCAATATTTTTGTTTTTTGATAGATTTAAGTGAAAATCGGGAAGCAGATTTACATGGGGGCTATGACAAAGAATTGCCACATCAGGTTTATTTTTGGGCCGCTGACTAATGGATAT
The DNA here is from genome assembly GCA_963682025.1 of Cordilura impudica. Taxonomy (NCBI): domain Eukaryota; kingdom Metazoa; phylum Arthropoda; class Insecta; order Diptera; family Scathophagidae; genus Cordilura; species Cordilura impudica. Next base: position 111,187,030 of record OY821517.1, read on the forward strand.
AATAAACACATGCAAACTCAATTTGACTGAGATCTACATGATAATTTGGATCTTATGGCAATTTACCTCGATATCATAGCGTCCATTTGTATGGGGACTAGGTCTGAATGTGGGCCGAGTATCACCCGATAAAAGCTCATATATTCCAAATTTCATCAACATATATTTGTATTTGGGATTAAAAGGTTTACATGGACACACAGACGGACAGACGCACAGACGAAAAGACGGACGGACATCGCTAAATCGACTCAGAAATATATATATACCTAAAGTGGTATTGGGTATAATCAACTTTGTATAGGAGGTGCCACTTCCAACAAAAATTTCAGAAGATCGGTCCAAAGGTATGGCCACCTAAAAGACACAAACAGACAAACAAACAGACATGCTTTCGCTTATAAATATCTAGATAATCATTCTAAATAAAGTAAATGCCATGAAATTCTGAGAATTATAATATTCTCGTTTTACTTTTCCTCTCTGTCTGATGCAAATATTATTTGCTTTAAGTTCAAAGGTTATATATAAAATTTCGTCAAAACGTATTCACAAAAGACTTAGTCCTATATAGAAGGAGTTTCCCATATTAAGTTTTTAATAGCAAAGCTAAATGAAGACTCTTTCACGAGACTTACGGTATAGAGTATCGTAAAGTATTTTACATTGTAAATTGTGCTTTTATTTATATTTCAGAATTCTTCTGTGACGGCCGTGCTAGTTTTGCACCCTTTAGTGTACATCAAGCAAAAAGAATAAACAGAAAAAAACTTGAACTTGAAATTTTTCTTTGTTTACTTTGCCAAATTTTTTTACATAAGTCTATTTATTACGATTACTTGTGGCGGTAACTTTTTTTGCTCAGTCTTCATTTTTTCATTAACTCGATCATGAATTCATTCATATTAATATTCTCCCCATGGTTATGGGTTGCCGTTTTTCTTGTCAAACCACTTTGTTTTTTACCATTCAGCTATTGCGTTCAGCGTACTAATTCACTAATTTGTTAATCGCACGTACTCTCCTAGTAAAATCTGAGTGGGCGTGTTTAAGCCTAGAGAATGAAATGCAGGACTAAGTGCTTTAGTATCTGTGTGGACAATATGAATTGCTAGATGAGAGATTACATAATAATCTGCGATTGTAAATAAATTAGTTAAACGGGTTTGATGAAATGAATGGGTGGAGATAAGTTAGGTTTGGTAGAAAGTAAGAAATGAAGAAACGGACAGCTGAAATGTTATTGTCAAAGAATAAATGTTGCGGAAAAACCGAAAATTAAATAAAAAATGTGGTTTTGAGAAAGTTTGAAAGTAAAAGAATAAGGTTGCGGAACAAACCTGTAAAAATTTAAGATATAGTTTTAAGAAATTTTAAAATTAAAAGAAAGTAAAGTAAGCTAAGATTAAAAAAAAAATATATTAATTGATAAAGAAGTTAAAATTAAGACAATAAGAAAAAGCACAAGTAAAACTGTAACGTTAAGGAAAGTCGTTTCGAAAATTATAAAAACAAACCCAAAGCTGAAAAGAAAATAAGTTTGAATTTTGTGCAAGAATCCTGAGTAAACGTCACAACCACGGCGCACAGTGCTTTGACCCATAGACATAAATCAAAAAAAGAAAATTTTCTCAAAATGGGATGAAAGTTATAGCCATTGATAGATAGCAATACAACTCAAATAAATTTTAAGGAACTGGTTTCATTTGACTCTCCTAGAATGCACTAGAGGGCACTAAAGTCAGTGAAATTTAAGCAAAAATTAATGAATTAAAAACTGAATTTTATTGCATCAAGAAAATAATTCCTAAAAAATCATTTTTTTAAAAAAGAGCATGAAATTTCGATTTCTGTGTTATTCAATATCTTCTGAACTCGGAAAAATACCATTTGTGTTGTTTTTGTTAACTAGTATTATTTTTAATCCCTCGCAAAAAAAATTTCTAAAAAATTTCAAATATTACAAAAGTTTGATGGAATTTAAAAAAAAATCCGAAAAAATCCAACATTTTTTATTTTGTTTTTACTCAGTTTATGGTGTTGTTAAAACGTCCAAAAAAAATTAGAGTCTATTTTTTGCCACAACTTAAAAAAAAGGAGTTTTAAAAAGTTCTAAATTTACTTTTTTACTTAAAATGTTATTAATTATAGAGTGGCAGTGTTAAGGTAAAAAAACGACCTATATGAAATAACATAAAAATTAAGTTTAAGCTGTAGGTTGAATGATTGTTAATTATTACATTGTTTTTTTTTTCTACTTACACCCATTATTTGCTGAAGGTTCCACCGAAGTGATTCTATTTATAGAACATAAGAACAGAACGTATATTTGTCATTGTTCTCTTTAAAAAAAAAATAATTTTGATTTGGCCTGTATTGAAAAATATGTACACAGGGAAAATGTTGATTTGCAAGATGAAATATTTGATACCCTCCACCTAAGTGAACCAGCATGTTAAAACAATACTTATTTCAGATGAATAAAAAATATGTCAACATAAGTTGTTATCAATGAAAAAAAAATGCAAAATAATTCTGAATTATTTTTCAGTTTATAACTACTAATTTTTATATACATAACTGGTTGTATTGACAACTTTTTTTTGCAAGAAAAATACTTGTTTCGACAAAAGTTGTTTCATCTGCACACACTTTAAGTGTAATTTACAGAAAACCACATATATAGCGTTTTTACGATAAAGGACATATGACAAGTAAACAAATCCTATCATTGATTGAAATATAAATATGGAAATACAGTAATTCTTTAATGTTTATAACATGTTTTGACCTTTTTTTGTAGTTTTAGCTATGATTTTTAATTCCAGGATATATGAGAGGTATACATATAATCGTTGCAAAAATTTTGTTAACAATTTTATTTAGTCTTGTTATAGTTGTAGAAAATAATTTTCGATTTTTCATATATCTATGATAACCCATTCTATTTTTACAACGTTTTAAAGAAAAAGGACATATGTCAGATTAGCGAGTCCTTGCTTGAATTAAAGGAAAGATTGTCGCAAATAGTAAAATCTTTGATTCTGTAACCAATTTTAAAAATATTTTGACAACTTCAGTAGATTTTATTACACATATCCATATTAAGGATATATTGGAGATATACGTATCCTTGCACTATTTTCTTATTAAATTTGCATTTATACATGCGCTTCTTTTATGAAAACTTTTATCCGTAGTATTTTAACCATTTGTGACGCTATAATTACATTTTTAAAATTCAGGATATATGGGAAGTATGAGAATCTTTGCATCGAAATTTCGTATTTTTACTAATTAGCCCTACTTACAGTAGTGTACCAAATTTCATTAATCTAAGATAACTCCTTCTATTTTTGTCCCAACGTTATATGGAGACAAAGCACTGTGCGGCGCACAATGAGATTCTAAGGGCAAAAAGTATATTTTTCGACTGTAAAATATTAAAAATCTAATGAAATTTTGTAGGGAATTGTTTAGTTGAGAGAAATTCATCATTGCTTTTTTTAAAAAAATAATCTTTTAGCGCATAATAATTACTTAGAAATGCTTGGGAGAAGTAAAGCGAAAAGCGACTAAGATTTTAATGCAACCTGAGGGCCAGTATACGCATATTTGTTGTTCGTTTAACTGTTTTATGTCATAAAATTCTTAATATATGGTATTTTGTGATTCTTTAAAAAAAAAAAACAACTGGGTAGCATAGAGAGTTTCGAAAATATTTAAATTAAAAAAAAAGACCTTGAAATTTCAGTGTTCTCAGTTTTCTTTGCAGGAAAAAAGTTTAGCTCCGGCGACCTCCACGATCTGACTGCAATAAAATGAATAAGTAAATAAATTTCCTTACACATGTAACTAATTATTTTATTTTAGGTAATCCTACTAAATATTTTTACAGAAAATAAGTCCGGCGGGTAGTGGCTGAAATGGTTATTTTTTTCTGAGTAATATAGAAATATATGAAACTTTTCATAATTTTTGTTTACAGATGATCCATGCCAAGTTCTTTATTAAGAAATTTTTGTGAATTTAAAAATGAAACAAAAAATCTTTCTAAATTAAAAATTTTTCTAAATTAAAAAAAGTCTTTGCTAAATTAAAAAAAAAAAAATTTTGAAACTTCAAAATTTTCTACATTAAAATTTTTGTTAAATTAAAATTATTTAAGATAACTTCCCTGGTAGTTACAAAGAAATGCCTAATTTTAAGAGAACTACATTTAGTTAAATTGTTACCAACTACATAAGAAATAGAAATACTGTTAATTAAAATTGCAAACCAATGAAAAATTTATTCCCTAAATTTGTTGAAACATTAATTACAAAATTACAAAATGCTGTTAAGATTAAATATTTAATAAAAATTATAAAGTGTAATGAAGTTACTGTGAACTTGAAAATTGCCCTAGGACACTTAAAAAAAAGCTTATAGAACTAGGTTTAAAGCTGTTATACCCTTACCGTTAAAATAACCGTTACTGAACTAATGTTTTTATATCTCACATAATTTTGGCGTCACTTTATTTACCGCTTGAGGAGCCCATAACGGCTCATTAACCCAGATAGCGCTGGAATTTTTTTTAGGTCTTATGGGTTTTCTTAACATTTTTTATAGTATAACTTTTTTCCGTATAACCTATAGTTTTCCCGGAATCGGGCGTCCTTTTAAAAGGACAGTGGCTATAAATACTACCATACATTTTCTTGTTTTAATATTTTTGTTTTGACTTTATAAGAATACAATGAATTTTGTTTTTCAATGATATAAAAAAAGGGATCTTGGAGATATATGCTACATAAATGTGTTTAGTTTAGTTGGTGCTTGGTACGACAAGAAGCAATCCTTTGGATGCAAAGCGACATTGCATATGTTGCAAAAAAAAGTTGGCCTTCTTGTGGCAATAGCTGCAACGGGTTTGATTTTCCTTATGTTGTACCAAGTGACTTTGTCCATCAAATCTGGAGTACATGTGAAGGTTGGCGCTGGGTTTGCTTGAACCTCTCTTTGATGATGTTTTGAAAGAATCCAGTAATCCGTTTGCAATAGCTCTTCTGAACGCTAAATGGTCCATGGTGCCGTCAAAAGAACGATACAGTAACCAGCTATTTTGCTCAGCCATATCTAATGACATATGAGTGGAAAATACCACTTTTTATACCCTATACCACTATGTGGTTTGGGTATAATGACTTTGTGCTGCTGTTTGTAACAACCAAAAATATTTGACCTAGACCCATCTTTAATTATACCGATCGAATCAGAATCACTTTCTGAGTTGATTTAACAATGTCCGTCCGTCCGTCCGTCCGTCCGTCCGTCCGTCCGTCCGTCCGTCCGTCCGTCCGTCCGTCTGTGTGTCCATGTAAAGCTTGTAATCAAACTGCAGGTCGCAAATATGAATATATTTTGATGAAATTTGGTATATAAGCTTTTATCGGCCATGGGATGAACGCTATTGAAATTGGTGAGAATCGATCCATGTTCAGACCTAGCCCCCATACAAATTACCCATATGAAATCGACATAAATTGCCATAAGATCCAAATTGTCATATAGATCTTACTCAAATTGGGTTTGTATGCGTTCATTACATCCACTAATGAGTAGTCCAAAAATTATCCCTTTGACCCCATACAGAGCTGCTTCCCGATCTTCACTTAAATCTATAAAAAAACAAAAATATTGTACTGATTCTTCTCAAATTTTGTTTGTACATATTTTTGCAAAATACAAGAGACTTTACCAAACATGATCAGGATCGGTCCATTTTTGGACCTAGTCTCTTTATAGATATAGCATCTGATATGAACTTTTTCATATCTGCAGCCAAAAAAATTATTAAAAATCCCACTCAAATTTGGTTTATGCTTATTTTCTATATCGAAGTAGTTGGACCGAAAGATAGGGTCTCTAAACCATGGTATAGGGTATCATATAGTCGGTCTAGACCGACTATAATTTTCTTACTTGTTTCCTCTTATAGTTGTTCGGTAAAGCTCGATGTTTTGGTCGGCTCTGTCAACTCCGCCCATATTTTCATTATATTTTTTTATAAGCTTTGGTTGCTGGATTGACATTTTCTTCTTGTCTTTTTGCGAATAGCGAAATACCGGTAATGATGGCAGTACTTCACAGTGGTTTGAGGCTACCGAAACAATGCTGTTGTCTACCCACTAACAAGCTACGACTGAATTGTCAATAGTGGTGGCATACTCAAAAATCCACGATCCTTCCCAGCCTGTTCTCTCTCAATGTTCCCACTGCTTTGATGTTTCGTAGGATCAGCTCTTCTAGCAATTGTATGGACGTAAAGAAATTCTTCTTTTATTGCATATCCAATTCTGAATATAAGCGATTACATGCAAGTTACGTTTAAAAATAAGTAAAATATTAAATTTGAAAATAACTTAAAGTTAGGTATATATACACAATGTATAATTAAAATTAACTTAATTTATACAATATTGTTGACTGTTTGTAGAAATTCATCTCTGTTCCTCGCTGTGTGAACTAATTCACCTATGGTTCTTAAGCCAGTCCAGTTTCTTATATTTCTTAACCATGACATTTGCTTCCGCCGAATGCCTCTTCTTCCTTCAATTCTGCCTTGTACAATCAGTTGCAGCAGCTCGTATATATCACCTCTTATGATGTGGCCGAGATAGGAAGTTTTTCAACGCCTTATAGTTTTTAGAATTTCTCGTTCTTTTTGTAGTCTGTTTAATACTTCTGTGTTCGTTACTCGGTCAGTCCATGGAATTTTTAATAATCTACGATAGCACCACATTTTAAATGCTTCTAATTTATTCATGTTAACAACTTTAAGTGTCCATGCTTCGACTCCATACAATAGTACTGACCACACATAATATTTCATAAATCTAATTCGGAGATTTATATTAATATCACGGCTGGTTAATAATTTCTTAAATTTTCAAAATATGCTTCTAGCCATTTCTATACGAACATTAATTTCTTTGTCACATTCGCAAGTTTCTTGTAACCAACAGCCAAGGTATTTAAACTTTGAAACTCGTTCAATAGGTTCGTTGTTAATATGTATATTGCAGCCAGCATACGGATTTTTATTTCTACTGATTATCATATATTTGGTTTTTTCAATATTCATATTAAGTCCGAATTGGTTGCTTTTTGTATTAACGGCGCTTAATAGACGCTGCAGATCATTCATGTTATCTGCCAACAGTGTTGTATCATCTGCGTAACGAATATTGTGTATATGTTGACCATTTACTTTTATTCCAATGTCCATATGATTAAGAGTTTCTTCAAATATGCATTCTTAATAAATGTTAAAAAGCAATGGGGATAGAATGCATCCCTGATGAACTCCTCTGTTTATGGGAATGCTTTCAGTCACTAGGTCTCCAACACGGACTTCCGCATTTTGATTCCAATACAAAGAATTTATACAGTTAATATCTTTACTGTCTATATTGATTAATCTTAGTATTTCTATTAACTTATCATGTTGAACTCTGTCAAAAGCTTTTTCGTAATCTATAAAGCAAATAAATACGTCCTTTTGTATATCCTTGCAATTCTGTATTAACACTTGTATACTAAACAGAGCTTCGCGAGTTCCCATTGATTCTCTAAAACCAAACTGTGTTCTACCCATTTACAATTCGAATTTTTTACACCCTATACCACTATGTGGTTTGGGTATAATGACTATATGCTGCTGTTTGTAACAACCAATAATATTTGACCTACACCCATCTTTAATTATACCGATCGAATCAGAATCACTATCTGATTCGATTAAACGATGTCCGTCCGTCCGTCCGTCCGTCCGTCCGTCTGTGTGTCCATGTAAAGCTTGTAATCAAACTGCAGGTCGCAAATATGAATATATTTTGATGAAATTTGGCACTTGATCTTTTGTCGGCCATGGGATGGACGCTATTGAAATTGGTGAGAATCGGTCCATGTTCAGACCTAGCCCCCATACAAATGACCCCCATGAAATCGACATAAATTGCCATAAGATCCAAATTGTCATATAGATCTTACTCAAATTGGGTTTGTATGCGTTTATTACATCCATTAATGAGTAGTCTAAAAATCTTCACTTAAATCTATCAAAAAACAAAAATATTGCACTGATTCTTCTCATATTTTGTTTGTATATATTTTTGCAAAATACAAGAGACTTCACCAAACATGGTCAGGATCGGTTCATTTTTGGGCCTAGTCCCCATATAGGTATAGCATCAGATATGAACTTTTTCATATCTGCAGCCCAAAAAATTAATAAAAGTTCCACTCAAATTTGGTTTTTGCTTATTTTCTATGTCCAGTTAGTTGGGCCTAAGAGATAGGGTCTCTAAACGCATGGTATAAGGTATCATATAGTCGGTCTCGACCGACTATAATTTTCTTACTTGTTGTATATACGTTGATGTATTATTTTTAAGAATATTTTAAGTGAATGACACATAAGACTTATTAGTCTAAAATCCTTACATCTTTTCGCATTACTCTTTTTTGGCAGTGCTTTAAATGTAGACTTTAGCCATTTGTTTGGAAAGATGCCTGTATCATATACATGATTAAAAACTTTTTCAAGTATTTTAATACCTTTTTCATCAAGGAGTTTAAGTACTTCTGTTGGTATTTCATCGCACCCTACTGATTTATTATTTTTGGATTGATCTACTGCCTTAACTATTTCTTCTTTTGTAATTATTGGACCTTCCAATGCCGGAATTTGCAATTGGTCGTTGTTAACAGATCTAGAATCATTTGAAAAAAGTTCTCTTACATATTATATCCATATTTCTTTTTTATCAGAGGGTTCTGAAACTATTTCATTAAGCTCGTTTACCAAGATATTTTCATGAATATGTTTTCTTATATTACATACATCTTTTATCTTTTTATGAAGATTGAATTCGTCGTGTTTTGCTTGCAAATTTTAAATTTCTAAACATTGTTGTTCCATCCAGTTATTTTTAGCTTCACGTATTTTTCTTCTGATAGGATTTTGTAAACGATTATATTCATAGTCAATATTATTTTTGTGTTTTCTTCTTTCATCCATCAATATCAGAATTTCATCTGTGATCCATTTCTGGTTACGGTTTTTACGTTTAAAACCAATATTTGTGTTTGCTATGTTATTTAACATAGTCTTTGTTTCGTCCCATAGATCTATTGGATCTATATCTGTGATTGTTATATTTTCAATTTCTTGGTTTATCTTACAAATAAAAGTATTTTTAAATTGTACGTTTTTAAATTTTTCAAGATCGAGCTGAGATTGTTGTTTTGGCTTTTTTGTAGTAGAAAGCTTTAGTTTTAGTTTGGCAAACAACAAATTGTGGTCTGACGGAACGTCTGCTCCAGGATATGTTGTTGCTTTGAGTATTGATGAATCAAAACGTCCATTTATTAGTATGTAATCTATTTGGTTACGTACAATATTTTCGGTGCTGTGTAATGGTGACGTCCAGGTATATAGTCTTCTTGGATGCAACGAAAAGAAAGTATTATTTAAAGAAATTATCAAAATATATTTCGAATGGAACATTGGGAAATCTCTCTTGCAGTACATCGACAAAACAAAGAACAACATTGGCACCCAGTCCTAAGTGTTTATACTTGCTGTCCCAAGGAGTGGAAGCGCCTTGATAAGGCTCACACCATAATATATAGCAAAATCGAATTGTGCCTACCCATAACTTATAGCCCCATCGGATTGGCTGATTTGTACCATGGTGGCCGAAGTATGGTACCATTGATTCGTCAACGCTATGGCATTCTTCAACTGGAGCATGTTCAATAATTTTTTCACCAATAGCTGTAAAAAGTGGTCGAAGTTTTGCAAATCTATCTTGCTGTTGTAGACTGGTATTGTCGCAGCAGTTTTTATATTTCATCATATAACGGAAACGACTTCTGATCATCGCTTCACTAATGACTTCATTGTTCACATCCGTAGCGTTTTCCCAATACATTTCCAGCCTTGAAACTTGGACATATCCACTCATCAGCAAAATTCCAACGAAACAGCGCATTTCATTTAGTGTCACATCACCAGGGCAGTTATGGCGAATTGCATACATATTTGTGTATTTAACAAGCAAGCTAAAAACGCCTTCATCACAAAATGTCATAAAAATTGCCATGGGATCTGGATTTTGATGACACCCTGAAAACGCCGCCCAAGAAGGTAGGCTAAGGACGAAATCCCTTTACTGCCACTTATACACATATTTTTTTTTTGGTCGGACGGGGCTCTTCAACTCTTTTTCGCCGGACTAGCTCTGCTAGTGCAATATTATCGTCGCTATCGTCGTATGTTATGGTGTTACAACCAACATCTACCTCTACACGTAGCTGACCGCCTGGCAAATTGCTGAGACACAGCGTTTGCGTTTTTTGGGGCGCGATGTAAATATTGTCAACAACATCCTCATCACTCCATTGGTCAAGCTCTTCCAAAATCTCGTTATGAGTCAACGTCTTTCGGTTTAAATGACTGCAAAAACGTATATAAAATTATATGAAAAAAAAATTCAACAGCAGTATATTTTGCCACTGTCCTTTTAAAAGAACAGTGCACTTTGTGCAGCAATACAGCGTTATGTACGCTTTCAATTTGATTTTTGTAAAACTATTATGTTATTGCTATTAATTTATTAACCAAAAATTGCATTTAGCTAGATGTAAATATTTCACTTACTCAATTTTTTCCATTGTGCACAATTTAAAATATCACTTTTCACAAGTCACTCAATGCTGTCAAAACACGCGGAACTGCTTTTGTTAAATGACGCTTTCTACCTGCGAAGCTACGTCAACATGGAGAAATAATAATAACACAAAAGCATTTGCACAAATATGCAAGTGCATAACGGCGATTTTTTTTATAATTTATGTTGACGTTTTTGGTGGCCTTTTAAAAGGACGGTTGCGCCAAATGGGTTAAGAAACTGTACCTTTAAGCATTTGAGTACAGTACCAACATAAGTTTAAATTAAATTTCAAGAAAATTTAAATTAATTTAGATCGAATTAAAATCTCAACAATATACCTATTTTTTTTTTCAAACCCAATTAACATTTCCAACAAATTTTAAGACGGTTCCACCTAATTTTAAATTAAAAATTTTTTTGTACCCAATTTTGCATAAAACTTTTTTCATTAATTGATATTAAAATTGTAAATCCAATTTAAATGAACATGACAAAAGCAACCCTGTATTGGAAAACTAAACATGAAGGTTAAATAAATAAAAATTACATAAACCGAAATGTAGAAAAACCAAACCAAACCAACTTTTTATTATTTAAAGTGGGTTACCATCCAAATCAAATCGACTCTTGGGAACAAGGTAGGGAAAGAGCAAAAGCGGCACACCGTCTAGTCCCCAACCAAACCGTAAGTATACTCTCCATCCATCCTTAGACGCCATAGGATAGTTTAGTTAGTTGTTACAGAAATCGCAAGTGAAATTCTGTAATGCGGTTTCACTGGGTCATAACAAGATCCCATCCATCCGGCGAGCTAGGCCCCACGCCAGCACGTCCGAACCGTTATGGCTCAGGGAAATAGAAGCGGAAATTCCAACCACACAGTACCATTACACTATCGATTTATTTTTTTGTTAGCCTTTTCTAAATGTTAGGCACTTCGCTGATCATCAGACTTTGTATTAAAGACTGCTATAGGGTACAAACTCATCAAGTCGTTGATTTTAAAACTATTAGAAAACATAACTAAATGTTTGCTGTTCTCTTATTAACATTCATTTGTATGCATCACAAAAATACAAAAAGAAAGCTTGCATAACAAATAAATTTACAAATCCATTTACACTATGCTTCGAAATTATCTGAAGGATTTATATGATAAACTCATCGTCTAACTAAAAATATTTTAATTATTATTAAATATTCAGTCAGTCATAATAAAATTTTAAGATTAATTTTTTATGTAAACATATAAGTTGAATCATAGGTCAAATATTCGTAACGTATTCTATGGAACTGGTAAAAAAAAGTTTAAGGCTATATAAAGATTTGGAGTAATTGTGAATGCTGTGTTTTATATGCTACAGTGAATTATATCATCACAGCTTATAAATTTAAATTTGTATTTTAACTATTTTGGATAAATAGACAAACTACATCTTTTAAAGGTCTGCGTTCTTTTTATGCATTGTGCCGAATATATGGTTTATTCATGTACCACTGCAAGAACAATAATTGTTAATATGTGTGTATGTATGTATACGTTTGCTTATTTGTTTGTTCGTTTACATGTAGCATAAGAATAGCAAACATATGAAAAAGGAGCAGACAATTTGTCGATCTAATAAATTCATACAAGTTGATAGAGGAAAATTGCATCTGAAAGTTTTATGAGGCAATAAAACAGAACAAATATCATTTATAGACAAAAGGAAAGCTATCTAACAATAATTCAGTGGTTAAAGAAGTATGCGTAGGCAAAAATGTTCCACTCAAAAACAAAACGAATAATATTTCAATTCAAAATTTCTAATTTTACTTCAGTCATTGTGCTTAAATTTCAAATTAGAAACTACTTGACATAACCGCTCAATATCTGCCAGAACACCCCTGATGAGGTAGTTGGGCAATTGCATTGATGAATACATGCTGAGATGTATACATTCGAATTTGAAATTGCTAAACAGTTGAAGCTTTTGACAGTCAACAACAAGCATTGGGGAGAATAGTTTGCATATGAAAATTACTTGTATAGCCAGGAGTAGACATTTATTTTATTGCTAGGTACAGGTTGTTAACAGATTGGCTCAATGCCATATTCAGACACACATGGTGTATGCATGGGCCTTATATTTAGGGAATTCAATACAACATTTTGGGAGAACCGCTCTTAACGCCAGCATAAAAAAACCAATTCAAGAATTAAAAATAATCTTCTTTTATACAAATTCAATTGTATTTACATATGTTTGTACTCGATTAAGGCTAAGGTACAAACCAATCTCAACCATATTCAGGGGTAGCATATTTCAAAAAATTTAGTTTACATAAAATTTGGCTCATATTTGGAATGTATGAACGAGTATGGTAAATTGGTCATGAGAATGCATTTTATGTAGGAATGTTCCTCTTATGTAACGTTGGTGTCGGTTTATTTACAAACCATAGGTTCAGTGCGAGTTCTTCTTTATTATTTTTTCAACTGGTGGATGTCGCTGGAGAAAAATTTTTATTTACAGTGCGCTTTGACTGCAATTCACATTGCTTATATGTAAATATCTCCAGGTGGTATTGGGATAGTGTCATTTCGAATTATTAGAGAAATTTTTTCTCAAACTAAGAATGTATAAAAGTTTGTTAAAAATTGCATATAAGTTTGTACCCGATAGATGACATTGGGGATCGAATAGTATTGAATTTTCCAACTTATTGTCATTTAATAAGCTAACCATAACTAGACTAGATGCCAAGCTAGTTTGTTTTCTGGTTTATATCCAGCTTTTCCATACAAAATAATAGCTAAATTCGTAAACAGCCCTCACACTGCATTTGAAGGGGCAAGAAGTTGGTTGAAAATTGATCCAAAATTGGGTTTCATATTACGTTTGCGAATCATTTGCAAATTGAAAATCTGCAAAAACTGCAAAATCTAAGCTGATCATTTTCAAGAGATATGAAAATTTAAACGCCACGCTGCATTTTTATAAGAACTTCTTTTTATTGTTTGCTGTTTCTCAGGTTCCGCAAGGTATAAAATAACTTTCAGGTACCAAATTTAATTGTCAAATTTCCTCAACTATAAAAATGCAACTAATTTTTCCTCCTTTTATGTTTTCTTGCAAAGTCGAGTTTCTTTTGGTAAAACGATATCTTCATAATTTGGGATATCTTCTATGGGTCTATTAAAAAGACCCTTTTCGAAATCAAGTTCCACAAATACTTAACGGAAATTTAGGATCTTCAATACAAGAATCCTTTTTTTATAAATTTCGTAATAAAATTTTCAGTATTTTTGTAACTAAGAAATTTGTTTGGTTTAATTTTCTACATAGGGCATATACGTTTTTATACCCTATACCACTATGTGGTTTGGGTATAATGACTTTGTGCTGCTGTTTGTAACAACCAAAAATATTTGACCTAGACCCATCTTTAATTATACCGATCGAATCAGAATCACTTTCTGAGTTGATTTAACAATGTCCGTCCGTCCGTCCGTCCGTCCGTCCGTCTGTGTGTCCATGTAAAGCTTGTAATCAAACTGCAGGTCGCAAATATGAATATATTTTGATGAAATTTGGTATATAAGCTTTTATCGGCCATGGGATGAACGCTATTGAAATTGGTGAGAATCGGTCCATGTTCAGACCTAGCCCCCATACAAATTACCCATATGAAATCGACATAAATTGCCATAAGATCCAAATTGTCATATAGATCTTACTCGAATTGGGTTTGTATGCGTTCATTACATCCACTAATGAGTAGTCCAAAAATGATCCCTTTGACCCCATATAGAGCTGCTTCCCGATCTTCACTTAAATCTATTAAAAAACAAAAATATTGCACTGATTCTTCTCAAATTTTGTTTGTACATATTTTTGCAAAATACAAGAGACTTTACCAACCATGGTCAGGATCGGTCCATTTTTGGACCTAGTCCCTTTATAGATATGGCATCCGATATGAACTTTTTCATATCTGCAGCCAAAAAAATTAATAAAAATCCCACTCAAATTTGGTTTATGCTTATTTTCTATATCGAAGTAGTTGGACCGAAAGATAGGGTCTCTAAACCATGGTATAGGGTATCATATAGTCGGTCTAGACCGACTATAATTTTCTTACTTGTTTCTTTTCTCTTCTTGAAATGGTTTTTTTCTGTTCATTTTTATACCCTATACCACTATGTGGTTTGGGTATAATGACTTTGTGCTGCTGTTTGTAACAACCAAAAATATTTGACCTAGACCCATCTTTAATTATACCGATCGAATCAGAATCACTTTCTGAGTTGATTTAACAATGTCCGTCCGTCCGTCCGTCCGTCCGTCTGTGTGTCCATGTAAAGCTTGTAATCAAACTGCAGGTCGCAAATATGAATATATTTTGATGAAATTTGGTATATAAGCTTTTATTGGCCATGGGATGAACGCTATTGAAATTGGTGAGAATCGGTCCATGGTCAGACCTAGCCCCCATACAAATTACCCATATGAAATCGACATAAATTTCCATAAGATCCAAATTGTCATATAGATCTTACTCAAATTGGGTTTGTATGCGTTCATTTCATCCACTAATGAGTAGTCCAAAAATGATCCCCTTGACCCCATATAGAGCTGCTTCCCGCTCTTCACTTAAATCTATTAAAAAACAAAAATATTGCACTGATTCTTCTCAAATTTTGTTTGTATATATTTTTGCAAAATACAAGAGACTTTATCAAACATGATCAGGATCGGTCCATTTTTGGACCTAGTCCCTTTATAGATATAGCATCCGATATGAACTTTTTCATATCTGCAGCCAAAAAAATTAATAAAAATCCCACTCAAATTTGGTTCTTGCTTATTTTCAATGTCCAGTTAGTTGGGCCTAAGAGATAGGGTTTCTAAACGCATGGTATAGGGTATCGTATAGTCGGTCTAGACCGACTATAATTTTCTTACTTGTTAAACTTTATATATGTTTCTTTGTTAAAGTGAAGATGCTGACTAATGTCATAATATTTTTATTTTTTATTTTGATTGATAATATAGTGAAATAATAATATGCACTAGCAACATATTTAAATTATATAAAGATGCGAATTTATGCAATAAATATTTTTCATGCTAGGGCTAGGTTGAGATCGGAAACTTGTTAAGTTACAAGTTAAATTAAAATGTTAGCCCATCATTGTCAAATTAACTTTGTCCATATCGCAATTTTGAATATTTCAGGGAAGAATTAGTTGAATTTTATGGCTAAGGAAATTTTAGTATTAAATTTTATACCTAAAAGTTATTTTATACCTTACAGAACCTGAGAAACTCCAAAGAATAGAAAAAACGTGTTATGTAAATGTAGGGGGGCATTGAAATGACTATATCTCTTGAAAGGTACCAGCTAGAATTTTGCAAATGTAATATGAAACCCGATTCTGGATCCAATTTCACTCAACTTCTTGCCCTTTCAAGAGTTCCTTTTAAACAAATTATTTTGGTTGAATAAAAAACCAGATTAAAAAATTAATTAACTGTATTTAACTAGAAACTTAATTATAAGTAGAAATTTTAATTCATAACATGTCAGCAACGTTATTTTTTGCACCAAAAAGGTTCCTTTCGGTTGGGTCCTACTTCGAAGTTGTAAATATTCTGAAGTCAAGAAATTATAACGCATGTTGAAAAAAGCTTATTATCTCACAAATCGTTTCATAAACTTGTCAAGATGGCCGAATAGTAGTTTTGGAGGTCGCACGTGCCGTTGACTCCCACGAGAATTTTGAATAAAACACACAAGGTGTAAAATTTTTTATTTGAGAATTTTTTTTTTTAATAAATTCCAACATTAAACATTTAATTATATGTATATATAATTATAATTATAAAAAAAACTGTGGAACATACGTTTTGGTATGAAAATCACTAGAACCTTTTTAGTGTAAACTTTAAATTAAAATAAGTTTTACTCCCTACCACTGTGCACAGCAATTCAGAATTAAATATTGAAAACAAGGCACATTTTCTGCAGCAAACTTTGAAGTCAAATTTTTCGTTAAGTTTTATAAATATTACAATTTATTATTAATATTCGGTGATGCCTGATTGACCATAATAATATAAAATTGGTTGAATTTTGAAGATAGCGTTAACAACAATATTGAGTAACCTTAAGACATACCTACCTGAAAGGAGAAGTAACGGATTCAAAAAACATAGCGACGATATATGAATTTAAAGCCATATGTGTCCTTCCCTAAATATTACAGTTATGCTAGTAAAATGGAGTTAATTCATTATATCTTATATCGCTCTGCGGTCAGAGTAGAATGAGCAAGTGATGCGTTTCTAACAACCAAAATTATCTGAACAACACCCATATTTTTTATACCGATAGAATCAGTATCAACTTCCGAGTCGATTTAATGGTATGTTTTTCTGTCTGTTTGTCTGTCTGTCTTTATACAGGTGCCAATATGCATGGACGGTATTGCAATGAAAATCTGTTCATGTTCAGACATAGGCTACATACAAATGACGCTATGATATCGATTTATATTACCCTTAGATCTAAATTATCATAAACTTCTAGATCAATTTTGTATGTGTCTATTATACCCACTAATCAGTAGTGCAAAAGAGGGACCCTAGGACAAAATCTGCTTACCGATCTGCACTTAAATCCATCAAACGCCAAAAACAATGTTCAGTTTTTTCTTAAATTTGGCTTGCATATGTTTTCAAAAAAAAAAAAAAAAAAACAAAATAAGAGACTCTTAAAACTGGTCATGATCCGTCAATTTTTCGACCTAGTGCCCATATAAAGTAGTAGCTTATGCTTATTTTCTATATATAAAAAGTATGTGAACCTACGACTGTTTCTCTAGACTCATGGTATAGGGTATCGGTTAGTCGGTGTAGACCGACTATAATTTAGACACAATATAATATATCCTAAGTCTATGATACAAAATTATGTGTTTTAGGTAAAGCGATCTCTTAAGTTACACTGTGAAACTGCTGGTATTAACGGAAGTGTTTCAGAACTTGTTTTGAAAATAAAATGGCAGATATTAGAACCATTTATGTATTAGTAAAAGCACTATAGTCAAATCGTAATATTTTTAAAATATTTTATGCTCAATTTTTTTTTAGAATATTTGTTGCGCAATCTATTTTCATTATCATAGTTGATATTGATCTGCACTGAGGCATAAATGTTAAGTCAAAAACAGCTAAAATAATTTAATTTCACTATTGACAGCAGACATAAAAATTTTTAAATTATTTTATTTAATAGCAGACTTTAAGTCAATTAGCGATTTTTGATTTCTGTTTTTTATTTTTTTTTTTATTTAGAAGCAAATTCTAACGACGCACAGCGGCGCCCGTAGAGCAAACGAGGTTGCAAAAATCAAAATTTTCATGTGCGCCGACGAAGTTTTGAATAAACCCGTGTTATAGGAAACTTTTCAGCGATTTCAAATATGCTACTCTTAATAATATCACATTTTTAGTTTAGAAGATATAACCGTTCAAAGTTGACCGACTTTCGGTTTTCAAAAAAACACACAATTTTTAGTCAATTTGTTGCGATTTCAGGTGTAATATCACGAAAAATAGGTAACGAATCGCCTTATTTTTTGTTTGTGTTGATTGGCGTAATTATTAAATGTATAATGATAAAAAAAAAATTAACTGTTTGCTTTGTGTTTCTCCTGGTAAATCACTATTTAAAAACTATCCGTTTTTTTCTCTATTTTTCAACTTTGACGGAAAATAAAAAAAATCCATATATTTCTATATTTGCCATATTTGCAAAACAGGTTCTCTGATTATTTCTTTACATAATTCAAAAGGCTTTATCTGCCCGTACGTGCCCGTTTGGCTTCTAGAGGTAAAAAAGATTAAAAAGACATGGTTGCAGAAATTGTATGGCGTGCATCCCTTACATGTTTTGACTGACAGTAGTTTGATATAATAGTTTGAAAATTACATTTTAAGTCGGTTGTCTACCTGTGAGCCTCTGCCAAAGTCTACTCCCAATATTCTGTTACAGACACAGGATGCACAAAGAACTACTCATTGAAATTCGCAGGTACGCACCTCACTTAAAAATTACTTTGGAGTACAAATGGTCAAGAACAATATTGACTTATGGTCCCTCCAGGTAGGCACAAATCTTATTTAGACACGAGCATAATATCAAAATTGCATAATTCAGCCTAAATCCATATGTATGCAGGGAACAGGTAAATTTTTAGGCATGGTGCCAAAAGCCTATATATTGCAAAATAAGCATAATGCCTGGATTAGTCTACGACTGAAAGTTGGCGCAACAAGTACTGAAACCATGGCGTTAAACAATTTAAAATTATTTTCAACCACACCAAAATTTTTCACGGAAGCTGCTTTAGAAGAACTCGATAGCTTATACGGAAATATTGAGAGAAGCGAAATTATAAAAAATAATTTTTATCTGATATATGCAAATATTAAGGCAAAATGGGTGAAATCTAATCGAACCATTCAGAACTTCAACTCCATATACGAGGACTGGCTTAATGAAGACACCATCCTGGATATATTGCCAGTAGATAAACCCACCACATCAACCAGAGGAGCAAAAGGAAGGCCAAAAAAAAGTATTGAGGAGTGTTCAATTTTCACAAGAAAGAGGAAACTTGCCGATGCCACCAATGACTTGACCACGAAGCATTTATCGGACGCGCTGTCTATGAAATATACAAAGGATAGTGAAAGAGTTGGGTCGCAGATTACAAAATCTGTTGCTGATGCAAGCCCACTGGATTAAGGAAAGCATTCCCACGCCCACAAACGCACACATTAAAAAGTATGGTTCCGAAGAAGTCTTGGCCTTGTTTATGGACTTACAACTTTCCAAAGAAAAATATGAGATACTATGGGCATCCTTGGTGCGACACGGGGCTGACGTTTTACCAGAATACAAGCATATTACGCAAGCCAAAATAAATTCACGACCACTGCATACGGAGCATACAGCAAAACAGTTGTTGGAGTCTTCCTGAAAATGAGGTAAAATTCGTCCTCAGAAACTGACATTGATCAGCAAATGAGGCTGCGATGGATCATCCGGACAAAGCGTTTATAAGCAAAGGATATCTTCCGATGACGCTACAATATCGGACGGAAATATGTCCAAGCACGGATACGGTAACTCAAACGATGGAAACACTTCTAGGAAATTTTTTGAAAATGATGAGGCAGTAACTAGAATCACTGGAATTGACAATCAAATCGTGAAAAGATTGGGAACGATCTTGAATGTTTTAAACTGCAAAGAAAATGTCAATTCTCCAAAATATGGAGAATATGCATCGGAAAACCCTAAAGAAAAAAAATAAAACAATCTAAAAATGTAAAAATAATTTTTTTTAGTTACCATAAAATTGATTTTTCTACAAATTTTAACTTTGATAACCCATAAGTAGGCCCTTGCAAAGCGTAGCACACTTTCCAAAAGCTCATTTCATAGGCTGAACAGCTGTCTATCATATGCTGGATAAGCTGTTCAATTGTATTATTCGGTTCAAAAGATATGATTTTTGTAACGAAAAAACTCAAATGGCGCCACTGTGCGACGCTGAATTCGGTGGTATGTAAAGGATTATGATCATTTTTATGCCCAACACAACTATGTTTTGAGGTTGTAATGACTATGTCTTAAGGTGTAGCCATCAAAATTGCTTAAACTAGACCTAACAATTGTTACACCGACTGACTCAGAATCATTTTCTGAGTCGATTTAATCATGTCCGTCCGTCCGTATGTCTAAATTAATATCCATGTAGACCTTGTAATAAAACAGCGGATCGTAAATATAAATATATTTTGATGAAAATCAGTACATAAACTTCCACTCTCTACAGCATGATCGGTATTGAAATTGGTGAAATCGGTGCATGTTCAGAGCTAGTCCCATATAAGTGATCCAGTTAATTGCATCCATTAATCAGTAGTCTAAAAATAATCGCTGTAGGAGTTTAAATCCAGCAAACAATAAGCCAAATTTCAAATTATTTTTTTTTTTTGAGAATAATAGATAATTTTTTACCTATTCCCTATTAAAAAAAATAGCATCCAATATATACTTTTTTATATCGGCAGGCTACAAATTTGTAACAATGAAACTCAAACTTATTTTAGGTCTAAGTTAGACATTTTCTCAAAACTCAGGGAACTCACAAATTCATAATATATTTGTACTTAAAAAACTTTCCAAATTTTATGGTATAGAATACAGTGTAGTTGGTCTAGGTCACTCTAATTCGTTATTTGTTTAAGGTATATTCATATTGCTGGGCAATATCCATTGATTTATTTATTTTTTTGTGCTGAACACCAATTCTAAAATTAGTTACGGCAATAATTTTTTTTGTTCAAATATCTTCCAATTTTTATACTTTTTGATCAACCCTAAAAAATTTAGCATGATTTATGTTTTGCTAACACCCAAAGTTTTTCCGTAAAAAAGTTATTTCACATCCAGAAATAATCTTTAATTTCAATTTGGATATCAGCAATAGCCGATGGCAAAGATTAAAAATTTTAATGGGCCTATATTTTGCCAGCCTTTCCGCCTTCTGAAAACTAGCTACTGAATGTTCCTGGCTCTCGATGCACCAGGAGAACCGAGTGGTGACAAAGACTCACTGTCAATCGTTTTATTATTTTATATTGTAATTTCATATTGAGAAACTAAATAAAATATATTTCATAACCCGAAGGAAGGGTAAATACAACGTCTCATTTCATAAAATTGATAGTCTGATTACCTCAGGCGTATATTAAAATCTCATTACATAGTTTTTGGAACAAGTTTTATTTTAATTCTTCCTGGAATACCCCTATCATCGTTTTGTATGAGTAAAATCTTAATATGTAATATGATTTATGATTCTTAGTTGCTATTATAACATTTTAATGGATCATACTTATTTATTTATTTATTTATTTATTTATTAATTTACAAATCAAAAATTTAATTAATTAAATTAAAACAACAAAAAGAATTATTTACTACTTTAATTTTAAGATAACGTATTTATGCACGACTATAAAGATCAAAAATGGACCTTTTAAAATGCATGGTATTGCTTATAAATTATATGTTCGGAGGCAGAGAGTTCCAAAGATGTATAGAATGGATAGAGATATGAAGGCTTATGAGTATATAAAATTTTCTAGAGCACAATTAAAGTTCGTATTTGTAACACAACACTATACAAGTTTTTTGTAACTGATGAGACACGGTCGTATTTTCCCATACCATAAACATATTTTACAACAGCATTGTATTCAACATATGTGACCTTCTCCGAGAAAAGGGAACTAGTTTATGAAAATTAAGTTTTGAAAAAAAAAAACCCATTTAAAGTTTCTACACCCTTTTAGATACCAGACTAGGTCCCATTTCTAGGAGAAGGTCACATATAGCTTCAAATATCAAAAGTTCATCAATGGATACAATTTATCGAATATACTTTCTCCATTTCAAATAATGGCTAATCAGCGCATAGAAACATAGAAACTATAGGTGTACTTAGCTTTCAATATCATATTTTTAAAGTGTTTAAAATATTCGACAAACTCATGAATTCTCATAAAGATATCTTTATTGTAAGACATTTGTCTATCTTTTCAACTTTACATATGAAAACAATGCGCAGGAAAATGGCACTTACACAAAAGAACAATAAGCTAACAAACCAAAAGGATTTAAATGCTCACTTAACATATCTATCATTTCAATACATAAAGAACATTCCACCATATTCATGAACATTAACATAATATATTAGTCTTCCATCTTAAAACCATCACTTACATCTTAACTATTTATATATATATATATATACGGATGTGTTATGATGATCGCTGTGCCTTAATATGTATGATATTATTATTTTATTATTTTTTTTTCTTCACCGCCATCATCTTAAGTGTCATGTGCAATTTAAAATTGTTGCATTCCACTAAAATGCATCATTGTGGTGACACCTTCCGAAATATATGCGACTGGCCTTAAAATTAACATCAATCACCGACATTTACCACTAGTGCTAAGTAGTGAACAATGGGCTATGCAGTCCTTTCAAGTTGTTTAAATTATGTTAATGTGTATAACCAGCTTGCTAAAAATAATCGCTGTTATACCATATTAAGTCATAGTCTCCATAAAAAAACAGTATACAGATATTTATTTACATATAACAATATAGTTTACTAAAATTTCATTTGTATATAAAGAATACAGATCAGTTGCGACAATCACAAGATTTTCTATTATGATAAAATATTTAGAGTTAAGAAAACAAAATTGAGATTTAAGCACTTAAAAATTAGTACAAATGTAGGATTATTAAGAAACTTTCAATTAATTAGTATACATTGCTCTTATAGCTTTTAAAATTTAAAGGCGCCAGAATAAAAAAAGCAAGTAAGGAAATAATAGTCGGTCTAGACCGACTATACGATACCCTGTGCCATGGTTAAGAGACCCTATCTCTCCGGTCCAACTAATTGGATATAGAAAATAAGCATAAACTAAATCTGAGTGGCATTGTTATAAAGTTCATATCGGGCGCTATATTTATATGGTGACTAGGTCAAAAAATGGACCGATCCTGACCATATTTGGTAAATACACTTATATTTTGAAATATTATATACAAACCAAATTTGAGAAAAATCTGTGCAATATTTTTGTTTTTTGATACATTTAAGTGAAGATCGGGAAGCAGTTCTATATGGGGCCTATGCCTAAGAATTGTTCTATAGGGATTATGTTTGGACTACTGATTAATGTATACAATGAACACATACAAACCTAATTTGTAAAGATCTATGTGATATATGGATATAATAAAAGCATACAAACCCAATTTCACTGAGATCTGTATGATAATTTGGATCTTTTGTCGATTTCAAGGGGTCATTTGTATGGGGACTAGTTCTGAACATGGACCGAATTTCACTAATTTAAATAATGTTTGTCTTATGGCTGAAAAAAGCTTATATACCAAATCTTATCAATATATTTTCATATTTGCGACCTGTAGTTTGATTTTAAGGTTTACATGGACACACAGACGGACGGACGGACATCGCTAAATCGACTCAGAAAGTGATTCTGAGTCGGTCGGTATAATAAGAGATGGATCTGGGTCAAATATTTGTGGTAGTTACAAACAGCAGCACAAAGTCATTATACCCAAACCACATAGTGGTATAATCACTAAAAGCTTACAAAGTTAACTCTATTCTATCGATCAGTAAACCTATAAGTTCAGTTGAGTGCCGCTTCGAAGTTATTAAAAATGTTTTATCTATTTTTTCTGCAACTGTCGAAAGTCAAAATGTTATATAAAACTTAGTTTGTGAATGTATTATGAGCATCGAAATATAGATATCTATTGTTGCTGATAATTTTGTCTTTACTTGGCCCGTATTTAATGAATGGATTTATATTGGTTCCTGCTTTTAAAATAAATATTAAAAAAGATATAATATTTAGAAAAAAAAAAATATTTTAGGTTTTTCCAAATAATAAAGTTTACATTAATTCACAAATTTATCAAAAATAGTAGCTGATACTCTATTTAAAATTTGGTTTGTATTCTACAACTTTTTAAGCTGGAAAACGAAATGGATACACGAACACAAAAATATAAAATCGAACTTAAAAGTAAAAAAAAAATCTTATTTGTTTATTTTCTTCCTATCTCAGGAACCAGTAAAAACTTGTACCGTCTGATTAGGGCTTTGAGTAGAGCTATTGGTTGACCAGTTTCGAAGCACAATTACTATTGGAGCTATACTTCAAATGTATTAAATATTTCTTAGTTTAGGTGATTGGACCATTAATGCCACATTTCATCAAATTCAGAAAGTATTCGGTTTAGGGACGGCAGTACTGGGATCCTGGAATTTCGAATACCGGGATTTCGGAGTGTATTTTTCGGTATTCAGTACAGATATGGAATAATCCATTCTGCGGTATTTCGGTATTCATTTCTTGGTTAAAAAACAAATAACACTAACCAAAGCTTAAAATAATAGAAAACTTTGCAAATTTAATCATGCCCTTTTTATACCCTATACCATTAGGTGGTTTGGGTATAATGACTTTGTGCTGCTGTTTGTAACTACCAAAACTATTTGACCTAGACCCATCTTTCATTATACCGATCGGCTCAGAATCACTTTATGAGTCGATTTAGCGATGTCCGTCCATCCGTCTGTGTGTCCATGTAAAACTTATAATCAAACTACAGGTCGCAAATATGAATATATTTTAATGCAATTTAGTGTATAAGCTTTTATCGGCCATATTGGTGAAATTCGGTCCATGTTCAGACCTACTACCCATACAAATGACCCCTATGAAATCGACTTAAATTGCCATAAGATCCAAATTATCATATAGATCTCGGTCAAGTTGGGGTTGTGTGTGTTTATTACATCCATTTATAAGTTGTCCAAAAATAAAACCCATGTGGCAATTCTTTCATAGCCCCTATATAAGCCGCTTCCCGATTTTCACTTAAATCTATCACAAAACAAAAATATTGCAAAGATCTTTCTCAAATTTGGTTTGTCTAGACTGACTATAATTTTCTTACTTGTTCATTCTAAAATAGATATTTTGAAACAATAGTAGTAAGCTTTGCTATTATTTAAAAAGGATACGGAGCTCCAAATTCATAAGAGAAATTTGTGGTACACTGTTAAAGTAGTGTGAACTGTGATACTCAATATATACCATAAAAAGTAAGAAAACTGTAGTCGCTCTAAACCGACTATGCGTAATCTATACCATACGCGTAGAGAATTGGACTTAGGTCCAACTAATTGGATGTAGAAAATAAGCATAAACCAAATTTAAGTGGCATTGTTTTTATTGTCTTTTTGCCAGTAGTTCTGAAAGAGTTCATATCGGCTGATATATTTATATGGGGGTTAGGACGAAAAATAGGCCGTACCTAGCGATATTTCATAAAGTTACTTATTTTTTGCGAAAACATATACATTCCATATTTGAAAAAAAAATCTGTGCAATATTCTTTTTGTTTTGTAGGTTTAACTAAAGATCAGGAAGTAGCTTGTATGGGGGCTATGACCACCAACTGTCTTATAGGGTTTATTTTTGGACTACTGAATAAAGAATTTAATAAAACAAAACAAACCGAATTTTACCGAAATCTATATGGTAATTTGGATGTTATAGCAAATTCAGAATATGCATCGATTTTCGCCAATTTCAATAGCATTAGTCTTATAGCCGATTGAAGCTTATATAAAAAATTTCATAAAAACAAAATTCATATTTACGACCAGTGTTTTGATTACAAGCTTCACATAGATGCACAGACGGATGGACAGATATCACTTAATCGTCTCAGAAAGTTATTCTGAGCTGATCGGTATTATAAAAGATGTTCCAGGACAGATATCTGTGGTAGTTACAAGCATCAGCACAAGTTGGACTAAAGGTAGAAAATGTGTAACCTCTTTCACAATTAAGATAAATGCAATACATATAACATATTTTAATTAAATAAAATGATGCAATCCTCAAAAATGGAAAGGTCAAAATTTATAAGACATGTAAATAATGGCATTATTTTTTTAAAAGAAAATAAAAGTGGATATGCAAAATTAAAATATTTATAAAAAAAAAAAAAAATGTGGGTAATCAACGATTGGCCTACATGCACATAAGAAAACCATTCACGATATCAATATTCTTAAGTAATATGTTCCTACTAGTAGTGCTGACGCTGGACTAAGTACAGAAGACCCACATGCAACTACAACGAAGTGTTTTAAAACAAAACACGTCAATGCTGCCGAACAATTATGTTTTGTTTACGGCATTCAATTAGCTGTAGTAATCAAGAGCAATTGCAAATACATTTGATATCAAAAGCAAAGCTGAACTAGAATCAGATGATGAAATTTAAGATGAAGACGTTTAAAATTAATAATTTATTTGCAGCGAAATGGTATATTAGAAAAATTTGGAGTTGGCTCTACTTGCTAAAAAAATGCGAAAAATTTTGAAAATAACACAATAAAATATTGGAACTTTATATCAAAGTTGAATTATGTACGGAACATTGGAGAACATTGAAGAACCGCACCCATGAAAGACGAAGAGATCTATCTGTGCAATCTATTTTCTCAAAACCTACTAAGGTCGCTATTACCAAGGTGCTAGCTAGTAGATATAGCAACCAAAATGCACTATTTAATCCTAGAATCATAAGCAGTCATAAAATTTACGATTCAAAAATTAAAATTTGTTGCCAAAAACACCGTAACCAACACATCGTATAGAAAGTCAGTATAACTCTATTTTATGAAGTGAGAAGTTGCGTTGAGTACGGTAGAAGTGTTTTGCTATAGAATCAAGTGAAATCGCGATAGCGTCGAAAATTTTACGAGTGCTTAGCTTTAGGTGAAGGGGGGTAGTGAAGCGTAGTGACTATAGCCTCTCCTACTCAATTGGCAACCTCTCCTGCACGTGGCGCACCTTGCCGATAACAAACGAGGCTCTGTCGACCAAAGTTGGGCGGTATAACCCTAAGAATCGCAATGACTAAATACCTTGCACACTGCATGCCTGGATGCGTTACTGGCAGCCCCAGCTCCAGGATCGGATGTTTAGCCCAATCAGTTACTCATCCTAAACTACAATTGATTACACAAACCGTAACTAGTCAAAATGAAAACCAAACGATTAACCTGATGACGACTTTTAGCTTTAAAAAATGGACACGATTTGGAATATGGAACGTCCGTACGCTTTTAGATAGCACTTGTCTTGCTCAAGTATGCAACGAACTACTCCGTTACAAGCTCTTATTCATGGGTCTCTGTGAAACCAGGTGGCCTGACTCTGGTGAGTTTGCTACAGCTAATGGACTTACTTTGATTTATTCCAGTAAACCACCTGAAGAACCAAGATCGAGCGGCGTTGGGCTACTGCCCAACGCCAGAAACACTACATGTGTACACTGCATTGCACCCACTGAAACCTCAGAATTGTCTATGAAGGAAGAGTTCTAAAAGCACTTAACAAGAGTAACAACCTCTGTTAATCGTGATGATATTATGTTGATTACGGGGGATTGTAACGCTCAAAGTGGACCCGACAACAGCGGCTTGGAAAGTGTGATGGGCCGTCACGGTATTGGTAGAATGACCGAAAATGGTGAACTTTTTGCCGAGTTATGCCTCAACAACAACCTGGTTATCGGTGGTACGCTTTTTCCCCATAAACGGGTACATAAAATCACTTGGGTCTCTCCAGACAACAAAACAGAAAACCAAATATACCACATAGCAATCAGCAGGAAATGGAGAGGATCTCTGCTCGATGTCCGCAATAAACGAGGCGCCGACTGCAATAGCGACCATCATCTTCTAATAGGCACAATCCATTTGAAAGTTGCTGCCGTAAAGAGTATCAAAAAAGTACAACTAAAATTTGATGTAAAGAAACTAAAAAATCCAACCATACTCAACACCTATTCTGAAGCATTAAGAACCTCTCTAGAAGCCTCACAAACAAATTTCACAGTTGGCTGGAAGACGGTAGAAGAATGTTTTACATCGGCTGCTAAAGAGCATATAGGATTCAAAACCAACAATAGGAAGCATTGGATTTCAGATACTACCTGGGACTTGATTATTGAAAGAAGGAATACAAAAGCACAAATAAATACTGCATTGACGCACGATGAAAAACTAAGGTTACGCACAATATAGCGGACTATTGATAAGAGTGTGAAAAGAAATGCACGTAATGACAAACGCAGATGGTTTGATGAAAATCGCATCTGTGAATAACCGTACTAAGGATCTATATAATATAACCATGAAACTTACTCAGAAGAACTTTACAACGGCACAACCTCTTAAATCCAACAACGGCGAAATAATTACATCAAAAAGTGGCCAAATGGAATTATGGTTGCAACATTACTCTACTATGTTGTTAGATACAGTATCCATACAGCACGATCCGTGTGACTGCGACCACCACGATATAAGGAATGATATACCTACAGAATGCCCTGATATATCCGAAATTATAGAATCCATAACTGCCCTTAAGAACAACAAGTCCCCAGGTATAGATAACATCTCCCCCGAGCTTTTTAAAACAGCACCACAAACAAGCGCCCGTTTTATGTATAAAATTATTGAGGAATTTTGGAGGACTAATCAGCTATGCGATGAACTTAAGGAAGGGTTAATCATTAACATCCCAAAAAAAGTAGACTTAGCTCAATGTAGAAATTGGCGTGGTATCACACTCATCAACATAGCAAACAAAGTTATAACACAGATTATAAACAAACGACTCTCAGCCGCATTCGTTTCAAATCTTCGCAATGAACAAGCTGGCTTTCGACCCCAAAAATCCTGCATAGACCATGTGAACAGCCTCCGGATTATAATAGAACAGTCCGTCGAGTGGAGATCCCCTTTGTACCTCGTTTTTATAGACTTCACGAAGGCCTTTGATACCCTCT
Organism: Cordilura impudica; assembly: GCA_963682025.1. NCBI lineage: Eukaryota > Metazoa > Arthropoda > Insecta > Diptera > Scathophagidae > Cordilura > Cordilura impudica. The sequence goes on from OY821517.1 coordinate 111,216,325, forward strand.
AACACTCGGCTATTTGGAATGCCCTCGCATGTAAAGGCATACCCACCAAGATTATATCATTGATTCAAGCCCTCTATAATAATGTGTGCTGCAGAGTGATGCATGAAGGTTGCGTGAGTGATAGATTTACCGTAAATACTGGCGTGAGGCAAGGTTGCATTTTATCCCCCCTGCTTTTCAACATAGTCCATCATGAATAAAGCAACCCGTGAAGAAAGAGGAATTTCATGGGGATTTCAAAGAATGCTTGAGGATCTCGACTATGCTGATGACATTTGTCTACTTTCACATAACATCGACGACATGGCGGCAAAGATCACAGCAGTACAGAAAGAAGCAGAAAAAGCCGGTATGAAAATAAACATAGCAAAGACAAAGGTAATGCGCATCAACTCTTCAAACAACAGAACGTTTTCCATAAATGATATAGTGTTAGAAGATGTTTCCAAATTCACCTACCTGGGTAGTTTATTAACAACAACGGGTGGTTCCAGTAATGATATACAGAGTCGCCTTAATCTTGGTAAGCGATCATTTGGTCTCTTAAATCCCATTTGGCGATCTCCTCACATGTCAAAAAGAACAAAAATTAACATTTTCAATTCTTGCATTAAATCCGTGCTTCTTTATGGATGCGAGTCTTGGAACGCAGCAGTTCGTGATATAAACTCATTGCAAGTGTTACAAATCGATGTCTACGAAGAGTTCTAAGAATATTTTGGCCGCAAACAATTTCGAACGAAAGGCTATGGAGAGAAACAAGTCAAACCCCCATTAGTAATGAAATTCTTAGAAGAAAATGGCGTTGGATTGGTCATACCTTGCGAAGGCCACTGAATGATACCACAAGAAATGCTATTGAATGGAACCCTCAAGGTAGCCGAAGAAGAGGAAGACCATCACACACATGGCGTCGCCAAATTGAATTGGAAGCTGCCAGAATGTACAAGAGCTGGAACGGGATTAAGGAAGTAGCTTTGGACAGAATTGAATGGAACAGATATGTTATGGCCCTATGCTCCTTATAGGAACGACGGGAATTTATTATTATTATTATTATTAGCTTTAATGTAACTATTTTTCATTTACAATTCTATTAGAAATATAATAATTTTTATCTTTTTCTGTTAGAGAACCATGAATATAAGAAAAAATATGAGCGGCCGCTGAAGCAAAATGAGCTGGAACTGATCATGCAAGAGGAATTCGACGAACAAGAAAGGGGATCAGAAACTGAGGATAATATTGAAAATAATTTTAGTACATCCGAATCTGAGTATGTTTGTTCAAGTGACGAAAGTTCTGATTTCGAATTGCCACATATTTTGAAAAGATAAAATTACATCAGAATATTCAAGTCGTTAGCATAACCGAAGAAGAAACCATGGAACAGTACTCCAAATAAACAGGTAAGAGAAGATACTCCTGTGCGCTTTAGAGGTAAAATCGGATATCACTGGTGCAATGTGTCCAATAATCGCAAAAAACTGTAAAGCGAGATATTATACATATATTAAAAGATCCTCAAGGATGTGCTCGAGATGAATGGTTGCCATTAAATGCCTCTCAATGGTTTGTAAGCACTAATATTATAGATATAATTTTATTTCACACAAATTCTGAAACTGTTATTTGATCCCAAAATTACTCTAATATATCTGCTTTCGTATCGCAAATGAATAGTTATGAATTAATAGCTCTTTTTGGGTCATGTAAAATCGAATAAGAAGTAATGTAAAACCGATTACTCGAAAAGAATTTATGACTAAATTTCAACAGCAGATGATAACACCTTGGCCTGTGCATCGGGTAAAACAACCAACTTTACAACGCTCATTTAAAAAAATGATATGCGAAATATTAAATATTAAGATTGCAGAACAACTGGTGGATTGTCCTGAGAAAAAAGCAACCAGTTGTTTTACGTGTCGGGCTAAAAAATGCAGAACGACGACGTTATTTTGTAAATAATGCAATCGAGCCTTTTGTGCAGAACACATAGCACGTTGCTGTATATGGTCCGATGACGACAAACAATTTAATATCAATTTCTTCTAATTTCTATTCTCTAATGTTTATTTATGAGTTTAAAGTAAAAAATTAAAGAAAATTTATAATAATAATTATGGTTTATGTTCACAAGAACAAAAATCGTAAAATGTATGAGTACTTATGATTTATGTAATTCGAAATTAAGCTTATGATTCTAGAGTTAAAGAAATGTTCATACAGCAAACCGATACTGATTCAGACAATGAATAAGATGAAGTTGTTGAAGTACATAATCCAAGGAATAAATGCAGCATCACCTTGGAAATTAGGCAGAAGTTAGACGAAGCTCTTTCAAAATAAGTAAATTATATTATAGCTGAAAAAAAAAAAACGTCGAAGATAATAAGAAACTTATAAATGACACTGTTTGAAGACGAAGGTAATTTGAAAATATATATTCAGCAAATCTTAGATCTCCTACTTACAATACGTCCCACGAGCATACCAATCGATGGAGTATTTTCTGCTGCGGGAAAAATATTCACGAAAATAAGCTCCAAATTAAGTGCTGAGTGTCTGGATGCTTTATGTTTTTTAAGAGCATTTCTCTTGGCATTAAAACAAATGTAATTTTATTCAATACTGAACTATGTAAAATCGTTATGATTTTACCTTATTAAAATATGTTAACAATGAATTATTTTTATTAATGTTTTAGTTTAAATTATACTACATAGAATTTCTTTTTCTTAATGTAAATGTTTTTTCCGTTTCTTGGATTTCCGGTACTAATTTTTCGCTCCGGTATTGCACTAGACCAGGCGATTATACATATAATCACCCAGATTTGGATTTTTTTCTTCTTTGATAGGACCAATTTTGAAACGACGGTTACTTACTACTTGTTTTGAATTGAGTAGTACCAGTTTTTACATTGTGTAAAGAAGTAAAGGGTCCGCCAAATAATTTTTTTTTCTGAAAATGCTATAAAAAAAACTACTGAATATTATCTCAAATTTCTTTTTTTATTTGAAAGCACAATCCATCCGGTTAATAATGGAAAATAATTTCATTCAAATGGCTGCCTCGGCTGGCCATGCAGTAGCCTACACGATCGGTCCAATTTTTAAGCACATTATAGATTGTGTGCAGCTGTATTTCACCAATGGCTTCACGAATATTGTCCTTTAAATCGTCAATTGTCTCTGGCTTGTTGGCGTAACACTTATCTTTGAGGGCACCCCACAAATAATAGTCCACCTCTGCGGCTGATAATGCGATCTTCAAAAACAGGGCGCAAAACATCGAGTGTAGCTTCGGCTGTGTGGCACGTAGCGCCGTCTTGTTGAAACCAAATGTTGCCAATATCCTCCTCTTCAATTTTTGTGAACAAAAATTCGTTCAACATGGGCCGATAACGATCTCGATTGACTGTAACGGCCACTCCTTGCTCATTTTCGAAGAAAAATGGCCCAATCATGCCTCTGGACCAAAATCCGCACCAAACAGTGACTCGTTTTGGGTGTATCGGCTTTTCAATGTATGCGTGCGGGTTTTCTGTGCCCCAAATGCGACAATTTTGCTTGTTTACAAACCCGCCAAGAACAAAATCAGCTTCATCTGAAAAGATGATTTTTTTTTGGCAAAATCGGCATCTTCTGTAAGTCGATCGCAGGCCCACTTAGCGAAGCGAAAACGCATTGAATGGTCAGTTGGCTTGAACTCCTGAACCAATTGGACTTTGTATGGTGTCACACCAAGGTCTTTATGCAAAATTCGTCTCAATGATGCCTCCGAAATGTTCAATTCTTGAGAACGACGGTGAATTGATGTTTATTTCATAATGACTTATTTTCGTAGACGTATGATTTATAAAAAATTTCGATATATTAACAGTCATACGCTGCAGAGACAAACTTTTTTTTAACATACTCGTAAGTACTGGATATAAAAACAAGTGCGAATATTATGATCGGTTTAGGCCGACTCTACGATACCCTATAGCATGAGTTCGGAAGAAGTCTTAGGTGCAACTCTTGTTATTTTAATATGGGGACTAGTTCGAAAAATTGACCGATCATAACAAAATTAGGTAAAGTCACTGTATTTCTCAAAAACATGCACTAACCAAATTTGAGGAGGATCTATGCTATGTTTTTGGTTTTTTAGAGATTCAGCCAAGATCACGGATTATCACTAAAATGAACCTACAAGATTTGTTTTTGAACTAGTAACTAAATGATGTAATAAACACACATAAACCAATAACCATAATTTTGATCTAAGGGCAATATAACTCGATCTCAATGGGTCATTTGTATGGGGACTAGGTCTGAACATGAAGCGGTTTTCACTTCAATACCGTATATACACTGGCCGACAGGAGGTTATATAAAGATTACATATAACTATCTCCATATTCATACCTGTATTTTGATTACAAGTTTTATAAACAGACAGACCGATGGAGGGATAGACAGGTATCGCTAAATCGACACGGAAAACGATGCCGAGTCCATAAGTATAAAATAAACAATGAGCAGGTATTGGTGAAATATTTTGGTCATAAATTCATCTTAGCCTGATAACAGGACGCTATAGCGCATAAATATTCCGAAAATAATTTTTATTAAAGGCATAATCAGAATAGAATAAATCAAATTTGGATGAAAACAACTATATGATTTTTAACAGGTAAATAAATTCAACGACTATTTCTAGACATGAAAGAACAGTTTTTAACTACTAAAGAACTCTGCTAAATTGTTGGCTCTATTCGTGGTACCTTAGCCTACAGTACAAGTGATGCCATCATAAATGTATGAATTTATATATGAATGAAGGTTTTTATGGAGCATTGCATATAAATATCGCGCTTTATTCTTCTAAGCTCTCAACGATAATACGTTATTCTGGGCGGTTAGAGTTGGATATTTTACTAGCGGTTTTGTTGTTATTATTGTCGGTAGTTGGCAGTGTTATTTGTGTGTATAGGTTTCTTCTTTTAACACGGTTTATGTGTTAGCTTTTAGCGGAAAATATTTTATCTGTTTTTGTTGTGAGTCGTACGGACACGCTGTTTAACAATTTGTCATGCTGTAACAGTGCTATGTATTTCTCTATATTTATAAATGAAATTGCACATGTAGTGATGAACTGTAGGTGATTGTTTATGTGTGTGAATATTTATGTTTGACTTTAGTTTACATTCAAACATCAGCTGGATTTCAAATTGTTCTTACCCAAATACCAGTATGAAATTCAATCAAATCATTCAACTGTCATTATATCTATTAATGAATCCTTTTTTTTGTATTTATATACCCATATTTTGTTGAAAGATTGAAAATAAACTCTCTTAGATAAAGACTTCAGTAAGATTCCGGATGCGGTTGAGTTAGCAATGAAGATTTTCAAAAGCATCTATAATATTTTTAAGATACATAAGTATCACATAGTAATGTGATCCAGAAAACCATAGCAACAACAATTAACATCAGATTTACCGGATCAGACATTTTGTCTGATTTAACAATTTAGCTTGCTAATAGTAAATTGTCTATTTGTCGACATGAGGCAATCGCATTTGCAGAAATATGGAAAACATTTTTTGAAAAATTCTTCTTGTGCTTGAATTGGATATAGTTTGTAACAAAAATCAGTAAACTAGAATTAGCGATTTTAAATATTCACTAATCAGATCTATTACATCGAGTTTTTACTGCAATAGGGCTGCAGCGACTAAAATATAGCAGCTGTATTCTTTTTTTCAAAATTAAAAAAAAAAAAATGTAATACACAAATGCAAAGGCTGCGACTTTGAAAAACTAAGTAGCTGTACCACTGTACAGTATAATATTGTGCAAGAGCCCCTCTGGGGGATGAGAAATTCCAAGTTCAAGTAGTATACACTAGGGTGCCCCTTAATAAAAAAGTGTTCAAACTGTCGGTCTCACGCCCTAGAAATATGCGAATAGCAAAAAAAAATGGGAACTACAAAGTTTTGCGCCAATCAAAAAACGTTTAGTCGTGGCGCAAAGCGATTGAAAATTTCAAGTGTGTTTATATGGGGAAAATATGACCTTTTTTTTCAGATATTACGAAAATTTCGCTCTATAGTTTAATTTTTCCGACAAGCTGTTACATAACTCGGGATCAGTATTAAATTATCCTTTCAAAAGACTTTATAACTTCAAAATCGTATGAATCCTCGCCAAGAAATAGCAAATGCCCCAGACCACTTTTGTGCCAAAAAAAACTAGGTCATGAAATTTGATGGCATTTTTTCAACTTTGAGAAATTGATTAAAGCCATCATTCTATTTAGGTCTCTATACTTATGTGTACTAAAATATGAAGTATTGTGTTATTACCACGTTGTTAACCTATTGCGCATTGAGACCGAAAATTGAAAATTTTTTTGATAAAATTTTTAAAACTCCTTTTTCAAGTTTGAACAAATTTTCTTAAACAAAATTTAAAAAAATTAATATATTACTTTAACGTTTTATTAAATGCATGTTGCAGATTAACTGTGTGAATCTTTAAGTAAATCCCTCTGCCAGAATTTTTTTGACAAGGATTTTATTTTTGCGGATTTCGAGAAAACTTGGATGTTTGTGAAATATTCTGTAAATATACTCTTTCTAAATACTTTGTATCAAAAATTCATCACTTCTCTACTTTTAAATGTTTTATTTTATCTTAATAGCCTAGGGTTTCGGAAAAAGATAATACGACTCCATTAACCCTTTTGGAATTGGGGTCACATATGACCCCAAGCTAATAAAAGACAATTTATGCAAAAAATTCAAAATTTGGTAAGTGCTGTCCAATTTTTAGATTCGACGCTTAAAATGTAATAACCGAATGTGTAGAAGTTTTGTTCCGAAAATTTGGGATAAATCCGAGAATGTTAACCCATTATTTGCCAAGGCCAGATATGGATTTTAAGATATTTTTAAATAAAAATTACCGAAAACGAGTTTTTCTATTACACTCGATGAAACCACTATGTAGAATTTAAGAAAAATAATTTGATTATTTAGTCACCTTATTTAGTCACCTTTCATATTTATTTCATTTTTATTAAAAAATAGTTATTAATATACTCGTGGAAAAAATCAAATTGCACTAGTTTTATTGAGAAAAAAAACAAATTCTCTTTGATAAACATCTTTTCTCAACTTCTACGAACACATTTTCATTTCTCGCCTCAACTTATATGTTTGTGCCTTAAATACGAAGCCTGAAAACATCAAGATAAAGAAAATATAAAAGTGGTCATAAAGTAAATGTTCTGATGAGAATTCCACACCTGTTGGAGGTTTTATCATACTGGCTTAGTATTTTCAAACTGACTTGAGTTTTTCCATCCTCAGAATATGACTACGAAAATACTAAAGAATGCAATTTGGCAGGAGCTACAGGTCAGATATAGGGTGGACCATACAACCTCTTCATTTTTATTTTGCTATAAATAAAAAACCCATAATCACTGAACACTATTGCATTCAAGAGACATCCCCCGCTGGCTCTTTAGTAACCCATATGACCAACCAAATATTTCAGTATGGAGGTGTATTTTACCGATGACTGCACTAATTTTGTTTTTCGTTGCCTCGATCGACACTAGGGAATTAACGTAACATTCAGCCTTGATCGATCCCTACAGATAATAGTGCAAAGGGGTCAAAGCGCAGCTACGCGGTGGCCAATGGAAATCATCAAAATGGTTAATAAAGCAATTTTCTAACTCTCCATGCGAAAGATAGATTTTTTTTAAGGCAAACAAGCCTTCCTCTTAAAAATAAAAGTTGCCCAGATCAATATTTTCGAAAATAGCAAAAAAAAATAATCAGTTACCGTTATACTATAGCGTTCACCGTTCTCTGTAAGGCATTTACCTAACGTATCTTCGAACAGAATTTGCCACGATGATACCACCAGATTAAAACTCACACCAAACAGGTCACTATTAAGGGTGCATTGGCTTTTCAGCTCCAGACGCGACTCAAACTGGATTACATATAACTAAGAACTCTAAAAATCGCTGTTTTGTATCAAAATCAACAAATTTATATTTAAAGTGAATAAGAATTCTTCTGAATATTTACAATCATAATGTAGACAATGAATGAAGCTTTCATTTGAAAGGGAACATGGTACCTAAGCATTTTATTTGGCGAGTTATTTCCGAAAATTTAGATATATTTCAACTCTGAAAATAACTCATCCAACTGTGAGCCCGTTACACCACTAAGAATATTATATAATTTTGTATAATAGATATTTTTACGAGCTTGCAAATACTTCATAGCATTTGACCATTATGTTCTGAAAAATTATAGATATATTTAAAGAAAGTGTATAATAGTGCGTTCCATACATAATCATACCCTGTGTATTTTACGATTCAACAAAAAATATAAACACAAAGAAAAAACACTGTTTTCTGTTTAATTCAAATCTTGCTGCAATTCGGAACACCTTACATACACTATCATATCACTAATCTGTTGCAATTTTTCTATTCAAAGTCTTTAATCGTATAGCCACATTATTGTGCTTTGATGGATGAATGTTTTTTTTTTAATATACAGTCGCAACTATTTATACAATGCAGCGCTCTTCGGTCAGCGTCTAATGAGTTTGTGGTTATGGTTGCAACTACCACAAATATTTGACGATCGCTTAAGAATCAACTTATGAATCGATTTAGGGATGTTCGTTCATATATCTGTTTGTATTTTGTGTCTATCTGTCATTGTGTCCCTGTAGATATACTGCAAAATTTTTAAATAAACTACATTTCGTTAATTTAGATGCCATATTTTATTTAATTTGTAACATTCGCAACCATTACAATGCACTAGGATCAATATGCAAGGTTATTTTAAACACACATCACTTAAGCATGAAACTGAGACATGCAGGGCGATGAAGGAGTATTGTAACGGGACCAAAAAACTGGCACAACAACAAGAGAGATTGAAGTTTGTATTGTAGAGCAGAAATTATGGTAATATAGCCAACCATACAAAAAATACAACAAGAAGGTAACGCATCCTTTCAAATGCACATCCACAAGAAAATTTTAAATTTAGAAATATCACAGACAAACACTTATACAAGACTTATAAAACGCATTTAAATTCTGCTATTGAGAAACTGCTTGTTAGAGATGACCACACAACATTGTTCGGCAATCAAAAGAAAAGAAAAAAACAAATAACGAAGAGTATAAAAGAGAGACATATTAGGAAAATGAATTCACTGACAGAAAAACTGTTTGGAATGCATGGACTTGTTTTAAATAAGGTCTGGTTTGAAAATAAACCTGGTATTGATTTTCCGATGGCATGTTAGTGGATGCTCTCTCTGGGAAGAAAGTTTGCTTTACCAGTAGATGAACGTAATTTTTCCCCATTACACACAATAACTCATATAGAACAATGTACTCAGTCAATGGATAATAACATAGAAAAGGAAACAGATGTCGCAAGGGCAAAAGTAGCGAACCAATTCTCATCTTATTAGCGAAATAGGAAAAGTTTTATACTACATATTTTTGAGGAAACGCCGTAATGAAGTGATAATACGGGCTGAAAACGGTAATAAAACGGTAGCAATATACAAAGACGTATAAGATGGAACGGCTTCTCGATTATACGAATACCTAAAGAACGTTACAAACTGATCCGACCTATAATCTACAAACGGATAATAATATAATTAAGGAACTGTACAAAAAATGGCCACATTGACTTGTGGGAAAAACGTAGACTCTTTTGGTCAGCTGCCACTCCTCCCATAATATACGTATTGTCTAAAATCCACAAAACGATCACACCATTGAGACCAATAGTATCATCAGTCCAGCTACCATGCTACCAGCTCTCAAAATATGCAGGGAAAATTATAAAACAATTAATATCGGAAGAGTATAATATTAAAAACTCATTCCAAAAAAAATTACGAAAAATTAAAGTAAACGAAAATGAAGTATTAGTATCATTTGATGTCATTTCTATATTTACGAATACACAGGTCAACACAGCTATAAGGAATGTCATGGGAAAATGGAATATAATCAAGTACTATACTAAGACTGCAAGCTTTAAATTTCTGCAAATTCTCAAATTTTGTCGTAATGCCAATAACTATTTTATCTACGAAGATAAAATATATAACCAAGATTTTACCTACAATAGCCGATATTATTATTGACAATATACTTGACGAAGCAATTACTGAACTGAAACAGAAAAACATAAAGTTCAAATATATAGTCAAATATGTAGACGATATTCTAGCTATAATTAACATAGACGATAGAGATGAAAATCTAAAAACACTAAATAATTTTCACCCCATTATACAGTTTGTATACCAAACTAATCCGAACACACCATGTCATACAATTTCACTGGTATGCAAAAGAAACGGCTTCTGGGAGAATTATGAAGAATCACGCGTCCAAACCAAAAGGTCAAATTTTGAATACAGCCAAAAACTTAATTTTTAGAATACTCAGCAATAGTGATGAAAAATATCACACTAAAAAAGAAAATATCACACTAAAAAATGAATAACAAATATACTTATAAACAACATTTTCCAAGCAAATAAATTACCATATTAATCGAAGATACACTTACACGAATAATAAATGTCAACAGTAGCAAAAACACAAATCCAGAGAAGGGACAAAGGAATTTTTATAGTGTAAAATACATGCCTACAAAACCCAAAAAACCTACGAACATCAATATAAACAAAGAACATTAATTTCGCCTACAAATCAAATACAACATTAAGTAAAATATTCTCAAAAATTAAGGCGCCAATAAGAAAACAACAACAAAGTAATGTCGTGTATGAAGTACTATGCAAAGGTAATGAAAATAAGAACTGTGATCTAATATATATAGGAACAACAAAACGTGCACTATAAACTAGAATGGGAGAACATATAATGGACATTAACAGGAAAAAAAAATCAACTGTACTATCACAACACATATTAAGACAAGCAAGAAAATTATAGTCGGTATAGACCGACTATACGATACCCTATATCATGCGTTTAGAGACCCTATCTCATAGGCCCAACTAACTGGACATAGAAAATAAGCATAACCCAAATTTGAGTGGGATATTTATTAATTTTTTTGGCTGCAGATATGAAAAAGTTCATATCGGATGCCATATCTATATGGGGACTAGGCCTAAAAATGGACCGGTCCAGACTATGTTTGGTAAAGTCTCTTGTATTTTGCAAAAATATATACAAACAAAATTTGAAAATAATCAGTGCAATATTTTTGTTTTTTGATAGATTTAAGTGAAGATCGGGAAGCAGCTCTATATTGGGCCTATGACTAAGAGTTGTCCCATAGGGATCACTTTTGGACTACTCATTAATGGATGTAATAAACGCATACAAACCCAATTTGAGTAAAATCAATATGACAATTTGGACCTTAAGGCGATTTATGTCGATTTCATTGGGGTCATTTGTATGGGGGCTGGTCTGAACATGGACCGATTCTCACCAATTTCAACACCGTTCGTTCTATGGCCCATAAAAGCTTATATACCAAATTTCAAAATATATTCATATTTGCGACCTGCAGTTTGATTGCAAAGTTTACATGGACACACAGACGGACGGACGGATGGACCTCGTTAAATCGAATCATTTAGTGATTCTGATTCGATCGGTATAATAAAATATGGGTCTAAGTCAAATATTTTTGGTAGTTACAAACAGCAGCACAAAGTCATTATACCCAAACCACATGGTGGTATAGGTTATAAACAGGTCACACAGCTGACTTCGAAGATATAAGAATACTAGACAGGGAAAAAAGAGAGAAAAAGAGATACGTGATCGAAAGTTTGAAAATTCAACAGAACATAAAAAGAACACTGAACTTAGAAGAGGAAACGAATGACATAAACACCAATTACATAGTCGCAGTAAATTAAATCCCTGTGATATTAGGCTAATATGTGTTTTCTCTATAATATTAATAGGCTAGGTGATTTCTTGTCACCGACGTTTTGTTCCACCGTTTTATCCCAATTAAACTAAACGGATATTAAATGAAAGTTATTTCTTTTTAGCTGTTCACCATATTTACAGATTTTTTAATTTTTATACCCTGTACCACTATGTGGTTTGGGTATAATGACTTTGTGCTGCTGTTTGTCACTACTAAAAATATTTGACGTAGACCCATCTTTTATTATATCGATCGACTCAGAATCACTTTCTCAGTCGATTTAGCGATGTCCGTCATTCCGTCCGTCCGTCCGTCTGTGTGTCCATGTAAACCTTTTAATCAAACTACAGGTCGGAAATATGAATATATTTAGATGAAGTTTGGTATATAAGCTTCTATCGGCCATAGGATGAATGCTTTTGAAAGTTGTGAAATTCGATACATGGTCAGACCTAGTCCCCATACAAATGACCCCTATGAAATCGACATAAGTTGGCATAAGATCCAAATAATCGTATAGATCTTACTCAAATTGGGATTGTATGCGTTTATTACATCCACTAACGAGTATTCCGAAAATGCTCCCTATGGGACAACTCTTAGTCACAGGCCCATATAGAAATGCTTCCCGATCTTCACTTAAATCTATCAAAAAACAAAAATGTTGCACAGATTTTTTCCAAATTTGGTTTGTATATATTTTTTCAAAATATAAGTGACTTTACCAAACATGGTTCAGAATCGTTCCAATTTTGGGCCTAGTCCCCATATAGATATAGCACCTGATATGAACTTTTTCATATCTGCAGCCAAAAAAAAAAATAATAACAATGCCACCCAAATTTGGTTTATGCTTATTTTCTATATCCAATTAGTTGGACCGAAGAGATAGGGTCTCTAAACCATGGTATAGGGTATCGTATAGTCGGTCTAGACCGACAATAATTTTCTTACTTGTTTCCTTTGTGTTGATTAAATTGCACTTGAAGTTGCTACTAACACATACATAAAATTATACGTATGCTATGTGTGTGTTTATGAAATTTGTTAATGAGTTTGTTATCTTCATTCACAATAATAATAAACCAAAAAAGTGTTGGTTTTTGAATTGGCTAAGTTGAGAAATAAAATTGCCTAGAAATTGCACTCGAATTTCGAGCGCTGAAAACTGCTAGTAATTAAATTAATGTTTCATGTTTTTGTGTACACATGTTTGATGTAAAATGTAAAATGGAATTATAAATGTAAAATTAGGAAAAAAAAAAAACGTTCACATTATAAGTTGAATTTGCATTGGTGTAATTTTATTGCATTAATATAATATTTGTGTTATTTAAAATAGACGATCCATTGAAAAAGTAGACAAACCATCTACGAAACGTCGGGAAAAATCATTTAATAAAAACTGTTTTTTATTTACACTACGGAATATTTTAGGCCTTACTAGCTTATTCAAAAACTACAACGAAATATAAACATTCTAGCCAAATACCAAAAATAATATTTTGCTGAAATTTGATATAATAAAAACAAGTAAGAAATTATAGTCGGTATAGACCGACTACACGATACCCTATACCATGGTTTAGAGCCCTATCTCTTCGGTCCAACTATTGGATATAGAAAATAAGCAAATTTTGAGTGTCATTGTTATTAATTTTTTTGGCTGCAGATATGAAAAAGTTCATATCGGGTGCTATACTGATATGGAGACTAGGTCGAAAAATGGACCGATCCTGACCATACTTATTAAAGTCACTTATATTTTGAAAAAATATACACAAGCCAAATTTGAGAAAAATCTGTGCAATATTTTTGTTTTTTGATAGATTTAAGTGAAGATTGGGAAGCCGCTCTGTATGGGGCCTATGACTAAGAATTGTCCTGTAAGGATTTTTTTGGACTATTGATTAATGAATACAATAAACACATACAAACCCAATTTGACTAAGATCTATGTGATAGTTTGGATCTTATGGCAATTTATGTTGATTTCATAGAGGTCATTTGTATGGGGACTAGTATAATTTAAATAATTACACTTTTTATTATTTGTTTAAAAACAGCCGCTCATGCGACTGTTTACTTTCACGTCTCTTTATTAATTCTTTTTCTATACTGATTTTAACGTATATCTACCTACGTACGCGCGCACATGCATTGTACACGCGTACACATACACTTACATTATGTGTAACTGAGTAGACGAGTGAATTTGCGTATTAAGCAGTTCACACGTAACTATACTACAGTACAATTGTGAGAAATACTTTTCTCACGCTTGAGTTCGGTGCAGGTGGATATATTTAGTTACAATTAGTAATTTAATTTTACTATTTAGTTACCGTACAGAAGGTAGGGTAACTATGACTTATCAAACACACTACACCTCCCTTTTACAGAAAAAGAATGATATATATTCCTGATCATTCTTTCATATACTTATAGTATTTTTAAATTTAGTTTGAAAAAAAATATTAGGTCTCAAGATCTATTTTGGGTTCTTCACCTTCCCTTTTTTCCTTAAAATAAAATTAAATTTTAATTAATTCGATTTTGAAATTTATTTTTAATTTTAATTTAAATTTTATAAAGTTATTTAAAATTAATGTTGTAGGTAAAATTATAATTTATATGTAAAATGTTTTCTTCTTTTTTTTTTGAATGTTAGTTTACAATAAATTCTTCTTTTATTTTTAATGTTGGTTTACAATAAATTCTTCTTTTTTTTCTTAAATTAATTATAATGTTAATTTTAAAAATTTTAAATTTTATATTTAGAATTGTTGTTAAATTTTAATCTTAAACTTATTTTGACCTGGCCAGGTATTTTTAAAATTAGAATGAAAAAATTTTTTTTTTTTTTAGCTACATTGTTTTAGTCTATTTTTATGTACATTGGCTTTTTTACCGTCACTCATTGATAGGGTACAATTACCTAATTCGTCTATTTTCTCTACCGAATAAGGTCCCTTAAACAAGCTTTCCAGTTTATGGCCCGCATTGTTCTCTATCAAAACCAAATCTCCTATTTTTATTTCAATGGGATTAATTCTTCTATCGTACAGAGTCTTACTACTTTGTTTTTGCCTTTCTATCATACTCGCAGCTCGCTGCTGCGCCGTCTGAAGCCTATACTTTACCTCTTTTTCGTATGACTCTATGTTATATATTGGGTCAACGATATTGTTATCAAGAAATGGTATGTTAGGTGATTTCTTACCAAATATCAGTTCATACGGACAGTACCCATGGACAGTAGAAGGTGTTGTATTGAAGCAATACGTGAAGTATGTCAACCATTCGTCCCAATCTGTTCAGTCCGCTGAAAGATATGAACGAACGTATTCGTTAAATGTTCTATGTGATCTTTCTATAGTACCCAACGTTTGATGATGGTATGCTGTCGATGTTGTGTACTCAATATTCAGCAATCCACAAAGCTCTTGTATGGTCTGGTTCTTATACTCCGTTCCCATATCAGTCAGAATTCTATTCATTGGACCGTATATTAAAATGAAATTTTCAAAAATAGCCTTGGCTACGGTTTTAGCCTGTTTGTCAGGAATTGGTATAGTGATCAAATACTTCGTTAGATCACATATTATGGTTATGGCATATTCATTGCCGTTATTAGATTTAATAAAAGGACCAATTGTGTCAATAACGACTATATCGAATGCTTTCACTGGTGTTTCCGTTATCACCATTGGTTCCCTTGTTTTCGGTAGGGATTTATTTGTCTGACACTGCTTACATCCTTTTATATAGTTACGTATGTCTCTTGACATTCCGTTCCAGAAATATTTTTCATTTATTTTTGCTGTCATCCTTGTTATCCCTGGATGACCTCCGTATAAAGGATCATTGTGATATTTTTCTAGGAGTGTGTTTTTCTGCTCGTCAGCAGTAACATTTATTCTCCGTGGCGCTAGAGCTATTATTAATTTTTTTAATTCTTTGTTCCCTATTTCTTTAAACACATTGATTCGAATCTTCTCAAATATTTTGTCATTTAGTGATAGTTGCAACTTTTTGATGCCTTTGTTGTCGGTCATATTTTCCAACCTAGGGAAGAATTGATTTAGATCAACTTTCCCATTAACAATAAGGTCATCTATCCTAAGCTCCTCTAAAGTTATTTTCCCGTGTTTAAGGTAACACCTCGGTGTTTTGCCTTGTAAGTCAAACTTTAGGCGAACATTTTTTCTTACTTCCTTTATACTAAGTGTTTCATAAACCCTTGGGGTTGTCGTTATACTCTTTATTTTCTCATCTATTCCTGGTTGTGTTTCTCTAGATTTTGTTCTAGTAGTTACCATAAAAATGTTTCTGCTAGTTTTTATGTCTGCTATTGTTATTCTGGATAAAGCGTCTGCCGCATGGTTATCCTTTCCCCTCAGGTACTCTATTGTAAAATCATACTCTTCTAAATCCAATCTCATTCGCGTCAATTTTGAGGAAGGGTTTTTCATCGAGAACAAGTACGACAGTGGTCTGTGATCGCTTCTCACTAAAAATCTCGTGCCATATATGTATGGTCTGAAATATGTAATCGCCCAGTGTACAGCTGCTAATTCCTGTTCAATAGTAGATTTGTTCGCTTCACCTTTCGTGAACGATCGTGAGGCATATGCTATTGGAAGTTGTATTCCATCATGCTCTTGGCTTAGCACTGCACCGCATGCATATTTACTTGCATCGGTTGTGATACAGAATTGTTCATCAAAATTGGGATATTGTAATATTCTTGGGTTCAGTAGTGAGTTTTTCAAATATTCGAATGCTTTCCCACACTCTCTACTCCATTCGAATTTTGTATTTTTCCTACATAATCTCGTTAAGAGACGAGCGTGTTCCGCAAAATTAGGAACAAAACGTCTATAGTAATTGCAAAATGCTACAAATCGTTTTGTTTCATCGGCATTTTTAGGTGTGGGATAGTCTTGAATTATTTTGAATTTGCTATCGTCTGGAAGAATGCCTTTATCTGTACATTTGTGTCCCAAATAAGTCACTTCATGACTGAAAAATGAACATTTTCCTGGATGTAGTTTAAGGTTATATTTCCGACAGGTTTCAAAAACATCTACCAGATTCCTAATCATGTGTCGTTCTGAACGACCAATTACAACTAAATCATCCATATATAAGAAAGCTTGAGCTGGTGATAAACCAGCGAATGCAATTGTCATCATTCTCTGAAATGAATTTGGGGCTATTTTAAGCCCGTATGGGAGGCGCTTAAAACGGAATGATCCCTTATCTGTTGAAAATGATGTGATATCCCTGGAGTCCTCATCTAATTCAATTTGATGAAACCCAGACGTTAAGTCTAGACAAGAAAAATATTTCGCTTTGCCAAGTTGATCAAGAATGTCATCTATTCTTGGTAATGGAAATTTATCTGCAATCAATTTTTTATTAACCGCCCTGTAATCTACTACTAATCTCCATCTTTTATTAACGCTTCCAGCTAAAGATTTTTTCGGTACTAATAATATTGGGCTATTGTATTCAGAAGCTGATGGTTCAATTATACCATCTTTTATTAATTTATCCACTTGTCCTGTTATTTCCTCCTTATGCGCATAAGGTATCCTATAGTTTTTAATATATGTTGGTTCTATATCTTTTAAACGCAATTTTTGCCTGTAAAAATTATTCGCAGATATTTTTTCTGTTTCTAGTGCGAAAACATCAATATATTTCATGCATATTTCCTTTAGTTCATTCTCAATGAATTTAGGAAATTTTTCGGACAATATCTTAAATTTATCATCGTTATTCTGACACTCGACCATTGATACTGTTTCATAATTATCCAAGCTTTCAGTCTCTATTTGAGCATCAGATATAACAACTTCTTCGTCTGTTGTATTCATTATACGTACAAAAGTTTGTGAGGCGTTAGAAATTGTATTTGCTATAAATATCCCCTCCTTAGGGGTTTGGTTAGGAATTAATATGTCCCCCTTTGAATCTCCTACATTTATTCTTCTAATTACCTCTGATCTCGCAGGTAATGATATTGTGTTGATGTTTGGGTATTTTCGCATTTTCATCCGTATACTTTGTGGGAAATCATCTGGTCTTAATACTATCCAATCTTGATCCGTTCCATATTCTAGTTTACAATTGTACTTTCTAATGAAGTCAAGTCCCAATATTCCATCAGATGGAACTGGAAAGTCATCATCTACCACATGGAGTTTATGTTTAACTAACAGATTTTCAAATATCAGATCCGTTGTGATCTTTCCCCTAGTATAGGTTATACCCTTTCCTATGCCATGTAGGCTAATTGGGTTGGATGTATCTATTCTTTCAAATTTATTCTGTCCGCTTTTTATTATTGATATGTCCGCACCTGTGTCTACCAAAAATGTCGACACTCCTTCATTGAATTTTGATTTTAGTGAAATATATGATGCTGAATTCAGATTAACGTTTAAGATTCTACTATTTCTAATTATTTCATCTATTGAGTACCCGGGGATTGTACGTTTTCCGTACTCCCATGCAAAGCCCGGACATCACGTCCTCTATTATTATTGCGGTTGTTATAGTTCCCGCTGTAGTTATTATTGTTCCTGTTGTAACTGTCACGGCCATTATATTGCCTATTGACCTCATTGTTACCATTGTGGGACTGGTTACTCCCACTGTTGTATCTCCTGTTATTGTTACTACGACCGCTATTTCCGGTGTAATTTCCACGTCGGCTAAAATTTGCGTAGGATCGCCCACGTCTTTGACCCTGGGTATTGTGCATATCCCTGTTATAGTACATTATTGTACTATTTTTAGGCGCATCGGTTGAACAACTTATAAACTTAGCTACCGCATCATTGAGAGTGTTAAATTGACCTGCTTCTAGTATGAGTCCCACTCTGTCGTTGGTACTGTTTTTTGTCATTGCCTTTACAGCAATGTTTGTTGTGTATTTTTCGGCTAGTGTAGTATTTAAACCGTCCACTATGTAGGCGCTTTGTAATCTTTTCGCCAGTTCTTCTATCTCTTTGGTGTAGTCATTTGGTGTCCTACCACACTGTTTGAGATTCATTATCTTTGCCGAAAGCAACTCAACGGACTCGCCCTTGACTGTTGTTTTTAACCTAGCTATTATGCCGGCTAAATTTACTTCATTACCCTCTATGAGAGTACGTGCCGTTCCCTTCAATTTAGTCTTTACTAAATTGACGGCCACCGCATCCTGGTCTTCCGCAATTGAATCCACCAGTGTTAATGCATCCAGAAAACTTTGTAGGTTCTCTGCCCTACCATCAAAATCAGGTATGATTCTGGATGCTGTCCTTAAAAATTCCGTTGCTGTTTGTGGCATGTTTGCGCTTATTATTTCTGTCTGTATTGCTAATTTATTTTTGTCATCCGCAAACTCTACCCTTTCATGTAATGAGTTGGGCAATTCTACTTCAAGACCCCTACGAGCTGCTACACTGATGAGTTTACTTCTTAGGTCAATGAAAAAACCCTCTGCTGCAACCTTATGTGCGGGTGTTAAACGCTGATAATTTACGTTTAATACGACTCTTATTTCTTCAAGTCGTAAGTAGAGGTTTTTTAGATGTTTTTCAACAGTTTCCTCTTTGGTAGGCCTATCGCTATTGAGGCATTTATAGGACTTGTCAAATTCCTCTTTGATAAGTCTGCACTGGCCTAGTATCGCAGACCAGTCCATACATGCAGATTAAAATTGACTTTTGTCTGCTAGGACAGAAAATCTTACCAGAAAATCGCACAAAAAAAAAATATTCAAAATATTTGTCATTTAGGATTTGTCCCCCAAAGTTCCTGCTATATTAGCAATTAATTCAAATATTCAACAAAATAAAGTAATTCAATAATAGGACTCCTCCGGTACTTTATGTAAAATTTTATTCTCTTTAGTCAGTATTTTTAATAATGATGACAAAATAAAAAAAATTTTGATAATATATAACATGATGTTATCGCAGTCTCTGCTTTGTTCTCTTTCTTTTTTTTTTTTTTGTTTAAATCTATTCGAGGAGTATATATTTTTAAAATCTTATGGGCCCATTTTTAAACCTTGTCAAGGTTGTCGCCTCTACTTAGATATCTCTTACGGAGAGATCTTTTGTGCAGTAGGTATAATTTTAGCGTTAAGTTTACCCCGCTTATCAATACCAAGCACAATGTGAGGTACCACAAGGATTGTATTTGGTTTGTGTGGTCGACAACCTCAACGTTGGTTATTACATTTGCGTTCGGGTTTTCTAATTTTGATTCCGGCTTACCCATGTTAAAATATAATTTATCTTTTAATTTCCTATTCCCAATAAAAATCAATATTTAAATTTATATTAAAGAATCAATATTTTAGTTTTAATGATACATTAAATATTTTAAATTGTCGATTTATTCCTAAATATGATGACTTTTCTATGTTCTGTTCTATATATTAAGTTATTCTATTTTATAGAAAAATTCACAGTTTAATTAATTTTAAAGTGAGTTCAATATTAATAATCATGTTTTTTTGTTTTTAAAAAAATTTTTTTTTTTTTTTTTAATATAATTAAATACATAATTTTTTTTCTAATATTTTGTATTCAAATTTCTTTTCAATTGATTGATTTTAACAAAAAAAAAAAAAATGTTATCAATACGAGTATCGAAGAAATCAATATTTAACTACTATGTAATATGTATGATTCAACTTATTTAAAAAAATAAAATATGCTACTTAGCTGTTGTTTTATTCTCCAGCTGCTGTAGATGATGGTTACTGTTGTTGACGTAGAGTTTGATGAATCTGTTGCTGGGGTTGCTTATTCATGTTGTTATTACCGTTTTTCGACTCTTCACTTTTTACAATTATTTTGGCTGTTACACTTTTGGTATTCCAGTTTGATGAATCCGTTGTTGCTGCGGTTGCTTATTCATGTCGTTATTACCTTTTTCAACTCTTCACTTTTTTACAATTATTTTGGCTTTTACATTTTTGGTATTCCTTCTTAACAAATTTTTAATTGTTGATTAAATTTAAATGTTGATTAATAATGTACGTTTTTCGACTCTTCACTTTTTTACAATTATTTTGGCTTTTACACTTTTGGTATTCCTTCTTAACAAATTTTCAATTGTTGATTAAATTTAAATGTTGATTAATAATATACGTTTTTCGACTTTTCATGCTTGGTATATGTAGTTATTGTTTTTCTGATTTTTTCACAAATTAAATTTTTTCTTAAAATTTTAATTGACTTATTATTTTTTTTCATATTTTATTTTTTTTCATTGGCAGGATCGCCATATAATTTAAATAATTACACTTTTTATTATTTGTTTAAAAACAGCCGCTCATGCGACTGTTTACTTTCACGTCTCTTTATTAATTCTTTTTCTATACTGATTTTAACGTATATCTACCTACGTACGCGCGCACATGCATTGTACACGCGTACACATACACTTACATTATGTGTAACTGAGTAGACGAGTGAATTTGCGTATTAAGCAGTTCACACGTAACTATACTACAGTACAATTGTGAGAAATACTTTTCTCACGCTTGAGTTCGGTGCAGGTGGATATATTTAGTTACAATTAGTAATTTAATTTTACTATTTAGTTACCGTACAGAAGGTAGGGTAACTATGACTTATCAAACACACTACACTAGGTCTGAACATGGACCGATTATCACCACTTTCAACAGCGTTCATCTTTTGGCCGGTAGAAGCTCACATACCAAATTTCATCAAAATATATTCAGATTTGCGACCTGTACTTTGATTACAAAATTTACATGGACACACAGACGGACGGACGGACGGATGGACGGACGGACGGACGGACATCGCTCAATCGACTCAGAAAGTGATTCTGAGTCGATCGGTAAAATAAAAGATGGGTCTAGGTCAAATATTTTTGGTTGTTACAAACAGCAGCACAAAGTCATTATACCCAAACCACATAGTGGTATAGGGTATAAAGAGAGCAACTATACCTAGGATACCGAAAATGGGCGGTATCCGATCAGTAGGATTGGTATTTACGGCACAGAGTAAATAGTCAATATCACATATATCGACAGAAAAATCGTTGCAAATTACTACTGAATGCACCCGAAAATAATCACGATTGTACTAGCGGCAATTTCACCTCCTATTCAAAGTGAACTTGATTAATATAAAAAGGAGAGTAACGATATTTTGTGTGAGTTCAATGGCTCCTAGAATGAAGAGTCGTGCTGAAAATGGGTGGTATCTCATTAGTAGGCATGGTACCTACCATACAAAATAATTACTAAATATCACATTTTTCTTAAACTATGACGGGGAGATTGGGTGGTGTCATCTGTTATTAATAAAAGTTGCTATGCTGAAAATTGTCGGGATCGGATAAAGAGTCATAGCAGCTACCCTAAGCAGTAATATATAAAGATAAACTTGGTGGGTATATATGTTTGACTATCATCACGTGTGAATCTCTAGTCCTCTGAATTATTTGTAGAATATTTAAATAAAAGAAAAGTTTTATCGAAGCTGGTGTGGTAGTGCAGGGTTGGAAATATTTCCGAAAATATAGTTTTTCATATATATAATTTTCATATCAGCAATAATAAAGTTTGGTATACTCCAACAGGTAGCGCTAGTTTTCTAACATGACTATTTTCGATGGCTTAGCAAAAAGATAGTATTGCAGCACAAAATATTATATTGTAATCTCCGTCATTTTCAATAATGGATACTGTGATAGAAGAAGATGAAGCAGTGGATTTTCCACCTGAGTTTTAAATTCACTTGATATATTAGAACTTCCACCAGAGTTAAACAACTATTGAACGTTAGATCACCAATTGTAATGCTACGGAATCTTAATGCAAATCTATATATATCAAATACAATGTATGAATATTTGTGTTTTATAGGCTCTGGAACTGCCCAACCGGTTTCATTAGAAAGGTAATATTCCAGATCAGGTTTACGGCTTTTTTTAATATCTTAACTATTGTGATAGCAAGAGTTTAGAAACATCGCAATAGTACATATGTTACTAATATGCGTAACCAGGACAAAAATGGGCGGCATCGGGCGAGTGGGCATGGCAGCTCTTATTCAAAATAAATATTTAATATCAAATATCTAGAGTTATATAATAGTCAGAGCCTTCACACTTTGTAGGAGTTCATATATTATTAACATTAGCAGTAGAGGTGAAAATCGGCGTAGTATAAATCCGACAGTCTTGAAACTAGGTGTGTGTCCACGAATGATAAGTATGAGCAGTCAAAAATGGGCGGGATGAAACCAGTGGGCGTGGTCGATAATGTGAGTAGCCGTACCAAATATGGGCGGCATTAGGTTATTGGGCGTGGCACCGCCAAAAATATTATCTGGAGTATTGTAAACCCGAAAGTCTTGAAATCAGGACTGAGTTCACGAAAGATAAGTGTGAGAAGTTATGTGAAAAATGGGCAGAATAAAACCAGTGGGCGTGGCTCCTCCCATACATGGTTAATACACATCATCATAATCAAGAACAAAGATATTCACTAGAAATAAGTTACATGGCAAAACAACGTTTGCCGGGTCAGCTAGTAAGCTATATAAGGGAACGCGGTTCGGTTAAAGGAGGGCATGTTAAACAGAATCTCCAATTGCATTTCAATGCTCACAATCAACAAATCACAAGGAGAATTAAAGCAAGTCTGAGGGTTGTTATTGGAAAATTCATGCTTTGCTCATGGTAAATTACGTGTAGACTGTTCCAGAGTTGGTAAGCGAAACGATGTGTTTGTAAACGGTGTAGTGCATCCATGAATATAGGGTGAGATGTAAACACAACCAAATATGAGTCGCGCATACACAGAAACTATGTATGTATATTTGTGAAAAATCATTGGTCTAGTTGACGATAGATATTTCCTTGTTTGCAACCAAATATTTTATAAACAAATTATTTGTTGAATTTTTAAATGTATGTCAACGATATGTATAATGTTACAAATTGTTTATGAAATAAATTGAAATACTAAAACGATCGACTGATTTTGATATACTATATTTTAAACTCAATAAATATACACGAATAAAATTTAGATATTGAGTAATGTGAAGTAAATTGCTCAATTACAGTCAATAAGCAAAAATTGTAAATTAGAATATAAGAGACTGTAAAGAAAATAGAAGGGGCACTTCAATAGTAGACATTCAATTCAAGTGTAAAACATACAATAACCAATAACCACCGTCTAATAAAGTATATTCAAAGCTCAAAATCTGAAGATGTTTTATTCAAAAAGGCGATGCGGCGTTAAAATTTATCATTGGTATCCCAAATAATACACAAAATTGTTTCATTGACAATCCTGCCCATCACTCAACATTTCACATAAATGTTTCACACCTCCTTTACGTGGCGATCCCATCCTGCAATACTCAACTACAACCTTTTTTACAACGGCGAAAATAAAGCAGAAAAAATATTGTCCACAGGGTGGTCAATATATTATTATTTACTAAGATCAGGGGAACCTTGTTATATGCGAAACAATATTTTATTTGAAAAATTTCAAATAAAATTTGCATTTAAAATAACATACTGGATTTGAGAAAATTCTAATTCAAAATCCTGGAATAAACTAATTATTTTAGACAGAACTAAATTTACTATAAATTCATACATAGCAAAGTTATGACAATGTGTATAAAAATCTGTTCTATCAACATGCTAAATACGTTTTCATTTAAACTCACATGCACAGATTGAATTGAAAACAAAAATGATTTAGACATTAATTAAATTAATACAACAAACATTAATAAAAGAATGAAAAGAATATTTTTTGAGATTGAAAAAAAAAAAAAAATAAGAAAATTAAACACACTATGGGATAAAATACACCACGAATTTTGCAAAAGGGTCTTATGTCCAAAGAATTGGATATAGAAAATAAGCTATAAATAAATTTGCGTACCTAATTTGATATAGGTAAAAACTTTACCAATCATGATCGCTTTTGGTAAACTCACTTATTTTTTGCAAAACTTTAAGGACCATATAATAGAAAAATCTGTGCAATATTTTTGTCTTTTGATAGATTTATGTGAAGAGCGTAATAATAATACTGCAGCGTTAATTTTTGGGCAACTGATTGTGCATTCCACACATATAGAGAAACCGTCTGGATTTTACGAAAATTTTAGCCGGTCTGATAGCAGAATATATTTATATTAGCGATGCATAGACAGACGGACAGAGATGGGCGAAAGGCTATAATTCCTTTCTGAGTCAATCGGTAAAATAAACATTGGTTTTAGCTTAGATATTTTTTTTTTATTTTTTTTTTATTTATTTAATTCCTTTTATTCAAAAAATATTTATACATAATACATATTATGCCTCTGCGCCATACTGACTTTAGTAGAGGCTAGTTGGCAATAATATTTTAGTTCTTTAAAATACAAATTTTATAAAATAAAAGAAATAAAAATAAATAAAAATTTATGATAACTTCATTCAGACAGTAAATTTTAAAGGTATATTTACAAAAGTGTTTCCAAATTTTCAAAAAAATATTTTTTTATACACGATTTGAAAGTAGAAATTCTATTTATTTCTTTAGCGGTATTCACTCTTGGCGTTAAATTTACAACCCTGTTATATTTACAACGATTTTATATTACAAAGCGTGAACGTCTTTTCTGTGTATATTGTATTGTGTATTGTAAATTAATGAATCAGCTGATTTTTGTTTTGTTTTCCATCAATTTGAAAACTAAAAAATATCAAAAAGCATTTGAAGATTAGGAAAATGCCGAAAATGCTAAATTTACCTATCGGTCCATCTTTATTATTAATTTATTTATTATTTTGATCCATTTTTTTTATTATTTATTTTGATAGTGACCACAAAATGAACAATAAAATTAAACAATAGTTTTGGCAGCTCAACGGTCAGCTGTTTTAGTCTTGTAAATATTTAGTCCTGTTAATGTACTATACCTTTTACCCTTGTACTTTAACCACAGCGTAGTAAATTTTCATTTCATACATTTTGTTGTTGCGGTGTTGTAAATAATAGTACTTTTACTATATCTACAACATTTACAAGGGTTACAAGGGTACTTTACTACCAAGAGTGAAAACCCTTTCTAATATATTGCGGTAAACAATTGTATTCATTAGGTCTAGCGAATTCAATCCTTTGTTTTGTTAATTCCAATCTATACCTTACAGGTTTGAAATAATGTCTATGACGTGTATTTATATTTGAACAATCAAAATGCCAACTAAACTGTATGATATTGTTTCCAACACCATTTACCGATTTAAACACAAATAAAAGTTAATCTTTCTTATAAATCCCTTTTAAAGGAAGAACCGTGTTTGCTATTTTTTAAACAATTCCACAGTGGAATATTGCAGTGGTAAATTATAAACTAATTTCAAAGATTTATTTTGAGATGATTGCAGTGTTTTGAAATTTCTGAATTTTCGAAGTATGCCTATACCTGAAGATATTTTGGATCTAATAACATTTATATGTGTATCCCACGAGAGATTGCTTGATAAGTGAATTCCAATATATTTCACTGATTCAGACTCCTTAACCAATTCTCCATCGATATGAACTGACATATCTGCATCATTCTTTAATATGTACGGTCGAAACCTAATGAATTTTGTTTTGTTGAGGCGAAAATATTCTACAAGCATCGCGGCATCATACTCTATATCAGTATGTAACACCAAACGATGTTTATAATTATACAATTGGAATATATCATCAGCATACATGGTTAATTTTCCTTTGAAGGTCATATTTTTTATATTGTCAATGTAGATCTAAAAAGCAGTGGTCCAAGGATACTACCTTTCGGGACGCCACACTCAACAGGTAGGAAGTTACTCACTGCATTTCCAATTTGCACAAAATGCTTTCTATTAAATAACAAACTTCAAAATAAAATAGTGGATGAGTCCACGACACCAGTTGCTTTTAATTTTTCAGTCAAAATGGTATGGTCTATTAAATCGAAACTTTACTCATGTCATAAAAAACGCCAGCAACACCGTTATATCCATTATCAAGGCCATTGCATATATCGTTGACAACATTTACAACCGCTGCCCCCGTTCCAGATCCTTTGCGGAAACCAAATTGTTTTTCATAAAGTAACGAGTTCATATTTATATAATCTGATAATTGATTGAACAAAAGTTTCTCAAATACTTTGTTTTAAAATGTCTGGATTGGTTAACGTTTCTACAATACAGTTAAATATTCTACACATAGCTATAGATATTAAAGATCTTCGCCTTAAAAGCATTGTAGTAGTAATATTATCATGTCCAGATCCTTTATTTCTTGGAAGTTTATCCAAAACCGACTCCACAGTAGAAATGGCAGCTTTCCGTATACCAAAATTCGTCCTACAACTATTTAATGTGCGGAAATAACTTATGTTATCATCCGGATATGTAACTATTTTTGTACGTAAATCATTTAGTGTTTCATAAAAATATTTACTGTGTGCTTCTGCCTTTTCACTTTCAGATAATATTTCCAATCCACGCTTATTTATTAGATCATCAGATTCAGTTGCGTTTCTTCCTAACTCTTTGTTTAAAAATCTCCATATATTTTTCTTATCACCATTACTTGTGCTAATACTTCGTTTGTAATAAGAGTTCATCAACATTCTTTTGTTTTTTTTTTTAAATTTTACTAATTCGTTTAATATGTACCATTAGCAACATATTGTTATTATTTTTCTTTTTAGATTTTAAGCCACTCTTTAGTTATCCATGGTGTTAGTTCACGACGATAATCTTTTTGCATTGCTTTAACTTCAGAACTTGCTGTTACCGCTTCATTTAAAATACGGATCAATTGCACACATTGATTTGATGGATCAATAGTATTTTTGATATCACAAATTCATTATACAAACTCGTTATACCCTGAACACAAAGTCGTATAGGGTATATATGTATAGTAGCACATAAATTAAAAAAAAATAATTGAAAAATTTTTAGCTTTTAATAAGTTAAAATTAAATTCGAAATTTCTAACAAGCAATTATTTTAATAGCTGCTTATCTTGTAGCTGACATTTATATAAAAATCATTAACTTCATTATATAAAATCATTAACATGTATATAAAAATCATTAACATCATAAAATGAATGTATCGTTTTGATAAATTGTTTCAAATCTCTTTTTAAAACAAATCTTATACATTTGAAATTAACACGAAGAAAATAATTGAACAAACGTTATATAAACACGTTTCAAAGATTTTTAACTTTTTCCATTTATTTTGAAAATAGCAACTCTAGATCTTGGATTTATCCTTTCAATAAGCTACAAAATATTTATATGCTCGTACGTTTGTCATCTTTAAGGTCAAACTGCCAGCAAATTGTAAGTTAAGCGAATTAAATGCAATTGACAGTTGCAATTTTACCAAACCTGTCAAACTTAATCCTAAAATGCCGTAAAATGTTGTATATGTACACATACACATACACACTCACACACACACATACGGAGAAGTACAATACAACAACGAAACAAAACCAAATAAATAACCTCGACAAGAAATACATACAGGAGCCGATAAAAAATTCCACCAAATTGAAATCAACTATGTAGAAGCAACATGAGTAGAAACAAAAAAGTAACATCTCGAACACAGATATTAGGGTGGCACTTATATTTAAATAGCTGTTTGGAAATATTTCAAAATCTATCGACTAATATGACTTTGGTTTTCGTTGTAAACGGATGCGTACATATTCACCTATATCTATGTCCATGAGAGGAATTTTGTTAAGGCTTAGTCGCAAATGAACTAAGAATCCACCTTTTGGATTTTCGATAATCAATAATTGAAATGGGACTTATATCAGTCAAAAAAAATCACAAGTTGTTCCGAACATAATTTATTCTAGAACTGCTTTTTGTTGACAGGTATATATCAAAAATTTTACTTAGATCTGAAGTCCTAAGTTTAACTACTTGATACTTTTCATTGAACTGCAGGAGGCAGTAGGAGTATACAGTTGCTCAAAAGACTGTCTAAGTGTTTTCTAATGCCAACGAATTGTCCCAATTATTCTCAGATTTGCACTGTTTTTGTACTGCGCTCTTTCTTGTCTACAACTATAAATCAATAACGTTGTTGTAATATTTACCGATATCGAAAATTAGCAAAATCTGGGTAATAAGTCATTGGGTCAGTTTTTTGTGTTTAATTACTTGTTGAAGCTTCACGTCTTTTGTTAAAAAAAAATCGTATAAAATTTTCACAAGATTATTTTTCTTGGTCGAATAACATATTTCCAAAAGTACGATTAATTTAAATTTGTTGTTATATTTTTTTATTCACTTTTTAACGTTTTTTTATTTTCGATATGGTACTCCAAGGTAAAAGTTGCCAAGAGATTTCATTATTCTCAATATTTCCAAAACCATTGTGGGGAGAGTGCGAAAGTCCTTGCCTGAGAATACTGAAAAGCGCATTTTAAAGGTCTAGTTAGCCACAGGTTGTCAAAATCTTACCGTATCATAGCGTAACGTTGACATTTATTATAGGTATAATAACGTCAAATATGAACCAGCATGTTGCTGTGTAGAATTAACCAAAATTTATCAGCTGTTCACAAATGCTAAATACAAAAATATAGAAAAAAATCTAAAAATCAATAGAAGCTTACGATACAATACGTTTAGCCTAAGTAGGGCAAGCACTTGCATGTATTTTTCATAAGACACGTTGAATCCGCTGACTTGTGCCGTTACCATTACGCGTGGCTAACTAGGCCTAAATAGACCATCGGCAGCAGAAAGCTGAAATCGCAGCTCAAATTGAAAAAAAGGTTGCCGAAAGTGAAAATATTCATGCTTTTGTTAAAACAATAAGAAATACGCTGCGGTCTGCTGGCTAAAAGGGACGTACCAAAGTGAAAAATCTATTACTTTTCAAAAGGCACCACACAATCCGTTTGACCTTTACGTAATAATATGCCTTGTGGATGGCAAAGGACCAGGCAAAGATGATATGGTCAGATGAGATGAAACTCAAACGTGTTGGGTCGGATGGCAGGTAGTGGAGTTGGCGAAAGCCAGGAAGAACTTTGTAAACGAAAGATGTCAGAACAACTTTAAAGTTTGGCAGTGGCTCCGTGATGGTGTACACAGAATTGTTGATACAATGACTGTACAATCCTACGTGGACAAATTAAGCACAAATATATTAACATGATAGTGACCCCAAACAGACTGGCAAACTTACGCAAAATGGCTTAATGATAATAACTACAATTGGCCATCCCATTCACTGGATCTTAATACCTTCGAACACCTCTGGGGAGTTCCAAAAGAGGTTTTATTAGTACTACTGGAAATTTGTATGAATTGTGGACTTATGTGCGAGCAGCGTGGAATGGTATTGATCCAAGCTACTGCAAAAAATTAGTGTAGAGTATGCCGATCCATATGGAGCCTGTTATTACTGCCAAAGGAGGCTATACAAAATACTAGACTCTAAAAAATTATAAAATTTAATAGCTAAAGTAAACCCAATTAACTGTCCCAACCAAATTTATGGTATTGTAGTTGTAGATAATAGTGCAGTAAACAAACAATGCATATGTGACAATAATTTGGATAAGAACTTTGTTGTTTTACTCATATTTGTTTGCAATAGAAAAACACTGGGACAGTTCTTCGAGTGACTGTATATCCATTATGCCACTTTCCTGAATTTACTGAAAAAATCCCATTACCAAGGCATACGTCAAGACTTTGGGGAAAATGATGAATTTTTTATCCAATCTCTATCAATCGGTCAAGAAATGCAATCGGTCAAAATATGAAATTAACACTGGTCTACAAATTAAAAAAAAAAATTGACTCCAGCAACGGTGCGCTGCATTCCAATCTGGCATAAAAATTTGGCTATCACGTGTTGTTCATTTTTTATCTCATGCTGACAATACTATAAAGCAGTCAGTATTGACACTACAATTTCACAATTATTAATTTGACAGTAGCGTTTAAGCATGTCAGGGAGGTCATGTGTCACTGATTCAAGCTACTTTTGCTCTGCGTGTGGTGAATATTTGGTTGAAAAAGAAGGATATTTAAATTATTTGGTTTTGCTGTCAAAATTCTGGACAGACCGTGAACACCGACAAAATTTTGCAATAGTTGCAGAACTGTTTTATACAAGTGGTCATATGGCAAGAAGATCTGTATCGATTTTGCAATTCCAGTACTATGGAGAGAGTCAAGTAACCACCAAACTGATTGTTATTTCAGTTTAACAAAGGTTGCTGGATTCAATATAAAAAATCGAAAAAAATTCTACTTACGCGAATGTCTCATCGGTTTCCAAACCATTTCAACGTCCACCAAATGATCCATTACCAGTCATTCACTGTGCTACGAGCAGTGAGTCCGATGATGAACGCCATTTAGTGACTCAAGCTGAGCTGAATGATCTAATACGGGATTTACATTAAGGAAGCTAGACGCAGAATTACTAGCTTCACGAATGCAGCAGTAGAAACATCTTGCAGTTGGGACATAAGTAACAATCTATAGAGATAGCAGCTTGGAATTGGCTGCATATTTTGAAAAGAAACACTCTATTCTTTACTGTACTGATGTTGATGGTTTGTTTCAAAAAATGACCCACCCTTATGACAAACTGAATGGAGATTATTTATTTATTCTTTTGCATAATGAGAATGAAAAACCATCTATATCAATTGCTCATGCCATTAATACGCAGGAAAATTACGAATCAATGACTGATATTTTGACATTACACAAACACACCGATTATAAATGAAAGATATGTGGTGACCTTAAGGTGTGGGACTTAAATTTCTTTGTATATATATTATAGACCATCGTAAATAACTGTAAATTAATCAGCTTCAGGTCATTGGTATGTTGACTTGTATGTCAGGAAATTTCACAAATAATTATTATTTCCTTTGCAAAAAATAACTGAGTATTCACCAGGAAAACAAAACATTTAAAATAAGCCATTTATTTATCCAAATGACGTTCTTCTTCCGCTGCTGCACATAAAATTGGGCCTTTTTAAGAACTTTGTCGAGGATCTGGACAAAGACGGTGCAGCACTTAAATATTTTTTTAGCGGTTTTTCCTAAAATTGCATGTGCAAAAATCAATGAAGGCATATCTGTTGGCCCTCAAATCAGGAAGCTATTGAATGATGACGATTTTTCAGAATGTGTATTGGAAAAAGAATATGCAGCCTGGAAATCTTTCAAGAGTATCGTGGACAGTTTTATTGGAAACAGTAAGAGTGAAAACTACAGACAAATTATTGCTGAATTTTTAAAAGTTATCACGAATTAGGTGCACGAATATCACTCAAAATGCATTTTCCTCGTTCGCATTTGGATTTTTTCCACAAAACCTAGGTGCGGTGAGCGACAAACAAGGGCAGCATGCTCACCAAAATTTAATGAAAACTGAAAGAAATTAACAAGGAGTTTGAGACAAAAGCATGCTGGGAGGCTACTGCTGGACTCTTATACGCGAAACCGAACGAACAAAATACAAACGACGTCCACACGACGCCACTCATTCTTTTTTTTATTTTATTTTATTTTTTTATTTTATTTACAAATTCCAAAACTAAGCCCTTACGGCCAAATATGGTTTTAATACTACTTACTTTTGAAAATTCATTGATTTTTAAACAAACTAAACATTTTTTTGTATCTCCAAAACCGGACATGATAGAGAAAAACCAATTACAAATTCGAATTGAGCCCATCAAATTACCCCAATAAAGATATTTGGTTGCTCCAGTCCAAAACCCTGTTGGCTAGTGTAATTACATAGACGCATGAATTGTAACACTGTGTAACAAAATAAAAAATTTTTTAATAACATCGGCCTATATCTTCTTGATGTGTTATGATTCTCTAACAACAACAATAGATGAATTTTAAGATTCTATGGATAAGCTTTTTTTGGAATTTCTTTCTAATATTTGAGATTTTTGAATACATAAAAAAAAAAACACAATTTTACGTTAAATTACCTCTAAGACATGCTAATATAATTTTTTTTTGTATATTCAACAGTTTCGCAGTTATTCATAATGAATTGAAATATTTTTATGTTTAAAATATTTTAAGAAAAATCGAAAATGGCAAACTATGAAATTTTTAATTTCTTAATCGTAGATCTGCATATACTGCAAATAAAACGAGTCAGATATCATAAAAATCCATGAACATATGCTGATTTTATTCTTAATAAAGTGAAGGTACCTGGTTTTAAAAAAAATGATAATTTTTATATAGCTTGCGTTGCAATGCGCAATAAATGAAATTATGTTTATTGAATATATGTATGTAATAAAGACACAGAAGCGACATTTTTAAGCATGTTTAGCACTTCAGACGCATCGAATCTGAAGCTCTACATGCAGCAAGAATTAAATACTCTCACAAAAGATCTCGATCTTGCGAGAGAAAACACGGAGCTCCTTGAATCTCGCTTAAAATATAGAAATTCATTGCAAAAAAAAGTTTATATCAACAGTCTACCGTCACCGGCAAACTAAATATGCATATGTTTTTTACAATCAAAGACAGTTAACAAAGACAATACGAAATATGTGGATTTCTTGAACAGCTTGACTAAATATATGATTCAATGGAATAGAGATTATTTATCGATATTTTTAAAGAAAGTTACTAAACAACGGTAATAAGAAGCCATCAATACCCATCGCGCACACCGTAAATATTAAGGTTTCACATGGTCAATATACTAAAAATGTAAACTATGTAAAAGAGCATTGGAAAGTGTGTTGTAACTTAAACGGTGTTACTATAAAAACAAAAACTTTCTTAGATTTATAGTCATTTTTCAGACATATTGCAATTACTACTGTAATTAATATGCAATTTTTTTTTTTTTTTTTTAATTTTGTTTAAATGGTGCGTGGTAGAGAAGAAGAAAGCATATATTTCAAAAATTCATAACTGCACTGTATTCTTAATCGGACCGGTTTCTGGCATTTCAGCCTTCATCAGCGATTTATTGAACATTGTGATAATTGTTATGTTTTAATTGAATAGGTTGTTTCTATATGAAAATTTTTTTTTTTTTTTTTTCTACTTAGGGCGGCCGTGAGGTTTTGAACCGTGAACTTCACATACACTCGTACTTGCACTTTTTGGTCAGCGCTTTAACACACTCACCTAAAGTCAGGCCTACGAGCAGTGTGGTTAGTTTTCAGTTTTCGTACCATACAGCTTTACTTTGTATTAATTTCAGAAGATACAACTCTGTCCAAACAAACAATCGTTATTTTTGAATTTTGAATATTTTTTTGCATTTATACTTCTAATTTCCACTATTCTCAGTTTTCGTAAGAGTTGTCATATGTGATGTACGGTTTTTGTACATACCTACATATGCACTTTACATATATTTGAGATGACGCTGTGAAGCGAAGAAAATTTTTTTGTTTTGTTAGATTTATAGTCATTTTTCAGACATATTGCAATTACTACTGTAATTAATATGCAATTTTTTTTTAATTTTGTTTAAATGGTGCGTGGTAGAGAAGAAGAAAGCATATATTTCAAAAATTCATAACTGCACTGTATTCTTAATCGGACCGGTTTCTGGCATTTCAGCCTTCATCAGCGATTTATTGAACATTGTGATAATTGTTATGTTTTAATTGAATAGGTTGTTTCTATATGAAAATTTTTTTTTTTTTCTACTTAGGGCGGCCGTGAGGTTTTGAACCGTGAACTTCACATACACTCGTACTTGCACTTTTTGGTCAGCGCTTTAACACACTCACCTAAAGTCAGGCCTACGAGCAGTGTGGTTAGTTTTCAGTTTTCGTACCATACAGCTTTACTTTGTATTAATTTCAGAAGATACAACTCTGTCCAAACAAACAATCGTTATTTTTGAATTTTGAATATTTTTTTGCATTTATACTTCTAATTTCCACTATTCTCAGTTTTCGTAAGAGTTGTCATATGTGATGTACGGTTTTTGTACATACCTACATATGCACTTTACATATATTTGAGATGACGCTGTGAAGCGAAGAAAATTTTTTTGTTTTGTTAGATTTATAGTCATTTTTCAGACATATTGCAATTACTACTGTAATTAATATGCAATTTTTTTTTTTTTTTTAATTTTGTTTAAATGGTGCGTGGTAGAGAAGAAGAAAGCATATATTTCAAAAATTCATAACTGCACTGTATTCTTAATCGGACCGGTTTCTGGCATTTCAGCCTTCATCAGCGATTTATTGAACATTGTGATAATTGTTATGTTTTAATTGAATAGGTTGTTTCTATATGAAAATTTTTTTTTCTACTTAGGGCGGCCGTGAGGTTTTGAACCGTGAACTTCACATACACTCGTACTTGCACTTTTTGGTCAGCGCTTTAACACACTCACCTAAAGTCAGGCCTACGAGCAGTGTGGTTAGTTTTCAGTTTTCGTACCATACAGCTTTACTTTGTATTAATTTCAGAAGATACAACTCTGTCCAAACAAACAATCGTTATTTTTGAATTTTGAATATTTTTTTGCATTTATACTTCTAATTTCCACTATTCTCAGTTTTCGTAAGAGTTGTCATATGTGATGTACGGTTTTTGTACATACCTACATATGCACTTTACATATATTTGAGATGACGCTGTGAAGCGAAGAAAATTTTTTTGTTTTGTTAGATTTATAGTCATTTTTCAGACATATTGCAATTACTACTGTAATTAATATGCAATTTTTTTTTTTTTAATTTTGTTTAAATGGTGCGTGGTAGAGAAGAAGAAAGCATATATTTCAAAAATTCATAACTGCACTGTATTCTTAATCGGACCGGTTTCTGGCATTTCAGCCTTCATCAGCGATTTATTGAACATTGTGATAATTGTTATGTTTTAATTGAATAGGTTGTTTCTATATGAAAATTTTTTTTTCTACTTAGGGCGGCCGTGAGGTTTTGAACCGTGAACTTCACATACACTCGTTTTATCTGTCTTTTGGATAGCCGAGCTTAAAACATGTATTACGCAAAGAGAGAATGGCCTTCAAGAACCAACAATAGTTTAAGTCACTACTATTCCGAAGCCTTACATTTGAGAAGTTATTATCATCCGATAATAAAGCTGATTGCCTCGAAGTTTTTAGGAAATAAGCCAAGCCCAAATTATGAAGCATTCATTCGTGGTTCACTTAACAACTATCCAAAAATAGTTAACCATATAAAGGGTCCGCAAATAACTTTTTTTTTTGAAAATGCTATAAAAAAAAACTACTGAAAATTATTTCAAATTTCCTTTTTTATTTGAAAGTACAATCCTTCCGGTTAATAACGGAAACTAATTTCATTCAAATGGCTGCCTCGCCTGGCCATGCAGTAGCCTATATGATCGGTCCAATTTTTAAGCATATTATCGATTGTGTGCAGCTGTATTTCACCAACGGCTTCACGAATATTGTCCTTTAAAGCGTCAATTGTCTCCGGCTTGTTGGCGTAACACTTATATTTGAGGGCACCCCACAAATAATAGTCCAACGGTGTCAAATCGCAGCTCCGAGGTGGCCAAACGACATCAGCTCTGCGGCTGATAATGCGATCTTCAAAAACAGGGCGCAAAACATTGAGTGTAGCTTTCTTTTCCTATTTTTGTTAGCTTCCTATCAAAAAATAAATGACAAGTTTTTTAAGTATTTAATTTCAGTTCAGTTTTTGTCAATAAAATATGTTTATAATAGTGTCTGAGTTTGGGTTGAAGTAACTGTATGTGAACTATGTTCAAGTAAAATACGGATTTTTATACCCTGTATAATACTTAGACTTAGACCCACCTTTTATTATACTGATCGACTCAACATAACTTTTAGAGACGAATTAATGATGTCCTGTCTCTCTATCTATCTGTGTGTCTGTGTAAACCTTGTAATTGGGGTTTCTTCTCGAAAATTTTTTATAAAATTATAAAGTCACAATTTTCGAGAAATTTAGATTTTTCTGGAAAAATATGCAAAAATTATAATTGAGTTTTTTGAATACAGTTTTCTTATTTTAGGAAATTTCTAATTCGTTAATAATTTGCCGTTCTGTTCATTTTCTTAAGCGCTGTTTAGACACAACGATTTTGCTTCGATCCACAAATTGAAGAAATTTGCGTTTACACACATCAATTTCCTTTCTATATTGATGCAATATCCATGTAAAATCGTTTTGTCTAAACAGAGCTTTATTCATCATTGTCATAAAGGGTCCGCCAAATAACTTTTTTTTTTTTTGAAAATGCTATAAAAAAAACTACTGAATATTATCTCAAATTTCTTTTTTTATTTGAAAGTACAATCCTTCCGGTTAATAATGGAAAATAATTTCATTCAAGTGGCTGCCTCGGCTGGCCATGCAGTAGCCTATACGATCGGTCCAATTTTTAAACACATTATCGATTGTGTGCAGCTGTATTTCACCAATGGCTTCACAAATATTGTCCTTAAAAGCGTCAATTGTCTCTGGCTTGTTGGCGTAATACTTATCTTTGAGGGCACCCAACAAATAACAGGCCAACGGTGTCAAATCGCAGCTCCGAAATGGCCAAATAACATCAGCTCTGTGGCTGATAAAATGATCCTCAAAATTCCTCTTCAATTTTTGTGAATAAAAATTCGTTCAACATGGCCCGATAATGATCGCCATTGACTGTAACCTTGCTCATTTTCGAAGAAAAATGGCCCAGTTATGCCTCTGGAACAAAATCCGCCCCAAACAGAGACTCGTTTTGGGTGTATCGGATTTTCACTGTATGCATGCGGGTTTTCTGTGCCCCAAATGCGACAATTTTGCTTGCTTACATACCCGCCAAGATCAAAATGAGCTTCTTCTGAAAATATGATTTTTTTTGGCAAAATCGGCATCTTCTGTAAGTCGATCGCAGGGCCACTTAGCGAAGCGAAAACGCATTGGATGGTCAGTTGGCTTCAACTCCTGAACCAATTGGACTTTGTATGGCGTCATACCAAGATCTCTATGCTAAATTCGTCTCAATGATGCCTCCGAAATGTTCAATTCTTGAGAACGCCGGTGAATTGATGTTGATGGCGCTTCACGCACACTTTCTGCCACATCAGCTATACTCTCGGGTGTACGCACTGTTCTTGGCTTTTCACTCTTTGGTTTATCGATGAGGATGCCAGTTTGTTTCACGTTTTTCACAAGATAACGAACATACGGATCTGACGGTGCTTCACTTCTTCCAAAATCAGTACGCAATTTTCATACACATTCTGCAACATTACCATGATTTTCAAAGTAATGTCGCAATATTTCCCAGCATTGTTCAAGCGTACACACAACCATATTCGTTCAGCGGAAGGATAATACTAATTATCTGTCAAATCAGACATCAGCTAAGTGTTACCATTCACGAAATAAACACTAGTTGAAAAAAAAGTTAGATAGCGGACCCTTTATATTTGTATTTTTTTTTTTTTTTTTTTTTTTTGTACAGTCATGGCATTTCTAGGTGTAAATATGTATCACTTCTATGTCTCCAAAAATGCATTTCCTACGTTCGTATTTAGATTTTCCCCAGTTAGACCTTAATGAAAACAGCGACGAATACGATCAAAGTTATCAGGGATTATGGAAGGTTTTTATTTATTTATTTTTATTTATTTGGTTTATTTGGTTTCCTGCACAACAAGACTAAGAGTCTTATAATTAAAGTACAGGATCGGTATAATGTGATACAGTATTTAATGAAAATATAACATAGTTTATAATTTGTATAAAAATAAGATAACAAATATTATTTTACATACATATAATAAAAACAAAGCAAAGTTTAAGCAATATTTAAATGGGATTGAAAAATTGGAAAACCTGTTTCCCAAAATGTCCTGCGTTGCTTAAATATTGTAATGTTGGCGGTAGCAAGTTCCAAAGACGTATGCATTGTATATGGATCTGCCATTCAGAGACCAAACCTTTATGATTATTTGAATTATAGAATTATTTCCTCTTGAATTAGAAAAGAATATTCGATTAAAAAGATATGTAGGCTCACATATATGTTATTGTAGATTGTCTGTCTGAGAGTAGGCCCATATTCTTGACATCTTTTCCAATTTGCTGGTGCAATAACCTTTCAAGTACTTTAGGCAAGTGATGATAATAGTGTTAATATTATGGGTAATTTGAGTTGAGGAATAATTTCCTTTAAGAATCTGGGACGTATGTTATCAGAACCAACAGCATTAGATTTCACAGCTTGGCATGTGAAGAGTACTTCCAGTTGGTTTACGCATTAAAAACAAAAAGCATTTTCCGATAAAGTTGAACTAATATCAGTATTGTGGGTATAATATCCACCGTTTATGGGCATGTCAGGGATATTTGTAAAAGATTCGTTAAGCGAATCAATATTTATTTCAGAATTGATAATTTCCTTAGATTTGCCGACACCAATTTCTCGTATCAATTACCACGTTTTTTAGAGTGTGCAGCAGAAATAAATAGGCTAGAGTATTATGCAGATTTAGAGGTTTTTTAATTTTATTTACTTGTTTTAGCTATGTCTAGCTTTGGAATATTGGTCATATAAATTATCTGTTTTAAACAGTTTCCGACTTTTAAAAGCTTTATCCCTTTCACAGATTTTATCCTTAATCTGCTGATTGAACCAAGGTTTAGTTTTTTTATTATATTTTGTTGTTTTTATAGGTACAGATTTGTGGAACACATGTGTCAAATTTTGTTCTAAAAAACTGACCTGATTGTCAACCGAAGGCATGTAGTAAATGGAGCCCCAATCGATTTTAGATAATTCGAATAACATCGCGTTTCGATCCATTTGTTTAAAATCATAATAAGTAACAACGTCATCCACCACTTGCATTTTAAAGTCAAATGATAGAAAAATTAAGTCGTGTTTTGAAAAACAAGGTGCTGAGAGCTGATCATAAAGTAAAATTTTCTTTTTGCTACTGACAAAGAAAAGATCAAGTAATGAGTTACTTGTAGCAGTAAAATGAGTTGCAACTGTAATGTTAGTTGGATATAGGCCAATTGATTGCATTATGTCTAGTAAAATAGTCTCATTCATAACGTTTGAATTAAAATCCCCACATATTATTTGGTACCGTATAAGAGAAGCAAAACCTGAAGTTCACAGTAGAAAAAAACAATTTGGAAATTACATTTAGTTTTTAGAACTTATTTAATAAAACTAAACTGAAAAAAAATTTGCGATTTTTTGTCAAAAACAGGAACACATAAAAAAATTTACACCACTATGTGGTATGATGTCTTTAACTACCAAACATATTTGACATATAGCGCCCTCTTATTATACCGATGGACTTGGAATCGATTTCTGAGTTCACTTAGCGATGTCCATCCGTCCTTCTCTCTGCCTTTCCGTATGTCCATCTATTCATCTATTCGTCCGTCTGTGAGTCCAAAAATCAGAAATATTGCACAGATTTTTCTATAATTTGGTTTATACATCCTTTTGCAAAAACTAAGTAACTTTACCAAATATGATGAGAATCGGTACATTTTTCGATTATAGCATCTGATATGAACTTAGTAAAAATTTCAGTCAGATTTTGGTAAAGCATATTTTTTATACCCAATTAATTGGACCTAAGACCAATTTTCTAAACGCAAGGAATTTTCTTATTTGTTTTTATTTATTTATTTTTTTTTTTTTTGCATGGTGTAAATAATTATAATTTCAGTCACAGTTTCTTTCTCGAGAAATTTTCATTTTATAAATTCTCGGCTCTCAGGAAATTTTAAACCAAGAATGCGCAAAATTGGAAGTATTTGGAAAACAAAGATTCTTAAAATATTTGTAAAATTATGACTTTCAATAAAATAATTATTTCTTACCAATTTTTTTAATAGTGCTTTCCAATAACAAAATTTATTATTCTTAGCACATAAATCTATGAAGAAGCTTATAGCGAATTATTTTTAAAAATTTATCATAGGAGTCTTTGCATTTGCATATGTGTATCAAGTAATTCATGTTATCTGTGACAACTTGATACATATTATAGAAAATCGCAAAAATCTTTTTTTTTTTAAGTTGCTTCTTTTGTGTAATTTATGATTTAAAAATTTATTCAACAATTTATCGTTGAATCTGTTAGCTGTGATTTATTTTATAGTATTTATTATTTTATAAAATAAATACACACATTAGTAAAATAAAATACATATAGTTTGAAAAGGGTTCTTTTTTTTAATAATCAAAACTAATTTATTTATAAAACCAATTTACTAAGGGCAACCAAAATAAGCAGAACATTTTGGAATTGTTAGACTCATTTCAAAAAAGATGAATAGAAACAGATCGCCTTATTTCAGATATGTACAAAAAAAAATGGCATGTTTAAATTCCTCTGCAACAGTACTGGATCGCCTTTTTGGAGGTAGTCACAGTCTTAAAATCAGAGCCGCTACAAAAGATTTTGAAATTTCGTCCACAATACGCTAGATAAATATACACACCATCTAATTCTTGATAAACTGGTTGCATAACTTGCTGCAGTTGATGAGTTTCAAAAAATCTGATTTTATACTAAAAAGCGTATACATATCTACTACAAAGGTTTTAGACTTCCGAAAAGTATGATTATGTTATGGAATTAAATGTTTGTATATAAACTAAAACATAATATTAAAAAACCAAAATAAGGAGACCAGTATTTCACTACATGAATGGAAAAGTTGGAGAAACTGTAGATAACTGAATCTGCATGTATATATATAATAATGAAATTTGCATTATTTTGAACTGGAAAAAGACAAGACACTTATCCAGCCGAAAGGGCCAAAATAATGATCAAATATAAACATCATTTAAATGTTCAGTCGAAAGAGACTTATATACTGTTACTAGTAATGGCGCAGTGTTAATGAAGCAATTCGGAATATTAACTCCTTCCAT
Source organism: Cordilura impudica (assembly GCA_963682025.1). Taxonomy (NCBI): domain Eukaryota; kingdom Metazoa; phylum Arthropoda; class Insecta; order Diptera; family Scathophagidae; genus Cordilura; species Cordilura impudica. The sequence continues at coordinate 111,258,351 of OY821517.1, forward strand.
TCCGCATTTATTTTAAAATCACGTAGTCCTATTTGGGGTTACAAAAGTTTTCTGTATTAAACCATTTTATATTAACCTGTATTAAACCATTTTATAAAGATTAAGATGAAAGATGGATGCAGTCTGATGTGAAATTGTATTCTTCAAAAAATAAGTTGTTGCTGTTAACTTTAAATTAGAAAATTTGCTGGGGTAGCTTAAGGAAGCTATCATTAAAGCTGTGGAAATAGAATATCAAAAAGTTTTTAAAGAAATGATAAATTGCTTGGAGCCTGCTAAGGTTGCTGTGGAGGAGCGCAACAGATATAATGCAAATATATTGACCAGCGCAGGTACACTTAATTTTTTGTTTAATAATTTAAAAAATCAAAATAGAAACATGGTCAATTAGATTTCAGAGAAATTGAAAGCTCATATATTTTAAGTCGCTCTGTGGCTGAAATTTTGATTTCATTGGCCAAAAGTCAAATTTTTTGTCTCCGATTTTTTTAAATTTTAAAACTCCAATTTGTAGCTAATACATCCAGATTCACCTGGCCAAAGAATTAGATAAACTACTGCTGGTTGTGGGCATGGCTTGCTGTTAAACACAACTATTTTTATACCCTATACCACTATGTGGTTTGGGTATAATGACTTTGTGCTGCTGTTTATAACAACCAAAAATATTTGACCTACACCCATCTTTAATTATACCGATCGAATCAGAATCACTATCTGATTCGATTTAAAGACGTCCATCCGTCCGTCCGTCCGTGTGTGTGTCCATGTAAAGCTTGTAATCAAACTGCAGGTCGCACTTATGAACATATTTCGATGAAATTTGGTATTTGATCTTCTATCGGCCATGGGATGAACGCTATTCAGACCTAGCCCCCATACAAATGACCCCTATGAAATCAACATATATTGCCATAAGATCCAAATTCTCATACAAATCTTAGTCAAATTGGGTTTGTATGTATATTATATCCATTAATCAGTAGTCCAAAAATAATCCCTATTGGACAACTCTTAGTCATAGTCCCCATATAGAGCTGCTTCCCGATCTTCACTTAAATCTATCAAAAAACAAAAATATTGCACTGATTCTTCTCAAATTTTGTTTGTATATATTTTTGCAAAATACAAGAGACTTTACCAAACATGATCAGGATCGGTCCATTTTTGGACCAAGTCCCTATATAGATATAGCATCCGATATGAACTTTTTCATATCTGCAGCCAAAAAAATTAATAAAGATCCCACTCAAATTTGGTTTTTGCTTATTTTCTATGTCCAGTTAGTTGGGCCTAAGAGATAGGGTCTCGAAACGCATGGTATAGGGTATCGTATAGTCGGTCAAGACCGACTATAATTTTCTTACTTGTTTTGTTTTTAATAGATTTAAGTGAAGATCGGGAAGCAGCTCTATATGGGGTCAAAGGGAGCATTTTTGGACTACTCATTAGTGGATGTAATGAAGGCATACAAACCCAATTTGAGTAAGATCTATATGACAATTTGGATCTTATGACAATTTATGTCGATTTCATATGGGTAATTTGTATGGGGGCTAGGTCTGAACATGGACCGATTCTCACCGACTTCAATAGCGTTCATCCCATGGCCGATAAAAGCTTATATACCAAATTTCATCAAAATATATTCATATTTTCGACCTGCAGTTTGATTACAAGCTTTACATGGACACACAGACGGACGGACGGACGGACGGACGGACGGACGGACATTGTTAAATCAACTCAGAAAGTGATTCTGATTCGATCGGAATAATTAAAGTTTGTCTAGGTCAAATATTTTTGGTTGTTACAAACAGCAGCACAAAGTCATTATACCCAAACCACATAGTGGTATAGGGTATAAAAACGCGAAATAATTATTTTTGTAAACAATTATTGAATAACTTAGATTAAAGATAAAATTGATGAAGAAAAAAAATAGCAACTATATTCGCGGTATTTTAAAGTTAGAATTTCATAAAAACAAAAATGTCGAAAAAAGAAACCTAAAATTATTTTTTCGATTAATGATTGCATGCGTTTTATTATTTGCACAGTGTTGCGAAATAAAAAAAACCTTATTCTATAAAAACATTACATCTGAATACATAAAATTAAAATAAAAAAAAAACAAAAATGGTTCCAAGGTGTAAAGTAATTTCACAGAGGTCTGAAAACATAGAATATAAAAATAAAAAAGAAAGTAATATTTGTATTGTCGAAAATTTAATTAAATTTTGACAAAATTTTAACATCACCCAGACAACTGTGCTAGAATTAAAAGAGATCATTAAAAATTGAATAAAACCCGCATGAATTTTATGTAAACGAAACACAATCGAATTCCAAAACATCATGTTAAATGTTAACAAATACAAGATCAACAATAACATGCATTTCAACTAGGAGACGTCAACAAAATTCTCTCTCCATCAAGCAGCTCTATGGAAAGCCTTCTATCGCTCAGCAAGTTAGTCTTCGATATTGTTTTTGTATTTATGTCAAACAAAGAATATATCCAAATTAATAATAAGAAAAAAGAAAAGAAGAAAGTGAACTCTCTCAAAACTATATTTTCCTCTTTCCCTCTAAATCATTTTTTTTTAATTGTATATTTTTTTATCTTGTAATGTTATTTAAATTTTAAATATCATGAAATAAAATCTTTGGATATTTTGTATTTTTTATTTTTAATTTTAAATGGTGGCTATTTAGAACTGGTTTTATATTTAAATTGTTGCATATTTGATCTTAATTATTAAAATAAACGCCACCGATATCGTAGATTTTATACAAAAATTAATATTTTTACATTTTAAAACACTTTGTCGAATTATAGTTATTGATCTAAAGAATTTCATCTTCAAAGTAGTGTAAATTAACCAACAAAAAAAAAGCAGTTCTGAATATATAGGCCGTATGCAAAAAAATTTAAGTGTTTGAAGTACTACTACTAGACTAATAGACTATATTGTATGTTTATCATACAAAATTGTTGATAAAGTCTACCTGAAGTACACTTAAATTTTTTTGCATACGGCCCATAGAAGTTATTTCTAGTTATAAAAAGGGCGTGTATTTTTAATTTTTTTTTTGTTGTCAATTCTCAACTGAAGAATACATTCTTTTTGATCTCCATGACAATTTCGAGTGTACCAATATACTTTAGTTAATTAAATAAATAAATCGTATTTAATACTGAGTGAATTTTAAAATCGCAGAAAGGAAAACTATTTATAATATAATAGGTAAATATATTTGCTGAATCTTTATTGAATTTCTTAACAAACAATTTATTGCACATAAAATTTTTTAAATATTTTGGATAATTGTGTTTCTACTTTTTTTTGTGACTTATAATTGCACTATTATGAATAAAATCTTTTATGCTGCACGAATAAATACTCCTAGACTTTTTATAAAGGGTTGAGAAAATGATTCGGTTTGGGTTCCTTTTAAATTTTTTTCGTGTTTCGAAGAAAATTGTTTGGGATGGTTTTGAGCACGGGTCCTTAACACCATGGCCATTTTGTATTGTTATTTCTCTAATACGCATCAATTAAATTTCAAAATCCGCGGTCTTATAAATTTCCATTGGGGAAATCAATAGATATTAAATTTTTTCCATATATTCCTATTTTATAGCCTGACTCTAACTCAGGGACTCCTTAATAAAATGGTAATGTTGATTTGTTTGACATGGGTCAAGAACCTCCCCACACCACACGGGTCAAGCCAACATTATTAATTATTTATTTTACCACTAAATTATTTTAGATAGTGTTTTATATCTGGCCATCGAATTGGCTCTATTGGTTGCATCTGCGCTGTGCTTATAATTTTATTCTCTTCTCCTCATAATAAAAATTTTGTACTTCATAGTTTACGCAATACTGTTTCTGTCAGCACCACACCTCCATTACACTCTACAAAGATATTTTTTAACGTGACTAAATCACAGATAGTTATTTTTTGAAAAGGTCCAGAGTTGGTATAAAATACAAAATATACCTAAAAAAAAATTACTGTACACCAAGCTTTCGTCTTCTAAGAAATCTATTAATTTCAAGTATATAAATCGCCCAAAAATATCAGGAAATAATTAAATAATTTTTTAAAGTGCTCAAATTTGGAATACAAAAAATATGGTGATGTGGAGAAATTATTTATTTTTATTTTTTTTTACTTAAAAAACAGATCCTGCCAAACACTACACCTAACTATATGTCATACTTATAAAATGGTCTAAAATTCATGCATATTTCAACTCTGAAATTATATTATTCTTTATCCAAAAAGTATTAGTTTTAGGTACCCAAACACTACCACGAATGTTGGCAGAAAATGTTATAGAGCTGAATATATACTGGACAAAACTTTGGTCAAATTTGTACGTATAATATACTGCAACTTTGTGCTCTAAACAATAATATTCCGACATGTTATTATTGTTATTTAATCAAAAAATGATTTTATATTCAATGCTGCGAACTTCACGATCGGGTTGGCCATAATACAACACCAAAACATACTGGTAAATTGCACTATAAAACAGGCATTCAGGGGGTGGTGCGAAATTCCAAGTGAATTTAAAGTACAACGTATATGTATGTAGTATAGTAAAACCTTCATAGAGTTTGACATTCGCAAGCCAAACATTTTTTATTTTTATTATCTTTTAAATTTTTTTCTCTCATATTGATGCTTCCTTGCTTAATTTATCAGGTATAACTCACGAACCACTCAGCAAATCAAAGTTGGATCAATTTTATTGAACGAAATCTTCCCACCAATTAAAGTTTATTTTCGACCTTTTTACTATATATTACTATGAATTTTTTAGAAATTAATCTAACGGGCTTTTTAACGTCCTGTTTCAAAATCAAATAAAAGATTATTTATTTTTTTCCATCCGACGTTTCGTTGGGATTATTCCACGGAGTCATCCGATCGATCTCAAAATTGGTCCATACACTTGCTGTGAAAAAAGATTAACTTTGACTTAGTCACGCGCAGTCACGCATAGTCCCGCACAGCCAAGGAGTGATTTAAACCCCATTTTCCCTCATCCAAAGAATCTGAAACTCGTTACATAGACTTGTTGTGACCAAAGATTAATTTTAAAATAGCCACGCAAAGTCACGCACAGTTACGGAAAGATTCAAAACTCATATCGCAACTCTACCTCTAAAGTGAGTCAACTCAAAATTTTCTTATTTTCACTTTTTGCAAGAAAACAATACACACGGTCATATTCACCCAATGTAAAAA